>OX246739.1:2182971-2782971 GCA_945910005.1 Isoperla grammatica
TTTACGAAGAGACCTGATCCTTCTTTGCATTGTCGAGCGCAATCTGTTTAAGTCACATTGAGACAGCTAATATTTGAGTAGCCTCCGTCTCCACCAGAGCAGCGCGTGACTGCGCATAACCCTCCCTCATTACGTAACAAGCGCTCTGAGCAGCATCGACAGGGTTGTGAAATATCGGCACGCTACAACATTAGCTTCACTAGAAGTTTGTTCTGCCTCAAGAAGAAATCTAAATTGTAACAATATTTCAAAGTATAAGAGTGAACGCTGAAAATGTGCTCTTAATGTAAATGCCTTATTTATGCACATTGTATTAAATTGGTTAACATAATAGAATGAGTTTGCAAGAATTTTAAATTCAAAAGTTCAGAGGTCATATTTAAATTTTTTCGTTTCACATTTTTTGGACTAAATTATCAGTGTATAGAAAACAGTCTATGTATTGCAGCCGTTTAAGAAACGAGTGCGTATGTTAATTCTAATTCTATCAACATTTCAGATGCTTTAATTAAGATTGATAATAATTAATGATTAAAAGTTTAAAACACAGCTAATGCATATCGTTGATCGGGCTTTGTTCACTCAATAATTCTCCAGTAGAATGCGCTCAGTCGTCGGTGTCGTCTTCATTGTGAAATACTGGGGATTATAATAACCATGCAGATGATGAACCTTACAAGAAAGCAATCATATCTGTTTGCTTTCCTTAGTGATTGCTATGCAAAACCACTAATACACATTTCACCTATATAGACGGATTAGCGCTAGCAAACGTGGCTCCAATTCAGGAGCTTGCACGTTCGATACCTGCTGCATGCAATCTCCATAAATGCCTGTGTTACTTCTCCGCAGATATGAGCACACGTAACCCATAAAAACGTGTTACTTTTCCTCATATCTGAGCACACTTAACCTAAGACGTCTTACTTCTCCTCATATCTGAGCACACGTCACCCATAAAGGGTTGTGTTACTTCTCCTCAGATATGAACATACTGTACCCATAAAGAGGTGCTACGTCTCCTCATATCTGAGCACACATAACCTAAAACGTCTTACTTCTCCTCATATCTGAGCAAACGTCACCCATAAAGATGTGTGTTATTTCTCTTCAGATATTATTAACAAACGGGACCTATAAAGTTGTGTTACTTCTCCTCAGATCTGAACATACGGGACCAGGCCGGAAACACCCCCCTTCATGTGGCCGTTGAGAATGATGCCCTAGACGTGGTTGACTTCTTACTACAATGGTGAGTCAAAGCCTTCCATCCATGTTTTCCTGAGAAAATATCCGATTGACGTCTAATCACGGGACTAAAAGTTTGTGAAACCGGGTCCTAGGACCTCTTGTGATCTCATAGGAGCAATCCTTTGCACAACAATACGTCAACCCCTTGCGCGTGTTACAGCGGTGTCGACACCAGCGTCTTGAACGACAAGAAACAAGCCCCCATCCACCTGGTGACCGAGCTAAACAAGGTGGCGGTGCTCGAGGTGATGGGCAAGTACAAGGACCGCATAGACATGCAGCAAGGCGGTGAACATGGCCGCACAGCCCTCCATCTGGCGGCCATCTACGACCACGAGGAGTGCGCAAGGATTCTGGTCGGTCAACCACAAAGCAATTGCATGGTCAGAAGATCCTTAGCATGACTACACCTCTCTACTAGATGCCGCATTGGCGATGCTCTAGTGATTTACATGACTTCATTAATACAGAGACTGTGTGGATCAACACACATTTTTTTTCTTCTTTAAATTGGAAATCTTTTAATCATTAGTTTTGCACCAGGTACTGTTAAACTAAACTAAACATTCAATTCGCAATCATTGCCACCGCCTTTTGCTGTAGAGTTGTTGGAGCTTGCTCTACTGTTATGAGGTCACTCTCAGTGCCCCATAAGGTAGTCGTGCTGCCACCACTCACTGCCTATCGTGAGACCTGGTACGTGGAGATAATATGCGAAGGCGCGTGAAGGCCTTGGAACCTAGTGTGAGGTTCCAATGGGAAGACTGGGATGAAATAAACGTCAGATTAATAACCCATGTTTATTGGTGTATAACAATAATGAAACATATTACTTACTGTTAGTGTGAAGGTACAGCTCAGCACATAATATAATAATAGTCACTCTCAATATATAAGTGAATATCGAGTGAGTTATCTTTGAAACAGACTGGTAGTTGAATGGTATTTAATTATTGGAATTGCGGCGCATTTACTGATATTTTGGAGTTGGACTAACTTCAAGGGTTAATATAACTATACCTAGGCAAAACCAGAAGTATAATTATATTTTAGACAATGGAAGCTACTTAAATATTATTTAACCTAAGGCGAAACCATAGGTTTAATGATATTTGTAATTTCTATAACCCAGGCAGAGGCCAGGGCTAGTTGTACTGGGAAAGACCCAAGTAGTTCTGCCTTCCTGAAAGTGCTCTTGTCATAAGGAAAACTTTGTCCCCTCCCTGATTCTGTCTACCTCCCCTAGTATCCCTCATCTGATGTGTAATAACATCTATCCCGTGACAGTGACTGTATTGCTCGTGACCAGTAATGAACCAAAGTATTATTTGTTAACTGTCCACCATAACAAAGATTAACAATTATTGTGAAATCGAAGAACGATAATTATTTAGGATATTCGACACACAACACTACTCATTTGCTTGCATGGGCTGCATTTATCTCACAGAATTGGATCACGTAGTGTAAACATTTCATTCTTACAGCTTAAATGCTGGGGGTAATATACGAATTCACTTTACAACAACTTTATTTACTTTAACTAACTTAATTTAGAAAGTACTTTATTTAATTACATCAACGTTATTTACAAAGTGTTTTATTTAATACATCAACTTTATTTTCAAAGTACTTTATTTAATTACAACAACTTTACCTACGCCATTTGAATGAAATACCCGTTTTGTCTGCACATCCGTGTCCGCTGTGATGGCGCCTAGAATATATCATCGCGTAAAGAGTCGCTTCCTTGGATTGAATCCATAACGTGGGTCGAGCGTATCAAGGAAACAGAACAAAGTTATACAAAGAGACATTTTTCAAAATCGCTTCTAATTAGTTCTACTTTCAAAACAAAACCTGGTACCTATTAATAAACATAAAAATACCCCCAAACTGAAACTGGTTTTACGATCGTCAACATCCCTATAGCGCGATCAGTTTATTCAGCGCTATAGGCTGCATAAGCAGAGACTGTAGGCAGCAAAACGCACTAGAGCAAATGTGATGCTCAGCATGTCACCTTTTGAATATTTGGAGAGTTGTTGAAAGTACAAAGTAAACGGACAAGGGTGTGCGTGTATACATAAGCAGAGCAAAACTATCGGCTCTCAACACACAAGGACGAACATGAAGACTTATGTATTTGAGTCAAAGTTTGTGCAAGTGCATTTTTATTGATATTACTTTGAAGACGATTTCCGTCGATGCATCATTGTTAGGCATTCACCCAAAGCACGAGTACGATTGCGCCACTGCTCTGCGCACCCAGCACTAGCTGTCATGGCCGCCATTCATCCAGCATTCCATTATGCCTATCTAAATCGCGTTCCTCCTTTTGCTATATTTAAAATAACCGAAAATAAATGCCCACATTGATTTTTGTAATAAAGTACACGGCAGATTTCGTTTTCATTATGTAAACATTGATAACAATGCTTTTTGATCGCGTAAGTGCATCAGCGTCATAATGTATAGCGATATAAATGCGTAAAATAAGAAACAAGTGGTTGCAGTATACACTATAGCAAACTCATGGAAAAATAGACGTGCGATCGGTCAGTAAGGATACATTTTGATCTTTACTTTTGATCTGTTTCAACGTAAAATGGGAACCAACTTTGGTGGTTCAATCCCGTAAAACCCAAAGCGGAGCCAGAAACCAACTCTTAACGGGATTAACACCCTCGTTATGGTTATACCATTACCATAATAATCTCCATGCATTACACAAGCACACAGACTTGAGTCTGCAGCGTTGCGACATCTGATATGTAAAGTATGAGGGGGGGGGGGGGCGTCTTTCAGTGTAGAACTATCTTCGCATCACGTCGCATGCAGCTTCTCACCGCAACGCTCTCAATGCGCACAGCAATACATTATAGGTGGCACACGTGGTTCTTTCAAACGATGGTATCAAGCTTTTCATTGGTGCGCACGTTCATATCAGTCCTGGTTACCTAAAAACGATCTTATTAATGAAACCTAAACTTCGACGTTTAATATGGTTGTCATCCACTTAGTATATACACAAGCGTCATTATTCACTCTCTCTTTGTTTGGAATTCCCAGGTAACCAACATACGGTCGTAAGTTATCACCGTAGAGGGCCTGTTTCAAGTAGATAGTAGGAACAAGAGAAGCAGAAAATTAAATTGGTATTATTATAAGCGACTATTTCGCAAAACATGACTACTTACTTCGGGGCAACTATAAACTATCATTAACATCGTTCATCTTCCTTTTTACTACGAATAAAGTCATTCAGTTGCTAATAGTATTGTGAGCAATAATATTCAAAATGTTGACTTGGTTCAGAGCGGGGTCTAGTGATGACGCCACCGAGTATATCCAGTCAGATTGTCAAAGAGGTATAGCCCTCGTGACGTCATAGATGCTACTGATTCCGTGCAGCGATATTTACAAACTCGATTTACTAAATCTCCAGACGTTCGCTCAAGCGGAATGACATGGATATGCCGCGAGGATCTGAGATGAGACGGTAAGGGTTATTGGCGGAGAGAGAGCCACTTTGCATAAACCTGTTGGGATAGGCGGGATGAGAATAAGGCTATGTGGTTCACATTTCTCTCGTTGCAGGTTGGCTCGCCAATATGTTGACTGACAATGTCGCACACTCATCGTCTCGATTAGCATAGTTGCCAAAATATGAGATACTAAGCTCCCAAATAATATAATTTTTCTCGCTGCCTCGTTCAGACAGTACAAAGCTCGGCGCATGCCCGCGCAAGCCGTGCAACAACGGCCTACGTCCCCCCCCCCCCCTCTGTCTGGCTGCTCGTGTCACGCACTATGTTGCCGACAGATCACAGAGTTCGGCGCATGCCCGCGCAAGCCGTGCAACAACGGCCTACGTCCCCCCCCCTCTCTGTCTGACCCCTCGTGTCACGCACTATGTTGCCGACAGGCACAGAGTTCGGCGCATGCCCGCGCAAGCCGTGCAACAACAGCCTACGCCCCCCCCCTCTCTGTCTGACCGCTCGTGTCACGCACTATGTTGCCGACAGATCACAGAGTTCGGCGCATGCCCGCGCAAGCCGTGCAACAACGGCCTACATCCCCCCCCCTCTCTGTCTGACCCCTCGTGTCACGCACTATGTTGCCGACAGATCACAGAGTTCGGCGCATGCCCGCGCAAGCCGTGCAACAACAGCCTACGTCCCCCCCTCTCTGTCTGACCGCTCGTGTCACGCACTATGTTGCCGACAGATCACAGAGTTCGGCGCATGCCCGCGCAAGCCGTGCAACAACGGCCTACGTCCCCCCCCCTCTCTGTCTGACCCCTCGTGTCACGCACTATGTTGCCGACAGATCACAGAGTTCGGCGCATGCCCGCGCAAGCCGTGCAACAACGGATACTACCCGATCCACGAGGCGGCCAAGAACGCGTCCTCCAAGACAATGGAGGTGTTCTTACAGTGGGGCGAGTCCAGGGGATGTTCGCGCGAGGAGATGATCTCGTTCTACGACGCTGAGGGTAACGTTCCGCTCCACTCCGCCGTGCACGGGGGGGACATCAAGGTCAGTACACGCGCACGCGCACACGCACACGCACATACACGCGCACACACTGTTGTATAGTTTGTTGCAATTATCTTACTACTCCTAGGCCCAGACCCATTGTTAAGTTACGGTCTACTATACGCTTTTTGATTAGTTTACATTCTTAGAAAGCTCGTGTCTCCGTAGTATTTTATCAACTAAATAATGTGTCCACGCCATTGTTAACTTCATCTAACGTGACACACGGAGAGGTTAAGTTTAGCTTACTTAGATTATGTTAGCACTCTCGTTGGTTCCTAGTTTTGCTCTGACTCTAATCGAGACGATGAGTTTGTGATTGTAAATATATTAATTGTTTGGTATTTATTAATTACTATACTAATAACAATATGGTAGTTGCATTACCTGATACGAGTGATAGATCACGGTGTCTATAGCTTTATCATCATTACTCTTGAGATTCTTCAGCCCAAAATAATAGAAAGGTTATAAATTTGATCAACCGTGGCGCTTCGTCAATACCCACAAAAATCTTAAACTCTCAATTTGAACTTCTGTATTTCGTACAATTTAATACAGGCCATCTGTTCTTTAGTTGAAGCTTTGTCCCCCGCTGCGCTTATCAATGCACCGCCTTGTCGTGTGACTGAGGTTGTTTGTTTGGAAGGCGG
The DNA here is from genome assembly GCA_945910005.1 of Isoperla grammatica. Lineage (NCBI taxonomy): Eukaryota > Metazoa > Arthropoda > Insecta > Plecoptera > Perlodidae > Isoperla > Isoperla grammatica. The sequence continues at coordinate 2,189,418 of OX246739.1, forward strand.
TGGAGCTGTGCCTCAAGTCTGGCGCGAAGATCTCCACCCAGCAGCACGACCTCTCCACCCCCGTCCACCTCGCCTGCGCCCAGGGAGCTATAGACATCGTCAAGCTCATGTTTGGCCTTCAGCCGACCGAGAAGCAACAGAGTCTTGCGTCGTGCGACGTCCAGAAGATGACCCCCCTCCACTGCGCCGCCATGTTCGACCACCCTGAGATCGTCGAGTACCTCGTCTTGGAGGTAAGTCAGACGAAATGCGGTCCACATCTTCCCCACTCCCTTTTCCTCCCCCTTCCCCTATCCTCCCCGCACTCCTATTTGCCCTTTTCCTCCAAACAGTCCCCTATTTCATTTTCATATTTCATCTAATCATCGTCTCGATTAGCCTCGTTGCAAAAATATGAGACGTAAAGCCCAAATATCAATCAATCAATCTTGGAGGTAAGTCTTTCTGTAAGAGCTTGATTTAAGATTTCCTTAGTTTGACACTCCCCTACACCGCTATGTGATCTTAGCCCCTGACAAGCTGACTAAATCATATAATATTATATTATTTATAATCATTCATATTAGATATGCTGGGCGCTGGTCACATAACTAGGAGATTCAAACCATGTAAAACTAAAAACATCTGCACTCTAGAGGACGATGTCTAAGGCCTGATATGATGGCTGAGCATTCTAGTCTGGGACTAACTTGTTTTTTCCGTGCATTCCACGCTTTTGATTGGTGGTAGCCGTGGATACAACAAGTTACTCCTTGTCTAAATATATAAGTGTACTCCAATGCCTTGAAATACTTGATCGTGGTCCTCCCAGGGCGCCGACATCAACCTGCTAGACAAGGAACGTCGGTCGCCGCTTCTCCTAGCCGCCTCGCGCGCCGGCTGGCGGACAGTCCACACACTAATCCGGCTCGGGGCCAACATTAACCTCAAGGATGTGAACCACCGCAATGTGCTGCACTTGGTCGTCATGAATGGGGGACGCCTGGAGGAATTTGCAGACAAAGTAATCAAAGTTAGTCGTTATTTACTACAGAATAACGTAGTTGTAGATATTTCCTCTTCTAGGAATTATAATGACAAGAGGTCTAACAGAATTTTAAGATAGGTTTGGATCGTATTCATTATGCATAATTCTAGTGATCTCTTGCATTTTAACATAGTCTCGATATTACCCATTCAACGGATATATGTTTTACTAACAAAGTTGGCGCCCACTGAAAAAACCATAGTAACTAAATTAAGATATTGAAATTTGAGATATAAAACGCTTGGAAAATTTTGACTGCAGAAAAGAAAAAACGTTTCCACGGGTATTGCCTTTGCCTACTAGGCCTTAAATAATAATAATAAATAATAACAACAGAACATACTTGTTTACGATTTTATGACGAACTGCTAATTCACTTTTTGGTAATCATTTTCATTTAAGCGTTCCATAGCTTAAAAACTTTGCATTAGTGCTAAAAACTAGACACGTTAATCTAATGTTCGTTGTTACCTTTTAAAATATATATTTTTGATGTTCATCCCATTTTGAACATCTCAATAACATATTATAGCACCTCACAATTCCAAGATTTGTGTAAAAATATACGAACAAAAACGCGCTTTTCAAGCAAACTGTGTTGAAGGGAGAGTCATGCTGTGACACGTCACATGTCTCTCCAGCTATTCATTCTGTCCAGACAGGAAGGATAAGAGACATTTCTATTTGGTCTCATATTTGCTCTCACAAATCCAAGACCTCCAGACAGGAAGCGGATGTAGAAATAATAAAGGATTCTCGTCGCCATTTTCAACAACAATGGCCGTGTAAATCCTGTTAGCCTGCCTGTGAATACATTGAAGGAAAGACACGTGACAGCGGGCATCCTGTTCAATGATCATACCCAGCTCAGTCATCTATTGAGTTCTGTGAATGCTGAAATAGCAAATCCTAAACTGAATGTCTATTGTTTCAATTGTTCAAATTCAATTCGTGTATTGGGCACGTGGATACAAAACAACAATGACATCTCAAATTGGTTTTCTATAGAATGCGTAGGAATGTTTATTCCGCTAACTAATATCATGTTCAACCACTCATTTTGAATAACAATGTTCGCTGCCCAAACTCTCAAACACCTCTGCTAATTATGTCTCGCCTCTTTCTCCCTCCTCAAACTCCCTGTGGAGTTTGCAATAACGTAGCTTCCGGTTTCGTAGGTGGCCAACTGGCCATGCTAAGTTCCTCTTGTATATCTATGTTGGACCCACAATTCTACTTTATATGTGGTTAAAAACAGTATTTTTTAAAACATAGTTTATTTTTATTATAAAATAACTGTTTGCACTTTTCGGTTTACAACTGTATGCATTATAATTGTATTGCACTATTATGGATGCAGCACTATCAAAATTACTGTATTTCTAGCGTATTTGTCTTGTATGTTTTGACAGCTGGAATCTGGACAAACAATTCAGATGTCACATTGGCCGCCAATTGAAACCGGAAATATGGTATTAACATATTTTGAAACCTATCCCCAACATACATATTATCCTTCTAGACCAGTCTAGTTGGAACCAAATAAGCATGTTTCAACTTTACTTACAATTCTTTAAAGTAGTGTTAAGATGTATCTACAGGGGAGTAGGCCTACTCTTTTATCGTAAACGTAAGGTCGAACTATCTAAAATTCAGAATTATTTATTTCACATTGTGATACGTTTTTGAAAGCACCTTAAACATAATTTTGACCGAGAGAAATCTGGGGTTCCGCAGGATAACTGGAGATACAGCCATGTATGTGCACTGTGCAGTTTGTACAGTAAGTTGTGTGTTATAAATAAATCATGCATGGTTTGTTTGATAATGCAAATATTCCTCGAGCAATGATGCAGTGGACACTCGTTCAAATGCTGTCTGATTGCAGAACCAGTCAAAGATGAGCCTACTACAGCTGCTCAACGAGAAGGACATGACCGGCTGTTCCCCCCTCCACTACGCGAGCCGTGAGGGACATATTAGGAGTCTGGAGAACCTCATCAGGCTCGGCGCCTGCATCAACCTCAAGAACAATAACAACGAGAGTCCGCTGCATTTCGCTGCCAGGTACAGTTGTACAGAGAGACATGGGGGAAGTGAAACATCTAGTCACCACGAGACCCCCCCAAACATATTCAAAATATCACGGCATTCTTTAGATTTGGATATTACCAGCAGAAGATATAATCATTGTGGACTTGTTATGAAAGTACATTAGAAATTACTACCGTCATGATGACAGTTAACATTGATACCATTCTCTTGACAAACGATAAAATTGTGTTCAGCTTTTCCACTTAAAGGGGACGCATCCGCTACAATCAAGACACAGGGGAACATATTATACTAGTTCCAACGTAACTATAGTCTCACACCGACCTCAGATGCTCATCTACCTCCCCTTCCATGCACGCTGTTTCAGCGACAATCAACACATTCATGACATTCTTTCACACACATTCGTAAAGGCAGTCTTCCGCTAAGAAGAAATGTACAGGTATCCAACCGAAGGTCTTAAATTATCCCTAATGAACCTGTTTCAAGTAGATGGTAGGAACTGGGGGATTAGATCATTAAGTTGGTACTATTATTGGACTGGCCCAGTTCGTAAGCATGAGACGTGATTACAGGTACGGGCGCTACAACACAGTGAGGCAGCTGCTGGACTCTGAGAAGGGGACCTTCATAATCAACGAGAGCGACGGAGAAGGCCTCACCCCCCTCCACATCTCCTCCCAGCAAGGTCACACGCGGGTGGTTCAGCTGCTACTCAACAGGGGCGCTCTACTGCATCGCGACCACAACGGACGCAACCCGCTCCATCTGGCGGCCATGAGCGGATACACTCAGACTATGGAGCTGCTTCACTCGGTGCACTCGCACTTGTTGGACCAGGTCGACAAGGACGGGGTAATCAATCAATCAATCAATCAATCAATCAATCAATCAATCAATCAATCACTCTCTCTCATACTAGATTACTGCTATCACATGTCCCTGAGGTGACATCTGCCTGTCGTAAAACAATAACTTATAATACTACGAGGCCTTACCTAAGTAGACGGATAGCTCTATCCTAGGCATAGGCCTAGCACTAAGTTTGTGACAGTTTCTGAACCTAGCCTAGGCCCTAGGGATGCTCTAGATCTATGATGATGATATTTGGGTTTCCCTGGCCCTAGGCCTAGACCTCAAGCTTTGTGGCACAAAAGCCATCAGTAGCCCAGGAAGTAGCTTCCCGTTACTAGGCAATGTTAATGGTCGGTGCACAATCGTCCGGGAAGGAGCTCCGGTAACGGGAAAGTTCGCTATAATTTAACATTGTCCAGTAATGTAATTTATATAGAGCACCTAGGGGGAAAGGAGGGTGGGGGGAAATCCAGAGCAGGTTGCAAGGAGTTTATAGAGGGAGGGGGATCATAATTGGAAGTTTCAGCGTCGGGTAGTGAGAAGTGATCTGGGAAGGTTTGGTTTTGTTGAGAGAACGGTAAGGGAATGGAATGAGTTACCCGAGGAGGTTGTTGAGTGCGAGTCAGTAAGGGAATTTAGAAATAGATTGACGAAAAGGAGATGATGAGGGAGGGTGGGGAGGGGGGAGGTTGGGATAGGTTGCCACCGGGTAGTTGTGGCCCATTTGCAGCCTTTATGTGTTTAATCTAATCTTATCTAATATAATCTAAAATATTTGTAATATTAATGATCATTCTGGCCCAATATTCACAACAATGAACATAAATGCGTATATTTCCCGTTGTATCGGATGTTCCTTCCAAACTATGCACCTAGTAATTCATCTAAAGAGGAGCATATATTGTCCAACGTTGCAGAACACCGCGCTACACCTGGCAACCATGGAGAACAAGCCCAACGCCATCGCGCTGTTGCTGTCTATGAGCTGCAAGCTGCTTTACAACTACATGGATATGAGCGCCATAGACTACGCTATCTACTACAAGTTCCCCGAGGCCGCCCTGGCAATGGTCACGCACGAGGAGCGAGCGCAAGAGATCATGGCACTCAAGTCGGACAAACATCCGTGCGTCACACTGGCGCTCATAGCGTCCATGCCCAAAGTGTTCGAGGCGGTGCAGGATAAATGCATCACCAAGGCCAATTGTAAGAAGGACTCAAAGTCGTTTTACGTAAGTATGACGGTGTTCGGTGGTGGTTCGTGTCGCTTTTTGACCGGTTACCTTTGTTCTCTACTCGGCAATGTATCCTTACATGTTTCTCAACATGTTATATTGTAATTTGTTTTTTAGATTGGTTTTACTCTCCATTTATAACGCCCGCATATTACCTTTCATAACAGTCAACTCCATCAACATTCTATTGCATCTTCCTAATATGCCAATTTATGAATGGTTTTCAAATTGGGCAAAGTCACGATTAAAATTTTGGCACTTCATTATTTCTTCTCTAAAAATAATTGCAAATTTTAATTTGAAACGGATAAACATTACTCTGCATTTTAATAATTCAATGTCAAATCTAAGCATTGTGAATGACACAGCTATGTACATAGATCATTATATTTATGTAGCCAAGTTTGCTAATAATGCACATAAAAGCTATGCGTACCACATTGTATTTGCATGCCAATAAACACAATAGTATACATAAATTATATTAATACTTTATTATAACACAAACAGAAAGCACGCATACTATACTACTTCGCGCACAGTACACACCACCTATACCACTCCGCGCCATGAACACTTACACTCATTCAAGCACGGGATGATTCTGCAGTAACGTGTACTGCAAACGTAACTCGCTGACAGAAAACATTTCAGTTTCAACTTTCAACTGAGAACAATGCGTCTAAATCGTGTTATAATCTTTCAATGATGCAGAAAATGAAATGCGTTGTCACTTGCGGAACAGTGTTTATAAAATTGTTCATTTTTAGTCGAGAGCTTTCATTTTAAAAGCTGATAAGCAACACAACAACGAGTAGTGTGAGCCAATCAGATACATTCCATAATTATTGCGTCACGTAGAGGACACACGTTTATCCTTAGCTTCTGCATTCGGTTGATTTTCTCTCTGTCGCTCGCAGCTCTAAACTGTTTGTGCCAATCAGAAGCCGTCGTGTCCCACAGTGACCTCGGCTTCTGATTGGCTGTCTCAAGTGCCGCCTAACGTGAGCTTCTCTTGTGCCAATCAGGAGCCGTCGTGTCCCACAGTGACCTCGGCTTCTGATTGGCTGTCTCAAGTGCCGCCTAATGTGAGCTTCTCTTATGCTCTGACAGATAAAGTACAGCTTCACTTGCCTACAATGCCCTGCTATGTACGCACAAATGGATCAGAAGACTGGAGAAGCGTTGCTTATATCGAAGCCGATCCCCCTCCCAGCACTAAATGTAAGTCGACCGCTTTCTCTACCTTAAACAACCGTCTCGGCTCGAAATCAGAATATCTTTACTCCTGAATTATTAGGGCAACCTGACCTCTCAAGTCTCTACTTACATTTATTACTAAAATATGTTTTAAAACTAACTCCGTTAAGAAACGTAAATGAATGTTTACTAGTTGAATAAACGTTTAGTGTCTGTCCTCCTAAGATATATTATTTTAAATTGCATTTCATAATTGTCGGCATGATTTTATTCGTACTTATTTCTGGCTCACTATCGTCAGTTCAATAATCTTCATATTTATATATGCTAATAAATTATTCGTAGATTATTATTATTAAGGTGTCACGCCGCACGAACAAAGTATATTTATGTTAATAGTTTGCAATGATTTTAATATGCATGCTTTCTTTTTTACCTTCTTTGTTATTGCAAGATTTGCATGCCAAAGTTTAACGTAATGTGTGTGTGGTACGTCAGTAGTCCTACATCAGTAACATGTTATACCCTCACAACACTAACTAGAATGCACTCAGTATCACGTGGCCTTGTTAGTTCATTCAGAAATGTACCTTAAACTATTACATATCCATACAATTTATAAGCAGCCTTGTGCTTTAATAGCATAGCTATTGAAATATCACAACATAAATATCGTGCATGATCACCCTCCTATAATTCACGTTTTAGAGATGTGTCACATTCAAGATTTGTTTCTATAAACGTATAAAGCCCGGATTTCCAATCTGTTAGTGGGTCGTTAACGGGGCCGTTAGCTGACGGTCCGTAACTGTAACCCAACAAACCCTATGCAGCTAACGGCCCCGTTAATGATCGATTGAAAAACCGGGCCTAAATATGAACACCAGTAAAGTAATAGACTTATTCTCTCACAATGAACCACTGCTTCACTGCTTGTGTACAGCTTACACTTACTTTTGTGTGTCCTTGTGTTCGCAACTATGTGCAACGTCCTAGTATTATTTGGCTTTTCCATCTACAACATGGATATTTGTAACATACTGAAGACTTCATTATTCAGATCAGGTACTCATTCGCAAACTACCAGTATTCACCGGAGAAAGTGAAAAAGCAACGCCATGTTTTGAATGATCCAAAATGGCGACCGCCGCCATTAATGGTTGTCAATGTAAGTACCCTGTGTTCTTTCTTTCTTCTCAATATCTTTGGCCAGTCTATCCTACTTTTTCTGCTAACTCGTGCATGTCTACGGTTGCGTTCTCTTACTTACTACTACTAGTAATACTGGAGGAACAGTAAATGCCTAGATTTGACAATAACTAGTAAGCCTGCAAGTACATTTAATAAAACGGCTTACGGTTAAGAATCTCAAAGTATATGAAATAAGATTATTTTTCAAAAAAAATATTCCTAGAAACTTTACACTATTTTGCAGTTCATAAAACAATTAGATTGGAAAATGCTACGATTACTAAATTAGTAAATTATGTAATGGAACAGCTAGTATACGAAGAAGACCCAGTTCTTCTAAAGTACTAAAGTAGATAAACTCAAAACGCTCTGTTCCTAAGATGACTGCAAGGATAACTGGTTTTACTGGTTCTGTAAATAAAAAGAGCAAGGAACGCAACCATGTGTGTTTTAAAATGTTTTACGTGTGTGAAATAAATGTTACTTATAAGGATAGTTTAGGTGTCTAAACTGCGTCAACGTCGAACTGACACAAACACTTTTCAGGCAATGGTCGCCCACAACCGGGTTGAGCTACTCGCTCATCCACTCAGTCAGAAATATCTGCAAATGAAGTGGAATTCCTACGGGAAATACTTCCATCTGGCGAACCTTCTCTTCTACAGCATCTTCCTCGCCTTCGTCACCTTATTCTCGGCTCAGCTGATGAAGATTGAGGAACAGATCAAAGAGGATAATGAGAGCTTCATAAGAGAGACGCAACAGAGAAACCACTCGGTCCGCATGAGCCGCTCGATAGAGGTGCGTACGATGTCAAAGCACTTTAGAAAACTACTAACATATCTATTTCTTTAAATGAAAAACCGCCTAAAGTACATATTATTGGTTAATAATATGATAGTAAGTTAATTATTATAAAGTGTCAGGGGTAGTGAGAACATGAAGTGCGTTGAGGTTGTATACATGGGCTTAGACTGAGAGAAGCTTGATTATGAGAAGGTGGTAGTATTTGAAAGAGGCACTACGATTTGCTTTATTGATGGTAGCTAAAGTGGGCTAGAAATTCCAGAGATAGGTATTCGAGATTTTGGTGTCTGTGGTTTTTGTGTGTGTGGAGGGGGGAGGGGGGGGAGGGGTCGGCCTTTAGAAGACATTATTGGGGAGTTATATTTAGTGGATGAGTATCTCATATAGTGTTTCGGGAAGGGGGAGGGGGTGAAGTTGTAGATTACATGTCTAGGTTCGTTGGTGGAGGCGCCGGGTCGCGAGAGGTTTGCGTTATGAGCCGGCAAACCAGCGGGTAGCGGGATCGGAGCTTTTAGAAGTAGAGATGCCAGACCTAGACTCGATTTCAGAGGAGTCAAGACGGCGGTACAGAATGAAAAGTTGGTGGTCTTTGAGCTTAGCTACTTGGGATTTGATTTTCTTCATGAAAAGTGTGTAAAGCAGCGTTTGAATCTTGAAGTACGATGGAATGTTTTATTTAAATTAAAATTCAAATATTATGGGAAGGATATAATGTTTATTTTAATTGGAAGACGTAAATTATGGGTCAATATAAAATAAATAAACTATTTGGAGCTACTGTACATCATAACTTCTTTTTATGACCATAAAGCCGCTATTACAATGTGTAGAACTATTGCATCCTCCAATGACTGACGTATGTTCTGCTTGATGCAGCTGCCCCTGGTGAACCACCAGAGCACCCCCATGATGTACATGAGCGCGGTCGCCATCATCGTCTACATCGCCGTCAACTCCCTCCGAGAGGTCCTTCAGCTGTACCAACAGCGCTGGCACTACCTGTTGGACCCCACTAACCTGGTGTCATGGCTGCTATACGTGTCTGTCTGTATTGCTCCCAGCTACCCCTGGTGAACCACCAGAGCACCCCCATGATGTACATGAGCGCGGTCGCCATCATCGTCTACATCGCCGTCAACTCCCTCCGAGAGGTCCTTCAGCTGTACCAACAGCGCTGGCACTACCTGTTGGACCCCACTAACCTGGTGTCATGGCTGCTATACGTGTCTGTCTGTCTTGCCCCCAGCTACCCCTGGTGAACCACCAGAGCACCCCCATGATGTACATGAGCGCGGTCGCCATCATCGTCTACATCGCCGTCAACTCCCTCCGAGAGGTCCTTCAGTTGTACCAACAGCGCTGGCACTACCTGTTGGACCCCACTAACCTGGTGTCATGGCTGCTATACGTGTCTGTCTGTATTGCCTCCAGCTACCCCTGGTGAACCACCAGAGCACCCCCATGATGTACGCTGCTATACGTGTCTGTCTGTATTGCCTCCAGCTACCCCTGGTGAACCACCAGAGCACCCCCATGATGTACGCTGCTATACGTGTCTGTCTGTATTGCCCCCAGCTACCCCTGGTGAACCACCAGAGCACCCCCATGATGTACATGAGCGCGGTCGCCATCATCGTCTACATCGCCGTCAACTCCCTCCGAGAGGTCCTTCAGCTGTACCAACAGCGCTGGCACTACCTGTTGGACCCCACTAACCTGGTGTCATGGCTGCTATACGTGTCTGTCTGTATTGCTCCCAGCTACCCCTGGTGAACCACCAGAGCACCCCCATGATGTACATGAGCGCGGTCGCCATCATCGTCTACATCGCCGTCAACTCCCTCCGAGAGGTCCTTCAGTTGTACCAACAGCGCTGGCACTACCTGTTGGACCCCACTAACCTGGTGTCATGGCTGCTATACGTGTCTGTCTGTATTGCCTCCAGCTACCCCTGGTGAACCACCAGAGCACCCCCATGATGTACGCTGCTGTACGTGTCTGTGTGTATTGCCCCCAGCTACCCCTGGTGAACCACCAGAGCACCCCCATGATGTACATGAGCGCGGTCGCCATCATCGTCTACATCGCCGTCAACTCCCTCCGAGAGGTCCTTCAGTTGTACCAACAGCGCTGGCACTACCTGTTGGACCCCACTAACCTGGTGTCATGGCTGCTATACGTGTCTGCCTGTATTGCCTCCAGCTACCCCTGGTGAACCACCAGAGCACCCCCATGATGTACGCTGCTATACGTGTCTGTCTGTATTGCCCCCAGCTACCCCTGGTGAACCACCAGAGCACCCCCATGATGTACGCTGCTATACGTGTCTGTCTGTATTGCCCCCAGCTACCCCTGGTGAACCACCAGAGCACCCCCATGATGTACATGAGCGCGGTCGCCATCATCGTCTACATCGCCGTCAACTCCCTCCGAGAGGTCCTTCAGCTGTACCAACATAGCTGGCACTACCTGTTGGACCCCACTAACCTGGTGTCATGGCTGCTATACGTGTCTGTCTGTATTGCTCCCAGCTACCCCTAGTGAACCACCAGAGCACCCCCATGATGTACATGAGCGCGGTCGCCATCATCGTCTACATCGCCGTCAACTCCCTCCGAGAGGTCCTTCAGTTGTACCAACAGCGCTGGCACTACCTGTTGGACCCCACTAACCTGGTGTCATGGCTGCTGTACGTGTCTGACTGTATTGCCCCCAGCTACCCCTGGTGAACCACCAGAGCACCCCCATGATGTACATGAGCGCGGTCGCCATCATCGTCTACATCGCCGTCAACTCCCTCCGAGAGGTCCTTCAGCTGTACCAACATAGCTGGCACTACCTGTTGGACCCCACTAACCTGGTGTCATGGCTGCTATACGTGTCTGTCTGTATTGCTCCCAGCTACCCCTAGTGAACCACCAGAGCACCCCCATGATGTACATGAGCGCGGTCGCCATCATCGTCTACATCGCCGTCAACTCCCTCCGAGAGGTCCTTCAGTTGTACCAACAGCGCTGGCACTACCTGTTGGACCCCACTAACCTGGTGTCATGGCTGCTATACGTGTCTGCCTGTATTGCCTCCAGCTACCCCTGGTGAACCACCAGAGCACCCCCATGATGTACATGAGCGCGGTCGCCATCATCGTCTACATCGCCGTCAACTCCCTCCGAGAGGTCCTTCAGTTGTACCAACAGCGCTGGCACTACCTGTTGGACCCCACTAACCTGGTGTCATGGCTGCTATACGTGTCTGTCTGTATTGCTCCCAGCTACCCCTGGTGAACCACCAGAGCACCCCCATGATGTACATGAGCGCGGTCGCCATCATCGTCTACATCGCCGTCAACTCCCTCCGAGAGGTCCTTCAGTTGTACCAACAGCGCTGGCACTACCTGTTGGACCCTACTAACCTGGTGTCATGGCTGCTATACGTGTCTGTCTGTATTGCCCCCAGCTGCCCCTGGTGAACCACCAGAGCACCCCCATGATGTACATGAGCGCGGTCGCCATCATCGTCTACATCGCCGTCAACTCCCTCCGAGAGGTCCTTCAGCTGTACCAACAGCGCTGGCACTACCTGTTGGACCCCACTAACCTGGTGTCATGGCTGCTATACGTGTCTGTCTGTATTGCTCCCAGCTACCCCTGGTGAACCACCAGAGCACCCCCATGATGTACATGAGCGCGGTCGCCATCATCGTCTACATCGCCGTCAACTCCCTCCGAGAGGTCCTTCAGCTGTACCAACAGCGCTGGCACTACCTGTTGGACCCCACTAACCTGGTGTCATGGCTGCTATACGTGTCTGTCTGTATTGCCCCCAGCTACCCCTGGTGAACCACCAGAGCACCCCCATGATGTACGCTGCTATACGTGTCTGTCTGTATTGCCCCCAGCTACCCCTGGTGAACCACCAGAGCACCCCCATGATGTACATGAGCGCGGTCGCCATCATCGTCTACATCGCCGTCAACTCCCTCCGAGAGGTCCTTCAGCTATACCAACAGCGCTGGCACTACCTGTTGGACCCCACTAACCTGGTGTCATGGCTGCTATACGTGTCTGTGTGTATTGCCCCAGCTACCCCTGGTGAACCACCAGAGCACCCCCATGATGTACATGAGCGCGGTCGCCATCATCGTCTACATCGCCGTCAACTCCCTCCGAGAGGTCCTTCAGCTGTACCAACAGCGCTGGCACTACCTGTTGGACCCCACTAACCTGGTGTCATGGCTGCTATACGTGTCTGTCTGTATTGCCCCAGCTACCCCTGGTGAACCACCAGAGCACCCCCATGATGTACATGAGCGCGGTCGCCATCATCGTCTACATCGCCGTCAACTCCCTCCGAGAGGTCCTTCAGCTGTACCAACAGCGCTGGCACTACCTGTTGGACCCCACTAACCTGGTGTCATGGCTGCTATACGTGTCTGTCTGTATTGCCCCCAGCTGCCCCTGGTGAACCACCAGAGCACCCCCATGATGTACATGAGCGCGGTCGCCATCATCGTCTACATCGCCGTCAACTCCCTCCGAGAGGTCCTTCAGCTGTACCAACAGCGCTGGCACTACCTGTTGGACCCCACTAACCTGGTGTCATGGCTGCTATACGTGTCTGCCTGTATTGCTCCCAGCTACCCCTGGTGAACCACCAGAGCACCCCCATGATGTACGCTGCTATACGTGTCTGTCTGTATTGCTCCCAGCTACCCCTGGTGAACCACCAGAGCACCCCCATGATGTACGCTGCTATACGTGTCTGTCTGTATTGCTCCCAGCTACCCCTGGTGAACCACCAGAGCACCCCCATGATGTACGCTGCTGTACGTGTCTGTCTGTATTGCTCCCAGCTACCCCTGGTGAACCACCAGAGCACCCCCATGATGTACGCTGCTATACGTGTCTGTCTGTATTGCCCCCAGCTACCCCTGGTGAACCACCAGAGCACCCCCATGATGTACGCTGCTATACGTGTCTGTCTGTATTGCCCCCAGCTACCCCTGGTGAACCACCAGAGCACCCCCATGATGTACATGAGCGCGGTCGCCATCATCGTCTACATCGCCGTCAACTCCCTCCGAGAGGTCCTTCAGCTGTACCAACAGCGCTGGCACTACCTGTTGGACCCCACTAACCTGGTGTCATGGCTGCTATACGTGTCTGCCTGTATTGCCCCCAGCTACCCCTGGTGAACCACCAGAGCACCCCCATGATGTACATGAGCGCGGTCGCCATCATCGTCTACATCGCCGTCAACTCCCTCCGAGAGGTCCTTCAGCTGTACCAACATAGCTGGCACTACCTGTTGGACCCCACTAACCTGGTGTCATGGCTGCTATACGTGTCTGTCTGTATTGCTCCCAGCTACCCCTGGTGAACCACCAGAGCACCCCCATGATGTACATGAGCGCGGTCGCCATCATCGTCTACATCGCCGTCAACTCCCTCCGAGAGGTCCTTCAGCTGTACCAACAGCGCTGGCACTACCTGTTGGACCCCACTAACCTGGTGTCATGGCTGCTATACGTGTCTGCCTGTATTGCCTCCAGCTACCCCTGGTGAACCACCAGAGCACCCCCATGATGTACATGAGCGCGGTCGCCATCATCGTCTACATCGCCGTCAACTCCCTCCGAGAGGTCCTTCAGCTGTACCAACAGCGCTGGCACTACCTGTTGGACCCTACTAACCTGGTGTCATGGCTGCTATACGTGTCTGTCTGTATTGCCCCCAGCTACCCCTGGTGAACCACCAGAGCACCCCCATGATGTACGCTGCTATACGTGTCTGTCTGTATTGCCCCCAGCTACCCCTGGTGAACCACCAGAGCACCCCCATGATGTACATGAGCGCGGTCGCCATCATCGTCTACATCGCCGTCAACTCCCTCCGAGAGGTCCTTCAGCTGTACCAACAGCGCTGGCACTACCTGTTGGACCCCACTAACCTGGTGTCATGGCTGCTATACGTGTCTGTCTGTATTGCTCCCAGCTACCCCTGGTGAACCACCAGAGCACCCCCATGATGTACATGAGCGCGGTCGCCATCATCGTCTACATCGCCGTCAACTCCCTCCGAGAGGTCCTTCAGTTGTACCAACAGCGCTGGCACTACCTGTTGGACCCCACTAACCTGGTGTCATGGCTGCTATACGTGTCTGTCTGTATTGCCCCCAGCTACCCCTGGTGAACCACCAGAGCACCCCCATGATGTACGCTGCTATACGTGTCTGCCTGTATTGCCCCCAGCTGCCCCTAGTGAACCACCAGAGTACCCCCATGATGTACATGAGCGCGGTCGCCATCATCGTCTACATCGCCGTCAACTCCCTCCGAGAGGTCCTTCAGCTGTACCAACATAGCTGGCACTACCTGTTGGACCCCACTAACCTGGTGTCATGGCTGCTATACGTGTCTGTCTGTATTGCTCCCAGCTACCCCTGGTGAACCACCAGAGCACCCCCATGATGTACATGAGCGCGGTCGCCATCATCGTCTACATCGCCGTCAACTCCCTCCGAGAGGTCCTTCAGCTGTACCAACAGCGCTGGCACTACCTGTTGGACCCCACTAACCTGGTGTCATGGCTGCTATACGTGTCTGCCTGTATTGCCTCCAGCTACCCCTGGTGAACCACCAGAGCACCCCCATGATGTACATGAGCGCGGTCGCCATCATCGTCTACATCGCCGTCAACTCCCTCCGAGAGGTCCTTCAGTTGTACCAACAGCGCTGGCACTACCTGTTGGACCCCACTAACCTGGTGTCATGGCTGCTATACGTGTCTGTCTGTATTGCCCCCAGCTACCCCTGGTGAACCACCAGAGCACCCCCATGATGTACGCTGCTATACGTGTCTGCCTGTATTGCCCCCAGCTGCCCCTAGTGAACCACCAGAGCACCCCCATGATGTACATGAGCGCGGTCGCCATCATCGTCTACATCGCCGTCAACTCCCTCCGAGAGGTCCTTCAGTTGTACCAACAGCGCTGGCACTACCTGTTGGACCCCACTAACCTGGTGTCATGGCTGCTATACGTGTCTGCCTGTATTGCCTCCAGCTACCCCTGGTGAACCACCAGAGCACCCCCATGATGTACATGAGCGCGGTCGCCATCATCGTCTACATCGCCGTCAACTCCCTCCGAGAGGTCCTTCAGCTGTACCAACAGCGCTGGCACTACCTGTTGGACCCCACTAACCTGGTGTCATGGCTGCTATACGTGTCTGCCTGTATTGCCCCCAGCTACCCCTGGTGAACCACCAGAGCACCCCCATGATGTACATGAGCGCGGTCGCCATCATCGTCTACATCGCCGTCAACTCCCTCCGAGAGGTCCTTCAGCTGTACCAACAGCGCTGGCACTACCTGTTGGACCCCACTAACCTGGTGTCATGGCTGCTATACGTGTCTGCCTGTATTGCCTCCAGCTACCCCTGGTGAACCACCAGAGCACCCCCATGATGTACATGAGCGCGGTCGCCATCATCGTCTACATCGCCGTCAACTCCCTCCGAGAGGTCCTTCAGCTGTACCAACATAGCTGGCACTACCTGTTGGACCCCACTAACCTGGTGTCATGGCTGCTATACGTGTCTGTCTGTATTGCTCCCAGCTACCCCTGGTGAACCACCAGAGCACCCCCATGATGTACATGAGCGCGGTCGCCATCATCGTCTACATCGCCGTCAACTCCCTCCGAGAGGTCCTTCAGCTGTACCAACAGCGCTGGCACTACCTGTTGGACCCCACTAACCTGGTGTCATGGCTGCTATACGTGTCTGTGTGTATTGCCCCCAGCTACCCCTGGTGAACCACCAGAGCACCCCCATGATGTACGCTGCTATACGTGTCTGTCTGTATTGCCCCCAGCTACCCCTGGTGAACCACCAGAGTACCCCCATGATGTACATGAGCGCGGTCGCCATCATCGTCTACATCGCCGTCAACTCCCTCCGAGAGGTCCTTCAGCTGTACCAACAGCGCTGGCACTACCTGTTGGACCCCACTAACCTGGTGTCATGGCTGCTATACGTGTCTGTCTGTATTGCCCCCAGCTACCCCTGGTGAACCACCAGAGCACCCCCATGATGTACGCTGCTATACGTGTCTGCCTGTATTGCCCCCAGCTGCCCCTAGTGAACCACCAGAGTACCCCCATGATGTACATGAGCGCGGTCGCCATCATCGTCTACATCGCCGTCAACTCCCTCCGAGAGGTCCTTCAGCTGTACCAACAGCGCTGGCACTACCTGTTGGACCCCACTAACCTGGTGTCATGGCTGCTATACGTGTCTGTCTGTATTGCTCCCAGCTACCCCTGGTGAACCACCAGAGCACCCCCATGATGTACATGAGCGCGGTCGCCATCATCGTCTACATCGCCGTCAACTCCCTCCGAGAGGTCCTTCAGCTGTACCAACATAGCTGGCACTACCTGTTGGACCCCACTAACCTGGTGTCATGGCTGCTATACGTGTCTGTCTGTATTGCTCCCAGCTACCCCTGGTGAACCACCAGAGCACCCCCATGATGTACATGAGCGCGGTCGCCATCATCGTCTACATCGCCGTCAACTCCCTCCGAGAGGTCCTTCAGCTGTACCAACAGCGCTGGCACTACCTGTTGGACCCCACTAACCTGGTGTCATGGCTGCTATACGTGTCTGTCTGTATTGCCCCCAGCTACCCCTGGTGAACCACCAGAGCACCCCCATGATGTACGCTGCTATACGTGTCTGTCTGTATTGCTCCCAGCTACCCCTGGTGAACCACCAGAGCACCCCCATGATGTACATGAGCGCGGTCGCCATCATCGTCTACATCGCCGTCAACTCCCTCCGAGAGGTCCTTCAGCTGTACCAACATAGCTGGCACTACCTGTTGGACCCCACTAACCTGGTGTCATGGCTGCTATACGTGTCTGACTGTATTGCCCCCAGCTACCCCTGGTGAACCACCAGAGCACCCCCATGATGTACGCTGCTATACGTGTCTGCCTGTATTGCCCCCAGCTGCCCCTAGTGAACCACCAGAGTACCCCCATGATGTACATGAGCGCGGTCGCCATCATCGTCTACATCGCCGTCAACTCCCTCCGAGAGGTCCTTCAGCTGTACCAACAGCGCTGGCACTACCTGTTGGACCCCACTAACCTGGTGTCATGGCTGCTATACGTGTCTGTCTGTATTGCCCCCAGCTGCCCCTGGTGAACCACCAGAGCACCCCCATGATGTACATGAGCGCGGTCGCCATCATCGTCTACATCGCCGTCAACTCCCTCCGAGAGGTCCTTCAGCTGTACCAACAGCGCTGGCACTACCTGTTGGACCCCACTAACCTGGTGTCATGGCTGCTATACGTGTCTGTCTGTATTGCTCCCAGCTACCCCTGGTGAACCACCAGAGCACCCCCATGATGTACATGAGCGCGGTCGCCATCATCGTCTACATCGCCGTCAACTCCCTCCGAGAGGTCCTTCAGCTGTACCAACAGCGCTGGCACTACCTGTTGGACCCTACTAACCTGGTGTCATGGCTGCTATACGTGTCTGTCTGTATTGCTCCCAGCTACCCCTGGTGAACCACCAGAGCACCCCCATGATGTACATGAGCGCGGTCGCCATCATCGTCTACATCGCCGTCAACTCCCTCCGAGAGGTCCTTCAGCTGTACCAACATAGCTGGCACTACCTGTTGGACCCCACTAACCTGGTGTCATGGCTGCTATACGTGTCTGTCTGTATTGCTCCCAGCTACCCCTGGTGAACCACCAGAGCACCCCCATGATGTACATGAGCGCGGTCGCCATCATCGTCTACATCGCCGTCAACTCCCTCCGAGAGGTCCTTCAGCTGTACCAACAGCGCTGGCACTACCTGTTGGACCCTACTAACCTGGTGTCATGGCTGCTATACGTGTCTGTCTGTATTGCCCCCAGCTGCCCCTGGTGAACCACCAGAGCACCCCCATGATGTACGCTGCTATACGTGTCTGTCTGTATTGCCCCCAGCTGCCCCTAGTGAACCACCAGAGTACCCCCATGATGTACATGAGCGCGGTCGCCATCATCGTCTACATCGCCGTCAACTCCCTCCGAGAGGTCCTTCAGCTGTACCAACAGCGCTGGCACTACCTGTTGGACCCCACTAACCTGGTGTCATGGCTGCTATACGTGTCTGTCTGTATTGCTCCCAGCTACCCCTGGTGAACCACCAGAGCACCCCCATGATGTACATGAGCGCGGTCGCCATCATCGTCTACATCGCCGTCAACTCCCTCCGAGAGGTCCTTCAGCTGTACCAACAGCGCTGGCACTACCTGTTGGACCCTACTAACCTGGTGTCATGGCTGCTATACGTGTCTGTCTGTATTGCCCCCAGCTGCCCCTGGTGAACCACCAGAGCACCCCCATGATGTACGCTGCTATACGTGTCTGTCTGTATTGCCCCCAGCTACCCCTGGTGAACCACCAGAGCACCCCCATGATGTACGCTGCTATACGTGTCTGCCTGTATTGCCCCCAGCTGCCCCTAGTGAACCACCAGAGTACCCCCATGATGTACATGAGCGCGGTCGCCATCATCGTCTACATCGCCGTCAACTCCCTCCGAGAGGTCCTTCAGCTGTACCAACAGCGCTGGCACTACCTGTTGGACCCCACTAACCTGGTGTCATGGCTGCTATACGTGTCTGCCTGTATTGCCCCCAGCTACCCCTGGTGAACCACCAGAGCACCCCCATGATGTACGCTGCTATACGTGTCTGTCTGTATTGCCCCCAGCTACCCCTGGTGAACCACCAGAGCACCCCCATGATGTACATGAGCGCGGTCGCCATCATCGTCTACATCGCCGTCAACTCCCTCCGAGAGGTCCTTCAGCTGTACCAACAGCGCTGGCACTACCTGTTGGACCCCACTAACCTGGTGTCATGGCTGCTATACGTGTCTGCCTGTATTGCCCCCAGCTACCCCTGGTGAACCACCAGAGCACCCCCATGATGTACGCTGCTATACGTGTCTGTCTGTATTGCTCCCAGCTACCCCTGGTGAACCACCAGAGCACCCCCATGATGTACATGAGCGCGGTCGCCATCATCGTCTACATCGCCGTCAACTCCCTCCGAGAGGTCCTTCAGCTGTACCAACAGCGCTGGCACTACCTGTTGGACCCCACTAACCTGGTGTCATGGCTGCTATACGTGTCTGTCTGTATTGCCCCCAGCTACCCCTGGTGAACCACCAGAGCACCCCCATGATGTACATGAGCGCGGTCGCCATCATCGTCTACATCGCCGTCAACTCCCTCCGAGAGGTCCTTCAGCTGTACCAACAGCGCTGGCACTACCTGTTGGACCCCACTAACCTGGTGTCATGGCTGCTATACGTGTCTGTCTGTATTGCCCCCAGCTACCCCTGGTGAACCACCAGAGCACCCCCATGATGTACATGAGCGCGGTCGCCATCATCGTCTACATCGCCGTCAACTCCCTCCGAGAGGTCCTTCAGCTGTACCAACAGCGCTGGCACTACCTGTTGGACCCCACTAACCTGGTGTCATGGCTGCTATACGTGTCTGTCTGTATTGCTCCCAGCTACCCCTGGTGAACCACCAGAGCACCCCCATGATGTACATGAGCGCGGTCGCCATCATCGTCTACATCGCCGTCAACTCCCTCCGAGAGGTCCTTCAGCTGTACCAACAGCGCTGGCACTACCTGTTGGACCCCACTAACCTGGTGTCATGGCTGCTATACGTGTCTGTCTGTATTGCTCCCAGCTACCCCTGGTGAACCACCAGAGCACCCCCATGATGTACATGAGCGCGGTCGCCATCATCGTCTACATCGCCGTCAACTCCCTCCGAGAGGTCCTTCAGTTGTACCAACAGCGCTGGCACTACCTGTTGGACCCTACTAACCTGGTGTCATGGCTGCTATACGTGTCGGCTACTACGATGGTTCTGCCAGTGTTCGCGGGAAACTTCGCCGAGCTGCAGCTGTCGTGCGCTTCAATCACCGTCTTTCTCAGCTGGTTCAATCTGCTCCTCTACCTGCAGAGGTTAGTTGGGCTCGATCCACACAAATGGTCCAGAAATGTTACGAAAAATCCACAAATGGTTAAGGTTTTCGTAACATTTAAGATTGAGGATTTAAATAAATAAATACATTTGTATTTATAGTCCACCCACTCAGTTATACAAACTGATTTTCAGTAGAGGATATTTATACCATTGATTATGTGCTTCGTTGGATTAGAGTCAAGTTCCAAACATAAAAAAAAACATATTTTGTTCTAAGACCTGGACTAAGAAATTATTTAAGGGAGCAAAGAAGTTTAAGACTATAGTAAACTTTCAAACACTGACTCTAAAACATAGCACCGTGTGTGAACGAACGTTATTTTCATGTAGTTCAATCCTTAATCGTAAACGTTTGTATGAAGTATCGTTGTATTAGTATTATTATTAATAATATTACACAGATACTACAGATATGACCGGGTGGGATCTACGCATTTATAGTTATGTGTTATGTTATCTTGACGAAACCAATATTTGTATCGTGTACAAGTCGAATGGTGAATAAATATTATTATTATTATTATTATTATTATTATTAGTATTATTATTTTGTTACACTTACATACAGTTATGTATCTCTGTCTACAGATTCGACCAGGTGGGAATCTACGTGGTTATGTTCCTGGAGATCTTACAAACACTCATCAAAGTATTACTCGTCTTCTCAATATTGATCATAGCATTCGGGCTTGCGTTCTACATTCTCCTGTCCAAGGTAAGAACACACTTTGAATGACAGACCATGTTACAAGATGCTGTGTGAGCCACAGGGGTAACATTTGCTGCAACGAGATGTAATGTGAATGCATGCGCACATCCATGTGAGCTAACTGGGCTAAGTGAGGCGGGCATTATCACTTCATCCAAGGTTTAGAGAGAAATCCAGTTTATTAATTTATTGTCCAACAACACTACTGTATGGCGATGTGACCACAGTAACCTGACTATGGGAATTTAATGTATAAATAATATTTTAAAACTGTACATTTAAGGTTTGGAAGTTACTAGACAAAGCGTTGATAGTTTACAGAAATATAATCATCGTTTTATGCGCTTCCAAGCGGATTTCATTTTCAGATGTAGAATATTGTTACATCATTATTCTTTTAATATGTAACAAGGCTATACTATGAGAGACATTAAGATTTAAAGTAATTCAAGATGAATCATTTTACTCTCTTTCTTCTTTCCAAGCAATTTTGTGTTGACAAGGCTTTCGTTAGTCTATCCTGTAACTAGAATGTACTTGTGAAATATTTATTTTACCATGTGAAAAAAATTAAATCTGAATCATGACAACTCAGTCAAAACCTTTGTATATCTAGTACTAACATTCTTTGAAACTCTATTATGCGTGGGCTTCACCAAGAGCATTTTTCATAAATATGAATCACTAAAGTGTTGAATGACACGTGACCACGCTTCTGTTGCCAGGGTGACCATCTGTCCTTCAAGACGGTACCCATGTCCCTGATGAGGACGTTTGCCATGATGCTGGGGGAGATTGACTTCCTGGGCACCTACGTTCAACCGTATTACCTGGAAGAGAAGGGAGGGAGGTCTTTGCCCTTCCCTATTCCCGCATTCTTCATCCTGGGGATCTTCATGGTTCTGATGCCGATACTGCTGATGAACCTGCTCATCGGTTTGGCGGTCGGTGACATCGAGTCGGTGAGAAGAAACGCTCAGCTGAAGCGCCTGGCCATGCAGGTAGACTTATTACTTTCCTTATTTTAGGGATGAAACGGCAATCATTTTTATTCATCGGCATCATCGCTCATCCCGAATAATAATGCCGATTACACAAGTCAAAATTCTCCGCGCTTTCGAACATTTAAAGGTTGTATTTTCTGCTGCTAGATAGCGCGCGTAGCAATACACTGAGCGCTACCTGTCGGAGCGAGACTGAACATACGAGAAATGCTTTCGACTGAATTTTAAATAACGTCTTGGTTTTTCTCATTGATTACATTCCTTGATAAAATTTGTCAGTTGGATAATTGAATGAGTTGCAGAAACGTGTTGTGTTCTCCAGTGTGGTGCTTCAAATATTATTATTTTTTAGTAAATAACAATCCCCTTTCATATAAGTTTCGAAATATTTGCATAACCACACATTTTATTTTTTGTTAATTTTGCAAGGCTTTATAAAATTTCGATGTGAAAAATCGTGATTTTGAAATACGTCATATTGGCGGTAATTTTTTATTGGAATGAAGTAATGTAATCTAAAATAATACAAAAATATAATTTAATGGATACACTAACGCTTTATAAGCAATCAAGTTTTAATTGCTGTTATGCTCTTTTAAACTGTGGCTACTATTCTTATAACAACATATTTTGTCATCACCTTTCGATTGCGATAATTAATACTGACAAACATATATCAATATAACAGCAACAGAGTTGATTGCTGCAGCTTCAGTGTAATGAGAGATGTAGTGAACTTGGAGTACATTGGGTAACGATATTAATGTATAAAGCTAACGAAAGCTGTTTCCCCCTAAGGTTGTCCTACACACAGAACTGGAGCGCAAGTTACCCCAAATGCTGCTCGAGCGAGTGGACAAAATGGAGCTGATCGAGTACCCGAACGACACCAAGTGCAAGTCTGGCTTCCTTGACACGGTCCTCAGGAAATGGTTCTGGAACCCCTTCACAGATGACGGTGAGTTCTGTTTTGAGATGTGCTACGAACAGGGAAACTATGCCCGTATTTGTAGGATAGGATGTAATAAGAAGTAGCCCTAACATACGTAAAAACACATTAAATATTATAGAATAATGAAAATAAGATATTTAAAAATTTTAAAAGTCAAAAATAAAAAGCGCAACTCCATTATTTAGCATACATAAGGTATTGCTGTGCGTTGTTATAGA
Organism: Isoperla grammatica; assembly: GCA_945910005.1. Taxonomy (NCBI): domain Eukaryota; kingdom Metazoa; phylum Arthropoda; class Insecta; order Plecoptera; family Perlodidae; genus Isoperla; species Isoperla grammatica. The sequence continues at coordinate 2,212,754 of OX246739.1, forward strand.
TGAGTTCATACGTCCATTATATACATAGCATCGCTTACTTATGGCATAGCATTTCCTATCGTTTGCACCATGTGAACCATGTCATATAAATAGAGCATCCAGCTTTGAAGAAGTGAGTGACGTTTCAAGCGAGCTTATAACGCTTCGTGTCTTCTCGTACAAGTCCGGCTGTGTTCGTCTGTGCAGGTCTGGACATCGTTCTGGACAACTCGGACGATTATGTGTCCGAGGAGTTGAGCAAACAGAAGAAGAAGCTGAAAGAGATCACATCCGCACTAGACTCGCAGAATCTACTCCTCAGACTGATTGTGCAGGTAAGAGCGTCTTAGCAGTTAGCGGTTGCAATACATCTAAATAACCAATTCCATTATCGAGTTTCATCTTTATCTAAAGTAAAACACTTTTCTTGTTGCTAAATTTACAGAGTTCTAACCCTCAATTCCATTTTTGTCTGGTAATACGGTAGGGAATAGGTAAGCATGTTCCCACCATCAACGTATGTCGAGTATTTCAGCGTTACGCCGCGCTAGGGTCGCAGGAAAGCAGCCGTGCCCAAGTTGTTCTGCTACTGTATAAACTGTGATGAGATGTGCAGATGCCCTGGGTAGTTGGCAGGGGGATTAGCCTCTGTTTGGAGGGCCTTGGCTTGACTGGGCCCCGTCTCAGCAACAGGGGTGCTACTGTAATGTTGTTATTGTTTTGTCTCAGAAAATGGAGATCAAGACGGAAGCCGATGACGTGGACGAGGGCGTCTCCTCCAATGAGCTGCGACCTCTCATGGGGCTCAGTAACAGGTGGACCTCACCGCGCGTCCGCAAGAAGCTGCGGTCAGCGCTCAGCTTCACCAAGGGGCCACCCACATAGGCCTGCGTTGCTGCTATGTCATGAATCATGATCCATATGTACGCCGGCCATTAGCCACGTCGCATGACCCTTGACACAGCTGAGTAATTTACGTAACAGCTTACGTTATTTATCAGTGTTCACTCACATTGCTACCAAACTCAACCAGGCAACACACTTTCAGTCTATGATGCAACTTCATAAAATCGTAAATTGTGTGTATCATTAGATTTTATTTAGAAATAGACCTGCCTGCTTAAGTTGAACATGTACGTCAACATCACTTTAAGTTTAGACTCCAACCTGGTTTATTATACGGCTGTTGAGTTGGACAAGGTTTTTTCCAGGTTTTAGGTGTAAAGAGGTACTTTTTCCAATTATAATGACCATATAACGTGATATTTTACAATTTAAGCTTAAGCACCGAGTTCCATTTTTGATGCAGATGTCTGTAGGGTGCGGGTTTGGAGAACAATTGGCTGTTTGGGGGGGGGGGGGGGGAGGAGGGGGTAGTAACATTTATCTGCGTCAAATTAGAACATTTCTTGATGTTTATGTGCCTCCAATGTCGAAAGAACAACTTCTAAGCACACAAATTTGAACCAACTAGATGTTTTTTTTATTTTTTCAATAATGAGGTAAAAATACCTTACGCAAGAAATGTCTTTGAGAATACGTAGTAAAAAGGTGGCTATTGCGTCTGTAGCAAGCGTGCAGGTGCGTGCAGGTTGCGTGCAGTGTCCTTCCAGTCTTTGAGACCCAACCCGTCCTCAACGGACAACTTTCTTGTCCAACTCGACAGCCGTATAAACCAGGTTGGAGACTAAAGTTAATAGACACAAGAGTTCAAACATTACGTCATACAAGAATTTTACTTTACTTGTTTAAAGGATTCAGTAATGACATTTATTACTGCTCAACACTAACAACACTGGCTACCCACTACACAGTCATGCATTGCGTCACACGTGACATAATCATCTAACAATAATGTATTTTGTAATGAAATGTTTCCTAAAGCATATTTCTTTCTATCGTGCTACATGTTCAATGTTGTTTTGATGTTGATATGTGGCTGCGTTTATGTATTCTAGTTGTCTGTGATACAAATCAGAACGTCCATAAGTGTCCAATTATTATTATTGTCATAACACGTGTTGTAGTAGTGTCAGCAGATAACACTAACTACAGCAAAGTATGGCGGATGTAAAGCGTATTTCGTTCAAACCTATTTAGTGGAAAAGTGTCCCACATTATTGTATTTTAAGCATAGTTGGCCCACGCTAACTGTTCGTACTCTGAAGAAGTAGCACAGTCCAACAATACCAACAATTCATTAACTACTCTAGTTTATGACTTGTAGTTGATAAGTCTAGTAACCTTGTCTCCGTGTATTGGTATTGGAAACCCTCAAACGTAGGCTGCTGGCTGCCTATTCGCGACTAGTTCACATTTACATGAAAGATATTCCGATGTGAGGTCACAGCATGAGAAAAGATAGCGTGGTTCATCTATATAGCCCTAGCCTCCGTGATGTAATTTCACATTTACGTTTCCTACCGTTAAATAAGTGAGTATATATTCAGCAAAGTGTAAGGTATAAGGAATACATGATAACCAACTGTGCTCAGTTTCTAACAAATGGAATTAATAATGTAATACACACATTCATATTCAGTAACTATTTCACCCACTTATATGTTTATCAAACTATGTAAGCATTGCAGAGCAAGAGCTTCTAGATCTCGGGGTATTAGTCTGCCGTGCGTTATTGTATTTTACTAAAACTCTTGTTTGGAAAAGTAGCATTTGAATCTATTTCAAGATATTTTTGTATGGACGTTATTACGGTGAAATACGTTCTAGGTTTGACGTATTCTGCTCTTCTACACAACTGAACGCAATTAATTAATTAATTAATTCATTCATTATGGTAAAAATTATTAAATAAACTCAAACAATATGGAAATTGCAAAGTAGATTTACCATAAATCGAAACATTACCTCTGAAAATATGAAGATGCAGCAGATAAAATTCAATAAATAATGGTACTGATTGAGAACCGAATATTGTGCGCCCACGAAATGTTTCGGTGGCTAACCAGTGTGTGTAACCATAGAGAACACTGTTCATGTTATACATAACATTAATCTTGGGAGTCGTGTCATACACAACTGAAACAAAAATAGAACTTTTTTGTATGGAAATGTACCACATGGTCGATTAATATTGAGTAACTATGTTAATTTTTTATTTATTTTATTTTTTATTTATTTATTTATTTTCAAGATGAATACAAGAAATACTTATTATAATACAGAGATCTGGCCCAAAAAGAGTAGGAATTACTCGCAAGCAGGGGGCCTTCAAAAACAGGAAATGATTTAATAGATGATGAGATGATGGCGGGAGGTATGAACACTTATATTTGTAGGCTAAGGGCCTACTACTTGATGGTACCACTACTAAATGTTACACAAAATGTTGTTATATTGTCATATGTGTAATTCATATTATTACTGTGTTCTTATATACTCATAAAGTACTGAGTTCATTTTTTTAGTTAGCACAAAATGGAAAAAGTAGAACATGGTTTACACCAAAATGTTGTTGTAGATTTATCACATCCTGTTAAACAAACTTAAGAAAACAATCCATGAATAAGCTACTGTTCAAATGTATGTGACTCAGTGTAATAAACTTCTTACTGTACAACTGGTTTTCAATTGTTTTCTCATGAGTGAAACACGTTTAACCTTAACTTTGTCCGACGTATTTTCACTAGAATGTATTTCCTCTTTACCACTTCTATTGGCACTGATAACCTAATCGTCTTGATACAATAATAACAATTATATTTTACCTCTTCCCTTCCCACTGTTGTTATCAAAAAAAAAAACTGTAATACCCACCCTTCTAAAAGTAAGTTCTACAAAAGTCTCCAGAGTTTACTACGTTTCTTAGAGCATCAACATTCCTTATCCTGTTCCAGATTAACCCGAGACTAACTGATTTTAAAAAATTGTAAAAACGTTTGCATTTACTGTCTACCCAGTCGGTTATAAGAACCGATTATAGGTAGGCGACAGTATAAATAATTATATTAAACATGACGTAAAGTACTTGGAGCTTGCCAATTGACCACAAGAAGAGTCCTTACGCTGCAAGACTGCTGATGACGACGAGGGCCAATCACAAGCAAGGTACTGTCTATAACATAAAAAAAAAAACGTTCTTGATAGCGAAAGTGAAACTTGACCGTTATATCTTTGAAATTGCAGCGACGCCTGACGTCGCCCACAGTAAACATAGGGAGACGTTGCTTTTTTTCAAACTAGACAATTATCAGTTCTACCTCGGGTATTAAATTTAAGATCCCCCAAGTAAACAATAAAGTCATAAAAAATTAAAACCTCAAAAACACAGTGGTTTCGTTTTTGACATAGCGTAGCGTCACGAGTTAAAGGGTTAAGAAAATAATGTATACACTTCCTGCACCGGACATTCCCAATGTACACATGGAACATGTTTTGGTTTGACTAGAAATCATGGTTAGCCAAGGAAACATGTTTTAATGTTGGCTGTTAAGTGTGATGTTCCCAACGTGGGTCCCAAAACTACGTTTTCTGTGGATGTGTATCAGGAGTTCAGACGGCTATAGGAGGTTATGATATAAGCTAACTGAATACCCCGAACAACGCACAACATTGAGAGCAGTGTGTCTTGTACCTGTGTAAACGCTGGAAGTATCATCGTGTGCTGTAGCGTATGGGGTATGTCTCCGCTTAGCATGATCGAGGTCTGGGGTTCGAGACCCGTTGCACCCACTCTTTTTTGCTCCACCATTTTCACGCATTTATATCTATGCATCAACGTGCATGGACACGTTTTTTTTTTTATCAAACGGCTCATTGTTACCACAAACGATAAACTCTTTTGCGATCAACCAATCAATCAATACGATCTGATGATAAAAACTCGAAAATTTAAAAAAACTTTGAAGCCGTTTTTTGACAATTTTCGGAGTTTTTATCTTCAGATCGTATTCTTGGATATTTTTGTAATCCAATGAGACCCTCTGTTCGTAAATTAATCTCTCTTAGGTGTAACAATTTCAATAAGAATGAATCGAGATACATACATGCATTCATTGAGAGCGGTGTGTTATGTACTAGTGTAAGCGATCCAACTTCCATCCTGTGGCGTGGCGTAGGCAGTAGCGACGCCGACTAGTGTTTTCGCGGTCCGGGGTTCGATGCCCGCAACCGGCAGTCTTTTTTTCTTCCATATTCAGACAAGAAAAGTTGAGAAGGGTTTACATGGAGGAAATTTTTTTTTAAAGTGCTCGTAGCAAAAAAACGTGTAGCCCAAATTTGTTTCTGTATTTTTTTTATTTTTTTTGCGTTGATTATCTAGATATCCTGAAAACGAAAATATGGTGGAAGTCATACTTACAGAGATACAGGCGCCCAAAATTTCAAAAAACCTCACAGAAAGGCAGAATCGGAGAATTTTGAAATTTTTATTTTTTTTTATTTTTTTTAAAATACGAAACATATCGAGATAGCAATAAATAAGAAGGAATTGACAACCAAAAAATTCTATCTCAAACCGTTTACCCGTAAAAAAATTAAAACCGCAAAAAATCTACTATTTTGGTTACCTGAAGTTGGCGTCGCCTCACCACGACCTGTGCAAACCGACGCTACCGACGCTCATACTACGTCACCAATGGTTCTTACTGACCTTAAGTTCGACGCTACGACTCACTAGGTACCACCGTTCATCCACAATCGGTACCGAAAGTGGAACTTGACAAGAAAATCTTTAAAATTTCGGCGACGTCTGACGTCGTTCACAACATACATAGCGAGACAATGATTTTTTTTAAAGTAGAAAATTTCCAGATCTACCTCGGAAATTAACTTAAAGAGCGCCCAAATAAACAATATTGCCGTAAAAAATATAATTCTAAAAAACAGAGTGTATTTGAGCACGTCTTTGACGACGCGTAGCGTCTCTTGTTAAAGGGTTAAGACATTAGTGATTAAAGTTTCTACATTGAACATTCTTACTCTATACATTGGACATGTTAATGTTTGCCTTGCATTAACGGTAAGCCAAGGAAACATGTTTTAATGTTGGCTGTTCAGTGTGATGTTCCCAACGTGGTCCCAAAACTACGTTTTCTGTGGATGTGTATCAGGAGTTCAGACGGCTATAGGAGGTTATAGTGATGTTCCCAACGTCAAGTCTTGAAAGTCTTAAAACTGCGTTTTCTGTGGATGTGTATCAGGAGTTCAGACGGCTATAGGAGGTTATGATATAAGCTAACTGAATACCCCGAACAACGCACAACATTGAGAGCAGTGTGTCTTGTACCTGTGTAAACGCTGGAAGTATCATCGTGTGCTGTAGCGTATGGGGTATGTCTCCGCTTAGCATGGTCGAGGTCTGGGGTTCGAGACCCGTTATACCCACTCTTTTTTGTTCCACCATTTTCACGCATTTATATCTATGCATCAACGTGCATGGACACGTTTTTCTTTTATCAAACGGCTCATTGTTACCACAAACGATTAACTCTTTTGCGATCAACCAATCAATCAATACGATCTGATGATAAAAACTCCGAAAATTTAAAAAAAACTTTGAAGCCGTTTTTTGACAATTTTCGGAGTTTTTATCTTCAGATCGTATTCTTGGATATTTTTTTAATCCAATGAGACCCTCTGTTTGTTAATTTATCTCTCTTAGGTGTAACAATTACAATAAGAATGAATCGAGATACATACATGCATTCATTGAGAGCGGTGTGTTATGTACTAGTGTAAGCGATCCAACTTCCATCCTGTGGCGTGGCGTAGGCAGTAGCGACACCGACTAGTGTTTTCGCGGTCCGGGGTTCGATACCCGCAACCGGCAGTCTTTTTTTCTTCCATATTCAGACAAGAAAAGTTGAGAAGGGTTTACATGGAGGAAATTTTTTTTTAAAGTGCTCGTAGCAAAAAAACGTGTGGCCCTAATTTGTTTCTGTATTTTTTTTATTTTTTTTGCGTTGATTATCTAGATATCCTGAAAACGAAAATATGGTGGGAGTCATACTAACAGAGATACAGGCGCCCAAAATTTCAAAAAACCTCACAGAAAGGCAGAATCGGAGAATTTTGAAATTTTTATTTTTTTTTATTTTTTTTTAAATACGAAACATATTGAGATAGCGATTAATAAGAAGGAATTGACAACCAAAAAATTCTATCTCTAACCGTTTACCCGTTAAAAAATAAAAACCTCAAAAAATCTACTATTTTGGTTACCTGAAGTTGGCGTCGCCTCACCACGACCTGTGCAAACCGACGCTACCGACGCTCATACTACGTCACCAATGGTTCTTACTGACCTTAAGTTCGACGCTACGACTAACTAGGTACCACCGTTCATCCACAATCGGTACCGAAAGTGGAACTTGACAAGAAAATCTTTAAAATTTCGGCGACGTCTGACGTCGTTCACAACAAACATAGCAAGACGATGATTTTTTTCAAAGTACAAAATTTCCAGATCTACCTCGGGAATTAATTGTATGATCGCCCAAATAAACAATATAGCCGTAAAGAATATAATTCTAAAAAACAGAGTGTATTTGAGCACGTCTTTAACGACGCGTAGCGTCTCTTGTTAAAGGGTTAAGAAAATAGTGATTACGGTTTCTCCATTGGACATTCTTACTCTATACATTGGACATGTTAATGTTTGCCTTGCATTAACGGTAAGCCAAGGAAACATGTTTTAATGTTGGCTGTTCAGTGTGATGTTCCCAACGTGGGTCCCAAAACTACGTTTTCTGTGGATATGTATCAGGAGTTCAGACGGCTATAGGAGGTTATAGTGATGTTCCCAACGTCAAGTCTTGAAAGTCTCAAAACTGCGTTTTCTGTGGATGTGTATCAGGAGTTCAGACGGCTATAGGAGGTTATGATATAAGCTAACTGAATACCCCGAACAACGCACAACATTGAGAGCAGTGTGTCTTGTACCTGTGTAAACGCTGGAAGTATCATCGTGTGCTGTAGCGTATGGGGTATGTCTCCGCTTAGCATGGTCGAGGTCTGGGGTTCAAGACCCGTTATACCCACTCTTTTTTGTTCCACCATTTTCACGCATTTATATCTATGCATCAACGTGCATGGACACGTTTTTTTTTTTATCAAACGGCTCATTGTTACCACAAACGATTAACTCTTTTGCGATCAACCAATCAATCAATACGATCTGATGATAAAAACTCCGAAAATTTAAAAAAACTTTGAAGCCGTTTTTTGACAATTTTCGGAGTTTTTATCTTCAGATCGTATTCTTGGATATTTTTTTAATCCAATGAGACCCTCTGTTTGTAAATTTATCTCTCTTAGGTGTAACAATTACAATAAGAATGAATCGAGATACATACATGCATTCATTGAGAGCGGTGTGTTATGTACTAGTGTAAGCGATCCAACTTCCATCCTGTGGCGTGGCGTAGGCAGTAGCGACACCGACTAGTGTTTTCGCGGTCCGGGGTTCGATACCCGCAACCGGCAGTCTTTTTTTCTTCCATATTCAGACAAGAAAAGTTGAGAAGGGTTTACATGGAGGAAATTTTTTTTTAAAGTGCTCGTAGCAAAAAAACGTGTGGCCCTAATTTGTTTCTGTATTTTTTTTATTTTTTTTGCGTTGATTATCTAGATATCCTGAAAACGAAAATATGGTGGGAGTCATACTAACAGAGATACAGGCGCCCAAAATTTCAAAAAACCTCACAGAAAGGCAGAATCGGAGAATTTTGAAATTTTTATTTTTTTTTATTTTTTTTTAAATACGAAACATATTGAGATAGCGATTAATAAGAAGGAATTGACAACCAAAAAATTCTATCTCTAACCGTTTACCCGTTAAAAAATAAAAACCTCAAAAAATCTACTATTTTGGTTACCTGAAGTTGGCGTCGCCTCACCACGACCTGTGCAAACCGACGCTACCGACGCTCATACTACGTCACCAATGGTTCTTACTGACCTAAAGTTCGACGCTACGACTAACTAGGTACCACCGTTCATCCACAATCGGTACCGAAAGTGGAACTTGACAAGAAAATCTTTAAAATTTCGGCGACGTCTGACGTCGTTCACAACAAACATAGCAAGACGATGATTTTTTTCAAAGTACAAAATTTCCAGATCTACCTCGGGAATTAATTGTAAGATCGCCCAAATAAACAATATAGCCGTAAAGAATATAATTCTAAAAAACAGAGTGTATTAGATCACGTCTTTGACGACGCGTAGCGTCTCTTGTTAAAGGGTTAAGAAAATAGTGATTACGGTTTCTCCATTGGACATTCTTACTCTACACATTGGACATGTTAATGTTTGCCTTGCATTAACGGTAAGCCTAGGAAACATGTTTTAATGTTGGCTGTTCAGTGTGATGTTCCCAACGTGGGTCCCAAAACTACGTTTTCTGTGGATGTGTATCAGGAGTTCAGACGGCTATAGGAGGTTATAGTGATGTTCCCAACGTCAAGTCTTGAAAGTCTCAAAACTGCGTTTTCTGTGGATGTGTATCAGGAGTTCAGACGGCTATAGGAGGTTATGATATAAGCTAACTGAATACCCCGAACAACGCACAACATTGAGAGCAGTGTGTCTTGTACCTGTGTAAACGCTGAAAGTATCATCGTGTGCTGTAGCGTATGGGGTATGTCTCCGCTTAGCATGGTCGAGGTCTGGGGTTCGAGACCCGTTACACCCACTCTTTTAATTCCACCATTTTCACGCATTTATATCTATGCATCAACGTGCATGGACACGTTTTTTTTTTATCAAACGGCTCATTGTTACCACAAACGATTAACTCTTTTGCGATCAACCAATCAATCAATACGATCTGATGATAAAAACTCTGAAAATTAAAAAAAACTTTGAAGCCAGTTTTTGACAATTTTCGGAGTTTTTATCTACAGATCGCATTCTTGGATATTTTTTTAATCCAATAACACCCTCTGTTTGTAAATTTATCTCTCTTAGGTGTAACAATTACAATAAGAATGAATCGAGATACATATATATACTATTTTTATACTTAAATTCGCCCATTTTTCTTATCATATTTTTGTTGTATGTTTGAACTGTGTGTTTAAACTGATTGTACATGTAAAAGAAAAAAGGAAAAATAAAGACACTATTACATGCATTCATTGAGAGCGGTGTGTTATGTACTAGTGTAAGCGATCCAACTTCCATCCTGTGGCGTGGCGTAGGCAGTAGCGACGCCGATAAGTGTTTTCGCGGTCCGGGGTTCGATACCCGCAACCGGCAGTCTTTTTTTCTTCCATATTCAGACAAGAAAAGTTGAGAAGGGTTTACATGGAGGAAATTTTTTTTTAAAGTGATCGTAGCAAAAAAACGTGTGGCCCTAATTTGTTTCTGTATTTATTTTATTTTTTTTTTCGTTGATTATCTAGATATCCTGAAAACGAAAATATGGTGGGAGTCATACTATCAGAGATACAGGCGCCCAAAATTTCAAAAAACCTCACAGAAAGGCAGAATCGGAGAATTTTGAAATTTTTATTTTTTTTTATTTTTTTAAAAATACGAAACATATCGAGATAGCAATTAATAAGAAGAAATTGACAACCAAAAAATTCTATCTCAAACCGTTTACCCGTAAAAAAATAAAAACCTAAAAAAATTTACTATTTTGGTTACCTGAAGTTGGCGTCGCCTCACCACGACCTGTGCAAACCGACGCTACCGACGCTCATACTACGTCACCAATGGTTCTTACTGACCTTAAGTTCGACGCTACGACTAACTAGGTACCACCGTTCATCTACAATCGGTACCGAAAGTGGAACTTGACAAGAAAATCTTTCAAATTTCGGCGACGTCTGACGTCGTTCACAACAAACATAGCAAGACGATGATTTTTTTCAAAGTAGAAAATTTCCAGATCTACCTCGGGAATTAATTGTCAGATCGCCCAAATAAACAATATAGCCGTAAAGAATATAATTCTAAAAAACAGAGTGTATTTGAGCACGTCTTTGACGACGCGTAGCGTCTCTTGTTAAAGGGTTAAGAAAATAGTGATTACGGTTTCTCCATTGGACATTCTTACTCTATACATTGGACATGTTAATGTTTGCCTTGCATTAACGGTAAGCCAAGGAAACAAGTTTTAATGTTGGCTGTTCAGTGTGATGTTCCCAACGTGGGTCCCAAAACTACGTTTTCTGTGGATGTGTATCAGGAGTTCAGACGGCTATAGGAGGTTATAGTGATGTTCCCAACGTCAAGTCTTGAAAGTCTCAAAACTGCGTTTTCTGTGGATGTGTATCAGGAGTTCAGACGGCTATAGGAGGTTATGATATAAGCTAACTGAATACCCCGAACAACGCACAACATTGAGAGCAGTGTGTCTTGTACCTGTGTAAACGCTGGAAGTATCATCGTGTGCTGTAGCGTATGGGGTATGTCTCCGCTTAGCATGGTCGAGGTCTGGGGTTCGAGACCCGTTACACCCACTCTTTTTGTTCCACCATTTTCACGCATTTATATCTATGCATCAACGTGCATGGACACGTTTTTTTTTTATCAAACGGCTCATTGTTACCACAAACGATTAACTCTTTTGCGATCAACCAATCAATCAATACGATCTGATGATAAAAACTCTGAAAATTTAAAAAAACTTTGAAGCCAGTTTTTGACAATTTTCGGAGTTTTTATCTTCAGATCGTATTCTTGGATATTTTTTTAATCCAATGAGACCCTCTGTTTGTAAATTTATCTCTCTTAGGTGTAACAATTACAATAAGAATGAATCGAGATACATATATATACTATTTTTATACTTAAATTCGCCCATTTTTCTTATCATATTTTTGTTGTATGTTTGAACTGTGTGTTTAAACTGATTGTACATGTAAAAGAAAAAAGGAAAAATAAAGACACTATTACATGCATTCATTGAGAGCGGTGTGTTATGTACTAGTGTAAGCGATCCAACTTCCATCCTGTGGCGTGGCGTAGGCAGTAGCGACGCCGATAAGTGTTTTCGCGGTCCGGGGTTCGATACCCGCAACCGGCAGTCTTTTTTTCTTCCATATTCAGACAAGAAAAGTTGAGAAGGGTTTACATGGAGGAAATTTTTTTTTAAAGTGATCGTAGCAAAAAAACGTGTGGCCCTAATTTGTTTCTGTATTTATTTTATTTTTTTTTTCGTTGATTATCTAGATATCCTGAAAACGAAAATATGGTGGGAGTCATACTATCAGAGATACAGGCGCCCAAAATTTCAAAAAACCTCACAGAAAGGCAGAATCGGAGAATTTTGAAATTTTTATTTTTTTTTATTTTTTTAAAAATACGAAACATATCGAGATAGCAATTAATAAGAAGAAATTGACAACCAAAAAATTCTATCTCAAACCGTTTACCCGTAAAAAAATAAAAACCTAAAAAAATTTACTATTTTGGTTACCTGAAGTTGGCGTCGCCTCACCACGACCTGTGCAAACCGACGCTACCGACGCTCATACTACGTCACCAATGGTTCTTACTGACCTTAAGTTCGACGCTACGACTAACTAGGTACCACCGTTCATCTACAATCGGTACCGAAAGTGGAACTTGACAAGAAAATCTTTCAAATTTCGGCGACGTCTGACGTCGTTCACAACAAACATAGCAAGACGATGATTTTTTTCAAAGTAGAAAATTTCCAGATCTACCTCGGGAATTAATTGTCAGATCGCCCAAATAAACAATATAGCCGTAAAGAATATAATTCTAAAAAACAGAGTGTATTTGAGCACGTCTTTGACGACGCGTAGCGTCTCTTGTTAAAGGGTTAAGAAAATAGTGATTACGGTTTCTCCATTGGACATTCTTACTCTATACATTGGACATGTTAATGTTTGCCTTGCATTAACGGTAAGCCAAGGAAACAAGTTTTAATGTTGGCTGTTCAGTGTGATGTTCCCAACGTGGGTCCCAAAACTACGTTTTCTGTGGATGTGTATCAGGAGTTCAGACGGCTATAGGAGGTTATAGTGATGTTCCCAACGTCAAGTCTTGAAAGTCTCAAAACTGCGTTTTCTGTGGATGTGTATCAGGAGTTCAGACGGCTATAGGAGGTTATGATATAAGCTAACTGAATACCCCGAACAACGCACAACATTGAGAGCAGTGTGTCTTGTACCTGTGTAAACGCTGGAAGTATCATCGTGTGCTGTAGCGTATGGGGTATGTCTCCGCTTAGCATGGTCGAGGTCTGGGGTTCGAGACCCGTTATACCCACTCTTTTTTGTTCCACCATTTTCACGCATTTATATCTATGCATCAACGTGCATGGACACGTTTTTTTTTTTATCAAACTTCTCATTGTTACCACAAACGATTAACTCTTTTGCGATCAACCAATCATTCAATACGATCTGATGATAAAAACTCCGAAAATTTAAAAAAAACTTTGAAGCCCTTTTTTGACAATTTTCGGAGTTTTTATCTTCAGATCGTATTCTTGGATATTTTTTTAATCCAATGAGACCCTCTGTTTGTAAATTTATCTCTCTTAGGTGTAACAATTACAATAAGAATGAATCGAGATACATAAATGCATTCATTGAGAGCGGTGTGTTATATACTAGTGTAAGCGACCCAACTTCCATCCTGTGGCGTGGCGTAGGCAGTAGCGACACCGACTAGTGTTTTCGCGGTCCGGGGTTCGATACCCGCAACCGGCAGTCTTTTTTTCTTCCATATTCAGACAAGAAAAGTTGAGAAGGGTTTACATGGAGGAAATTTTTTTTTAAAGTGCTCGTAGCAAAAAAACGTGTGGCCCTAATTTGTTTCTGTATTTTTTTTATTTTTTTTGCGTTGATTATCTAGATATCCTGAAAACGAAAATATGGTGGGAGTCATACTAACAGAGATACAGGCGCCCAAAATTTCAAAAAACCTCACAGAAAGGCAGAATCGGAGAATTTTGAAATTTTTTTTTTTTTTTTTTTTTTTTAAATACGAAACCTATTGAGATAGCGATTAATAAGAAGGAATTGACAACCAAAAAATTCTATCTCAAACCGTTTACCCGTTAAAAAATAAAAACCTCAAAAACTCTACTATTTTGGTTACCTGAAGTTGGCGTCGCCTCACCACGACCTGTGCAAACCGACGCTACCGACGCTCATACTACGTCACCAATGGTTCTTACTGACCTTAAGTTCGACGCTACGACTAACTAGGTACCACCGTTCATCCACAATCGGTACCGAAAGTGGAACTTGACAAGAAAATCTTTAAAATTTCGGCGACGTCTGACGTCGTTCACAACAAACATAGCAAGACGATGATTTTTTTCAAAGTACAAAATTTCCAGATCTACCTCGGGAATTAATTGTAAGATCGCCCAAATAAACAATATAGCCGTAAAGAATATAATTCTAAAAAACAGAGTGTATTAGAGCACGTCTTTGACGACGCGTAGCGTCTCTTGTTAAAGGGTTAAGAAAATAGTGATTACGGTTTCTCCATTGGACATTCTTACTCTATACATTGGACATGTTAATGTTTGCCTTGCATTAACGGTAAGCCTAGGAAACATGTTTTAATGTTGGCTGTTCAGTGTGATGTTCCCAACGTGGGTCCCAAAACTACGTTTTCTGTGGATGTGTATCAGGAGTTCAGACGGCTATAGGAGGTTATAGTGATGTTCCCAACGTCAAGTCTTGAAAGTCTCAAAACTGCGTTTTCTGTGGATGTGTATCAGGAGTTCAGACGGCTATAGGAGGTTATGATATAAGCTAACTGAATACCCCGAACAACGCACATTGAGAGCAGTGTGTCTTGTACCTGTGTAAACGCTGGAAGTATCATCGTGTGCTGTAGCGTATGGGGTATGTCTCCGCTTAGCATGGTCGAGGTCTGGGGTTCGAGACCCGTTACACCCACTCTTTTTGTTCCACCATTTTCACGAATTTATATCTATGCATCAACGTGCATGGACACGGTTTATTTTTTATCAAACGGCTCATTTTTTGAATTCAATGAGAGCATATACACATATATATAATATATTTTTTATTTGTTTTGTTATGTATAAGTTTTTTCAACATAACGTTAGAAATGCTACAATGCATTGTTTTTAATTAAGGATATGAACTGTGAAGTATTTGCAGGGATCACGATGAGACATTATAGACATATTTTACAGAGAAAAATAATTATATACATTCTATCAACATCATTTCAGTCCAGTCTGTACAAACGTACAAGTAAAATAAAAAATAGCAAGTGCCTTATGGATTGAGGAGAAATGGAAATTTGCTCCAGCCTGAGGTTCCCCAATCTTGTTTCGCTGTCACGATGGGCCGATACGGTAGGCTACTGGAAGGGTGGCCTACGAGGCTTCAGCCATTCACCTTTCAATTAAAGGAACATTTCTTGCAGACAAGCCTCCGTTTACAGTTATTTTATAGACATTAGTCGCTCATCGCATAAAACGTAACGTACAGAAGAGATTCTAAGTAAAAATCTTTTTTCGTGATCGTAGGATTTTTTAAAAACATTCATACCACAAAAACGAAGGCAATGTTTGATTGATTAACTGATTTGTTGTTTTACAATTGTTTGTAAAAACATTGCAAAAAGTTGTAGCGAATCGTACACATTTATCTCTCCTTCCTATAAATTTGTTTGTGTAAGATGACAATCATTTTTTTGAGCTGTGCACATTTTTACTATCTTACTGTTACACAATATTACGGTTGAGCAGTGGGACCTATAGTGAGCTATATACAATAAATACATGATTTTGAAATACTATACAAGTGGTATTGATCACCAATGCCGATACCATCATGCACTATCATGCCAGTGCTAATCACTGCAATCACGTGATCAAACTGGCCCAGGCTATTGCCACTAGTCGTCACTTTGTTTTGAAACATATTTACCCCGTGCCGTGTATCGTGTACAATGTACATAGTGCTGTACATAGTGGACACAGTGTTTAGTAAACAAACGCCTTCGTTGTTCTTACAATCGACCCAAGATTGGAGACCGGTTCAGCTACAGCAAATTGTTTTGAAATCAACAATACCTACTTCTCTTCGATATTTTCCTATGGATAAAATACTTTGCTGGCAGAAATAACCAGCAATCTCACTACCATGTTGGTTCATACCGGGAGATAGTTATAATAATCAAAACATACGAATTATTAAAATATTAAAGATAAAGATATATGTATTATTATAGAATTAGATTTACTGGAAAAGTTATGTATCGAAATTTGATTGAATTATACATTAATACAATGGTGTTTTCATCTTATGCGTTTACATTTAACCTATCCAAGACTATATTTCATGCATAAAATAGACACTTGAACATTGATCACAATGGCGACATCAAAACCCTTGTCCGTCTTGATGAGCACTGATAAGATCTTAGGGGTGTCCATTATCACCGCGTAAAACTCTTGAGGTCTCTCAGATCATCAAACAGCGAGCTCTGCCTTCTCCTCGGCCTTTCACACTCGACAAACAGTCTCGGTATTTCAAGCAGCTGTCATTTCTTCTTGAGGATAATCTGTCTGGAGTTGGGGCTCTTATTGGTCGGGGGTCGCTTCTCCCTCGTCGCCTCCATGGACCCCGCGGTCCCCGGCGCGTCTGGGGTCCCCAGGATGGGGGCTGCGGGCGTGACCTGCACCTTGGGCACCGCGAGGGGTCGGATCATGGACCGCACGTTGGAGTGAGCGTTGGAGGTCGGCAGGACGGGCGAGCTGGCGCACAGAGCGGCCGACGTCAGCTGAGACACCAGGGAGAACCGCGGCTTCGAGTTGCCCGACTCGCTAGAACTATTAGTCCGGAACGCGCGTTTTATTTTCGACTTGAACCCGGTCGACTGCTGCGGTTGAGCACTCGGTAGTTTGCCGCTCGCGAGGAGTTTGGCGCCCAGCTCGGGCTCGCTGCCCCACCGCCCGTTGGAGGTGGTTCGGTCGAGCAGGCGGTGGCGGGAGAACTTCTCGATGACTTCTGCGCAGACGTAGCGGCCGCAGTATCTCGCCCACTGTTCTGCGCGCAGACCTCGCCCGCAGTCGCGCAGCGAGGGGGACGCACCTGCGCACAACAGACTTACAGCAGAGGTTCAGAGGTTGTCCCTCTATATATGTCTAGAGACTAGACTCTAGACTCAACAAAGCAAAGTTTACTTAGATCTTGGGGAAATAGAAGACGCAGAAGGTAAAGTGGATGAGCTCGAAGTTGTTTTGACAAACCGTGGCATATAAGGTAAATCACTAGTCTTTGTAAACTATCTATCAAAGTGATCAGAGAAGACAAGGAAGCTATACTCAGTACTCATCCCTCAAGTCTCTTTGGGGTTTCAAGATATTTCCTCATACAGTGGTAACTGGTTAGTCCCACTCTAACGCCAGATCTTACCAAAAGGTAACAACCGTAAGAGATGTGGAGGGATTCTATTTGCTTGCTGGTGTGGGTGATGAGGCTTGTGCCCTCCACTGAGCGGAATGTGTGAAAGAATGACTCGAATCTGTTGAAACAGCGTGCATGAAATGACGCCACCTACCGGCAAAGAGCAGAAGCTTGGCACACTTGGTCCGCCCCTGAAGGGCCGCCTTCATGAGTGGAGTGAAGCCCAGAGCGTTCCTCGCATCCACTTCGACCGCTGAGCACCGGCTCAGGATCAGGTTGAGCGCCTCCACTTGACCTGCAACAGACAGCGCCGCCGGTGAGAGACTTGGGAACCATAAGGGGGTGGTTTTAGGCGGGCTCGAAGCTCGCTAAACCGATTCGAAACAATTTTGTTTAACGAAAAATGTTGTTGGTAAAGAAAACAAATTAAATTGAATAGAAAAATATGGTAGAAAATAAAAACAAAATGATATGTGGTTAAAGGAACCAATTATTTTAGACTTTTTTTACGATCTCAGCTCAAATAAACTTATAGGAGGGGGGGGGGGCAGATGCACAGTGGAGTAAAGTATACGATTTGTTTATGATTGCTATATAGAGGTAGAGCAATATGAGCAATATGAGCAATCCCGCATGGACCTCGTATAACCCTCGTCCCTGGTCATATAACCCACATTGTGTTCTGACAATTTGCCTACGAAGAGTCACCCTTTAAATCACTAAATAATTAATACTGCATTGATTTAAGAAATGTCCAGATAAACTAAAATAGACGGAATCGTGACCCAGAAGGCTATGCAACGTGAGACGGAACAACACGGAATATAAGGTATCAACGCAACTCGTCAGTGAAGGCACTGAAGAAGAAACCCAATGCCTCAATCAACTAATGACAATGAGCTATCTTTATTGACATCAGATGAAGAAGGAAACACAGACAGTATTTGGGGTAAGTGTCCCCATGTGTTATGCGACTCGCGACTCGCATGGCTCATTGCGTGATACAAATACGCATGGTTGGCCGTTTCCGAATGCAGGCAAATGACATATAACGTATAAATAAGGGATTGAACAAGGGGGCGTGGCAGGTGGCTTCCTACTCATGCTGTACTTGTTAATAATTTAGTACCCTACGTTACGTTGTGAACAGTATTGTATTGTCCCATAAACGCTGTACTACGCAACTTGTCAGTTCCCTGTGTGCCATGTGCCATGTGCCATGTCCATTGTGCATGGTTCAGACGGTTCCTTCTCTCGGTGCGTACTTCACTGGGGCAGACACTCATGCAATGAGGGTTATCATGACGACTACTGTAATGTCCATAACGCAACTCTATTTTCATAATGAATGCCACTTCCTCTACTCCGTTACTTCATTGGACACGGGAGGAGGAAGATATGAATATAACTAACCTCTGGAACCACGTGTTAATAATTATATTTTTGATATCATTCTCGATAATGATAGTTCGATACTATTAAAAAAAGTCTCAAGGCAGTGAACTTACGCCAACGATTTCACAAAACGAGCCAGTATTTCAATACTAGGCTGGGCTGTGACACATTGTACCTGTGTAGAATGAAAAATATGCCTTATTCTTTATAAAACAAACACCCTCTATCGATTAGCACATGTATCATTCATTTCCAATTTTCATCATTTTTGAAGGCTATAGTCTTTAGCCTATAAATTTACGAGGCTCAAATCATGATTTTGAAATACGCCATTTTCGAGGTATTTTCTGATCAGGATAGAGTCACGTGATCATAACTAATACAAATATACAATTTTATTGAACATGCGTACACCCAAACGCCTACAATCAATGTTGATGGAATGCCAGTGCCTGGTTTAAACCGCTCGTTCTGCCCCAATAACAACATTAGAATGAAAAAATGCTATTATTCTTTAATAAACAAACAACCTCTGTCGATTAGCACATGTATCATTTATTTCAAAATTTCATGATTTTTGAAGTTATAGTCTTTATAAATTTACGAGGCTCAAAATCATGATTTTGAAATACGCCATTTTCGAGGTATTTTCTGATTGGGATGGAGTCACGTGATCATAACCTATACAAATATACCATTTTATTGATGAAATGCCAGTGTCTCGTTAAAGCCGTTCGTACTGCCCCAATAACCACATTAGAACGAAAAAATGCTATTATTCTTTAATAAACAAACACCCTCTATCGATTTGCACATGTATCATTCATTTCAAATTTTCATCATTTTTGAAGGCTATAGTCTTTATAAATTTACTAGGCGCAAAATCATGATTTTGAAATACGCCATTTTTGAGGTATTTTCTGGTTGAGATGGAGTCACGTGATCATAACTAGTACAAATATACTATTTTCTTGAACATGCGTACACCAAAACGCCTATAAATCAATGTTGATGAAATGCCAGTGTCTGCTATAAACTGCTCTTACTTCCCCAAAAACCGCAAACTAACGAAAAAATTGTATTATTCTTTAACAAACAAACACCCTCTATCGATTAGCACATGTATCATTCATTTCAAATTTTCATCATTTTTGAAGGCTATCTTAAGGCGTCTTTATAAATTTACGAGGCGCAAAATCATGATTTTGAAATACGCAATTTTCGAGGTATTTTCTGGTTGAGATGGAGTCACGTGATCATAACTAGTACAAATATACTATTTTATTGAACATGCATACACCCAAACGCCTACAAATCAATGTTGATGAAATGCCAGTGTCTGCTATAAACTGCTCTTACTTCCCCAAAAACCGCAAACTAACGAAAAGATTTTATTATTCTTTAATAAACAAACACCCTCTATCGATTTGCACGTGTATCATTCATTTCAAATTTTCATCATTTTTGAAGGCTATAGTCTTTATAAATTTACGTGGCGCAAAATCATGATTTTGAAATACGCCATTTTTGAGGTATTTTCTGGTTGGGATGGAGTCGCGTGATCATAACTAATACAAATATACCATCTTATTGAACATGCGTACACCCAAACGCCTACAAATCAATGTTGATGGAATGCCAGTGCCTGCTTTTAAACCGCTCGTACTGCCCCAATAACCACATTAGAATGAAAAAAATGTCTTATTCTTTATGAAACAAACACCCTCTATCGATTAGCACATGTATCATTTATTTTAAATTTTCATGATTTTTGAAGTCTATAGTCTTTATGAATTTACGAGGCTCAAAATCATGATTTTGAAATACGCCATTTTCTTGGTATTTTCTGATTGGGATGGAGTCACGTGATCATGACTAATACAAATATACCATTTAATTGAACATGCATACACTCAAACGCTTACAAATCAATGTTGATGAAATGCTAGTGCCTGGTTTAAGCCGCTCGTACTGCCCCAATAACCACATTCGAATGAAAAAATGCTATTATTCTTTAATAAACAAACACCCTCTATCGATTAACACATGTATCATTCATTTCAAATTTTCATCATTTTTGAAGGCTATAGTCTTTATAAATTTACTAGGCGCAAAATCATGATTTTGAAATACGCCATTTTCGAGGTATTTTCTGATCGGGATAGTCACGTGATCATAACCTATACAAATATACCATTTTATTGAACATGCGTACACCCAAACGCCTACAAATCAATTTTGATGAAATGCCAGTGCCTGGTTTAAGCCGCTCGTACTGCCCCAAATGATCGAAGTAACTTACTACATAATCCAAGTAGCCCATACGACTAAACGTCTACCAAGTGAGGTAGATCAATGATAGCTTGCGATACGGTTTCACTCAATCACCGACAATACTGACAGAAAGATTCACGCAGTTCTCTTAAGTCACAAGTCAAGTGGCAACATACTTGGATCAACATAATCTAGCTCGATATATACTCATGGCTTTACAGGTCATGTGGTGGTGCAAATCTTGTATTTATAAGGGAAGACCTTAATGCTACTCCTATACTGATGATAACAGTTGTCACGAAGCCCGACCTAGCATTGAGGCGCCTTTGAGCTCAATGGACGTAAGGGGAGAAGGCGGGGGGAGGGGGGGGGGCCTTCTTAAATCGGTTTTCGATGTTTTCACATCTACTCACGGAAATCGTTGCTATGACCTATAAATAAATACCTGTACAAAGAATAACCATCTTAGCAAACCATGTTCGTAACATTATGCCAGTATTTCGCGGTATTATTTGTTCTGTCATTATTTTGTTTATGGGCGATGTCTGAAAAAATTTGAATCACTACCAACGTGTTGTTGTTTCGTGTGTGTTTTGTTGTTCGAACATGTCTATTCTAATAGAGATCAAAACACCAAATAAAGAATACACAAAATGTGTCTTCGGACTACAAATGTTTTACTTCGTGGTAGGGTTTATATTAGGTCATTTATTAAAAAAACTAAACGTATGTAAAAAAAAAAAAAAAACATGTCCACTGTTACCGTCATAGATATGGTTCATACTCATGGCTCATACTCATGGCTCATACTCATGGCTCATACTCATGGTTCATACTCAACACAAGTGATCCCGCTTGCGTCCAACCCTGGCTGCCTGGGCAGAAGCTAAATCTCAACCAATCAGGTGGTGTTTCTATATATCTTCATCACTGTGTAATAAATAAATCACATTGCATTATGTCTGTGCTGACGATGATGACCACTGAAAGAACTACTCTCATACAAAGTCAATGCGGCTAATTAATAAACGAGCCCGAGCAGTTTCCGGCCTGAGACTCCGGGGTGGGACGATCTGGGTCAGTCTAGTGACAAGTGGCAGCCTCGCTCACTGGCGGGGACAGTGACAGCCTGTCATAGTGACAGCCGCAGTCATAGTGACAGTCGCAGTCATAGAGACAGCCACAGTCATAGTGACAGCCACAGTCATAGTGACAGTCGCAGTCATAGTGACAGCCTGTCATAGTGACAGCCGCAGTCATAGTGACAGTCGCAGTCATAGAGACAGCCACAGTCATAGTGACAGCCACAGTCATAGTGACAGTCGCAGTCATAGTGACAGTCGCAGTCATAGAGACAGCCACAGTCATAGTGACAGCCACAGTCATAGTGACAGTCGCAGTCATAGTGACAGCCTGTCATAGTGACAGCCGCAGTCATAGTGACAGTCGCAGTCATAGAGACAGCCACAGTCATAGTGACAGCCACAGTCATAGTTACAGTCGCAGTCATAGTGACAGTCGCAGTCATAGTGACAGCCGCAGTCATAGTGACAGCCACAGTCATAATGACAGCCACAGTCATAGTGACAGCCGCAGTCATAGTGACAGTCGCAGTCATAGTGACAGCCACAGTCATAGTGACAGTCGCAGTCATAGTGACAGCCACAGTCATAGTGACAGTCGCAGTCATAGTGACAGTCGCAGTCATAGAGACAGCCACAGTCATAGTGACAGCCACAGTCATAGTGACAGTCGCAGTCATAGTGACAGTCGCAGTCATAGTGACAGCCACAGTCATAATGACAGCCACAGTCATAGTGACAGCCACAGCCAGTGACAAGTGTCGCCCCCGCTCATTGGCAGTGACAGTGACAGCCACAGTCATAGTGACAGCCACACCTGGACACGTGTTAGTACGTCTATGACGTACAGCTGTGTTTTATATCCAAGCAACGAACGCAGGGCGGGAACATGCGTATTGCGTATGTTTAGTTGTTTACATACTTTGTTTACGGAAAGTACAAAGCGATATTAGTCGTGTCCAGTCTTCATACAACGGCCATTATGGCTGCCGAAGATGAAACAAACGTGTCCATGGAGTGGACATCTCAACAAGAAAGTGTTACTTCACTATTTGAGTACAGAAATGTACATAACATGACACTATTTCGATCCTCTCTTTCTATCAGATGACTCGCATTTTTGCTACATGTTAATTATTATAAATGATTATTAGTTAAATTAATATTTGCACTGACATTTTTTAGATAAACTTGCAAAGAATGGAATTTTGTATACTGGTCATTTACCAATAGCTTTGCTGATTAAAAATGAAGTTACTTTAGATTTATTTCTAGAAATAATAAAAAATTACAGTGATATACATTATTGTAAGCCGGCATACCCGCCACAAGGCGTGAAGCAAAGGAAGGCCCGGGTAGCCCGCTCGGCGATACCAATCTCTATCACTGGCAGCTTTATAAATTAAATTCGAATACGATGTTTTATTTCTAACAATTTAGTAGTTCGTGCCCTATGGTAACTTAACCAACGGGTTCGGTGGCTAAAACTATACTCGGACACGCTTATCTGCAATGCAAACTATCGCCGTGTTTCTAGAACCTTTCCTGCTACACACAATGTAGGCGTAGGAACTAGGAACTCTCCTTCAAGTGTTGAGTGGGAGGGGGGCAGGGGCAAATTATCTCTACTTAATATTTACTCATATGAGCACCCTATATAAATATGAGATCTGGAATTGTCTTCAGCACCAAATACAAACCAAATCATGTCACTTATGAGTAAACTTCTATTCCTCAAGAGGGGGGGGGGGGGGGCGAGATGCTACGCCAGCCCCCAATACTTCAGCGCAGAGAGGGTAAGCTACCACTGTGACCCCACACTTCTACTACTGTCAAGGTCAAGGTTAGAGTGAGGTCACTGACCTGCCTGCGCGGCAAAGTGCAGCGGAGTGTTGCCCTCATTGTCTGGCTGGTTGATGTCCAGGCCCGGGGTCTGAACCAGAGCCTCCAGGATGGGCAGAGAACCAGTGGACACGACATAACTCACGGCCGTCTGGAAACAAGGAGAACAACGTCACAGTCGATAAAGAAGTTTCAAGATCAGTGCATTGAAACCCACAAGTATAACACACACTTCGTGCTACGCAGTTTGGAGTCGCAGTGGTTGTGCAAATATCGCCTCACTCCTGTGTGTTCGGATGATTAGGTGACTGACTGATGGACTGACTGCCTGCGTAGGAGATGAAACCAGATTCAGCTGACCAGAGGCTGTTGGACCCGCTTTGAGGCCGTATAGGTGCTACCATAGATCTCTCAGACGCCTCAGAAGCCGGTAGAGATCTTGTAGATCGTTTATACCCCAGTTGCCCCCCCCCCCCCTCTCGTCCCCCACCATCTCTGATTTTGCATTCACCGTTTGACATTTCATTTAAGAATGTGCTCGGTCATCGTCAGTTATTAGACCGGGACCACATAAAGCGCAAATCATGGCAAACACCTGCTCGTCCTAAAGAATTAATTAATTATTTAATCACCTAAATTAACTAACAATGACGCTATTAAAATAATTAACCTAATACATTAGGCCAATCAAACAGGTTACAAGTTAACTATAATAGCGAATTATATTTTTTATACATTGAGATTATATTATATGCATTTATATCGATGACAAGCTAAGTAGATTGAGCGAGATGACCTTTTCATTTGACAATATACCGACTTTTGCAGCTGGTTAAAAAATAAAAAATAAAAGTGGTTTGATGTGAGCATACTAATTAATGTAAGCAAATCAATTTTCATAATTACGAACCAGATTGGAAAATATTTGCAGACCTAATGTAACATGAACGGAAGATTATGAAATTTAGCTGACACGTTTATGTATCCATTACTATTGAAATAAAGAGTAAATCATCCCACATCGTTCGTTTGCAAACTAAAATAGCGATAGATTAATAAGAAGTTATAACTAATCTTGCTTATTCTGCAGTGTGGTTCAAGTATTTAATATTTGTGTTTGGTTTTCGTGAAGTGAAGCGTTACAGCTCGCCGAAACGTAAATGAATCGTACAACACCGATCAAAGATGTTTAATAATCTGTGCCAAATGTCCAGCAGCTCTTATGAAACATGTCTGGTATCATGATCACGTGATGCAACACGTGTCAGTGATGAGGTTTACCAACAGATACACCTGTCTCAGTTGTATTTATAACTGTGATGATCACACCTGGCAGTTTACTGTACCCACCTATAGTTGGTAGCCGTCTTGGTTCTGCCATTTAACTAATGCACTTAGCATTACACATTACGACCTCCTAGTATGAAAGTTAGTAGCTAATAACTTGTTTGCACCATGACAACCACCAATCAGAAGCCTTAAAATCCAATCACATCATAATACCATCATACCCCACCATCCTTTATCATAATATTATTGCCAATCACTGACTATTAATTTTCTTTTATTAAAATGTAGAACAGAAAAAGATCTTACTGGAAACAGATTTTTTATTTCGATGGTTATTCAATGGAAATATAGATGAATCAAAGTCAAAATAAACATTGTATTGGTCTCATCTTGACAATCAACTCATTGTGTGTGTCATAAGGAATATTCAGTTAGTTGCAGTTTGGCGGTGCGAGGTGAAACACGTGCTAGGACCAATACCAAACACCATCGAAAGATATGCTTGAATTAATCGAGTTCTTTGACAGTCCATCAGATAATGCAGTCACGTTCACAGCGAAGAAGTAATTGAAAGATTGTTTCCTCCGTTACACAACACGTCCTTGCATGTCGTACAGATATCCTTATCGAGCTGTTAATCAATAATGTAGAATTTCATTGTGTTATGAGCCACGAAACATAATAATGTAACTTGAGGCACCCACACAGTTGAGTCGTACACAACGCAGTTGTTACGACGTGCTGTGGGTATAGGAGGGAGGAGTGCACGGGAACAGGAGGTGCAATCAGGGGCGGATACAGGAGGGGGGGGGGGCGACCGCCCCCCCCCCCATGACCCAAAAAATGGAAATTTTGAATAATTATTATTTTGGAGTCGTTACCGAACTTAAGTTGCCATGCTTTGTGTAACTAATCGAGCCTGTATCTACCCCTGCCGACGTATGCGCATGCCATACTCAGGTTCTCTTACAAATTGCTACTATGTGTGAAATTAAGTAATTTTCGAATGACAGCCCGTTAAACTTACGTAATTATCTCAAAATTTGTAGTATGTCACGCAGGTATGTTTATATGTGGTTAAACAAGATCTAATTGAGATTTATTGGCAGGAATCAAATTAAATTAACATACTCTGGTTCTCTAACAAATCGCTACTGTGTGTGACATAAGATAATTTTCCACTGACAGCCCGTCACACTTCTGTTATCATCTCAAAATCTGTGGTATATCACGCACGTTTGTTTAAACTTTATATACCCTTAAAGAAGATGTAAATGAGATTAATTAAAAGGAATCAAAGTGAATGAATATCCTCAGGTTCACTTACAAATCGATACTTTTCAAGGTTGATGTTTAGGTGTTCAGATAGAACATTTTTGACTTTATTTTCAGAGGAAGCCCACGTTTCGTTTCGATCTTCCTGGCATCCATATAGCACTAAATTGTTTCTGCGCGATTGGTTTTCTAGGTAATCGACTTTTTTAAACAATCCTTCAAGTGAGTTGTTTAATACCGTATTTGTATCACTCAGTTCTCGGTTATTGTTTGACAATGTTTGTATTTGTAATTCTAATGCCGCAAGCCTGTTGTCAATGGAATCTTTAATTTCCGTAATATTTTTATCAGTGGTTTCGATTTTATTACAAAGTAATTTAACTGTCGCGTTAGTGTCTTTCACTAGGCTTAACATATCGGTAGACATAGTTCTTATTTTGTTGCACCCTGTTGGGGTTTTAGCGATAGAAAGAAACACACCTATACGCTCTCCTATATCATTTTTAGCTAAGAGTCGGATATCGCACACAAGAAAACACTAGTTTTTAATCGGCGGCACTTTGATTTGGCAGTACACATAGGCCTACATTACACCGATGCCAAAAACTCAACTCCTATAAATGTGATTTTGAGATAAATAGTAAATACCGAAAACTGTCGACGGTTGCTTGGTAAGGAGGCCAACTACGTGAGTTTCTTACACTGTTTTACTTTTTAGTCTTGCTGCATGTTACGTTTACAGGCACAAACTAATAGTTAACAGTTACTCACATGTTCCGAGGCTTATATGTCATTCACTGTTCCTGTCCGAATTTCTCAATCAATGTATAGGCAACCTGGCCTATTTATATCAAACACTGTTTCACTTATTAGTCAGGCTGAACGTTCTCGGGCACTACTGATACTGGGCATTCTTGATTAGGCCTAGGCCTATCCAACTTCTTCAGTATTTTCTACTAAATGTTCCATTAGTTATCTCCTTCCTACCTTTTTAACTGTGGATACCGCGAAGGTGAAGTTAAATGCGATGATGGCAACACACGTTAACACTTGAACTGCCTACACGTTGTAAATTACATTATTTTACGATTGTTACACACAAGAAATCACGAAACGACAACACCGATTCTCACCACGCAACAATGAGTGTAGGTATCTGTTTACTTTAGTTGAATCAGCGTGACGCGGTGGTGGTTAAGTATAAGAATGTAATATGACGGCATGAGTGTAGGTATCTGTTTACTTAAAATGAATCAGCGTGACGTGGTGGTGGTTAAGTATAAGAATGTAATATGACAGCATGAGTGTAGGTATCTGTTTTCTTTAGTTGACTCAGATTGACGCGGTTGTGGTTAAGTATAAGAATTTAATATGACAGCATGAGTGTAGGTATCTGTTTACTTTAGTAAAATCAGCGTGACGCGGTAGTGGTTAAGTATAAGAATGAAATATGACAGCATGAGTGTAGGTATCTGTTTACTTTAGATGAATCAGCGTGACGCGGTGGTGGTTAAGTATAAGAATGTAATATGACAGCATGAGTTTAGGTATCTGTTTACTTTAGTTGAATCAGCGTGACGCGGTGGTGGTAAAGTATAAGAATGTAATATGACAGCAAGAGTGTAGGTATCTGTTTACTTTAGTTGAATCAGCGTGACGCGGTGGTGGTTAAGTACAAGAATGTAATATGACAGCATGAGTGTAGGTATCTGTTTACTTTAGTTGAATCAGCGTGACGCGGTGGTGGTTAAATATAAGAATGTAATATGACGGCATGAATGTAGGTATCTGTTTACTTTAGTTGAATCAGCGTGACGCGGTGGTGGTTAAGTATAAGAATGCAATATGACAGCATGAGTGTAGGTATCTGTTTACTTTAGTTGAATCAGCGTGACGCGGTGGTGGTTAAGTATAAGAATGTAATATGATTGCATGAGTGTAGGTATCTGTTTACTTTAGTTGAATCAGCGTGACGCGGTGGTGGTTAAGTATAAGCATGTAATATGACAGCATGAGTGTAGGTATCTGTTTACTTTAGTAAAATC
Source organism: Isoperla grammatica (assembly GCA_945910005.1). NCBI lineage: Eukaryota > Metazoa > Arthropoda > Insecta > Plecoptera > Perlodidae > Isoperla > Isoperla grammatica. The sequence goes on from OX246739.1 coordinate 2,241,284, forward strand.
TGCGTGACGCGGTGGTGGTTAAGTATAAGAATGTAATATGACAGCATGAGTGCAGGTATCTGTTTACTTTAGATGAATCAGCGTGACGCGGTGGTGGTTAAGTATAAGAATGTAATATGACAGCATGAGTGTAGGTATCTGTTTACTTTAGTTGAATCAGCGTGACGCGGTGGTGGTTAAGTATAAGAATGTAATATGACAGCATGAGTGTAGGTATCTGTTTACTTTGGTTGAATCAGCGTGACGCGGTGGTGGTTGAGTATAAGAATGTAATATGACAGCATGAGTGTAGTAATCTGTTTACTTTAGTTGGATCAGCGTGACGCGGTGGTGGTTAAGTATAGGAATGTAATATGACAGCATGAGTGTAGGTATCTGTTTACTTTAGTTGAATCAGCGTGACGCGGTGGTGGTTAAGTATAAGAATGTAATATGACAGCATGAGTGTAGATATCTGTTTACTTTAGTTGAATCAGCGTGACGCGGTGGTGGTTAAGTATAAGCATGTAATATGACAGCATGAGTGTAGGCATCTGTTTACTTTAGTTGAATCTGCGTGACGCGGTGGTGGTTAAGTATAAGAATGTAATATGACAGCATGAGTGTAGGTTTCTGTTTACTTTAGTTGAATCAGCGTGACGCGGTGGTGGTTAAGTACAAGAATGTTATATGACAGCATGAGTGTAGGTATCTGTTTACTTTAGTTGAATCAGCGTGACGCGGTGGTGGTTAAGTACAAGAATGTAATATGACAGCATGAGTGTAGGTATCTGTTTACTGTAGTTGAATCAGCGTGACGCGGTGACGGTTAAGTATAAGAATGTAATACGACGGCATGAGTGTAGGTATCTGTTTACTTTAGTTGAATCTGCGTGACGCGGTGGTGGTTAAGTATAAGAATGTAATATGACAGCATGAGTGTAGGTATCTGTTTACTTTGGTTGAATCAGCGTGACGCGGTGGTGGTTGAGTATAAGAATGTAATATGACAGCATGAGTGTAGTAATCTGTTTACTTTAGTTGGATCAGCGTGACGCGGTGGTGGTTAAGTATAGGAATGTAATATGACAGCATGAGTGTAGGTATCTGTTTACTTTAGTTGAATCAGCGTGACGCGGTGGTGGTTAAGTATAAGAATGTAATATGACAGCATGAGTGTAGATATCTGTTTACTTTAGTTGAATCAGCGTGACGCGGTGGTGGTTAAGTATAAGCATGTAATATGACAGCATGAGTGTAGGCATCTGTTTACTTTAGTTGAATCTGCGTGACGCGGTGGTGGTTAAGTATAAGAATATTCCTTATGACACACACAATGAGTTGATTGTCAAGATCACTTAGCATTACACATTACGACCTCCTAGTATGAAAGTTAGTAGCTAATAACTTGTTTGCACCATGACAACCACCAATCAGAAGCCTTAAAATCCAATCACATCATAATACCATCATACCCCACCATCCTTTATCATAATATTATTGCCAATCACTGACTATTAATTTTCTTTTATTAAAATGTAGAACAGAAAAAGATCTTACTGGAAACAGATTTTTTATTTCGATGGTTATTCAATGGAAATATAGATGAATCAAAGTCAAAATAAACATTGTATTGGTCTCATCTTGACAATCAACTCATTGTGTGTGTCATAAGGAATATTCAGTTAGTTGCAGTTTGGCGGTGCGAGGTGAAACACGTGCTAGGACCAATACCAAACACCATCGAAAGATATGCTTGAATTAATCGAGTTCTTTGACAGTCCATCAGATAATGCAGTCACGTTCACAGCGAAGAAGTAATTGAAAGATTGTTTCCTCCGTTACACAACACGTCCTTGCATGTCGTACAGATATCCTTATCGAGCTGTTAATCAATAATGTAGAATTTCATTGTGTTATGAGCCACGAAACATAATAATGTAACTTGAGGCACCCACACAGTTGAGTCGTACACAACGCAGTTGTTACGACGTGCTGTGGGTATAGGAGGGAGGAGTGCACGGGAACAGGAGGTGCAATCAGGGGCGGATACAGGAGGGGGGGGGGGCGACCGCCCCCCCCCCATGACCCAAAAAATGGAAATTTTGAATAATTATTATTTTGGAGTCGTTACCGAACTTAAGTTGCCATGCTTTGTGTAACTAATCGAGCCTGTATCTACCCCTGCCGACGTATGCGCATGCCATACTCAGGTTCTCTTACAAATTGCTACTATGTGTGAAATTAAGTAATTTTCGAATGACAGCCCGTTAAACTTACGTAATTATCTCAAAATTTGTAGTATGTCACGCAGGTATGTTTATATGTGGTTAAACAAGATCTAATTGAGATTTATTGGCAGGAATCAAATTAAATTAACATACTCTGGTTCTCTAACAAATCGCTACTGTGTGTGACATAAGATAATTTTCCACTGACAGCCCGTCACACTTCTGTTATCATCTCAAAATCTGTGGTATATCACGCACGTTTGTTTAAACTTTATATACCCTTAAAGAAGATGTAAATGAGATTAATTAAAAGGAATCAAAGTGAATGAATATCCTCAGGTTCACTTACAAATCGATACTTTTCAAGGTTGATGTTTAGGTGTTCAGATAGAACATTTTTGACTTTATTTTCAGAGGAAGCCCACGTTTCGTTTCGATCTTCCTGGCATCCATATAGCACTAAATTGTTTCTGCGCGATTGGTTTTCTAGGTAATCGACTTTTTTAAACAATCCTTCAAGTGAGTTGTTTAATACCGTATTTGTATCACTCAGTTCTCGGTTATTGTTTGACAATGTTTGTATTTGTAATTCTAATGCCGCAAGCCTGTTGTCAATGGAATCTTTAATTTCCGTAATATTTTTATCAGTGGTTTCGATTTTATTACAAAGTAATTTAACTGTCGCGTTAGTGTCTTTCACTAGGCTTAACATATCGGTAGACATAGTTCTTATTTTGTTGCACCCTGTTGGGGTTTTAGCGATAGAAAGAAACACACCTATACGCTCTCCTATATCATTTTTAGCTAAGAGTCGGATATCGCACACAAGAAAACACTAGTTTTTAATCGGCGGCACTTTGATTTGGCAGTACACATAGGCCTACATTACACCGATGCCAAAAACTCAACTCCTATAAATGTGATTTTGAGATAAATAGTAAATACCGAAAACTGTCGACGGTTGCTTGGTAAGGAGGCCAACTACGTGAGTTTCTTACACTGTTTTACTTTTTAGTCTTGCTGCATGTTACGTTTACAGGCACAAACTAATAGTTAACAGTTACTCACATGTTCCGAGGCTTATATGTCATTCACTGTTCCTGTCCGAATTTCTCAATCAATGTATAGGCAACCTGGCCTATTTATATCAAACACTGTTTCACTTATTAGTCAGGCTGAACGTTCTCGGGCACTACTGATACTGGGCATTCTTGATTAGGCCTAGGCCTATCCAACTTCTTCAGTATTTTCTACTAAATGTTCCATTAGTTATCTCCTTCCTACCTTTTTAACTGTGGATACCGCGAAGGTGAAGTTAAATGCGATGATGGCAACACACGTTAACACTTGAACTGCCTACACGTTGTAAATTACATTATTTTACGATTGTTACACACAAGAAATCACGAAACGACAACACCGATTCTCACCACGCAACAATGAGTGTAGGTATCTGTTTACTTTAGTTGAATCAGCGTGACGCGGTGGTGGTTAAGTATAAGAATGTAATATGACGGCATGAGTGTAGGTATCTGTTTACTTAAAATGAATCAGCGTGACGTGGTGGTGGTTAAGTATAAGAATGTAATATGACAGCATGAGTGTAGGTATCTGTTTTCTTTAGTTGACTCAGATTGACGCGGTTGTGGTTAAGTATAAGAATTTAATATGACAGCATGAGTGTAGGTATCTGTTTACTTTAGTAAAATCAGCGTGACGCGGTAGTGGTTAAGTATAAGAATGAAATATGACAGCATGAGTGTAGGTATCTGTTTACTTTAGATGAATCAGCGTGACGCGGTGGTGGTTAAGTATAAGAATGTAATATGACAGCATGAGTTTAGGTATCTGTTTACTTTAGTTGAATCAGCGTGACGCGGTGGTGGTAAAGTATAAGAATGTAATATGACAGCAAGAGTGTAGGTATCTGTTTACTTTAGTTGAATCAGCGTGACGCGGTGGTGGTTAAGTACAAGAATGTAATATGACAGCATGAGTGTAGGTATCTGTTTACTTTAGTTGAATCAGCGTGACGCGGTGGTGGTTAAATATAAGAATGTAATATGACGGCATGAATGTAGGTATCTGTTTACTTTAGTTGAATCAGCGTGACGCGGTGGTGGTTAAGTATAAGAATGCAATATGACAGCATGAGTGTAGGTATCTGTTTACTTTAGTTGAATCAGCGTGACGCGGTGGTGGTTAAGTATAAGAATGTAATATGATTGCATGAGTGTAGGTATCTGTTTACTTTAGTTGAATCAGCGTGACGCGGTGGTGGTTAAGTATAAGCATGTAATATGACAGCATGAGTGTAGGTATCTGTTTACTTTAGTAAAATCTGCGTGACGCGGTGGTGGTTAAGTATAAGAATGTAATATGACAGCATGAGTGCAGGTATCTGTTTACTTTAGATGAATCAGCGTGACGCGGTGGTGGTTAAGTATAAGAATGTAATATGACAGCATGAGTGTAGGTATCTGTTTACTTTAGTTGAATCAGCGTGACGCGGTGGTGGTTAAGTATAAGAATGTAATATGACAGCATGAGTGTAGGTATCTGTTTACTTTGGTTGAATCAGCGTGACGCGGTGGTGGTTGAGTATAAGAATGTAATATGACAGCATGAGTGTAGTAATCTGTTTACTTTAGTTGGATCAGCGTGACGCGGTGGTGGTTAAGTATAGGAATGTAATATGACAGCATGAGTGTAGGTATCTGTTTACTTTAGTTGAATCAGCGTGACGCGGTGGTGGTTAAGTATAAGAATGTAATATGACAGCATGAGTGTAGATATCTGTTTACTTTAGTTGAATCAGCGTGACGCGGTGGTGGTTAAGTATAAGCATGTAATATGACAGCATGAGTGTAGGCATCTGTTTACTTTAGTTGAATCTGCGTGACGCGGTGGTGGTTAAGTATAAGAATGTAATATGACAGCATGAGTGTAGGTTTCTGTTTACTTTAGTTGAATCAGCGTGACGCGGTGGTGGTTAAGTACAAGAATGTTATATGACAGCATGAGTGTAGGTATCTGTTTACTTTAGTTGAATCAGCGTGACGCGGTGGTGGTTAAGTACAAGAATGTAATATGACAGCATGAGTGTAGGTATCTGTTTACTGTAGTTGAATCAGCGTGACGCGGTGACGGTTAAGTATAAGAATGTAATACGACGGCATGAGTGTAGGTATCTGTTTACTTTAGTTGAATCTGCGTGACGCGGTGGTGGTTAAGTATAAGAATGTAATATGACAGCATGAGTGTAGGTATCTGTTTACTTTGGTTGAATCAGCGTGACGCGGTGGTGGTTGAGTATAAGAATGTAATATGACAGCATGAGTGTAGTAATCTGTTTACTTTAGTTGGATCAGCGTGACGCGGTGGTGGTTAAGTATAGGAATGTAATATGACAGCATGAGTGTAGGTATCTGTTTACTTTAGTTGAATCAGCGTGACGCGGTGGTGGTTAAGTATAAGAATGTAATATGACAGCATGAGTGTAGATATCTGTTTACTTTAGTTGAATCAGCGTGACGCGGTGGTGGTTAAGTATAAGCATGTAATATGACAGCATGAGTGTAGGCATCTGTTTACTTTAGTTGAATCTGCGTGACGCGGTGGTGGTTAAGTATAAGAATGTAATATGACAGCATGAGTGTAGGTTTCTGTTTACTTTAGTTGAATCAGCGTGACGCGGTGGTGGTTAAGTACAAGAATGTTATATGACAGCATGAGTGTAGGTATCTGTTTACTTTAGTTGAATCAGCGTGACGCGGTGGTGGTTAAGTACAAGAATGTAATATGACAGCATGAGTGTAGGTATCTGTTTACTGTAGTTGAATCAGCGTGACGCGGTGACGGTTAAGTATAAGAATGTAATACGACGGCATGAGTGTAGGTATCTGTTTACTTTAGTTGAATCTGCGTGACGCGGTGGTGGTTAAGTACAAGAATGTAATATGACAGCATGAGGGTAGGTATCTGTTTACTTTAGTTGAATCAGCGTGACGTGGTGGTGGTTAAGTATAAGAATTAAATATGACAGCATGAGTGAAGGTATCTGTTTACTTTTAATGAATCAGCGTGACGTGGTGGTGGTTAAGTATAAGAATGTTATATGACGGCATGAGTGTAGGTATCTGTTTACTTTAGTTGAATCAGAGTGTCGCGATGGCGGTTAAGTATAAGAATGTAATATGACGGCATGAGTGTAGGTATCTGTTTACTTTAGTTGAATCAGAGTGTCGCGATGCCGGTTAAGTATAAGAATGTAATATGACGGCATGAGTGTAGGTATCTGTTTACTTCAGTTGAATCAGGGTGACGCGATGGCGGTTAAGTATAAGAATGTAATATGACGGCATGAGTTTAGGTATCTGTTTACTTTAGTTGAATCAGCGTGTCGCGATGGTGGTTAAGTATAAGAATGTAATATGACAGCATGAGTGTAGGTATCTGTTTACTTTAGTTGAATCAGAGTGTCGCGATGGCGGTTAAGTATAAGAATGTTATATGACAGCATGAGTGTAGGTATCTGTTTACTTTAGTTGGATCAGCGTGATGCGGTGGTGGTTAAGTATAAGAATGTAATATGACAGCATGAGTGTAGTAATCTGTTTACTTTAGTTGGATCAGCGTGACGCGGTGGTGGTTAAGTATAAGAATGTTATATGACAGCATGAGTGTAGGTATCTGTTTACTTTAGTTGGATCAGTGTGACGCGGTGGTGGTTAAGTATAAGAATGTAATATGACAGCATGAGTGTAGGTATCTGTTTACTTTGGTTGAATCTGCGTGACGCAGTGGTGGTTAAGTATAAGAATGTAATATGACAGCATGAGTGTAGGTATCTGTTTACTTTAGTAGAAAAAGCGTGACGCGGTGGTGGTTAAGTAAAAGAATGTAATATAACAGCATGAGTGTAGGTATCTGTTTACTTTAGTTGGATCAGCGTGACGCGGTGGTGGTTAAGTATAAGAATGTTATATGACAGCATGAGTGTAGGTATCTGTTTACTTTAGTAGAAAAAGCGTGACGCGGTGGTGGTTAAGTAAAAGAATGTAATATAACAGCATGAGTGTAGTAATCTGTTTACTTTAGTTGAATCAGCGTGACGCGGTGGTGGTTAAGTATAAGAATGTAATATGACAGCATGAGTGTAGGTATCTGTTTACTTTAGTTGAATCAGCGTGACGCGGTGGTGGTTAAGTATAAGAATGTAATATGACAGCATGAGTGTAGGTATCTGTTTACTTTAGTTGAATCAGCGTGACGCGGTGGTGGTTAAGTATAAGAATGTAATATGACAGCATGAGTGTAGGTATCTGTTTACTTTAGTTGAATCAGCGTGACGCGGTGGTGGTTAAGTATAAGAATGTAATATGACAGCATGAGTGTAGGTATCTGTTTACTATAGTAGAAAAAGCGTGACGCGGTGGTGGTTAAGTAAAAGAATGTAATATGACAGCATGAGTGTAGTAATCTGTTTACTTTAGTTGAATCAGCGTGACGCGGTGGTGGTTAAGTATAAGAATGTAATATGACAGCATGAGTGTAGGTATCTGTTTACTTTAGTAGAAAAAGCGTGACGCGGTGGTGGTTAAGTATTAGAATGTAATATGACGGCATGAGTGTAGGTATCTGTTTACTTTAGTTGGATCAGCGTGACGCGGTGGTGGTTAAGTATAAGAATGTAATATGACAGCAAGAGTGTAGGTATCTGTTTACTTTAGTAGAAAAAGCGTGACGCGGTGGTGGTTAAGTATTAGAATGTAATATGACGGCATGAGTGTAGGTATCTGTTTACTTTAGTTGGATCAGCGTGACGCGGTGGTGGTTAAGTATAAGAATGTAATATGACAGCAAGAGTGTAGGTATCTGTTTACTTTAGTTGGATCAGCGTGACGCGGTGGTGGTTAAGTATAAGAATGTAATATGACAGCATGAGAGTAGGTATCTGTTTACTTTGGTTGAATCAGCGTGACGCGGTGGTGGTTAAGTATAGAATGTAATATGACAGCATGAGAGTAGGTATCTGTTTACTTTGGTTGAATCAGCGTGACGCGGTGGTGGTTAAGTATAGAATGTAATATGACAGCATGAGTGTAGGTATCTGTTTACTTTAGTTGAATCAGCGTGACGCGGTGGTGGTTAAGTATAGAATGTAATATGACAGCATGAGTGTAGGTATCTGTTTACTTTAGTTGAATCAGCGTGACGCGGTGGTGGTTAAGTATAAGAATGTAATATGACAGCATGAGTGTAGGTATCTGTTTACTTTAGTTGAATCAGCGTGACGCGGTGGTGGTTAAGTATAAGAATGTAATATGACAGCATGAGTGTAGGTATCTGTTTACTTTAGTTGAATCAGCGTGACGCGGTGGTGGTTAAGTATAGAATGTAATATGACAGCATGAGTGTAGGTATCTGTTTACTTTAGTTGAATCAGCGTGACGCGGTGGTGGTTAAGTATAAGAATGTAATATGACAGCATGAGTGTAGGTATCTGTTTACTTTGGTTGAATCAGCGTGACGCGGTGGTGGTTTAGTACAAGAATGTAATATGACAGCATGAGTGTAGGTATCTGTTTACTTTAGTTGAATCAGCGTGACGCGGTGGTGGTTAAGTATAAGAATAAAATATGACAGCATGAGTGTAGGTATCTGTTTACTTTGGTTGAATCAGCGTGACGCGGTGGTGGTTAAGTACCAGAATGTAATATGACAGCATGAGTGTATGTATCTGTTTACTTTAGTTGAATCAGCGTGACGCGGTCGTGGTTAAGTATAAGAATGTAATATGACAGCATGAGTGTAGGTATCTGTTTACTTTAGTCGAATCAGCGTGACACGGTCGTGGTTAAGTAAAAGAATGTAATATGTCAGCATGAGTGTAGGTATCTGTTTACTTAAGATGACTAAGCGTGACGCGGTGGCGGTCAAGTATAAGAATGTAATATGACAGCATGAGTATAGGTATCTGTTTACTTTAGTTGAATCAGAGTGACGCCGTGGTGGTTAAGTATAAGAATGTATAATGACGGCATGAGTGTAAATATCTGTTTACTTTGGTTGAATCTGCGTGACGCGGTGGTGGTTAGGTATAAGAATGTAATATGACGGCATGAGTGTAGGTATCTGTTTACTTTAGTTGAATCAGCGTGACGCGGTAGTGGTTAAGTATAAGAATGTATAATGAAGGCATGAGTGTAGGTATCTGTTTACTTTGGTTGAATCTGCGTGTCGCGGTGGTGAATAAGTATGAGAATGTAATATGACAGCATGAGTGTAGGTATCTGTTTACTTTAGTTGAATCAGCGTGACGCGGTGGTGGTTACGTATAAGAATGTTTAATGAAGGCATGAGTGTAGGTATCTGTTTACTTTGGTTGAATCTGCGTGACGCGGTGGTGGTTAAGTATAAGAATGTAATATGACGGCATGAGTTAAGGTATCTGTTTACTTTAGTTGAATCAGCGTGACGCGGTGGTGGTTAAGTATTAGAATGTAATATGACGGCATGAGTGTAGGTATCTGTTTACTTTTGTTGAATCAGCGTGACGCGGTGGTGGTTAAGTATAAGAATGTAATATGACAGCATGAGTGTAGGTATCTGTTTACTTTAGTTAAATCTGCGTGACGCGGTGGTGGTTAAGTATAAGAATGTAATATGACAGCATGAGTGTAGGTATCTGTTAACTTTGGTTGAATCAGCGTGACGCGGTGGTGGTTAAGTATAAGAATGTAATATGACAGCATGAGTGAAGGTATCTGTTTACTTTAGTTGAATCAGCGTGACGCGGTGTAGGTTAAGTATAAGAATGTAATATGTCAGCATGAGTGTAGATATCTGTTTACTTTGGTTAAATCAGCGTGGCGCGGTGGTGGTTAAGTATAAGAATGAAATATGACAGCATGAGTGTGGGTTTCTGTTTACTTTGGTTGAATCAGCGTGACGCAACTGGCGGTTAAGTATAAGAATGTAATATGACGGCATGAGTGTAGGTATCTGTTTACTTTAGTTGAATCAGCGTGACGCGGTAGTGGTTAAGTATAAGAATGTAATATGACAGCATGAGTGTAGGTATCTGTTTACTTTAGTTCAATTAGCGTGACGCGGTGGTGGTTAAGTATAAGAATGTAATATGACAGCATGAGTGTAGGTATCTGTTTACTTTAGTTGAATCAGCGTGACGCGATGGTGGTTAAGTATAAGAATGTAATATGACAGCATGAGTGTAGGTATCTGTTTACTTTAGTTGAATCTGCGTGACGCGGTGGTGGTTAAGTATAAGAATGTCATATGACAGCATGAGTGTAGGTATCTTTTTACTTTAGTTGAATGAGCGTGACGCGGTGGTGGTTAAGTATAAGAATGTAATATGACAGCATGAGTGTAGGTATCTGTTTACTTAAGTTGAATCAGCGTGACGCGGTGGTGGTTAAGTATAAGAATGTAATATGACAGCATGAGTGTAGGTATCTGTTTACTTTGGTTGAATCAGCGTGACGCGGTGGTGGTTAAGTATCAGAATGTAATATGACAGCATAAGTGTAGGTATCTGTTTACTTTAGTTGAATCAGCGTGACGCGGTGGCGGTCAAGTATAAGAATGTAATATGACAGCATGAGTGTAAGTATCTGTTTACTTTAGTTGAATCAGCGTGACGCCGTGGTGGTTAAGTATAAGAATGTATAATGACGGCATGAGTGAAGGTATCTGTTTACTTTGGTTGAATCTGCGTGACGCAGTGGTGGTTAAGTATAAGAATGTAATATGACGGCATGAGTGTAGGTATCTGTTTACTTTAGTTGAATCAGCGTGACGCGGTGGTGGTTAAGTATAAGAATGTATAATGACGACATGAGTGTAGGTATCTGTTTACTTTGGTTGAATCTGCGTGACGCGGTGGTGGTTAAGTACAAGAATGTAATTGGACGGCATGAGTGTAGGTATCTGTTTACTTTAATTTAATCAGCGTGACGCGGTGGTGGTTAAGTATAAGAATGTAATATGACAGCATGAGTGTAGGTATCTGTTTACTTTGGTTGAATTAGCGTGACGCAACTGGCGGTTAAGTATAAGAATGTAATATGACGGCATGCTTCTGTTTGCTTTAGTTGAATCAGCGTGACGCGGTGGTGGTTAAGTATAAGAATGTAATATGACAGCATGAGTGTAGGTATCTGTTTACTTTAGTTGAATCAGCGTGACGCGGTGGTGGTTAAGTATAAGAATGTAATATGACAGCATGAGTGTAGGTATCTGTTTACTTTGGTTGAATCAGCGTGACGCAACTGGCGGTTAAGTATAAGAATGTAATATGACGGCATGAGTGTAGGTATCTGTTTACTTTTGTTGAACCAGCGTGACGCGGTGGTGGTTAATTATAAGAATGTAATATGACAGCATGAGTGTAGGTATCTGTTTACTTTAGTTGAATCAGCGTGACGCGGTGGTGGTTAAGTATAAGAATGTAATATGACAGCATGAGTGTAGGTATCTGTTTACTTTAGTTGAATCAGCGTGACGCGGTGGTGGTTAAGTATAAGAATGTAATATGACAGCATGAGTGTAGGTATCTGTTTACTTTAGTTGAATCAGCGTGACGCGGTGGTGGTTCAGTATAAGAATGTAATATGACAGCATGAGTGTAGGTATCTGTTTACTTTAGTTGAATCTGCGTGACGCGGTGGTGGTTAAGTATAAGCATGTAATATGACAGCATGAGTGTAGGTATCTGTTTACTTTAGTTGAATCAGCGTGACGCGGGGGTGGTTAAGTATAAGAATGTAATATGACGGCATGAGTGTAGGTATCTGTTTACTTTAGTTAAATGAGCGTGACGCGGTGGTGGTTAAGTATAAGAATGTAATATGACAGCATGAGTGTAGGTATCTGTTTACTTTAGTAGAATGAGCGTGACGCGGTGGTGGTTAAGTATAAGAATGTAATATGACAGCATGAGTGTAGGTATCTGTTTACTTAAGTTGAATCAGCGTGACGCGGTGGTGGTTAAGTATAAGAATGTAATATGACAGCATGAGTGTAGGTATCTGTTTACTTTGGTTGAATCAGCGTGACGCGGTGGTGGTTAAGTATAAGAATGTAATATGACAGCATGAGTGTAGGTATCTGTTTACTTAAATTGAATCAGCGTGACGCGGTGGTGGTTAAGTATAAGAATGTAATATGTCAGCATGAGTGTAGGTATCTGTTTACTTAAGTTGAATCTGCGTGACGCGGTCGTGGTTAAGTATAAGAATGTAATATGTCAGCATGAGTGTAGGTATCTGTTTACTTTAGATGAATAAGCGTGACGCGGTGGCGGTCAAGTATAAGAATGTAATATTACAGCATGATTGTAGGTATCTGTTTACTTTAGTTGAATCAGCGTGACGCCGTGGTGGTTAAGTATAAGAATGTATAATGACGGCATGAGTGTAGGTATCTGTTTACTTTGGTTGAATCTGCGTGACGCGGTGGTGGTTAAGTATAAGAATGTAATATGACGGCCTGAGTGGAGGTATGAGTATGAGTATGATCTTTATTTTTGAGGTTTAAGCTTACGCTTTTTACAACCTACCTTATTTACTATGTTAATTAATTTGAGTACAATAGTTCAGCATTTCTGCTCTAAGATTAGATTAAATTAAAACAAACAAAAAAATATTATTACGCTTAGGACTAAATATACATGTTAACTACTACATATGTTGTTAATATCTAACATAACAAAAAATGAATATATATATATATATATATATATATAGGCAGTTGAACTAATGTAATTGCAATAAACTAAAAACTATGACATATAATGAGAAAAGATATATTGAATGGAGGACACAAAATCTCAATTACAATGCACTTACAGCCGGATAATACACAAACTGATGTCATGATAATGATATCTGTTAACTTTAGTTGAATCAGCGTGACGCGGTGGTGGTTAAGTATAAGAATGTATAATGACGACATGAGTGTAGGTATGTGTTTACTTTGGTTGAATCTGCGTGACGCGGTGGTCGTTAAGTATAAGAATGTAATATGACGGCATGAGTGTAGGTATCTGTTTACTTTAGTTGAATCAGCGTGACGCGGTGGTGGTTAAGTATAAGAATGTATAATGACGGCATGAGTGTAGGTATCTGTTTACTTTGGTTGAATCGGCGTGACGCGGTGGTGGTTAAGTATAAGAATGTAATATGACGGCATGAGTGTAGGTATCTGTTTACTTGGGTTGAATCTGCGTGACGCGGTGGTGGTTAAGTATAAGAATGTAATATAACAGCATGAGTGTAGGTATCTGTTTACTTGGGTTGAATCTGCGTGACGCGGTGGTGTATAAGTATGAGAATGTAATATGACGGCATGAGTGTAGGTATCTGTTTACTTGGGTTGAATCTGCGTGACGCGGTGGTGTATAAGTATGAGAATGTAATATGACGGCATGAGTGTAGGTATCTGTTTACTTGGGTTGAATCTGCGTGACGCGGTGGTGTATAAGTATGAGAATGTAATATGACAGCATGAGTGTAGGTATCTGTGCACTTTAGTTGAATCAGCGTGACGCGGTGGTGGTTAAGTATAAGAATGTATAATGACGGCATGAGTGTAGGCATCTGTTTACTTTGGTTGAATCTGCGTGACGCGGTGGTGGTTAAGTATAAGAATGTAATATGACAGCATGAGTGTAGGTATCTGTTTACTTTGGTTGAATCTGCGTGACGCGGTGGTGGTTAAGTATAAGAATGTAATATGACAGCATGAGTGTAGGTATCTGTTTACTTTAGTTGAATCAGCGTGACGCGGTGGTGGTTAAGTATAAGAATGTAATATGACAGCATGAGTGTAGGTATCTGTTTACTTTCCATGAAACCGCCCCCCCCCCCCCCCCCATAAATCAAGGCTAGATCCGCCCCTGGGTGCAATATGGTGTAGGCCTAACCTCATCGTAGCCTTCAGAGCTCAAAGTCAAAGTATTGGAATATTGTACATTGTGTGAATGAGCATAATACTGAACACGCAACAGAAAGTCACAAATCAAGGCAATGTAAGGAATGTGTGATTCTGTTCGTTGAGATAGATGCAAGATACGTGAAGGTGAAGACTCACGAACATCCAATTGCAGATTACGTATAATACATGTCCTACTCTTTTACACCCTTCTTTACTTACTAAATTAGTTAAATAAAATAAATAAATAAATTCACATTTAGAGTCTACCCACTCAGTAATTTAACTGATTTGCAGTGAACACTTTGGATTTGAACACAACATCCCAAGCCTTAAACAAGAATAATAATTAAAAGAGCTGCTATGCCCTGTCACATAATAAAATATATATACTATTGTAGTCAATGATTTTGGGATCAGAGCATTGATGCTCAATTCTATAGGCTACACATGTATTTCTATTTTAGTTGCCTTCCATTAATCCTGAACATTCTTTTTGTGCCTCGAAATGGGTTACATCCGTAAATGTTCTTTTCTTGTCCTTTCGTATATATAGGCCTATTACAAATGCATTTGCAATCAATATTTCTTTGAAGCGAATTAAAATATTAAATCATTAGTCCCACAACCATTATGTTTACATTCATATCGGCGAATACTCTTGCGTAATTCATCGCGATGTTGTTATAACTTCATATTCTGTGAACGAACAGTGGTCAGTGTTGCTAAACGGTTCCCGCTTAGGTCATATCATGACATAATTACACGGCCTGTTGGCAGAGGGCATCGTCTGCGTCGTGATTAGCATAGCAAGCTGGGATGCAGCTGCAACCACGAGGCGGACAAACTGCTTTTCGCGTGTTTCACGTTCTGCTGTCTTTCACTTTATTAACGCACTTCCATTTTAAACCGTCCATTTATCTCGTCAAATGGAATCTCTCTGTTATTGTCCCTACTTGAATCAATCAATCATGCAAGGAAGTACAAACAAGTAGCGGCATAGTTAATATTTGTTACGGTTTCTAAAAGTAATATATTTGTTTTGGGGATCGACGCATTGTAGAATTCGGAACAAATTTAATTAAATAAAATTCGTACTATTTAAAAATTCGTAGTAGTTCCGGCATTGACTTTAACTTCCGCTTATTTACTTTCTATAAACTACCGACTACTAATTGTTATTGTGTTGCACGGGCCACAATGCATCATGACCTGTCACTCACTTTATGAGATGCGGTCTGCATGTGCAGTGGTGCTCCGGGAACCAAACAGAGGCCTGGAAGATCGTATGACGTCATACACGTCCATGTTAGGAGATCAGCTCGGGTGAAAGGTGTCGCGGATATTACTTCATATGTTCTACGTGCCACGCAGGTTTGTACAGCTTCATACATGTTCAGACCACGTGTCTCTCTCTCTATAAACCTAGAGTTACATATCTATATATCAAGCCTCCCCTCTCGTGTACAATGTTACAACATGCAATGCTGCTAAACTCTTGCTTGCTTCTTAGTGGAAGAGATTTTTAGATGTAAGTTTAAAACTGTTTGTGTTTTTATTTTGTTATGTTTAACAAAGTTGGTAAGAAAACAGACTTAAGTAAATAAAAAATCAATCCACCTCGCTATGGTATTAATAATTTTAACATTTCTGTGAATGTTTGGGCTGTAAGTTTCACTAGAGGTTCTTTTCCGAGAATTTTTAAAATAAAACTACTGCCCGGAATTGTTTTGCTCCAAACAACAAAGACAACAAACAACAAGCAACAAACCATATAACTGGTCACTGACGTTGACCACAGGGTAAATTTCAACACGCGTGACAAATCTAATCTCAATCTAGTGTAGGTTTTATACATTTGTCGGAAGCGTCTGGAGCATCGTTGACACATCTTGATTGTGCAACAGGATCCTTCATCGAGAAGAAACTAAAAATAATATAATATTATTCTAACGGGCGGTTTACGAAGAAAGTTAGCGAGTAATATCGCTAAACGAGAGTTGGCACAGCCTCACCTCCACGAAGTATGAACATAAAACCCCGTGTTGTACTCATACATAAAATTAGAAATAAGAGTTGGTCCTGTCATAACAAGTCGTAATATGTTAGAACTCTCAGACGTAAACCATCTGTTAGACACGGATCCTCATAACTGAGTTCTTCAGTTACCATTTCCGTGTTTGAGTTCGCGGAAATGTTTGACGGCCGAGCGTAGTGGTGTAAATATCTTAGAGTGACGCACGTGAGCTTGGGGGTTCACGTAGACCGACGCGTAGTCGTCAGGGAGCCACGTGTGATACGTGATACTGTCATCACCAGCAGTCTTGGGATTCCTAGAGAACTTTCGTGCTAACGTGTTTCCCTTTTCAACATCAGGAATTTGTAACGAATTTAATGTTGGGCCTCCCCTCGCCGTCCGCCAGGATATTAGGACCTCCTTCCTGTAGAAGTCCTGACTTCTCCATTTCATAATGAATAGTGGATTTGACGGACGTCCAGTACAATTGTCCCGTAAGACGTACTGTTGTAGTCTAAAGACGTCCGTTTTACATCACGCCGGGACATTAAGAAGTCATGCAAGTCCTGATTTTTCCATTTCATGACCCTAGTACACACTTGAAAGAGCCTGGTAAGTCGTAGGGGTGTGAGGTATTTAAGAGCGTTCGGCAGTAGGAGTTCTACAGATGTATTGGCCGTCAACTAATTACTCTCAATAGTAGGATTATTATAAATATTTACCTACTTGTAGAGGGATGTCATATCTATGCATGGTATTAAGTACATTTGTCACCAACCTATTCAAAAATAACGTACCCATTTTTAAACAGATCCTCTGTATTATTTCGTCAAACATTTTCGACGATTGTAATTTATTTGCATAATTCAATCGTGAGTATAATTGTTTTGAGCAGGCATGTCACAAATGTACCTAATATCATGCGTAGATATGACACCCCTCTGCAAGTATGTACATTTTCATAATAATCCTATTATTTGTTTAAGAGAAATTAGTTGACTAAAAACGTCAAAACTACTTCCGAATGAAATCCCATGCTTCTAGTATGTCAGAGGTCTCTGCAATCACCCCTTGAAGCGCTCTCAGCCCCAGTCTCGTCCCTAACGAGAAATGTTTGCCCGAGGGCCCCCATTGTTCTCGTCGAGCACGACAGCGCAGCTCGTCTCTGATTGGCTGAGCGCGAATCTGTCTCCAGGCGTATTGGAACCAAGACAGCGCGAGTGTTTTCTTCCAGAACCAGGACTTTGTTCTCACTAGGGCTAATTTTATCAAGTCTTGACACACATTTCAAGTGACAAAAACACAGCTTTCGCTCGTGGATATCAAAAAGAGAAAAGAAAAACGTCGTCAAGATTTTAAATTAAAATCTTCCAGAGAAACGTTGACGAATTTAGTCTTATACGAAGAAGAGTTTTGACAAAGTTAAGGGCTTTGGTCCAGTGCGATTCAAAGAAGTTAATTAAATTCTTCTCGTCGCCAATTTGGGTCAAGTTGTTGTGAGCAAACACAGGAATGAGACTAACCTGACATCAAAGAAGACCACAAGAATTTCAACGAAAGTTTTTCGGGATTTTCGTCGTTCTAACGAGAAATGTTTTATGCTAGTTAGGCTGGCATTGACTTGTCACGTAGGCACCGCTTTATTAACTTGAAGCGCGACAGCTCGACAGGTTCGCAAGTCACGATATCTCGGAGTAGACTGAAAATGAAACATCACCGCAGACTAAAAACGACTCGTCGTTATGAGCATGAAAATGATTACACGACTGCAGTATACTGTTTGATCGACCATGCACGTCCACAAACCACAATCAGCGAACATGATAAGAAACAGTTTGCCTTGCGTCCTCGACCAACTCTCATAGGAAGAGCGTCGGTACATATACAAAGCCAGATGCCCAAGGCAAAGGTGTCAGTTCGATGTTTGCTATCATTTCACAACAATGTTCATACATCTAGGAGGTAGCATTGATTTTAAACCCTACACACAATAATGACAACAATTAAAATAATCAAATATATTTGTCGCGAGCATACGGGGCCCATGATAGCTTACGTTTTAAATCATTTGATTTCTAGTGGCTTTTAAAACATACTACATCCATACAACAGAAATTGCGTCAAAATATAATACATCAAAATATACTTTGGATAATGATTCCTGCGTCCTGATTCTGAATGGGTGACGATATGTTAATCACCGGTTCAGTTGTTAGAAGAAGGCGATGAGCCAATCACCGCCTTGCATTCGCCTTCAGTAACGACCAAAACCGCTGTTAAATTTATCGTCGCCCGTACAGAATCGCCCTGCTGATCGACAATGGGATATTCATGACTTTAGTTGTGTCACGCTCAAGCCAATCACTAAATCGTTTCGGCCCAGCGCCACTGGAGCTTAGAGCACAGCTGCTCTAAGCATTGGAGTGAAGGGGTGAACGAAGATGGACGCTGTGAAAGCAATAACGTCGGAGCTTCCGACAGCCGCGCCGCGAGTAGCGCTGCTGGGGGTCCGCGAACAACAACAGAGTTTGTTCAGTGAAGATCTAGCGGGGGGCAGAGGGGGGGGGTCGCAAAGAAGTGCGGCGTCTGGAGCAAGCCTAGGGCGCCGAAAAGAATTTGCATTATTACAATATAATGTACAGTCTAAATGTTCACAGTTACAAAGTAAGCTGTACTCTTGAAATCTACTTTTTCCGTTATCAATCAAATTTTGGCATGCAACAACAGAATTTAGTTCTAACCATTACTCAATTTTAGTTATTACTTCCCCGTAGGAAGACATTCCTAATAGAATAAAAATGTAATGGTAGGTTTCTTTTCCACCCTCTATCCTTTCCATGCTTCTTCTTCAGCAGTTTTCTGTCTTTTTTTAGAATTGAATGCTTTGAAAATGATGAATTCGTCAGTAACGGTCAATGACCTCCCATGTTCGAGTGGTATTTAAGTTACGTCAAGCTCAAATCTCAACTTTTGTGAATACTTTACGGTTGCATCACTTTAGTCCTTACATCAGAACTATAGTGACGCAGCTATACACACACAGAAGAAGCCAAACACATTATTAACGTGCGTTTAGAGTTTATTTCTTTGCTCACAGGTGCATTTATGTCCAGCAATAGTTTTTATTTTGACTTATTTTAAGCTCTTGAAGATTTATCTTGATTAGCTGTTAGTTGGCCCACAGCCATGTTGTCCCCAGAGGAAAGAAGAGGTTTGTTCACAGCCGTATGTTTAGCTAATCATGTCCTCATGAACTTCAACAGATCTTCACATTTCCTCGCATTTTGGTTTCCGAGTGTGCCCAAGTAGTAAATAGCATTCTCGCTTCCTTCTTAACTTACTCGCTTGGTATGATTTACTTCTCAGAACAATCACGGCCACTCTCTGGACGTCAAACGCCAAACGTTGACATCAACAGCCTTTGGGGCTTCTAGGCTCTACTGCAACCTGATTGGTCAGTAGGGTCACGGCCGTCCACCCTGCGCTCTTCGACGTCCAGTGGGGTACTTCGCAACGGTGCTCAACAAGTTCCCCTAGAGGAAGAAAAACTTTACTTCTTTCAGTATAGATTTTCTTTGTTTTACAAAATGGCATTTCATAATTCTCACTCCTTTTGCTCTGCCTACTACATTCAGTATAACCTCAACATATTTTGTGGTATTCGTTCATGTTTTCATTTCGTCAGGAATGAGATTCTTCTTCGCTTCGTCTAAACTCTCTTCGTACGTGTACACGCTGCATACCGACATACCGACATACCGACATACCGACGATCTCTTGCGCATTATTTTAATGCCATTTGTATTTCCGACGCAGAGATGTTTTACTGGTCCGCTCACCTCGATGTCGATGTACTCCTGAGTTATGAATGAGCAGCATGGGTTGTTACTCTTGTTGTGAACGATAGGTGCAGACAAACAAACGCACAAGTGGTGTAAATATTTTAGCGCGCACGATGATGTTTGGGTTGAAACGGTTCTCAGAAGTGGAGTGGGGAGTATTCAGGCTGCAATGCCACTTCATGTGTTATGTATGCACGCCAAGTATCAACGTATGCGTCGCTCGCTACTGAAGGGGTGGGGTGGGGGGGGGGGGGGGGGGTTGTGTCACGGTCACATCAGGAGAAGAGGCTTGTCACGCTGTCAGTATTTTCGTTTACACTTAATAAACATAAAACTGTGTAGGCCTATGATTAAGAGAAGTTAATTAATGATTAAATGTAAGCCAGTCTCACAGAAAATAGTGTCGAGAAAACAAGGTTTATGATTTGAAACGCGTCCACAACTCTTCCATCAATCATCTGAGGATAATAAGGGCACACTTTCAGTTTGTCTCCCTTATTTAAAGACCACATATCAAATCAATTTGTTTTCAAATGTCGTCATGTCAGTCATTAATGTCAGTCAAACCCCAGACCGAACCAGGAATTAAACTCAGGACCTTCTGGACTAGAAGCAGGAATAAACCCACTTACTTCGAAAATGCTGCTTTGTCATTATAAAGATAAAATTTCACAATTTTACTACTAAAACAAGCGGAATCTCCTTGCATTTATCTCTACACATACAAGACAGGTTTGTCCCCTGATGAGCTCGTCGTGACGTCATTAGTCGTGAGTCGTGACGCAGAGTATCGTGACGTCATTAGATATCGCTTGGCCCGGTTCTTTACGACCGTCGCGCACGAGATGCAGATACCTCAATCAGCATTGTCATCCCCCACCCCCACCCCCACCCCCACCCCCACCGCCTCACGCTACCCTAATCATTGCAACCACAAATATATTCATAACAGAGATTTGCAAATGCGAATTCTAAAGTTGTCTATTTTGGGCTGTTAAAACACCGGCTATTATAATAATCACGTGTTTGATGACTGCTGATCGATGTTGTCAGACAAACGTTTACAAGCTTTACAAGCGGGGGAACACACGACTGATAGCTGTGTCTCGAGCTGGGGACAAGTCAAACACAGCAAACAACATGTTGAGCATGAGCAACGTGTTAACCATCGCAACAAAGTGCTTAATGGCTTCTGATCAGAGTTTCTAAGCCGTATAGACCTGGGCAACATGTTGAACATGAGCCATCGCAACAAAGTGCTTAATGGCTTCTGAACAGAGTATCGAAGCCGTATAGACCTGGGCAACATGTTGACCGGTGGCCGAACCATGAAGCAAACTGTCACACGATATTGTACAGAAAGTCTGTAGATTCTTTGTGATAATACTTCGTACATTTATGTTCGCCCTTTACATTGTTTCATGCACTTGTCTCGCTGAACATTCACATATGCATAGACTAAGTGATAATGAAAACCATAATGGAGAATAAAGTAAATCAGTCTCTCATTCATTACAGGAGCTGAACTTTTAACGACTTTTGAATTTTGATAGCTGTGCATTCAGTCATTCTGGTGCCTTCATTCTCCATCTAATCCCAATATTACCAATGTGAAATATCAATTTAAAGTGTGCCCAATGTAAAGACTGTTTCCTGAAAGGGAAAATATGTTATAATGAAGGAAGATCTATTGTAGATGTATAAGCTTACTTTTTTTAAAACACTGTTGTCTGAGTTTAAAAGTGTATAAATGCAGTCAAAAGTAAAATGTGGGGATGGGGGGCACTTAAAACAACGCGGGGAGAGAGACGGGTGATATTTTGTCGAAATCAACAGAGCATGGCGATCGTTTGTTGCCGTAAACCCGGTTGACTTTTAGCTTCTCTGTTTTATGGGTTCCGTGTCGTCACTTTTAGTGCGGTCACATAATTTACAACTAAAAGTTACTATACAAAACACAAGTTGGCACAAGTTACCACGCAATAGGAAAGATCTTCGAGTAGGTAAAAATATACTGACTTTATACTGTTATATACTGGGCTCGAATGACCCTCTTGCACTCTTCTTGTAAAATAAATACGGTTATCCAACACAATCTGTCATAAATAAGTGTATATATCGATGCACTAACAAACTGTTGCCGATCTACTTATAAATTATTTGTATTCAAATGCATATAGTTCCTGATCAATTTAGATCATTAAATCGAAGCAGACATTTCATACATTTTTAAAACGTTATAACTTTATGTTACAAAATCACACGGGGGATGAAAAAGAGAAAATGAGCACACAAGAGGTGATATATAGTAAACTCGTGTTCTGACCTACCCTTGGCTTATACTTTTGTCGCATACCGTAGGTGCCAGAAACAACAAAATAGTTTCCAATGGGCTTTAGAGGGAACTTGTGTTTACACGCTTGATCTTTTCAGTAAGCTCTTCAGAAAAGAGCGGTCACCCAACTCAACCTTGACCCAGTCCAAAGTAGCTTCACCTCGAGTGCATGTTGGCACAATAAGTCAAGCCCTGTGTGTGTTTGCCCAACTGTCCGGCCAGCGTGAATGAAGCCAGAGCGTCGGTCAGTTCATTTATCAGGGGGGCTCTAATTGGTCGGTCGAAGACGTCTGGTTTGTTGCCAGGAGTGATTCTCACGTCTTGTGGGTCCTAGACTAACGCACACACGGGAGGGAAGTGCGTCGCAGGTTGCTTTGCTAGCAAACACTATGCATAGTTCACACTCAAGCCTTCCTCAGCCTCACCAATCACAGAGCCGTCCACATGGCAATGCCGTTCCGTGATTGGTGGTTGGGCGAGGCTGAGGAGAGGTTGAGGTGAGGAGCACGTGAGGAACGACTATGCATTTGACCCTTAGACTATTAGATACTTTCTCGAACGTTGCATCGATATGTACTTGTAAAGTTGTCCCGAAAAAACCTTACAGACTTTTTTGTTCACTTTTCAGTCGTCGCGTCACTTGTGACAAACGCATCGGTAAGATTGTATTCTTGTTAGATGAGAATATCTTGGTATACATTTTGTACTGAATAGGGATCAAACCCAGACTTCCGATACACTTCCGGACCTCGACCTATTAGTGGTTGAGATTAGTGTAGTGCTCACATCCTCTTCATACGATGGAAAGTAATAGCGACAGTCCCTGACCAACCACTGATAAGGGATATCGCAGCAGACGATAAGAACAAGGCACCTCGCTTAATTATGAGTTTTAGCAATTACGTAAAAACCGTTGGAAGAGGTGACACGTTTCTAAGGATAATGGAAAAACTTAGTCCATTGCTTCTCTGCTGTTTGTTATTCTACCAACACTGTTAAATTTTTTTTTTCAATTCAATTTTGCTTTATTATTCTTCTTAAACCTTGCATACATTTTTTGTTTTGTTTTTTGTTATTAATAAAAACACAAGTTTTGTTTACACAAATATTACACATGAATGTACTTGTTTGGTCTTATGTTTACTGTTATAAAGATAAGGTAGAAGAATACCCACCTAGGATGTAGCATCCTGTGTGTGGAAGCTTTCACATTTACATTTAAATTACACATAACATCAAACATGCGTTGTATCAAAGATTTACTTTTTAACAAAGAACTTTCGTTCTAAGACAATGTTTGGCATATTTTGCCAATTACGAAGCCTTTAATCCGTCCTTTTGCTTCTTCTATCACACCTCATCACCTCGAATACAGCAAGATCGCAAAACAGAAGCGTATGGCAACAAGAATCACCGTCAACATATTTTCGGAGCTCGATTTTGTTTCCGTTCTTTTCGCTCTCTTTTTCCAGGATACGGTGACACATATTCCAATATAGGTCACAGTGAACACTCAAGGTCACCTCTCTCCGTCATCGGTGCACAGTGTTCTCCTATGACGTCACTTAGACGTGTGTTGTAGTGGACGCGTGGTGGCTTGGGATCAGCTACGGTTCCCTGAGCAAGATAGCGTTGGAACTACACCGCACTTTCGAGTCACAGATAGTCAGATACTAATTACAACCGATATAAATAGATGTGTTTTAATAAGCCTCAATGAGCATTTGTGCTGCTTTTTGAGGTATTGATACAGAGCAGAAAAACAAAAAATAAAATTGAAAAATTGAAAATAATACACTAGAAATAAAGTTTCAAAATCAAGATTTATGAATATGTGGGAATCGACGCAAACATTTGACTAAATAATACTAATTGTGCATCTGAGTGTGGGCGTAATATTTCGGTGCGTCTGTATACAAAGTATACATCTTCAGTCAAAATACGAGTTTGTGTCATGTAGCTGTATAATTATAGGTTATAAATGTAGCTGAAACCCAGGACATGATCCCTCTGATGGCAAACAAATACCTGATCAATCAATCAATCAATTAATCACCGTGTCATGGGGACGTCAGGGCGGAATGGGTTTAAGGGATGTGTCACAGGACTATAAATGGATGTGTGGGCAGCACAATTGGATTATTTGTGCAGTGTGCAAATAGGACAATTATTTGATCTAGGGTGATTCACGTCGAAAGACAAATTGAGAATAATAAAAGAGAAAGTATAGGTTAAGAGAATGTTGGGGCGCATTGAACGAATAATGTTACCAAGCATAAGACTGGGTTGGAATTATTCTGAATGAAGGCGCATGATAAATAGTATAACATAATCATAATATGGGAGAAACTGCAAAATTCCAATTTTATAAACAAAAAGGTGTTAGTTTGTTTAACTGACTTGACTCCAGTAGGATGTGCAATGTCTTACACGATCAGAACTGAAAGGATTAGTCTATAATTGAAAGGTTAGTGGTTCTGTAACAAGATAATTCTTACAGATCTAAGGTCATGCATGATTCAGGCCTGTCTATCTGTAATTCATTACGAAGTTCTCATTATACATCTTGGTTTTAATGAATGCGTAAACTATGTTGCTTCAATGTTGAAAATACCACGCCTAAACGAAAATCCCTTCACTCGTGCCAATCCACTCACAACAATAAGTTTTAATGACTATCTATCTAACCACGTCACAAAAAACCTATTTTGCAATGAATAGCAGAAAAATCTCAAACCTCATTGAATGTATTCATTGACTCTAAAAAACCGTACCTGCGCGGTCATGGCGTCACATGCGTGGCTGTCGAACACAGGAACAGAACTAGGCCACAGTTGCGCTGCATTAATTGCAACTTGCAGGTTTATTGTAAGAACACACAGCTAGCAAGGCGGCCTTTGAGAGTGTCCAAGAATACAACGTACAAGAGACATTGTTACACCAGAATGGAGTTATTCAAAAACAAAAAGAGCCTGATAGTTCTGCTCAAATGATTACATGTGTGTTGCAGTTACTGTGAGTACGCCATGTGCAATGTGCATTATTTACACATGCTATGACGTCACGAGGTTGGTGTTGTCAGGGGTCACTACTAGTCATTGTGACGGGCCAGACTATGATAACAGTTTCCGGATGAGATTACTAAATAATCATAAAATGCGTTTTGACAGCTTGCAAATCACTTGTGAAATAAAATTCACTTTGTGTCTCAACTGTTTTCGGTTAGCTATAACATTTTTGGGCTGCGTGTTCACTTTCATATACACTGCGTTAACAGACCGTTTTGCTTTGGTAACTGAAACATCCCCTATGTATGTGTATAAAAGAGGAAAGAAGCAATAGTTGTAATTAATGGTAAACAATATAAAAGGAAATGCATGTTTTTATTTATTTTTAATCTCTAATGTATTGACGTATTAAATCTGTCTTACTGATGCAAAACATTAAAATAAAACACAATATAACTTTAGGTACCTTTATTTAAACATCGCACTCGCGACATGAGTACTCCAACCAAACGGGGTTCAGTAACTCATCGCACGTGTTACTTGTACAAGCGGCAACGCTTTTACGAACAGACGGGGCAGAAAACACGGGCTATAAAACGGTTATTAGGGGAACAGGAAGACGAACACGCACCCACAAGTGGCCCTTGCAGTATTTTTAGAACATCCACAGATAGAATCCATCGTTATCACACGTGAAATGCATCGTCTCTATTCTCTATATCGACTGGGAATAGTTACAACAAGCTAAGCTACCACACGCTCATGCGTGGTTCACACGAGAGTGTGGTTATAATAGACATTGCCTGACTTGACTATACATCGACATGTTGCCGCATACGCGTGGAACATGCAAGTACAACATACAAGCTGGTGCACAGAAGTCTTTACGTTGCTGTGACAATGTCATATGTCGCTTCTGGATTGAAAAGTTATAATTTGAGTATATTAGTTGGCAGTATTTCTACAACTTATGTTATATTTAATTGTTTTATTGAAGAAGTTAATTATAGTGAATGATGATTTAAACAATCACTATTTCAAAGCGCTCCGACTTGTACGTGGCGTGCTCGGTTTTGATTGTGTTTTAACCTATCTTTATATGGGCTACCGAAGATAAAAAAAAAAAAAACGTTATATAACCAAAAATGTGACAAATGATATTCCGAGTCAGAAATAGTAATGCGTTTTTTTTTATATCGGAAATATTTTCTAGAACTTTCAGAACTGTTCGGTGAAATATTAACAAAACACTATTATCACAATGAAAAAAAAAATGTTTTGACAGGTAAAGAATAGTTTCAGCGAAAAGTCTCGACTACAACGAAGGAAACTGTGTTGGCGATAATACGTCATATCTCGTGCTGGCTCGGCGCTAAATAAGAAGCTAGTTTGCAGCTCGTTTCGACCGGGAGGTTCGACTACGACTACGAGAGTCGATTATAATCGCACAAAACAAAATAGCGCGAATCAATATTCCCGTCAGATTGCAACATGCAGATAAGAGATGTGAGGAATCACGCAGCGCACTGCGACAGTCGAGCCGACGTGTTGGAGAGATTTCTACCCTCCTTGATCATAATATTATAAACCTTATGCCCGTCATACAGTCCTCCAGTGACAACAGCGCTATTGCCCCGTCAGGAATGAAATGTGCTATTGACATTTTTTTAAAAACGTTAAATATGAAGCAAATATGTAATCGACAACCATTCATGAGCGCTATGTGTTTGACTGGGGCCCATCTTTCACCCCTAACGTGCATTGCATTATTAACAAGTTAATCAACTATTCAGAAGTTCCTTCCTCTTCTTCGGCCTTCCTTATAATGTCCCCCATTAGTCTAAAACAACAAACAACTCCATCTCCCTTCATCCCCGTTACAGCTGCCTACACTAATTGTTATGTACCCATTCCTGCATTGCCTAGAACAAGTATGTCCTGCCTTGATCCTTTCCTCCCACTCACTCGTGTTCTGCTGGTGCCTACAAACAATACCATCTAATTCGCATTCTTTTAGCGCCTATTCTGATTATGCTTGCAATCGACAAACCTGTTTACTGTCGATTTCCTCCATTACCTGTTAATTTTATATACTACCTTAAATTTGCTATCCTGATACTGAAACCACTACTTTTATTCTGCCGATAATATGGTCACGCTATTGCGACGTGAAGCCCATATTATGCGTAACGTCAGTTCCAACTGCCACTTTTGTATCCATCATTTACTAATGTCGCATACTGTGCGTTAGGATACAAGTGGGGCATTGCCCATGTTGCCAATAAAGAATAAATAACGTTACATAATATGGTAACTCTCATCAAAAGTATGCAACGTAGGCCTATATTTCTTTCCCTAACTATTAAAAAAAAACTCGACTCTTTTTTTTATTAAGATGGTGGTAAAGAACAAATGTCGACCTGTATATTATCGTGACAGTTACGAACTACGTTCAGCGTCTTTATTGTCGTACACCCTTTCAGTTGTCCTACTTTCTCAAGTACGCTTATGAATGTTGTATCATCTTTCCCCTTCTGTGCTATAAAAAATACATCGTGTTTTTATCTGTCTAGTAATCACACTTAATGACGCGCAATACGCATCTAGAGACAAGACCCAACCATGCGAGATGAAATGGCTTGTTGGAGGGGGGGGGGGGGGGTAGCTGTCGTCAACAGTACTAAAGCCTTGGTTTTATGTTGACGAGTGGATGTTACTTTCATTATTTACAATTTGTTATTGTATTCTTTCTGTACACTTGGTGACGTAGCCGAACAGTTGTTTAGTGTAATATAAAGTCTGGTTTTCATGTATTGTAGGAAACATGAGGCGCGCGAATATTTTCTGGGCCAATCAGAAGGCGAGGATCCGCACAAACAGGAGAACACCGCGCCGCACTGCGCGGTTCGCTAGTCACCATGGTATGACGATGTCAAGCGAATGCAACGAACTGACGAGCGAATCACTTGGCACCTCCGCCGCGCGGTCCGCCAGTCACCATGGTATAGTTCTCTTACAACAACTTCGGTAATGCTTTCGTCATCAATCGATGACGTGTTTACGGTCTCGGCCAACCCGAGCAGGTATTTGAATTAGCCACGGCCGCTGGTTGGCTGCCGCTCACCCACCCGTGACGGAAGCATTACCGAAGATGTTGTACGACGACTATATCTATGACGATATCAAGCGAATGCAACGAACTGACGAGCGAATCGCATGACCCCAGCGAATGCTACTTCATTCATTCCCAATATATCGCTGATTGTACATTTGTAAATCATAACACCTCTTATGTTCTTGCAATTTGTTGCCAAACAAACGTAGCGAGTGACATACCAAAGTGAACATATTTTAACTCATTTCGCTTGATTTGTGATCCCACAGCCTTCTGATCGATACAGAACCTCATTCCTCTGCTTGAACTACAGCGGGCGGTACTGGAGAAAATATGCAACAAAATTTTGATTACATTTTAACATGCACCAATTAAAACTCGACGTATATTCTTATCTACCTAATAAGAGCTATATGAGATGTCGAGCATGTATAACACAACACAACACAAGATTACTACTAATAATACATAAAGGGGCCATTCACGGTGGCCCATATGCCGGCCATAGTCGTCCTCCGTACTACCAAGGGCCAAGGTTTCTAAACACAGTGCAAAAACTAACGGATAAAAATATGTGAGTAGTATTGACATGCATAAATTCCCTCGTATTTATAGAATGCAATGCATGCGAACACTATTCTCTTCAACCCACTAAATTAGGTATGTACCGAACTATTGTAACTAGATCCACGTACGACGCACATAGTTATTACTCACTAACTTTCCCCAAATATAACCAGATCAGACACTTGATTTTGTGGATGCCCACGAAACTAATATGAACCCAACACCCTGAGCAATGATGCATATAATTACATGATTGAGTACGACTAACCCCTGTCTACGGACGCCTCTCTAAGGTCGGTGACCGGAGAACTGGCCCCTGGAGAACTGGCCCCCCTATAATTAAAACCGCGAGCGGAGAAGTGGCCCCCTACCCTCGGAGAAGTGGCCTCCTTGCCTAAATAATGACGAAAGTTTACTAGATGGTCTTTATTACGAAAATTGAGCGCGTCATTCAAATCTAATACTGAGCATTGTTTATTAATTTACTCACAACAGTGTAATGACCTATTATTTTTCTTCTCTCACGCAAAACTTTTACAATATCGAAATGTCGAGTTGTCGCTTGTATCGAACAGGGAGCCTGAGTGTCATTTGAAAATATTTCTTCCCGCAAATAAGTAGAAGACCATTTCCCAGCTTCCTAATATATTTTCAGCTTTTGGATTTGTCACTGAAAAATCAAATGTTGAAAAAATATTTCTTTAGACTGCGGCAATGTCTTCTAAGTATTTCCTTCCATGTTTTCCAGTCCAGCAGCCAGCAGCCAGTCGTGGGTGCGGGGTAGGGGTGCCCAAAGGATTAATTGTGTTGATTTTTTTACTGTTTTTATTTTATCACGACCAAATCGTTGAATGAAATCTATTTAAGGCCTTTGATTCGTGTAAAGAATGAAAAATATAGTTTTATCAACATTTTCATTTTCTTGTATGCCCTGGAAATAATTTTGTTTTTACTTTTTCAAAAAAGAAGTCAAACTGGACCGAAATTGCTCGTTCGATCCCCCGCATCCACCACTGGCCAACTGGCAAAAAGGTGTATGTCTACTCCAAAATAACCAGCCTATCATAAAATATGGGACTCCACTTCTCCGCATGGTGGTGGTGGTGGGGGGGGGGGGGGGGGGGTTCCTATCTGGGAGCTGGTCTATGAGCAAAAAGCAATTTTCAAACTTCATATTTGATTTAGTTCTTTTTTTTCACATAGATACTAGAGCATTCTAATCTTTGATGGTACTAATCTAAAATGGCCTGAAAACTGTGACATATATACGCTCAAACACTAAAAAATGTGCATCACATCCCTTCTTGGTAATCTTCATATTTTGATCGAACCACTTGCCCAAATTACAAAACCAAATATAGCAGATTTACACAAAAGACAATTGCGTACGTCAATATTTTTTTTGGGTCAAAATTCTCCAAAGTCACGGGACGATTGCACCCAAGGACAGCAACAGAATCAACAGGGCTGATTCGGAACAACCGTATGAATTTATTATGTGCCTCGGTGCTAGGACGACTCCAAAGTCACCGTTTACAAATTCCTAAGCCAACAACTGATAGACGCTACAGCTACCTATTTATAGTAAGTATTTTCTTCTCGCTACTTTTTAAAAAGTGCGCGTAAACGGGAGTTTACGATTATATAGACCATTCTGAAAATATTGGGCAGCAACGACAGAATATCAAGAGGAGGCCACTTCTCCGGGGGTAGGGGGCCACTTCTCCGCTCGCGGTTTTAATTATAGGGGGGCCAGTTCTCCAGGGGCCAGTTCTCCGTGAATCCTCTAAGGTCACGTGACCTTGCGCAGCCCCGCAAGGTCACGAGGGGGTCAGCTGACCCCGCGTAATAGACACATCGTCACACCTCGCATACATAATCAGCCCAGCCATTGTTTCACACAGTTGCATCAACATTCGACATGGGCTGGGCGTGCAGCATGGCTTATGAATACGTCATGTCACACGCGACACTACAATGTGGGTTACTTATTAGCTTACAACTACTTTTAGTTCAGGTAGCACCTAGCAGGCCTAAGTCTCAATTCGCCCAGCAAAAGAATGACGATGCCAACTTGGTTGAAATCATTATACTTCAGCCGTTTGTGAATTGGTTGGGAGAAAATCATTGCCATACATTCAAGATGGTGGGATTACATTACATTGCCGTTCTTCATGGATTTTTGTTATGATTTTCACCGACATTTGACTATGGCTGTTCAATTTTAGTGATGAGAGCAAATTTGTGTAAGGATATTATGTTGAAGCATTTAGCATGAATAACACAAGAGATAGTTGTATGGCAATGAGAAGAAATAATCTAGCAAAATGCCATAGGGAGCCAAGGATCTGTCACATACAGTAATGGCACATTTTAGGTCATAAACTAAAAGGAAGCGTGACCAATAAAGAAAAAGACAAACTTTGGATTCATGATTAATTTTGGTTGACTATGAAAACTATGACCAACTATGAAGATATCGGTAAACAGAAACAAACTTGATCAATCGACATGTCAGGCATGACGAGTGACCCGCTAGGTTGCTACATATCGTGCCTGGGAGTTATAAAGAGCGTGGGTGCCTGAGTGGATGAGAGACCATGGCTTACATGCAGAGAGCGACCTGTTGCTATTATATCTCACACACGCAGCAGCTCTGATGGATGTTATGAGTCACAGCAAACACATAGGGAATCGCGGGGAATGGGCACGAATATTGTAATATGAATGTGATCTTTTTTTTATTTCGTGACCTATTCTATATCAATCAATTAAAATATGAACGACAGTGTAACTGTGAATCATAATCTCATGTTTTGAGATGTTACGTCCTATTGCCCCCCGCCTCCCCCCCCCCCCCCCCACACTGATGTCTGCATATTATCTTGATACAAAACATAAGAACGAACATCGCCTTTAACACATTTTCTGCATACGGATGACGGACGACAAAGCAGAATAACTTTATGGGTTTGGGATGGTTGAGTTTAGAACCCATAATTCGATTTACGAGGAAATCAACATCAAAGTACAACGAAAATAGTCCCGTGTGTATTTGATCCAAAGATTCTCGAACATGTCATAATACTCTTGGCACAGACTAATGTGTGACCTGTGCTTTGAGGGGTTGTTCGTCTGGGGCGACTGTACACCCCAGTCCTACGCTTTCTAAGATTGACTCGAACACAAACAAACACAGATTTATCACAATTATCAGTGACGTCACTGGGGGTCGTGTTCGGAAACGAGAACGTTCATTAGTTGAAGCGACGGGATATTTCGGGGGACCTTATCGCATCAGCGTCAGACTATATATTATGTGGGTGGAGGCTCCGCTCCTTGGCTGACAACCTCGGGTAAACTCCGTCGCGAGGAACAGCTGTGGTTTCTAACCATTGAAGAAGAAGGGAGGGGTTCGATTCCCGAACATATTAACTTGCTGTGATTGTGTGTTATGGTACCAAGGAGTTTTCCTTTAGATTTGAAACCAATTACTTAAAACTCCTGACTGTTAAATGTTGACTAAATATGTTATTTTTAAGATCATCTTCCCTTTGTGAAGTTGAGCCCGAAACGTTAACTTCTTAGCTAGGCAACAACCGACAGTTCTTATTTGTACTTTTTTTTATCATCCACGTATCAAATAAAATAGAACGATTGTTGCCAAGACACGAAGTTGACGGTTCGGGTTCAAGTTTCGCAAAGGGAAGATGATTCAATAAATAAACGTCAAAGTAATCGAGTTCAAAGCAAAAGAAGGAAAACTTCGTGGTGGACCATACGAAACACTGACAACATGCTCACATGATTCTGTACGGAAGCAGCATTTACTCTTCTATGTTTACGCTGGTGGGTAAATCAAGCTATGTATACCGTAGTAATATACAAGCAATGAAAGCGGTGGACGAACCGTTCTATTCTGATTTGATTATTGGGTGTTTAACGACGTACTCGGTCGCTAGGTGATAATAAGACGTCGGCCCTTTGCACCTCTTACGACAGGCAGAGCTACTCTACTTCAGGGTCAACCGTGTTATGTCTAAACACTACATTTAATACGATGTTTTAATATTCAAACTCTTATAGAACATAATTTGCGTACTGGAGGAAGCAAGCAAATTGTGTGCAGGTTCCCGCCAGCTCCATTGACTTTGTTTACATGTTCGTCACTTATCCCGTCAGTATTCGAACCCGAATCTCTTGCTGCATTGGGTACTAATACCGTTCAGTACTACACAACTCAAGACAGTGATTGCTTCTTTGATCACAACATAAAGTGACTGCTACACAGTTAGAGACAGTTGATTGATCACGTATCACATCAATCACAGAGACAAATAGCCACGTGATTGTGTGGCTTCGGTATCTCACTTGGCATGCGGCTACAACCACAACCAACAAGCACAGGATGTTATCGGTTTACGTCTCATAGTTGTGCAACGATGGTAATCGAGACGGTGGGGGATAATGTAATCTATGTCCAAGCCAGGATTCGAACCTAGGACGGGACACGGGCCGATTTGTCCTGCCAAGGCATCTATAGGTAATATCGACATACGTAACCCAATAAATGATCAACCGAGCAGGATTGAGCATCGCTATTATTATAAATCAGAGGTTCCCAAACTTCTGTAAACTGTCGACTCCCTCTAAAAAAATAAGTGGACCCCTGCAAATTTAAAAATGTATCAACCCAAACTTTGTAATAATATCGTTTTTTAATTTATAGTGAACACTTTTATAACTCATAAGGATAACCTCTAGCGAATATCAGTTAATTGCTCAGGGCCTTATTAGTTCATTACCTATCAACATTATTTTTTAATTAATTAGTTTTTAACTAATCTCGCGGACCCCCTGGGGCATATCCGCATGTCCATGGACCCCAGGGGTCCGCGGACCATAGTTTAGGAACCTCTGCTATATATTACATTCGAGGTAAGTTGAAGCGTGCTTCTTGATATTATGAGTAGGCCTAGTAGCACAGGTAGTAGAATAGAGAAGAGTATCTAGAATAGAAGGGCATCAAGCCTTATACTTGTTATTCCGAATGTATTTTGCTATGCTTTAATGTAACCCTTAATTAATAACAAAAGAAATAAAAAAAATTACCTACACAAGTGTAAAGAGAGTGCCTCACCCGTCCGCTGGAGTCCGCGGCGTTGACCACCTCCTGGGGCACCGTCCCATGCCCCAGATACTTGTTGAGCGCTTCCTCGTCGCCGTCCCTGGCCGCCGTGAGGAGCACGGGGGCGGGCACAGGGGGGTTGGGCCCCCCCACAGTGGGGGCGGCGTGCGACGTGGGAGGCAGCGTGCCGCGGCGATACCTGCCCGTGTCGTGTACGCGTGCTGCCGTGGTCGTAGTGGACCGCGCACAACTAACCTCGCGACTGCGGAGCCAACTGTCGACTCCCGCCGGCTGCTTCGTCAAACCGCCGCTGCCGAAGACGGTGGCGCTGCCGCCGATGAGCGACGGCGATCGAGGCGGCGGTGGCAGGTCGAAGCGCACTCGGCGTCGTACGTCGCGCGCGTCGGCCGGCGTCGCGGCGCTCAGGTCGTCGGTGAAGCTCCTGTAAGGCAGACACGTCACTCACAGACCAATTGCCAAAATAAACATTTCTTCGCGAGGGATGGTGCACATTAACTAAGACAGTGGGCGTAGTGTAAACAACGCATGCCCGTCCGTCAAGGATGAAAGAACCGATGTTTTACGCCGCAATGTTTACAAGGACGATCTCAGGGTCAATCTTAGGCTCGCGTTCCGTCACTCTTGTCAACAGACTCAACAATACAGCAGTCTAAATCAATATTTATTTGACACAATTAGCTTACAATTTTAAAGACAAACTAAATAAATACAATCGTTGTGGTATTCGATAATGATTATTGTTGTTACTATTGCAATAATCGTATGCGAGACGATGAGGTGTGATAGATGACGATGAAGACAATTACAACAACCATGTCTTTCGCGGGATTCGAACCCACGTCCCTAGGCGCCATATTATCGCTGTAGATAAGTTACCTCTCGATGCAACAGCCAACACCACACAAGCTATTAGCGTTCAAATAGCTACCTGTATCAGTGTCTGAATCAATTAGAGTTGACATAATGTGATCGCTTTTATAACCAATTAACATTATGGATATTACTTGATTGTTCAGAGGAATGATGGATAATGAAAGTAAGTCCGTTGATTACTTGAAGGAACATAACACATATCACATCAACTGAGACATTACCTTTCTTGAAGTCGTTTAATATAATCACAGCATTGTTGTTTTCTTTGCAGATATCTGGACACGTGTAAACGTGACGAGTCGTTCAATTAGCATTGCAGATTACTCGAGATGGAAGCAACGGTATTTAGCTGTACTGGTTTAGAGCCGTAAAATATAACGGCGGAAAAACTTTGCAGCATGATAATACGTGATGTACAAACTGTGGTTCGCAAACCTCCAGTAGTGGAGCGTGATAATGTTAGACTCTGAGGTCTGTACACTAGATGACATAAGTAAATCAGATTCATCAACTTCATAACCTATACATATTGTGTGTGCCAATTTGTGGCGCGTGGATTTTCAGTATTAAGGTCCTCTATCTTGGAACAACTTGAAAAAGAAGTTGAAAAAATGGAAAACGAAGATTCACACACAAATAAAATTAATAAACACACTTATTTTTTATACCCAACCTTAAACATCCCCCCTTATGTGTTTTGTACATTGGGTATTTTGGAAAGAACAAAAAGAAAGAAATTGAAAATGTGAGTATATATACATATTATACTGTCGAAAAAGGCAATGCCAACTTAGTTTCTGAATGAATAAATTTGCTCCTGGTCACCAAATGCGTTGGTTATCGAGTGAAGTGGTTTTGACTAATGAATGATCACCGTATAGCCGAGTGCATGAGTATTTACTTTGAAACCATGATGCCACGATACCTGCAGAACCATGACACTGAGTGTTTACTGTCTACCCACACGAGACTTGACGATCAATGAGTGATGTCACATCTATTGTGTCGTCATTGTAGCTTCCCTAAGATCACGCTGAGATAGCTAAACATAATTGATTATAACTAGATAGAGTAGGCGGCGTGACACTTCCGTAACCCGTACAAAGCACTACAAATAGACATGATAGTGTGATATAGTTGTCGTACAAAATCTTCGGTATTGCTTCCGTCACAGGTGGGTGAGCGGCAGCCAATCAGCGGCCGTGACTAATACAAATACCTGCTCGGGTTGGCCGGGACCGTAAACACGTCATTGATTGATGACGAAAGCATACCGAAGTTGTTGTAAGAGAACTATAATAGACATGATTTGAACCTCATATAACGAGTGTGTGGAAACCTAGAGCAGAGATACATCGTTGTCAATATTTTGAAAGCCGTTTTGAATTAAATTCATAACGAAAAAACACTATTAAACAAACTGTGGGTAAGAGAGTATGCTATATCCTCATTTAGTTATCGCCATTTATAGTCATCAATTTGATTAGTGCTGCTCTTTGCGGTAAATTAGTTTAATAAACGAATAATATCATATAAATAAATGTGTACGATTTTCTTATGTACGCAGTCGCAATTACTATTAAAATATGTCTGCCATGGAGCATTCATTACTGATGGCGGGAATTTAGGCTGTGGTCGATTAGGAGTTGATCTAGTAAACCGCAGTTCCTGCAAGTTTATCCTGGATTGAGTATGGTATTCCCATGTTCATATATCACGCACTTGTCTTGATAAGCATCGTCACCAACGTATGAGATGAGACGTAAAGCCCACCTACGTATCATCATTATGACCTCATGTGAACTCCCCCCCAGCCCAGCTGTCCGAGGAGTAATCTAAACCAGTAGTCCCAGATTACGAAGGGGAAGTCGTACTTACTGGCTGGATAAGTTATTTATAACCTCATACTGTGACGTAGCTGCAAAACGTTGTTCATAAATACAATGCGCAATTGAATGAACGTCAACCAAACAGAAAAACTAGAATTTCAACTGTTTATTTACTCATTAACGTTCACCGCTTCCATTTCTCTGTTTACATTGACTGGCTTACATGGTGACTGACGCTTTGCTGTTCACCGCTTCCATGTATCTGTTTACATTGACTGGTTTACATGGTGACTGCATGACGCTTTGCTGTTCACCGCTTCCATGTATCTGTTTACAATTTCTGATTTACATGGTGACTGACGCTTTGCTGTTCACCGCTTCCATGTATCTGTTTACAATGACTGATTTACATGGTGACTGACGCTTTGCTGTTCACCGCTTCCATGTATCTGTTTACAATGACTGATTTACATGGTGACTGACGCTTTGCTGTTCACCGCTTCCATGTATCTGTTTACAATGACTGATTTGCATGGTGACTGACGCTTTGCTGTTCACCTGGGCTTATTTCTGCCTCCAATGCAAAAGGTCCACCGTTCGATTCCCGATTTGTGCTGAGGTGTTCAACTACTGGAACTAACGTAATCGCTCGACATGATACAGCCACAGATCGTCCTACACTATATGATCAGTTCTTGGAATTAATAAGGGTAGATAATAAAATACACTTGGTGTATTAATCACTCAACCAAACATGCACCATAGTGTTGAAAATCGGTATTGGGGAGTAAAGAAACTGATCTCGCCCCTCCATTTATGATCTTTAGAACTACTTCCGGGTGCTGAATTGCTGATCTTTCCTTTCAACTACTTTCTCTAGTTTCCGGTGAGTAGGTTTGTATAAAGTGTGTGGGCAGCTTTACCATTGTGTTCTTCTATTCAACGTGAGAAACTTTCCAAACTCTCATCTGTCTCCACCCCCAACCTTATCCACCCTCTTCAACTATTCATCATTCATTACGCGTCAAAACAACTTCAAGAACATAACTTTAATTTTGAGCAAATACGCCCTGATCTAGATAGCGCGTTCATTTCAGATCCAAGTCAGCCAGACAACAAAGACAAAGATAAACGTGATGCTCGAAGTAGCTGAAATCCGTTCCTCGACACTTTCCAACTTAACTTCGTTTTTTTTAAATCTGGTCATAATGTAAAAGCATAAATTTAAATTTAAAGTTATAATTTCGAAAAACAATAACAACCTTTGTAGGAGTTACTTAATACGTATTCGGTCTTTCTGATGTAGGACAAAGAAGTATTTAAATAATTTAGAATATACCAATTAATTTTCATAATTGATGCAAACTCAACTAGATATTGCAATAACTTTAATGTTGAAAAGGTTTTCAGCGCAACTTGGCAATTTCTCTTGTTTTTCCGCGTTTCAGTACGAAATGTCGGTGTTATTTATTGGAGTCCTGTCTGCGTGGTCCCACTCAATACTATGGGCTATTCCCGTTCGTGTATTCCGAATATATAAGATACCAAATACCTAATTTAAGCCGAGCTTCAGTCAGTCAGTCAGTCAGTCAGTCAGTCAGTCAGCCTTCAACCACGCATTAGTCGGCTCACATCATCTTCCAAGAACACTACGTGACAGCGCTCTCGCCTCAGACAAGAACCATGCGCGGTGTGGGGGGAGGGGGGGCGACCATCAATCAGTGGGCGAGATGAGATTATAATACGGGGGATCGAACCCAGAACCCAGAACATCCGGTGTTCTATCCACTTGAACTACCGGGGTCATAGGAACAAACTCCTCTTCAATTACAAGACTTATAATAACAAAGTGGTAAACGTTTTTTTATTTTTGGCAAATAACGGTTTTGATCCATAATTTAAAACTTTCCTTGGGATGTGTACTAGAATAAACATCGGAAGTAACAATAAAATCGTAATAAATAATTCGGTGTACAGAAGGAAAGAAACTATGTAAAAGTTCGTAAATCGTGGGAAATCTTTAATTTTCAAAACTTAAAAGTTACTTGGGCGAATAAAATAATTAAGTTTCAATGCTCGTATCAACGTTGAGAATGAAGACGCATTCTCTAACGTGTTTGACATGTTTAGAATAGATTGTCTGACTATAATTTGATCAACTTTCCGAATACCGCTCCGTAGGTAAAGGTCAAAGCACCCACTCTCCCTAAATGTAGTTATCTCCGGTTGTAGCACTTTGCACACTGAGAGACATCACGAAGAACACCCACCAAAGCACTCAGCTCTCGAAGATATACTCATGTATTTAACATCCCGGCCGGTCAAAGTTCGTGTAATTAATATGCTTCCTACATCATACGGACAAGGTGGACCGTTGGACGTCTATGCAATACAGCTCTCAGTTTAGTTTTGTTGCCTGCATTTGCACTTCACCATATATCAGTTATCAGCCAATGTTCACATGGTTTGCATGATATTCTATCCTTTATTTATGAAGTAAAATGAGTGTTTTAAATTTAATTTACAACACATATTCGTTTGTTTTCGTGTTTACCGTTTTTTTTACACTTTGATTTTTGGGGTGAATACTTATACATTTTACGTTTACTTTACGATTCATCACATAAAAGTGTGAGTGTATTAGCATCATGAAACATTATCCAACAATATCCTTCTCCACATGCTTATATAGTCGGACTATTTTGATCAGCTCTGCATTCCACACTCAGTCACCCTGTGGATCACCATAGTTCTCAATCATTTGTACTCTGTTACGTTGGATGTAGAGCCAAAGAGTCTTCCTTAGGTTGGCTCTGTGGGTACGAGGGCTAAAGTACGGGGGGGGGGGCACTCACCTGGAGTAGCGAGCTGTGAGGCGTCGGGGGGGCCTGTCGGGGGTGGGCGCCACGCCGGCCTTCACCCTGAGGACCGAGGGGGTGGGGGTGGGGGGCACTCACCTGGAGTAGCGAGCTGTGAGGCGTCGGGGGGGCCTGTCGGGTGTGGGCGCCACGCCGGCCTTCACCCTGAGGGGCGAGGGGGGTGGGGGGGGGCACTCACCTGGAGTAGCGAGCTGTGAGGCGTCGGGGGGGGCCTGTCGGGGGTGGGCGCCACGCCGGCCTTCACCCTGAGGGGCGAGGGGGTGGGGGGTGGGGGGCACTCACCTGGAGTAGCGAGCTGTGAGGCGTCGGGGGGGCCTGTCGGGAGTGGGCGCCACGCCGGCCTTCACCCTGAGGGGCGAGGGGGTGGGGGGGGGCACTCACCTGGAGTAGCGAGCTGTGAGGCGTCGGGGGGGCCTGTCGGGGGTGGGCGCCACGCCGGCCTTCACCCTGAGGGGCGAGGGGGTGGGGGGGGGCACTCACCTGGAGTAGCGAGCTGTGAGGCGTCGGGGGGGCCTGTCGGGTGTGGGCGCCACGCCGGCCTTCACCCTGAGGGGCGAGGGGGTGGGGGTGGGGGTGGGGGGCACTCACCTGGAGTAGCGAGCTGTGAGGCGTCGGGGGGGCCTGTCGGGTGTGGGCGCCACGCCGGCCTTCACCCTGAGGGGCGAGGGGGTGGGGGTGGGGGTGGGGGGCACTCACCTGGAGTAGCGAGCTGTGAGGCGTCGGGGGGGCCTGTCGGGGGTGGGCGCCACGCCGGCCTTCACCCTGAGGGGCGAGGGGGTGGGGGTGGGGGGCACTCACCTGGAGTAGCGAGCTGTGAGGCGTCGGGGGGGCCTGTCGGGGGTGGGCGCCACACCGGCCTTCACCCTGAGGGGCGAGGGGGTGAGGGTGGCAGCTCCGAAGCCGAGACGCTCCCTCAGACTCAGAGACGGCAGCTCGGAGACTCTCTGAGTCATCGTCCGGCTGCCCACGGTCAGAGCCTGAGGAACACACAACACTTGCTGTATTACGGTCAGAGCCTGAGAAACACACAACACTTGCTGTACTACGGTCAGAGCCTGAGGAACACACAACACTTGCTGTATTACGGTCAGAGCCTGAGGAACACACAACACTTGCTGTATTACGGTCAGAGCCTGAGGAACACAAGCAGCACTGTAGGCCTAGTAACCTGTTGCAACCACTTTGCTGTATTACAGTCAGAGCCTGAGGAACACACAACACTTGCTGTATTACAGTCAGAGCCTGAGAAACACAAGCAGCACTGTAGGCCTAGTAACCTGTTGCAACCACTTTGCTGTATTACAGTCAGAGCCTGGGGAACACACAACACTTGCTGTATAACGGTCAGGGCCTGAGGAACACACAACACTTGCTGTATTACAGTCAGAGCCTGAGGAACACAAGCAGCACTGTAGGCCTAGTAACCTGTTGCAACCACTTTTCTGTATTACAGTCAGAGCCTGGGGAACACACAAGACTTGCTGTATTATAGTCAGAGCCTGGGGAACACAAGCAGCACTGTAGGCCTATAGTAACCTGTTTAATCCACTTTGCTGTATTACAGTCAGAGCCTGAGGAACACAAGCAGCACTGTAGGCCTAGTAACCTGTTGCATCCACTTTGCTGTATTACAGTCAGAGCCTGGGGAACACAAGCAGCACTGTAGGCCTAGTAACCTGTTGCAACCACTTTGCTGTATTACAGTCAGAGCTTGGGGAACACACAACACTTGCTGTATTACAGTCAGAGCCTGAGGAACACAAGCAGCACTGTAGGCATAGTAGCCTGTTGCATCCACTTTGCTGTATTACAGTCAGAGCCTGAGGAACACAAGCAGCACTGTAGGCCTAGTAACGAGGGGCGTGGTTGTCTCTTGACGCGTATATAGGAAACCTGGACATTTCATGCCCCTATTTAGGTGACTAACTTGGGATTGTAGTAATTGGAATAATTGGGAAGGATTGTCTGAGGCTGTTATGTCAGCATTAGACTTTAATTGGGAAACGCTTCGGAACGATTGGCGGTAGCGGGTATAGAACCAGCGACCTCTTTAATTAGAACCTCGTTTGCTGCCACTGAGCCGTCTCTATAGATAAACAACAGGGTAGTAACCCGTTGTAAACACTCTTCAATCTTGATCTAAAGTTGCAAATTTAAGCCGAGTCACTATTTTTCTTTAAACTCTTTTCCATTTATGAGACTTCGGGCCTAAACAGGAGTTATAGCTTCGTCTTACGTACTGTTGTCGTGACAGAGAAATTTCGTCTTGAAAAGGCCAATCAACCAATCAGAAACCTTGAAACAAGGTCGTCGCTGCGTTCGTTAGTATGATTAGTGTATGAGTGCTAGTTTCCCAGGCTGTGCGTGGACATGTGTGTAATTGTTTTGGCACGGCAGCCTGTGTTACCTTGGCCCACTCGCCCGCTAACCCTGCGTAGTCACTGTTGCTTCTCATCCACGCACAGTAGTCAAGACAAGTCACAAGTGCATCACTACATGTGCAGTCTTGTGACAAGCAACAGGTCTCATGCGGCCTCATGCGTTCATATTATACTTGTGGCAAATATACGTCTTCTTTGCGGATCTCTAAGCAAACAGGGCTGAAAACTAATTGCGTTCATAAAACGTTTCCTCTCGAACAACGAGTCTGTTTCTTGGACAGTATTTATGTCACTAACTAAACGAGACCCAGGCGATTTCAAAACTTATTATTTTTTTTTTTGAGAAAGTCTCTTTTACATTCTTTAATATTACATTATGAAATGTCAGAATTTTTTAGTTGTCAAATGGAAACCCATAATAAACAAACGATATTATGTTCAACTTGTAAAGATACTCTTGTTTACAAGTTATCATTTGACAATTTGTTTCATCGATAATCATATTTTTCAGGCTACAGCATTAGTAAACTAACAATTTCGCAGGGAAAACTATAGTAACATGTTTAAGTAAAGTATGAGTATTCCTAATTACATGATAACCCTTCAAGCCCCCCCCCCCCCCCCTCCACGACATTGGCCTGGCACAGCTCCACGTGTATTTTCACGCACGTTTACTTCACTTGAAATAATTTCTTACACCAAGATTACAAATAGCATCAGAATATCGGTCAAATATTTCATAACCAGGTCAAGATGGTAAAGACACATTGGTTAGATCAGGGTAGCAATTAGGTATACAAGTATCGGTACTTGGGGGTCACCGTCACCGCTCAGACTAGAGTAGCCATGAACATGAAATACTTTTATTTCTCTAAATTGTAGACAACTAATTATTTGATAGTGGGTTAGTATCTTATAAATCGCCCTTCAGATTACCCAAAGTGAATATTAATAAGAAAGTTCCCGGGAATTACATTTACGTGCAGAATGACTGAACAGTTTAGCACGCAGAGTCGCCGAGTGTTGATGCGTTGGACGCCGTTGGACGCCTTTGGACGCACGCGCACGCTTCCCGTCAGTCCTAGCGGCAAGCGGTGGAAGTTTTTCGCTCAGAAGTGTTTCGAGTCGATAAAGAAGTTTTCGTTAATCAACTACCAACCATTTTAAAATTGCTTATGACATTTTTATTTCGGTAGGTTATGAACCACTTCTTGGACGGAATCAAACCATTATGCTTTGTGATTGCAATGTTGTCAACATGTCAACATGTTTGTGTGGACGGCCCTAAGCGCGAGAGGTTGTCTGCTACGCGGAGTTCCCTCGCCGTGCACCTGTCAGAGCCAACTATGCTTATGTTGGACCGACGCCCTCGACGCTAATGGCTCTATTATCTGTGTTTACGCGCGTCTCAGCTACCGACGCATCTTACAGCGTGTGTGTGTGTTCTGCAGTGAAGATTACGATGCTGGACCAAGCCACTACCACTACACAGCAGCAAACGGTGGATAATTTTTGTAATTTAGCTGTTTTTCTCATTTTAGTTTGTGTAACAATACCTGGTGAAAGTGTAGTATTTATTTTCAAATTATTTACAACACACAGTATAATGCATAATCTATATAGGCTACTGGCCACGTCGTAACAAGAAAGGTGAGCCTAAAGGTTCTCAGAAGAGACGGTCGCTCCACGCGGTCTGTCATAGAAATTCACCGCGGGATTTCCCGATACCTGCTTGATGTTGGCTACTGCGTGGAGTGCACCAACCGTGATTGGAATGCGCCCTCACAACGCCTGCCAACCGACACGCTGATAGTATAAATACAATACTTGAGGCATTAGATTTAGGTTGGTAGTTGTCACATTATATGCGTTACTTCACTACACACTACAATACCTACAAAGTTAGGCTGGTCCTACAGTTGAAACCAGGCCCAGCAAGAGTGACATGAATCCTTCAACACTCGAGCCCATGTGGTCAACATGATTCATGCTAATAGAGCTGGGTATAATGAGTGGGGACCGGTTCTAGTTTCGCACCATTACATCGCTTTACATGCAACATGTCTGACCCAGCTTTGACCCCCATTAGTGTCACGCTTAGCTTATATGATGGCCTTACTTCATTGCAACAGCTATTCTGGATCGGGTATCACAACAGAAACAGATGTATTCATGAGATTATTACCCTATTCATTCACAAGGCTGACGACGATGATAACTATTATTATTATAAAAAACTTCCACTTGCCCCATGAGGTGTTGTTTGGGAGTCTGTTTCCATGACCACAACTGTACCCAGAATCAATTAAGTTAAAATGGAATCGTATTGCATCGTAATAACGGTTCATATTAGACCACTTTACTTCTGTCAATCTGCCTAGAATTGATTAATGAACACACTCGCTATTGTTTCAGATTATTTTCATAGTCTTTCACCTATCAAAGAAACTACCTAAGACCGCCGACAGATTTCCAATTATGTGTTATGAACGATGCATTCCCCGCTATTGTATGTTAGCCCCAACGTACACCGACCTAAGGTCCTTATCTACCGCCCC
Source organism: Isoperla grammatica (assembly GCA_945910005.1). Classification (NCBI taxonomy): domain Eukaryota; kingdom Metazoa; phylum Arthropoda; class Insecta; order Plecoptera; family Perlodidae; genus Isoperla; species Isoperla grammatica. The sequence continues at coordinate 2,286,005 of OX246739.1, forward strand.
TTTCATGCACGCTGTTTCAACTAAACTCAACAGATTCCTGTCGTCCTTTCACACATTTCTAAAGACAGTCTTCCGCTTAGTAGAGTACACAAGACTCATACATCCACGCGCTGTATTTGGAATGTTTAGGTATCCAGTCCAAGGTGATTGGGTCTGTTTCAAGAAAGCGGTAGAAAGTAGAGAATTAAGTTGGTAGTATTATGGCAAGTCACGGCCGTGCTTGGCACCGAGGGCGCTAACGAGATTCGTCCGGAGAGTTGGCAACCGCGGTGTGAGAGCATTGGCCGACAAGAATAACCCTCATAATGGATCACCAATCAATAAGGCCAAGGGTTCCTTTCAATTCAAAGTAGTGAATATTAACCTGGCGGAGAGTCAACAAAGTAGAAAATAGAGTGGAAAGTAGCCGTGAACTTGCCTGACAATGAGTCTGGGTTGGGCGCTATGTTGCAGGGCTGTATTTATATCTCGGGGGCTTGGCTTATCCCTCACTAAACCTTGACAGGCAGATAAGGCCTATGAATTGAAGCCCATATTAGAGAAGGGGCATCTGCAGCCTTACAATGGAAAGAGAAGTCATAACAAAAATCTTAAAATGTATTTATGTTTTATTTACATCCAACACGTAACAGTACGTTTCAAATCAGTGAAATTATACTTGCTCCGAAGCAATCTTATACCTACGCCTTTGTCACAGCGATTTGTGACCTATCAGCGAACCGACATTTCAAATACCGATCGCTGATTGACCAATACCTCAACGCGTCAACGCGTCAACGCGCCCCGCTCACTCACTGCCCGCGTAGATACTTCGTGTCTAGCCTGGAATCGAACCGGCGACTGCCCGCTGAGCCACATACGAATAATCGACTTGAGATAAGTGGTTAGTACAGTCGAGGTGGCTCAGCCGGTTTCAATCGGTGGGTGGTGTTCTCTTTCGGTGGGCAGTGGGCGGACATTCCGCGTTGGTGGAGGAGCGCGACATATCGAACACGCATTGCCATTCAGATGCCTTTTGGTACCTTTTTTCGGAATGTCTCGTTTCAGCTATTAGTAATTGGTTTCATTGGAACAGTGTACTACATTTCCCCGATATGTTGATTTGTGTGCATTTGATAATGTATCCCTGGAAGTTCTGTGAAAACTAGATTAAAGGGTAAAACAGTAATTAACATAATCTCTAAGCGTTATGGGTTATTTTATGTTGCAAAGCGTTATATAGATCGAACGTTTCCTGGCTACAGGAATTGTATAAAATGGCAAGTCTCCTACATGTCTATGTAAAACATTATATTCATAAATATGTCGAAATCAGAAAAATCAAAACATAAAAACACTCAACTCGTGGATGAATGAGTGAGAAACTAATGATACATAAAACATAAAGGGACAAATAGGAAAACTATAATGTTACAAACGATGGAAAAGAGACGTCAAGATAAAGGCAATTAGTCGCTTCGCTTTCCATAAACCATCTAAATCTGTGCCTATTAGCACCCTTCTATTATGGATTCGTGAATCTAAATAAAGAAAAAGTGTTCGCGACGTCTGCCCTCGCCGCCAGCATGAATGGCAGCGAGGAACATTAACATACCAGCCTGAATGGCCGCGTCCCAACTTATCTCCGGGCGGCCAGTTGAGTTATCCCGTGTAAATACGAGCGAGAAGCGTGGGTGCGTCAATCTCCTAGACATATTTGCGAAATGACGAACTGCCAAGAACGTGTATGTGTTGGCGCGCAGTACCGACCACGGCTGGCACGCGCCGCCTGTCGTCAACTGACCGTAAGGTATTCTCAAGTCATCTCGCACGGTTGACAGCAGTACCGACCACGGCTGGCACGCGCCAACTGTCGTCAACTGACCGTAAGGTATTCTCAAGTCATCTCGCACGGTTGACAGCAGTACCGACCACGGCTGGCACGCGCCGGCTGTCGTCAACTGACCGTAAGGTATTCTCAACCCATCTCGCACGGTTGACAGCAGTACCGACCACGGCTGGCACGCGCCGGCTGTCGTCAACTGACCGTAAGGTATTCTCAACCCATCTCGCACGGTTGACAGCAGTACCGACCACGGCTGGCACGCGCCGCCTGTCGTCAACTGACCGTAAGGTATTCTCAAGTCATCTCGCACGGTTTACAGCAGTACCGACCACGGCTGGCACGCGCCAACTGTCGTCAACTGACCGTAAGGTATTCTCAACCCATCTCGCACGGTTGACAGCAGTACCGACCACGGCTGGCACGCGCCAACTGTCGTCAACTGACCGTAAGGTATTCTCAAGTCATCTCGCACGGTTTACAGCAGTACCGACCACGGCTGGCACGCGCCGCCTGTCGTCAACTGACCGTAAGGTATTCTCAACCCATCTCGCACGGTTGACAGCAGTACCGACCACGGCTGGCACGCGCCGCCTGTCGTCAACTGGCCGTAAGGTATTCTCAAGTCATCTCGCACGGTTGACAGCCAGAGCCAGTACCGACCACGGCTGGCACGCGCCGCCTGTCGTCAACTGACCGTAAGGTATTCTCAAGTCATCTCGCACGGTTGACAGCAGTACCGACCACGGCTGGCACGCGCCGCCTGTCGTCAACTGACCGGTATTCTCAAGTCATCTCGCACGGTTGACAGCAGTACCGACCACGGCTGGCACGCGCCGGCTGTCTTCAACTGGCCGTAAGGTATTCTCAACCCATCTCGCACGGTTGACAGCAGTACCGACCACGGCTGGCACGCGCCGCCTGTCGTCAACTGACCGGTATTCTCAAGTCATCTCGCACGGTTGACAGCAGTACCGACCACGGCTGGCACGCGCCAACTGTCGTCAACTGGCCGTAAGGTATTCTCAAGTCATCTCGCACGGTTTACAGCAGTACCGACCACGGCTGGCACGCGCCGCCTGTCGTCAACTGACCGTAAGGTATTCTCAAGTCATCTCGCACGGTTGACAGCAGTACCGACCACGGCTGGCACGCGCCGCCTGTCGTCAACTGACCGTAAGGTATTCTCAAGTCATCTCGCACGGTTGACAGCAGTACTGACCACGGCTGGCACGCGCCGCCTGTCGTCAACTGACCGTAAGGTATTCTCAAGTCATCTCGCACGGTTGACAGCAGTACCGACCACGGCTGGCACGCGCCGCCTGTCGTCAACTGACCGTAAGGTATTCTCAAGTCATCTCGCACGGTTGACAGCCAGAGCCAGTACCGACCACGGCTGGCACGCGCCGCCTGTCGTCAACTGACCGTAAGGTATTCTCAAGTCATCTCGCACGGTTGACAGCAGTACCGACCACGGCTGGCACGCGCCGCCTGTCGTCAACTGACCGGTATTCTCAAGTCATCTCGCACGGTTGACAGCAGTACCGACCACGGCTGGCACGCGCCGGCTGTCTTCAACTGGCCGTAAGGTATTCTCAACCCATCTCGCACGGTTGACAGCAGTACCGACCACGGCTGGCACGCGCCGCCTGTCGTCAACTGACCGTAAGGTATTCTCAAGTCATCTCGCACGGTTGACAGCCAGAGCCAGTACCGACCACGGCTGGCACGCGCCGCCTGTCGTCAACTGACCGTAAGGTATTCTCAAGTCATCTCGCACGGTTGACAGCAGTACCGACCACGGCTGGCCCGCGCCGCCTGTCGTCAACTGACCGTAAGGTATTCTCAAGTCATCTCGCACGGTTGACAGCAGTACCGACCACGGCTGGCACGCGCCGGCTGTCGTCAACTGACCGTAAGGTATTCTCAAGTCATCTCGCACGGTTGACAGCAGTACCGACCACGGCTGGCACGCGCCGGCTGTCGTCAACTGACCGTAAGGTATTCTCAAGTCATCTCGCACGGTTGACAGCAGTACCGACCACGGCTGGCACGCGCCGCCTGTCGTCAACTGACCGTAAGGTGTTCTCAAGTCATCTCGCACGGTTGACAGCAGTACCGACCACGGCTGGCACGCGCCGCCTGTCGTCAACTGACCGTAAGGTATTCTCAAGTCATCTCGCACGGTTGACAGCAGTACCGACCACGGCTGGCACGCGCCAACTGTCTTCAACTGGCCGTAAGGTATTCTCAACCCATCTCGCACGATTGACAGCAGTACCGACCACGGCTGGCACGCGCCGCCTGTCGTCAACTGACCGTAAGGTATTCTCAACCCATCTCGCACGGTTGACAACTATTAACACTGTGACCTCACTTTAACCTGGAGACGTTCAGCGGGGAACAAGTATTTCATTAGGTTTCAGGTATAACAAATTAAATGTATCAGTTATCAGTTATCAGCATACAGTGTATATTGACTTCTTCATTTTAAAAAACATTGTCACTGTGAATACTAGACATATTATTACGCCATCAGCCAGAGAGAAGCGGCTGCAGAGAGATATTTTGTGAAAGACAATGATCATTTTATTTATGTATGTGTATGTTATAAGTACCAAACAATTTAGCGGGTGTCTTAATCAACACTCTACAGACCCAATGACAAAATGAGTTAATCTTGGCATGAAAACGAAATAACTTCACGAGAAATGTTTCGTGTGCCTGAAAATGGCCTCCCCTGCGCATTGCATGCCGGTATTAAATTAAACTTGTCGCTAGTGTACAGAAATTAAAACGTCAGCGAGCTAGAATGCGTGGAGAACGGAAATTGTTCTATTCATTTTAAATTGAATTCATGATGATATCGCGTTGTTGGTTGTTGTGCTTCTCCTGGCACGCGAGTAAAGCTCCCATGCTGCGTCCTTGTATAAGGGCGGGCCTTCACATTTGATGATGATTCTTGTAGGAATGATCTTAAGCTGTCAATTTTTAAACGTCACTTGGATATAAAGGAAAACGACAAATAAAGAAGTGCTTGAAAGAAAGTTGTTGGAAAGTTGAATACCAACATCGTAGAATGTTCTGTAAAGTATTGCATGGATGTGTACAAACGAAAAGATGGAAGTCATAGCCAACTATAGCTGAAGGTCGCATATTCGCAGACCCGAGGGAAATATTCTTATATCAGATTGGCAAATAGTTGTGTCAGCTGCAAGTGGACAACCTATCGTTGTTCGAATAAGTCACAACAACGTTTATCTCATCCATTTCTACTCTACAGTACCTACTCCTGCGGGCTCGGGACGTCTGGCGAACCTTGTCAACTACGTTGCAGCTACTTCTAGAAGGAAAACCCAACGTAGAATTGTGTATAAAGTACAAATTCACCTTTATATTATATAGATTTTTTCATTCGTTATTTTTGTAGCTACTAATTTTTTATTTGTTTTCCATCAAGTTCGAAACTTGTTTGATTTCATAAATCTATTCCAAGGAGCTTATTCCGTGTGAACGTATCTTCTACATGCAGTTGTTTGGCGTCAGGAAAGTGTGGGAACCGATTTTCTTAAATCTTAAAACTAATTCTTGAGTGAATTGATCATTAATCAAGACTAACATTGGCAATGCCTCGACCACGAATCACTGCCCAAGTTGTGGTCAGCTAACTTCAGTCTGTTGTGGTTGGCACGTCATACATGTCACGATTAGCCTCTCTGCGTGAAGTGAGACGTCAACCCATTGATTAATACGAGTTCTCACTGATGCGTGACCGAGTTGCGAGAGGTTCCTAAATACCCCGCCAGGTGGCAGACACTGAAATATTACTGTCTTGACCAAGTCTATAATAATGTGCTCCTAACTTATAACACACACGTCTTGTGAAACCCATGTCGACAACTCAATTACGGGGCCTGTGGTGGCGCGGGAACCCGTTTATTGACGGCTAACGAGACATATGGGCTATTACCACGCTTAGGTAAAGGTATTAGGTCAAACCGTCTATGTGCGCTGAAATAACTTGCCATAAAATACATTTACAAATAAGTTGTGCGTATCAGGTCCAAATCTGATTCCAAAAAGTGTTTCCTACATCTGTCTATTGTTACAACAATTACAATTATCCGTATGGTCCTAACCACGTAGGAATATTATAATATCTTTGGTCCTAACCATGACAAGAGGCAGACATGCTAATAATAATGATCGGCTCTCGGATATTATTCACTAGGAGGTGTTTTCAAATGGACTCTTTCTTTCTTGCTGGGTAAGCTCCCCTATATAAAACTAAGTAACGTGTAAATTATGAGATCTGAGTAGGTAAGAAGAATTTTAAAAATGCGTTTGCAATAAACTAATACTCTATTTAGAAGAATCAGCATGAAAACTATTGCGTGGCCGGAAGACAGCGAAGAGTCTTGCGACGAATGACAGCGTGCTAATAAAGAACTTAAAACAACCAAGCTGAAACACGCAAGCTGCTCTCGTCGGGAAAACTTTGTGAATAGTTGCTTAAAACTTAATAAACTAATTAAAGTAAGAAATAAGATATGCAGGTCATTAAAAAAAAGAATTACAATTCAGAGTTACTCTACATGCAAATTTTATAACACGCTGGCTCTTAAAGAACTAGGTTCTATTGTAGTTTGACACAACTGCTTCGATACTGTTCAATTGGCAACGTACTCGTGGTCGCCAAGATGGCTGACAAGCGCACAGATGTGAGATACATGGAGCCTATGAGTAACTCACTCATAAAACAGTTGCTCATAGCTTAGAGAAGACGTAGTAACATGGCGTTTCTTCTTGTAGGAAATAACACATATACAACAATGACGTAAACACACTTTTGATTGGCTACCCTGTCTAAAATGGAGTCACAAAATGAATATGCTTCGATTCCTTTTCTACACTTGTGTTTACACGTAGGCTACCCAGGGAAATCGTTTCCCAGACCATAACGCATTTGTTTCCCAACGAGTTTTTCTATTTTTCAAACTTCTCCGAAAGTTCTAATTTGTGCTAAAGTTCCGAGCTTGTCGTTTAAGTGAGCAGTAAAAGCTTTGGCAGCGCAAAGCAATGGGCGTATTTAGTTTCTACTCAAACTTGTCCCCCGCGCTCGAACTACAACAATTGACGTCACTTCCGCTTCATAACTGAACGCGAACACAATCATTTGAAGTTATGACAGAACGCCAGTAGAACAAAGATTGTCGTGCATATAGCGCGAGCTTCCGGGACACTCTGGTGTTTGGAGCTGTGCTTTTTTCTGCCAACCCCCATTCACTTTTGTAGTAAATGGAAATGATTAATAAATAAATAAATAAACATCTCACCTCCTCTTCCTCCTTCTCCTATTACTCATTCACACTATTCGTCTTCAAATCATATCAACATTTCCAAAACACCATGAGTTGTATAAGACTTTGTTCTTTACGCAAGACAAATGCGAGAGTGTGATTTGATTAAATGAAATGGGTACCTACCTACGCAATACATATACTTGTACCTTTCAAACTGTTTTTTTTGTGCATAATGATATTTTTCTTATTATAATCATTCATGTCTGTATTTGGTTGACTCCTTCTGGTGATTCGATTATAGTTATAGTTGTGCAAGTCTTGAAATTTCTCGAAAAGTTCAATCAGGGATTTCGTCTCGACATTTGCTTGACCTGCTCTTAGCTACAACGTCTCTAAACTACAATATCCTTGACATCTATACGGACTTTATTAACTTTACTTAGCAACGAGGTGAACTTCATTCAGACGTGGACAGAAATCTACAACTATTCCCGGGTGTAAAACAAGTTTTATTAAATTCCATTTATTGGAAGTCTACTGAAGAAAGTTGGGGGGATTTTAGCAAGGATTATTATCTTATCAATCTCGGGCTTCGCTCAAAATTCAAGCAGAGGTGTAGGTAAAATGTCATTGAATTGGGGCTTCCACAGCTGACAGAATTATGGAGAAGTGGCTGGGATCTTTCAATCTAATTGAAGACTTTCATCTTTGTTCTTTCGGTCTGAGTTTTCAAAGTTACGGTGAGTATTGAAGAAAACAAGTGTAGCTCAATGTAAGTAGTAGCGTTGTCTTACAGCAGAAAGCGACACAGACCATAGAAGCATGTTCAAGTTCAGCTGTACGCGTGACATAAAACAACTTGCACTTGGGACGTACAAGAATAGACCCACTGTTTGTTTTGAACTCTCTCGCCTGACCGAGCCCATCAAGACCCAACTGTGAGGCTGAAACAATCCGGTGCGACCACTGCGTAATTACGCCGGTTGTTTATTGGTCCTGGTTTGAGCGTCATGGCCATGACGTCATCAGATGATTGGGCGCGTTAGAGACACTCGTTGCATGGCTTCGATTTGATTTGGTTTAACGACGTACTTGAATGACGTAAGAAAGGGAGAATATGAGGACGAGAGGACTCGGGCCCAGAAGATACGTAAAGATAGTTATTTCGATCTACGCGTACCAGGGATAGTTATGTTTGTTTGTTATTCTACATTCTACAAGCTAAGGCACAAGCGTTGAGTACTGATAGCGAGTGGTAGCTGGTAACAATGAGAATTCTGGATGTCGGTGGCTCGATACCGGCTACCAGCGATTCTGACTGAAGGGTTTCGAAGTATAGCGAGGGAGACAACGAAGAGAGAACATAAAATATATAATTGTCAAGAAAACATTCAAGACTAGTGTTTTGTTCGTCAATTACTTGACTTCTAAATTACACTTACCTCTTTAATAGTCGGCGTGTGTGAGTTGGCGGCCCGCGAAACCACCATGGCCCACAGCTAACTGCAACAGAGAATTGACTTATTAGAATGGTATAATCTGAATAAGCCATGGGGTAATGCTCATCAGTTCCTATATTACTGCTCCATTTTCCATTTTCGTGTTTCAGGTAGAGGACAATTCAAATATATTTCAAGTATGTTTTACCATTCTCTGTGTTAGTTTTCAACTTCTAGATATCTGTTAAAACTTGTATTCATAAAGTACGAATACAATATTAAAATATACTCTCGAAAGGTAGGACGGAAATCTCTACGTGGCAGGTTGCAGAGACTGTACTTCCAGGCGTGCTTGTCGCTCATATGGGCATGGAGTCCCCCCCCCCCCTCCCCTCCCCCGCCCCCTGAAGGCGTCGTGGCCTAATATTCGATCTAAGAACCAGCGAACACGCAACCAGAGACACCCAAACAAAGAAAACATGTTATTATTAGGCCAGCTCAAACATGCTCGAGGACGCGACCAGAATAGATCCTAAACGATCTATTTTCGACTATCGATAGATTCTCATTCTCATCTAGGGCAATGAACACTTTCATATGATCAAGATTAACGAATGTAATGGTAAGTTATTATAGTCTTATTGGACTCTAGTATAGTTAGAAAGAAAAATTGCGATATGAGTTTGGTGATCTACACTCGACGACAGAAGTAAATAAAGGGATTCGGATAGAACATGTTTTTACTCAAACCACTCTCTGCACTCACACTACTATTTTTTGGCTCTTCAATCTAATTCACGAGGTACTCAGAAGTGGCGATCAGCAGCCATGTCCAATAACAATGAGTACAGAAGAGGTTTTAGAGGAAATACAAGTTATACCCTACACCATTGCTTGACTAATGTTGCATGCCGTACAAGGTGGACGTCTTACAACAAATGTTTACTAAAATGTCAGAAGCAGTACAAGTAGTATTCAATAGAGAGGATCATAAACCTTATCGCAAACATCCTCATTGGAACCATAGGTAGATCGGTGCAGCTGTCTTCTGAATAGTGGGTCAAAATAGGGCGAACTTGCTATGAAGTATGACTGAGACGACGATGACGTCGATGTATTCTTAATGCGCATTCATCGACACCCTCCCCCCCCCCCCCCCCCCCCCCACAGCACACGAAGTGTCTCAAGTGGGAGAAGAGTCTACATCAAAGTGTGAATTGTCTTTTCTTATCGACCCACCCTGCGATCTCTTCAAGTGCCGTGTTAGCCGTGACGTGACGTGACGTGACGTGACGTGACGTGACGTGACGTGACGTGACGTGACGTGACGTGACGTGACGTGACGTGACGTGACGTGACGTGATGTGACGTGATGGGCTGGAATATGAGCTGCGCATCACATGTCAGATGAAGCCATGAGAGAGGTCACTAGCATAAAGCCAGCTTTTCACAAGTCAACATATTTACTTAGGGGAGATTGAAGGTTATAGAATTACTAAACCCACACGCATGTACAGGCCTTGATGTTGGTACCTCTGAAAGGTCTGAGAGCTAGTTTCATCAAACTTTAATCCGGCGATTTTCTATTAATCGGAGATCAAAAATGGCGCCCGATAGAAGCCACCATGCATTTTATATGTAATGTTTGTTGGAACCATAGTAATAGTAACTAATCCGAGATCAGTAAATCGGCCGATTAAACAGTTTGGTGAATTCGGACCTGAATTCACAAAACTTTTTAAACCGTCTATTTACTAATCTCGGATTGGCTACCATGGTTTGAACAGTCAGTACATTCAAAGTGCATGGTGGCTTCTATCGGACGCCATTTTTGATCTCCGATTATCAGAAAAGAAATATTTGCTGAAACCATGGTTACCAAAACGAGGTTGCTGCCACAGCCTTCTAATAGTCCGGCAGAGCTCGCGGCGCGGTATAGGATAGGCTACGCAAGGCGGTGGATGTCAATGTCATTTGATCAGATAACAACTTCCGACTAGACTAGACGATATTTCCTACAACAGGTAGGCTAGTCTATAAATACCCTCATCTGTTGCGCATCTTTGGCAGGTGACTTTATTGGACTCAAACAAGCGGCCGAACTCTCTCCTATCTGAGCAGACGACCGTCTGGCGAGACTCCAAACATCTTAGATAGACTCCAAACATCTTAGAAAGACTCCAAACATCTTAGATGTAGTACACGATTCAAATCATCGAGCTCGTCAACAGTACCTTCTGCATAAACATAATATTATGAAATAAATTAAGTGTTAATTCGAGCAATTTCTTTCGTTTCATGTGAGCTGTGCTATTGTACATATCATCAGTTAGGTGGTGTTATTTGTGTTGGTAATGCTGCTCATTTCAAGAGTCTAAATAAGTAGGATTTGGTTTCGTAAGAACTATGAATGTACTTTTCCTCTTGTACAATAATCAATCCATAGAGCGAATATTTTAGTAAACCCAGCACTTTCATGTCATCAACAAAAATAAATGACACTTGGAAGCCACATATAATGTATATGCACCAGAAACAAACTAAAGCTGTTACAAAGTTCGAAACAAGGATTTCAAAAGAATTGTGATCACATTTTAAGTAACCAAATAACGCGTATGTTAGTAGGTAAAGTGCACTGACTGCAGTTACGGAGATAAGTGATATATGCTTGCTCTGTACTTTACTCCCGAGCACTTGAGAGTTTGAATGAAGGGAGGGAGCAGGATGCGTGTGTACGAGTGCTTCGAAACTTTGCTTCACATGGGTTGAAGGGTCGTTGAGGTTAGGGGGGTAGGAGACTGAATTGATAGAACTGAGTCAATAGGTTTGTTCGTGTGTTTCACTCATCGTAGACTGGAAGTTCGGTATGTTTGCTTCACCACGTCGCAGTTCGGGGGTTGCACGAGTAAAGGTGCCAACAATACACCTTCAAATATTGTTTCACTTTTTTTAAGAGTATTTTTCATTCCAGTCTTCATAGGTTTTGAATGTAGTAACTAGTAAGAGCCACGCTGTTGTGACGTAGCAAGATGTATGAATGTAGTAAGAGCCGTGCTGTTGTGACGTAGCAAGATGTATGAATGTAGTAAGAGCCGCTCTGTTGATGTATGAATGTAGTAAGAGCCGCGCTGTTGATGTATGAATGTAGTAAGAGCCGCGCTTTTGTGACGTAGCAAGATGTATGAATGTAGTAAGAGCCGCGCTGTTGAAGTATGAATGGTGGAGGTGCCGGGTAGGCCAATAACATTGAACACCGGCGACCATTCAGGATTATTCAACAACAGTTCCTCAACTTTCAGCGTTCGTATTACTATTATTAACTGATGTTTAAAGTCACAAAGCATCAAGGTCAACAGTGACTAACAGGACAACCGATAGTTGTAGTGAGCACTGAGCACGATAGTTGATGCGGCTAGTTTGGTCTCTTCTCTCCCTCGAGGGTCACTTTGCACGACCCATGGTTATATTTAGAACAGCTTGCCTCGGTGCATGTTCAACTTGGACTTGGATGGAAGTAGTTTATTTCGCCACGTTTGTACATAAGCCGTAGCTCGTTCATATGCCAAGCGCCTTCGTGACTGTTCAGGGCGCCCATCAAGAAATCCATTTCAACTGTTAAATTGCTTTTGTTATGAAGACATGTGAGTGTTTTGGTTTCATCAATTGATTGCTTTTGTTTCATGGTTGAAATAAGGAAACTTTGTAATTGATTAACATTAAAAGTATTGTTCCCTCCATTCCTGGGCGACCAAGCCGGTACAAACGGAGAAGACGAACTAACACATTTTCTCGATTTCATTTTTGTTTGAAGAAAAAATCTTGATTTCTATTCAGGTGTGGACTGAATCAATATCAGTAATCTGGACCCCGATGAAACGTATTTCGGTTCGATTCTCTCCTCCATTCATTTGTCAAAACAATGAACACTAGAGTATGAGGATATGTTTCACATTTACTTACCAAGCACTTCTAGCTGTATATACTGCATTCCATTGTTGGAGGTGTTAGGTGCATCTCAGTGAAGTGGCAATGAATACACAAGTACGGTCAGGCCCAGACAAGCCTGGTGTCTGGAGGTGCCAAGTGACTGAGTGTCAGGAATCACGCAGAGCACAGGTTCATACCTTCGTGAGAGTCTTCTCACAGTGGGCGCCAAATAGCGCCGACTGTTTCTTTCATGCTAAACATTCATCACTCATTCTCTGGCAGACATAATTTTACACAATTTACATTTTATATAGTTGTTTTTATTGAAACTTTCACTAACGTTTGGCAAGATTGCGTTGTGGTTCCTGCGCCAACAATCAAAATATCATGATACGATACCCCGAACAACGCTAGAACTAAAAGGGCTCTTCCATGGCAATAATTCACTGTTAGAAGAAAATTATGAATCTTTACAAGATATCACAATGTACTAATTTATAGTCACGTAGAAAATTAGAAAAATTATGTTTCCTGGTCACCGAGGACATTTTAGCTCAGTTTTAGACTTTCCAAGTACTTTCGTATTTCAAAAGTTTAAGTTATAGTTACGTTACAACTTCTGTATTTTAATTTACAATAAATGTAGTGAATCTTTATTCCTTAAATCTTAGCAGTGTCACAGGATTGAGTTGACAGTCTTTTATGCCGATACCCACCATACATACAGAGCTTCCTCACAGTACAAACATGGCTTCCCCCCCCCCCCCCCCCCCACATGTGAAGGGTGAAGGTGCCGGGTGGTTCCAAAGTAGCAGCCAACACGCAACCTGTCTCTCCCGACACTTCCAGAGCATTTCAAGGACAGAGACTCGTTTGCAGTAAATCAAATGTGGAAATTACATCACGAGCAACCCCCTCCCCCTCCCCCCCCCCCCCCCGTCCCGTTGTGATTGCCTGGTGACGAGTTTCCGGGATGGAATCTAAGGGTGAAGGTTGCGCCAAACGTCCCCCCAGCTAACATCGCATTCAGCAACTTGAACTTTGCCTTATACTCGATTATTCGCGTGTTAGGGCAATCTTTACAAAGGAATTACGACAAAGGTGGCTCATGGGAACTTGAGGAAGTTTGACAGCATAGTTGAGTGCTGTATCCTGCATGCACAGACATGCGGCCCTAACCGACGTGTCCCTTAATCATTAACAAGTGTACATATGGATTACTTTCAATGTCCTTCTCGAGACTATACAAATGAAATATTATTGCTAGACCACGATAAGTGCAACAATACATTGTGTAAGTCTTCTCGACATCACGACATTCTTATATTCGGTCTTGGTTTGTGAGCCAAACACGTAATAACGTAGTTTAGTTAGCCGGCAGTGCTCCAGAGCTCCGTGAGATCTGAAGAATGCATCGAAAACAGAAAAGAGTCAGACAGAAAGCGCATGAATGGTGTTGGGGGGGGGGGGGGGGGAGGGGGGGGGGGGAAAGACTCACTGTGCTCACCCCGTTGTTAATTAGGCGTGCAGAAAATCAACTATCATCATCGAATGGCTCTTATAGTGTACTGGGTAAAAGAAATAAATTTGTCATTTGCAAACTCACAAAAAAATAGTTCTAGATCCTAAATACTCTATTTCTCAATTACAGATTACATTTACAGTCAGTACAAAATTGACATGATTTCACTCTTTTAACCAATAATAGTGCTAATGTATTACGAAACGTATTTTTAACGGTAACTATAAGCTTAGAGTATTTAAACCTCCACGGCTAAAGATTTGTTTATTTGAGTCTGATCTGCCAAAGAGAAACTCGTTCTAATTTAGCAGCAGTAAATCTGCCTCGTAGCGTCTCTGTGTAAACATTAGCTCTCCTCAATGCTAAGCAAGCTGTAAATCTGCGACACAACGTTAACAGACGCTATCAAAACATAGAGAGATGTTGCTAAACGTCGTTAGATGAATTTTTTAATAAAACGGTAAACATGATTAACTACGTGGGGAATTATGCTACAGTCGAGTCCACTTATAACAAACTTGAAGGGAGCTGATTTTTAGTTTGTTAAAAAAGAGCTTTGTTAAATAGAACCAATTTGTATGTATTTTTCTTTTAAATGTATCAAAATTACTTTGTTTAATCCAGAATTTTGTTAAAAAAGAGTTCTGGAAAAGTGGGGTTACTGTATCCATTTACGTCATTTTTTCTTTCTTTTTAAGGGGTTCACTAATATTATTCCCATTTGAGGACCTCTGAATTTAGATGCACATAGTCCTGTACATTTGAAATGTTGATAACTGTAAAATAACTGTAATAGCATGGCAACAATGTTGATTTCAAATACGTTTGACGACTTCTTCGGCTAAAACGACAACAAATTACGCATTTTTATGGCAATTTGATTTGGAATTTTGTTAAGGGTTCGTATGATTGTTCTTGCAGGCGCAGGGGTGGCCCTGACCCTGGTTACTGCATTGGGGCGCCTGCAAAGCGTCAGGGCCGCAGTAGCTGCTAGCTAAACGCGATAAGATCGTTAGCCGCGGTAAAGAAGTCTCTGGCACGTCCGACAACTTGCATCCATTACTCTGATGTATTTCATTGTTAAGCTAAGTACTTGTTGTGACCTTTTATACTTTACAGTCAAGGTCACGTGGCATTTACAGCTGTGTTAATACAGGGTAGTTCAAGAGATATTCCATCACCAGTAGGTTCAATACTGCACGTAGCTTACCTCCTTTTGACATATTTCCTATTTCAGTTCCATTAAAAATTATTTTGTGATTGGAGCGAAAATATAAATGTCTCTCATTCACACGATTGTGATTTCAAATTTACCTCATAGAAATTGAACCCATTTACATCACACTTACAGACATCAACACACATTACTGAACAAGCACCTGCTAAAAAATGCTTGTGCCCATTATTAGTTTTCTCATCATACAAATTTATTCCTCAAGCAATCTCACGTTACATCTTCCTTACACTGCTTACTAAAATAATCGTAAATAAAGAAAAATAAACACAATTTCTAATACACACAGATTATTCAAAGATAGAGAGATTCGTTGAAGAAATAATGGCAAACTTCATCAAAATATAACGAAATGTAAACACACACAGTAAGACGTATATTCCGATTAAACACATACATAACATCAAAAAACGTAGAACAACAAAATATAATTGTTATTTATTACGTCATCACTATTTGAAATGTTAACTGCAAATCGATTGAACGAGTCATTGTTTTGTTGGGTGTTAAGTGACACAGAGAGTAATATAGATCATACTTGTTGAATGCTTCCTATTCGTAAGACTGTATTAATAAGTTCGAGTCTCAGAGTTTTGATTGCTCGTCGTGGGCGTGAGGGGGGGATGGGGGGGGGTCTATTATTATGACGATCGACTTCCGTCCTGGTATGATGAACTCGAGACTTGTTAATAGTTCGTCGATTCGACTTCGATTCGACTTCCAGCGAAGAGTCGGCGAGGTGTGAAGTGAAGCGAAGTGAAGCGAAGTGAAGTAAGCTTCGCACAATGGCGGATTATAAAAATAGCCCGGGCGAGATTGATTGTTTACAAGTGATCTGAGTGTTCCGCTATGTTTGTGTGATAGAATCAACTTCGATAGTTTACAGAGAAAGCATGTGTAACGTTACAGCTTACTTCACCTCGTGCGCATGCGCGGTATATCGTCTTGTAAACTGTACAGGAAGCTTATCCGACGCATCTGAAATGTTGCATGAAGTTGTCACTCCAATACCTACATGTGTGCAGTTTTAAAATGATTGAGTTAGAAAGTAACTGTAAGCACAATTTTAAGAGTGCCAAACCCCGGTCGGGGAAACTTTCCTATTTTCGTGTAATTTGTCTAGAAACGGCCCGTTTAACAACTTCAGAGAAAATGGGCAATTTCAAACGAAGTAACAGTACTTATTGCTGAGTACTTTCAAAATAGAACTGATTGCATGGTATAGTAAAAGTACGCAATTCAGAACAACTGTTTAGGTAATCTGACATTATTTTGTGGAAAGCTTTAATGAGAACTATTCTCTAAGGGATCTCCCTCAGGAAAAGATTGAAATAATAAATGTGCTGATTTTGTGGCAATTAATACTGCAAATTTTAGAAGCAACAACATTTGCTATAACTATAAGTGATAAACTGAGTGGTGTAAGCGTGAAAACAACGCTGATAGATGGGATTGAGATGGGACCCTCAAGGTACAAGCTTGCCTTGCACGCCACATTGCAGTACAAGAACGGTACAAGTGCGAACTGGTCGCTGCAGCAGCAACTTAGTTCCCACGCTCGGCGCCGTCGCTGGCAGCGCCACACGCGTTAGTTACCGGTGAGGTGAGATAACATCTCTTCATTTAGAACTTGGAGGCTCGAGCTTCAAGTCACGTGACGAGAAAACATTGAAACACTATCGAGCTTCCGGTCTGTGGAAGGGAAGGTCTTGCAGTTGGGGGTATCGTTCATCTTCAAGGTTCGGGGTTGATTAAGGAGGGCTTCACATGCAGGCAGCACAGATCAGACATGGGGTGGCGTTCTAGGAGCCAGGCAATCATTGGTGAAGCCAAATTAAGAATACAAACAAAAGTATGCGCAATTTTTACATGCACTTCAGTCCTCGGGACCTCAGGAATAACAACAATGTTAAAAGATAAAACAAATACACATTTTGGGCAACGCATATACCCTTAACATTACGTTTTACACTCACGTTATACGGAATCATATCGTAAGCGAGCAAGATGTGCCTAAACATACCTTTGTTTATGTGACGAAATTTGGAAAAACAGTATCTTCAAATTCAGTAGTTTTTGATACATTAATTAGGTACTTCTGTCAGTTCAAAACGATCATTTTTCCCGGTATAGCCAGTTTTATAGACATCGTTAATTTAAAAAACATATAATATTATGGTGTGTCCGTTTGACACCTGTAAAATGTCTATTTCTACTGAAGCCTTGTGTCATGGTGACACTGACATCCCCGTCTCGTGACGTCACTAGGAGAAGGGGGTCTCTATACATGTCGACAGTGACAAGCTCATGAAAGAGAATGTATTCTTTCTTTGCACAGGCGGGAGTTTTTGTAAAGTCTATGCATTTCTTCTCAAGTCTATGAATTGGTGTAACTATAAAGCATGCCATGCCAGTATAAAACTGTTCTTATTGGTTGGAGCATATAAGCCAACCCCAGTCTGTCTTAAAATGTATAAGAGTCAACTTGTCAAGTGCATTTTAATTAATCTTAACAATCTCAATATCACCTTGTTACTATATTTCTACTTGAATGTTTGATATAGTATTTTGTGTTGAAGTGTTCACTCGCCGAGGTATTGTATAAATCAAGGTTAGTAAAGATATATTCTGTATCAACACCCCTTCAGTTAGTTCGTGAGCTTCTGGTTGAGTGAACCTAGCAATTATATAAACGCGTATCGCACAGTACTGCCCATTACTTGGTATACGTGTCCGTGTGAAGGATATTCAAAAATGTTTGGTATATATTATTGGGTTTCTAAACACGCTACACGCTTCAATCCTGCAACTTAGATTTCAAAGAGCTTGTTCAATAGTTCGAAATACACAAAGCTCATCTTGGAAGCTTTCATTAGCTAACTATTAGCTCACGAGTTCCCTTATCAATCATTCACACAACGAGGAAGGAATTGATGTGTTGATGGGGAAGATATATTTTCTACCCTTGATTTACAAATGTCGGCGAGCGTCGTAGGCCTACAATTGCATGTAATGTAACCACGCCAATACACTCACTATTTAATTGGCAACCAAACGTTATTCTTTGGCGTAGCTCCTACTGTTGTATCACGTGTTATGGTGTGATGATAGAAATCAAGGTTGTGGTCCAACAACTAACTAGCTCAAGGGACAGTACGGGAACTACCCATAAAGTTCCTTGTGAACAAGGATTATCTTACACTCAGGTATCAGACCCAGACGTTACACATAATATTGTTTTTTTGTGTGTTCGCTGTGTATTTGTGTATTTCTCAGACTATGTACTAAACACTAAAAGTTGTTAAGTCCGTATAAAGGATTATCGCAGAGTTGTGTTGTGTGCTACAGTACATTCTATGAAAACCAATTTGCTTTATATAAATTAAATGTTGATTGTATTTATTTATTTGGTTTTGTTTAGGCATAATGCCCTATACTCTAGTTGTCTTTTAAAGTTTCATACGCTAAATGATGAGAAATGTAAACTAGTGTTTACCACAACTTAGTAACTTATTGCAATCACCTTGCGACGCTCGAGCGTGGTAAAGATACTTACCAGACAGGAGTGGACCAGATAGGCTCGCGATGACACGTGTGACAGCTCATGTACCCACGTGTACGACACTCCGAACTCCTCCGCGTCGACACCACCAAAACACTCACACACGACCCGAGAAAACACAAACGCAGAATAAACAGTTCGAAGCTTATTCGCCGTCAATTGCGAAATTCGTTCGGCTCTGCTCTCATGTAACGAATCGAACAGACTTCCGAGGCGAAAATAGCTGAGCTGCTAATACAGCGTTGAGCACCACAAGGGCTGGCCAAACTCGCGTGTTTACGTTGCAGGTATGTGGCGGGGTTGTGCGCATGCGCCACTTTGGACAAGTGTGCTGTCTGACGTCGCGTGCGCCGCCACGTTTTGACACGAGGGAAGGGGGTTGTTTGGGCCACTCTTGGCGCGATGGGCTGTCACGCCAGCCCGGCGTGTAAGCAGTGACTAGCACCATGCACGCTGACGCTGGTGACTAGCCCGATGTAGAGCGCCACTCCACCCCCCCCCCTCACTTGTCCATGGATTACTCACCCACTTGACTTTACACAGGGGTTAAAGATAAGACAAGTCACAATTCGTACAATCTTAAACCCACACGGGACTTGCGACTTGGGAGTTCTCAGATTTCAAGACCTATTGATAACGACGACGACGACGATGATGATGACGATGACGATGATGATGACGATGACGATGGCGATGACGATGATTATGTTGATGATGATTGGGCTTAACGTCTTCATATTTTAAAATTTTGGCAAAGATATTAATCGATGAGTGGATGATACGTGAAGATGGGAAAACGCCACATGAATCCATGCCCGAGCCAGGAGTCGAACCTGGACCGTACGAACTGCGGTTTATTAGACTATCGTCTAATCAACATATTTGAAACACAAACATTCAGACTTTGCTGCAGATGCGTTCGAAACACGTTTGTCAGCGATCCCTGATCTTGTTTAGACGTTTGTATATTTACGTTAGCACACAGAGGTTTCGGAAATCTAATATGCATCATTCATCAGGGTTTCATTAGTAAGCCCTACAACAAACCATCTACGGTTAAGAATCTCCTGTGCTGTGATCCTTCTGTTATCTGTGTTGTGTATCTACTTTTATCATCCCCGTATCTGCTCGTATAATCTGATCAAATACACGTTCTAAGATTTTGTTTTTAAAATTTATTTTCAGTGCATTGTCTATTATAACATTTCGTTTAAATAATCTCGAATCAACAGCTCAAATACGTCCTGGTGATTAGAGAATCATATATGCAGACGCTGTGTATTGTAATGATGTATGTACGCCACTAAAACTGTAAAAAAGATACACTCCTAAAGTGACTCATCTATGAAAATATAAAACAACTTGAAATTCTGAGAATCAAACTGATAGGTACTTAACTCGACTCTGCATTCCGAGACGATCTTCTTCGGTGGAGGTCGGAGCGGGGGGGGGTTGCCAGTTGCCATATTTTTAACTTTTAATTTCAAGCTGGAGGGAGGGATCTTTCAGGTAAAAAGAAAAAGCACGGGTGTTCTGGGGGGGGGGGGGGGGGGGAGGGAAGACCTAAACAATAGGGAATGCAAGTGCGCCAAAAAGTAACTACTTCCGGTTCAAGCTTGTTTTCACGGTATAGGAAAATAACGTGTAAAATAGAAATGTTGGCCTAGAATATGCTCCCATTTATTCCCTATGTTATATTACCCAATAATAAGGGTATCGGATTAACCGTGAATTATTTGTTTCTTTATGATAATTTTTGTAAGATCCAGTATTTGATACAATTTAAACTGTAGCAAGTTATCCGAATGTCTACACAATGCTGCTTGCAACATCTACGCAAATCGAGCCAGCCGAGCTATGCTGAAGCTAGCGCTAGCACGAAGTAAGACAACACTGTACGAAGACGGGCAGGCGATGGCTGTACTATGTTGCCAAGCGTATCGCACAGCCTTCACGGCACATATAGGTGGCGTTTGCAATGTTTACTTCGCACTGACATTCTGTGTTTTCGTCAGTTGATGGTCAGTTGTCTTTATTGCCATTTCGTGTTTGACAGATGTTTGACAGAAGTTAATTTCACGTTTTATCTGACGCTCGTGTTCGACTGATTTAGCTTGTAATGTTATTTATGAACACCTATTATCGATATCAAGAGACATTGACACTGAAAACATTACTAAGAGATCTTTCAGAGTCAGTGGCGCACACCCTATTTTGAACTACTGGAGCGACTTTCTTCGTGAACCCCCCCCCCCCCTAGTTCCGGGAACTACAATGGGGGGTTTGGGGGGGATGCCCCCCAGCTTATGCGGGTCTGGGGCGCATAGCCCCAGAAAATTTGTTGGTCCTCTCATTGCATGTGGTGGCATTTTACGAGTTTTAGAGTACTTTCCAAGCTAACTTAATCCTGTTATATAGGCCTAGTAGATGGTGTCCGCAGGTTACGCTGGGTATACGCACGTTTAAGAAAAGCAGTTTGAAAATATGTGATCTAGTTTCTTGTTGACGATATTACATGTTATTTTTAAAATAAAATATGTAACCTGTGCTGATGAATGTTGGTAATCCTGACTGCGAAAATATTTTGTTTAAAGTGACCATATTTCAAATCAGGAAATCTGGGACAAATAACCAAAGGGAAAATGGACCGGACAAATGAAACAATGGGGGAGTGGGGGGATGGCCCCCACCAACAGCGCCGCAGGCGATTTTAAAAAAAATACTTGTTTTTGACGTGGTTTTAAGTGTTTGTTTCTAATGCAATTATTACTTAATACTCAGGTGGTAAATGAGTACAAATGTCACCACTCTTATTGATAAAAATTAGATGATCAGATTTTATAACAAAGAAGATGAGACTCAATGATGAATGAATGAATGAATGAGTGACTCAAACGTGGATATGGCACAAATAAGTATAAGAAGGCGATGAATCCCTCCTTATTACCAGTACGAAAGAGACTTCTTTACGTTTAATTTTTAAAAATTATGTCCAAGTGTATACTTTCACGGACGTGTACACGTCCGACGTCTCATCCATCCCTAATGGTGACACGAGTAGGGGAGTGAGCACCTCCACTGACATAATGAACATAATTTGCATGACAAGTATTGTTTTGTTATAAATCTGAATATGGGTTGCCAACCATCCCGTATTTTACGGGATCTTCCCTCCCGTATATACCGTAACAGTATGGATTTTGTAGTGCATTTTTGTTTGTACTATGAGAAGTGCGAAAATCAAAACTAAAAGTAATCAATGTGAGGAAACTTTTTGTACCCCTCCGCTCGCCGCGACCAAATAGCGATCCCGTTATTGTATTTTCCAAAGTTTGCAAAATACATTCATGTCGGGATAACATTATCCCATTGGTTATACCATTAAGGGTATTTTAAACACAATGGTCATACCCATCCATTCTTTCCTTTTCCTTTAGGGTTTGGACTTTCTTCTTTTCTAGTGTGTTTTTATTTTACTTTTTGTTTCACATTTCTTCTTTCACATTTTTTCTCATGCAGACCCCCCCCCCCCCCCCCCGTTGGCTACTGGAGCGGCCGCTACCCTGCTCCCGTGGGGTGTGCGCCACTGTTCAGAGTAGTAATATGTGTTCCCCATGCCTTTAGAGTACGATAATATGCAGACAGACAAGGGTAGGTCGTCCGTAGGTGTTAGTTATAGTCTGTTAGCCTTTGTTTTTATTGATGAATTTGTCTTAAAATAATATTGTTGAATAAATATGACTGTATAAAATCGGAGCCTTAGTAAAAAATGCATTTAATTATTAAAGTTCAAATAAAATAACTAAATTAGGTGCTTCTTGCAACACACAGGCAATGTCATCTGTCAGGTAGCTAGTGGTTGAAAAGTCAAGAGCTAAAGGCTGTGATAAACCTGAATAATGTAGCCCTATAATGATTAGGGCCAATACTAGGCGTTATAACTTATTAATTACATATTACTGTTTATTATATTTTAGAACATTATGCTCAGACTTCTACTTACCTAGGCCTATAGGCCTCCATGATCTGCTGTCATTTTTTGTTCCAAATAATTCCAAGGGCCACAAATATTCTTTAACCTTGGTTGGCCATACACAATTGCATGATAAAGGAAGAAAAGTAGTATGTCATCAACTATAATATAACACATATTTACTATTTAGACATAAAATAATTTAAACAGTCTAGTGGTAGAAATATTTATTATAGCATGTTTTCATTTTTACGTACAGTATCAAGTTACTATACAATACACAACATACAGTAACATACACCCAACATGGTATGTACCTGTGGCACTATGTTATTTACTAAAACATAGCCTACCTGTATCACTGCAACCATAGTATCACTTGTCCAGGTATGTTTTCTTAAAAAAAAGTTAATCAATCCACCAAAAAGTGGAAGCAACATCAAAGAATTAAAATTGTATTGAATTGGGGCTTGCAATAAAAGTATGGCCTTTTTTATTAAAAAAAGTTACCATAAGAATCAACCCTAGGCCTTACCCATTAGAGTTCGGTTCTGAGATGAGTAGAACCAGGGTAGATTTGATTTTCTTATTTAGGCGAGTAAAAGTATCGAGTCGTCTGACCTTGTTGTAGAGTAGGCCTATGTTTTAAAAGAACAGAAAATGTACCAACAGAGAGTCTACCTTCAGCTACTCAGCTTCAGCTAGTGAATTAATTATATAACCATTAAGATTTACTTATTTTGGATATAAAATGCATTAGGCCTATATTTATTATTGAACACTAGTACTTCCTCCTTCCTAACAATACCCCAACAATAACACTTTACGAGGAACAATTTTAAAGAAATTTAATCCCATGCTGATGCATTATCGCCATCGGATCATATGAAAGTTATGTTCTTCCACCAAAAAACTGTACCTGTGCGATTCAAGTCATCTACAAAAGATAAACAAGAATATTATACAAAACACTTGAGCACTTTTCACCAGATGCTTGCTGTTATAATGCCACGAATTAAATCACACCCACGTAAATCGATTGACAATGAGATGAAGCTGCTGCTGTTGCACCTCTAGCTCTGTTTGTTTGGCCCTGATCATGGATGCTGTGTGCTACTGGTCCTGGTCCTGGTCCATGGTGGTGGTGGTGGTGGTGGTGGTGGTGGTGGTGGTGGTACAGTAAGCGCCAGTCGTGGGGTTAAGTTCCTCTCCACACCTGAAACAATATCAATTTGAAATAATTGTAGACAATATGCTGCTACAAGATGAAAATTATTGGTAATATTTGAAGAAATTTAAAAAATTCTATTGCAAAAGTGTGTTCCCTCACTAATAGGTATCAGGTGCTTGAAAAACAATTGCCTATTCAAACCAACTCAATAAATACATATAATATTAAGTAATTTTAAAGTAAAATTTGCTGCTGGAGAAACACTAGTTTTTACTTTTTAATACTTGTTGCTAGGTACAACCTCTACAGCAAGGAGTGAAAATAAATTACCTACCTATTTATTTATTTAAACAATAAAATAAATAAACAAATAAGCTTTGCAATGGAAAATAATAAAATGATCCATTTTAACAAATAATTAAATAAATGAAGTAATTTTTAAAAAGAATTAGAATAAAATCAACATAAAACATTGTTTGGGAATGTTTTACCTAAAGCTTTTGTACCAATAACTCTTTTACAGTAATCTGTACCAGTTGTTCTCATAAACCGTTCTGAAAAAGGTTAATTATCAATACTGTGTGCTTACCTAAGATCATGTAGGCCTATGCATATAGGTACATTTTGTGGGTGGGAATAAGGCATGTAGGCCTACACATTCATTAATCGATTCATCCAACCCCGGTGTATCGACATGTGACTGATGTGAGGTGTCGCTAATAATTGTTTATATTTTCTAATTTGTTCCAAAAAAATCTAATGTTTACAGATAATTTAGCTCGTGTGGACACTAAACTCAGTGCAGACTAAAATAATTGGAAAGAAAAGGAGAACGCATTATTTTGGGGACTGCGTAAAATATTTTCTTGCCATTCTTTAGCTTTGAACCTACGTTTTATGTGTAGGTAGCCTACAACAGTTTTATAGTTTACTACGTGTATCAAATCATACTTTTTAACTAGATCTTCACTGTCCTACACTCAAACCACCAACATTTAAAAGCATCATGTTCCTCTTCCTTAACACTGACCCTACTGTGACCCTACCAAGTGAGTAATCGTAACATGAAATGATTAGATTTTACAAACCTAAGAGGCAACAGTAGCTGAAACTTATGTAGGGCTAACGTGGCTTTGCTGCCAAACGTATTGTTGTTGTGACATTATACCTTGGAGGCCACTGTACATGGTAGGCCTACCATTCGTTACACGTAGAGTAGGTGTGGTTGCTGGAATATGTGCGATGAAATGCGTACTTACACAATTTGCTAATTATATCCACCCTGTTCTCGGCCGGTCTTTTAATCCAATGTGTATTTCATCAATGCACCCAATGGCATTGGGGAACTGGCACAAAGCATAGCTAAATCTGGAAATACAAAAAAGACCTCATTAGTCAGCCAATTAACATCAAGGATACAGCTTGGGCATATAAGCAACTGTCAATTGTCATAATTGAACAGTCGTTACGCATGTCTGGCGCCTTAAGTCCGAGCCCTACGCCTAAGGTAGGCCTAAGCTATGGGTTCTAGGCCTTACAATTGGATTTATCTAGGCTACGCTAGGCCTAGACCTAGAGGTTAGGCCTGCGGACAATCATGTAGGCCCACCGGTAGCTTAGACCTAGCTCAGTTGACCTAGGCCTATGCCTAGGTGCCTAAATTAATCTAGAACCAATTAGGCCTATGTTAAGTTAATGAGTCTGTTCTCCAACTTACCTTGTTTGTCTATGAGGCTAGGCCTAGGCTAGCCTTGGGCGTAGCACTTCGAAAGGGTAGGCCTAGGCCCTGCCCCTAGGGCTCTGCCTGCAGAGCAATGTGTCCATGGCTTCTCAAAACCTCTTGAATTGACACTTCCCAGCTAATTTTCGACAGATGCCAATATAGCGCAGAAACACACTTGTCTTCCTGACTGTGACACCAAGGACAAATCGAACCACGGGCAGGTAGGCCTAGGCCTATGAGCAGATGACTAGGGTCCTAGGGCTAGGCCTAACCCAGTGATGATTTCAGACATTTTTCCTAGGGGGGGCTGATAAAAATCTGGGGTGTTGCTAAATTAGTAACTCATTTTATGTTTTTTTTTTTTACGGCAAAAGGCAGGGGTGGAGGGGGTTACGGTCTCTATTGATGCCATCCTTTCAGTTTTCGAATATGAGGTGATTCCTATATTTGCCATTCTTACCTTTACCTAACATCGTTTAAATAGAAAATAAAATATTGCAACATTTATGTAGATGAGTTTTTCGTGGAAATCGATTTATTTCCTAGTCCTATATGAGGTGGAAAAATATACCTCATTTTCTTGTATTTTGCATTTGTTTGTGCAAATTTACATTACTTCATGTGATTTTTTCAATCTGCTAGGGGGGGCATTTACAAATGCCGGGGGGGGCTCCGCCCCCCCCGGGATATGCCTGAAATCATCACTGGCCTAACCTAACCAACCTCGAGTTTGGCACACACTTTGTGAATGGAAAGTAATAATTTCGTAAAAGCTTATTGTTAGAGTAGTTTGGAAGATCCAGCTATTATCGGAACACTCTTCGTTGCCCCTCAATTACTTGCTCGATCCAAACTGCAACCAAACGTGAGACCTCGAAGTGTCAGCTGTCTGCTGTTGACATTTTCGAGAAGCCTGCGGTAGGCGGGACTAACCTAACCTATAACTGCGCGGGAAATTAAAAGTATTTCAAACGGGAAATGATTGTAATACGTTTTTGCTAAGTATTTATATATAAATTTAGCTTTCAATTTGGAACACACGTGTACTAAATGTTTCAATTAATTATTTTAAATCTGAAGAAGCACGGGTCCGCCATGTTGAATAAATCCCAGTCTGCAGCCTGCTACTGCTACTTGATCTTGTCACGGACAAGGCTGTGATGTGCACTATGTGGCAACGCCGCCTCGGTTTGCAGAAGTTTCGATAACACCAAATAATTTAAAAAGTGTCACACTTTTAAATTCACAAAAATTTAGAGTATATTATGAACAATCAGTGTTCACAACGGCATAATTTTGAAACTAACTGTTTGAACAGGAAAGATGGCATACACGTTCAAACTTCAGCGCCCATGCTAATCTTATGGACCTAAAATATGAGTTTGAACCGGAAGTAGTTACTTTTTGGCGCACTTGCATTCCCTTCGCCGCAGGCGAAATTCATTTGGTTAAAATTGGGCTTTAGAGTGCGTTCTGACGAGCGTTTCAGAAAAAAATACCGGACTGAATGCAATACCGAAATACTGTTGTTTTAGAAGTGCAAAAACCAGAAAACCACTAAAAAGAATTGGAACATTGAATATAACTACTTGGTTGTTGATAACTGAGCACGTTCTGGATTGCAAATATCTGATATTGTAAATAAGACCTCGTAACAAATTGTATTGCGGGACCTAAAATAATTGAATATCGGGATGTGAGGCAACTCTAGGAGACACCCCGGCCTCGAGGGGGGTCTTATGGTTTCTCGTTCTCTCTAATAAAAATGATCTTTTCTTGTCACCTGCATGAATTAAGGAAAACAAAAATAACTACCTACCCTCACCCCCGCCAATCAAGCAGGCATATATTTGTCAAGTAGCAGGGAGGGTGGGGAAAAGTCCAGTTGGCACATTAGTACAGTCACTACATTTATCAAGCGAACTGAGCTCGCAATTGACAGTGCGAGCCGAGTTTAGTACGCACCGAGTTCGACTGATAAAACACCTCAGCTCGAGCTTGTTTCAG
The DNA here is from genome assembly GCA_945910005.1 of Isoperla grammatica. Taxonomy (NCBI): domain Eukaryota; kingdom Metazoa; phylum Arthropoda; class Insecta; order Plecoptera; family Perlodidae; genus Isoperla; species Isoperla grammatica. The sequence continues at coordinate 2,313,688 of OX246739.1, forward strand.
TGGATTGAAGTATGCTTGCTAAACGGGTTCCGAACTCGGTGCGTACTGAAGTCAGTCTGAACCCAGTCCCATGGGCGCCCGCAGGGGGGGGCAAGGGGGGGCACTTGCCCCCCCCTGGCTGCCAGCAAATTACTTAAAAATTGTTCTTATTTTTAAAAATCTAGGCCTAGAAAATAATCCTATAATGTAGTATGAAACCTAATTTCTTAGTTCTGAAAATAAGGCAATTTGGTGCAAAGTTAACAACAGAGCTGTATAACTGTTACTCTTTAAAAATAAATTTTACGGTCTATTAGACGAACATATTCTCTCAAATTCTTTCATTTCTACAATGCCTGGGCTGTCACCGGCCTATCTGATTCTCCTGTCGCCGCTGTCACTCAACGGCCAGACTGCCCGGATTTGTCACGTTGTCTTCTTTGGTTTATTATCGTTTTCCAAGAACAGCTACAAGGCAAAGGGTAGCAGGAAATGAAGAGGGAGGATTTAGTACTAACTAGTAGCAGTGGTCGAGCAGACGCGGACGTGAACAGTTGATGTGTTGAATTACGTTGGTGAAGTAAATGTGAATGTGTGTTGAAAGTGTGCGCGTTTGTTGTACCGTATATATATCTTTAACATAACCTAAAGATTAAATTATCTAAACTCGAATTTTATAATGAGTGATATAAGAAAATGTTTTAAACGGCAAAAGACGTCTAGTGAACCTGTAAGTGGCGCCGAGTCCGAGTGGGTTAGTCATGATGTTTTTCAAAACGCTTGTCAAGACGCCAAGTCAACTCCGTCTTCATCCGGGAGTGCGGACAATGATACCATTGGTATCATTGACCATAACTAAAGAAGTTCAATACGAAAGCGTTTTAGACGTCGGAAACTGTGATGTCCCAGTTAGTACAGACTTAGTACAGTTACAGTTTTTCTTGGTCGTGTGCGTGCGTGCGTGCGTGTGTGTGTGTGCGTGCGTGTCTATATATATATATGTGTGTGTTTATGGAGGCATTAGGTTATACTTATTATATAACCAAATAACCTACCTGTGTGTTAATTTTTAATTTTCACTGCCCCCCCCTGACAAAAATCCTGCGGGCGCCCTTGCCCAGTCCGCTTGATAAACGTAGTGAGTGACTACAGACAGGCTACAGTCTATTACAACATAGTGTTGACTTTTTAATGAGGACTTTTCCAAAAAAAGAAGTGGGCGGACGAGTCCGCCCTGAAATTAACCACTACTATGACACATTTTATGCATTGATTAAGACGATCGATGTAAATTGCCTGGATTACCTTTACGGTGACCCATGCGTAGGGCCACACATTGCAGACTGTAGAGTTATCAGTACAATGGCGAGTAAACTACTGCTTCTCGTGTCGGCGCTGATTTTCTCTGCGACAACGAGGCAACCAAAGTATCTATATAAGGATCTCTGTTACCTACTACAGTAGCTGCTGGCTGTCTTATCACTGAGGTTAATTAATTAAACAACATAGAGTACGTTTGTCTGAATACCAAACTAATTATCAGTGAATATCTAGTACTAACATCTATTCACCTCATCAATATGAAACGCCTGTGATCAACAATATTGGCAGCAGCTAACAATGCTTGTAAGTGGGCCATCTATCTCATGGGACGGTACTACTGGAGTTCAATCCAATAGCAGTGCAAATAATTACTAATTGAATTTGCATTTATTCCCATTTATTTTCATTCAGTGAAATATTTTTGGTAGACCCATACTTTTCCTGAAATTCTTATTCCCGATTCTTAAGACAAACAGGTCCAGTATTCAATACATATTCAAAGGAAAATTACAGTGCTAGTACATGTAGGGTATATTCACATAATGCACGTGGCCGTCATATTGTGGCCAAGACGCCATGTTTATTTACTTCCGACTGGCAATTCATTGTTGAAATGTTTCAGAAGCATTTGGTTGAGATTCTACTGTTTCCCAACGTTAAGTCCGATTCACACAAAGTTATAAGGTATTGCAATAGCAATAAGAATAGGGTATAAGAAAGTGGTATAAGCAGGTATAAGCTTAGGACGCCAAAGACTTTCCTGAAAAGATACTACATTTTGTGTAGACTTCTTTGACTTGCTCTGGCGGCAGTTTGAGTAACTACAGCTGGCTGTCAATCAGCTGACTTCCCGCAGCTGTTATTTACGTGTTAAACCGGCATCGAATCTAATGACAATAATTAAAAAAAATAGTTAAAAATAATAAGGAAAACAATAATTATTATTATTCATTATTGTTGTGTTGTTAAAGTCACTCCTCTGAGTGTACTCTCTAGTCAGAGTCAACTATAACTAATGATCAAAGTCGGCTCCGTCAAGTTGGCCCCCCCACTTTAAAGTTTAGGGTCAATTGTTATCTCAATCGTTTGTGCATCGTTAGTGCACGTTTGTGCACTAAAAATTTTCGTTTGTGCACGTTTAGTTCTCGAGATATAACGGTTTTTTTGTGGGGGGGCCAACTTGACGACCAGCCCCCCCACATGTCAAATGTTAACATTTTATGATGTGGGTCGTTTGTGCATCGTTAGTGCAGGTTTGTGCACTAAAAATTTTCGTTTGTGCACGTTTAGTTCTCGAGATATAACGGTTTTTTTGTGGGGGGGCCAACTTGACGCAGCCCCCCCACATGTCAAATGTAAACATTTTATGATGTGGGTCGTTTGTGCATCGTTAGTGCAGGTTTGTGCACTAAAAATTTTCGTTTGTGCACGTTTAGTTCTCGAGATATAACGGTTTTTTTGTGGGGGGGCCAACTTGACGCAGCCCCCCCACATGTCAAATGTTAACATTTAATGATGTGGGTCGTTTGTGCATCGTTAGTGCAGGTTTGTGCACTAAAAATTTTCGTTTGTGCACGTTTAGTTCTCGAGATATAACGGTTTTTTTGTGGGGGGGCCAACTTGACGCAGCCCCCCCAATTGTCAAATGTAAACATTTTATGATGTGGGTCGTTTGTGCATCGTTAGTGCAGGTTTGTGCACTAAAAATTTTCGTTTGTGCACGTTTAGTTCTCGAGATATAACGGTTTTTTTGTGGGGGGGCCAACTTGACGCAGCCCCCCCACATGTCAAATGTAAACATTTTATGATGTGGGTCGTTTGTGCATCGTTAGTGCAGGTTTGTGCACTAAAAATTTTCGTTTGTGCACGTTTAGTTCTCGAGATATAACGGTTTTTTTGTGGGGGGGCCAACTTGACGCAGCCCCCCCACATGTCAAATGTTAACATTTAATGATGTGGGTCGTTTGTGCATCGTTAGTGCAGGTTTGTGCACTAAAAATTTTCGTTTGTGCACGTTTAGTTCTCGAGATATAACGGTTTTTTTGTGGGGGGGCCAACTTGACGCAGCCCCCCCAATTGTCAAATGTAAACATTTTATGATGTGGGTCGTTTGTGCATCGTTAGTGCAGGTTTGTGCACTAAAAATTTTCGTTTGTGCACGTTTAGTTCTCGAGATATAACGGTTTTTTTGTGGGGGGGCCAACTTGACGCAGCCCCCCCACATGTCAAATGTAAACATTTTATGATGTGGGTCGTTTGTGCATCGTTAGTGCAGGTTTGTGCACTAAAAATTTTCGTTTGTGCACGTTTAGTTCTCGAGATATAACGGTTTTTTTGTGGGGGGGCCAACTTGACGCAGCCCCCCCTCATGTCAAATGTTAACATTTTATGATGTGGGTAGTTTGTGCATCGTTAGTGCAGGTTTGTGCACTAAAAATTTTCGTTTGTGCACGTTTAGTTCTCGAGATATAACTGTTTTTTTGTGGGGGGGCCAACTTGACGCAGCCCCCCCACATGTCAAATGTTAACATTTTATGATGTGGGTCGTTTGTGCATCGTTAGTGCAGGTTTGTGCACTAAAAATTTTCGTTTGTGCACGTTTAGTTCTCGAGATATAACGTTTTTTTTGTGGGGGGGCCAACTTGACGACCAGCCCCCCCACATGTCAAATGTTAACATTTTATGATGTGGGTCGTTTGTGCATCGTTAGTGCAGGTTTGTGCACTAAAAATTTTCGTTTGTGCACGTTTAGTTCTCGAGATATAACTGTTTTTTTGTGGGGGGGCCAACTTGACGCAGTCCCCCACCACATGTCAAATGTTAACATTTTATGATGTGGGTCGTTTGTGCATCGTTAGTGCAGGTTTGGGCACTAAAAATTTTTGTTTGTGCACGTTTAGTTCTCGAGATATAACGTTTTTTTTGTGGGGGGGCCAACTTGACGACCAGCCCCCCCACATGTCAAATGTTAACATTTTATGATGTGGGTCGTTTGTGCATCGTTAGTGCAGGTTTGTGCACTAAAAATTTTCGTTTGTGCACGTTTAGTTCTCGAGATATAACGTTTTTTTTGTGGGGGGGCCAACTTGACGCAGCCCCTTCACATGTCAAATGTTAACATTTTATGATGTGGGTCGTTTGTGCACGTTTAGTTCTCGGGATATAACGGTTTTTTTGTGGGGGGGCCAACTTGACGCAGCCCCCTGATATGTCAAATGTTAACTTTTGTTGGTGTGGATCGTTTGTGCATCGTTAGTGCAGGTTTGTGCACTAAAATGTCTTGTTTGTGCACGTTTAGTTCCCGAGATATAACGGTTTTGCCGAGGGGGGTCAACTTGACTCAGCCCCCTTGAGCTGAAAGTATGGTGAACACCCGTGACCACTTAACTCGATGCTGTTAACATAATCAGCCAAATCCGTCAAGATGCCAACCTACAAAAAATTAATTACCAAAAACAATTGTTTGTCGCGCACAGGCCAAACGGCTTGACGGATTTGGCTTAAACTTTCGATCAACACTCGTGACCACTTATTTCGATGCTGTTAACATAACTAGCTAAATTCGTCAAGATGCCAACCTACAAAAAATTAATTATTGAAAAATTCCCGTATTATTTTTTTTTTAATTAAAACTTATGGACATATTTTTAATGTTTTATAATTATGTCCACACTAACAAGGTCGACACCGGATACAAGTTTTGGAATTTTTACTTCAACCGCCATTTTTTTTTTTAAATATTTAGTTTTCTAATAGCGTGAATTCATATTATTGTTTAATCGCTCATCTAGCAACGCGGAGCGTTTTCCTAGTTGTAATTAAATGTTTTCTTAAATCTCAATATTTCAATTAATTATGCAATATTTACCTGCTACTTCCTGAATGCCACACGAAATTGCTGTGCGTGCTTGTAGACTACGAATACAAATTTAATTATTTTAAACTAAGTAGTTCGAGTTAAAATATTGTCAAAGGTAAAGGAAATACAATAAGAAGTAAATATACTTGCTCCTAGACTACTTGCTCTAAGGTTGCTCTAAGGTAACCTTACCTCATAACTGACGTGTTTTCGCGGCTAACCAGCGATACCCATTTCAAAACACGCTGATAGGTGTCGAGTCACTCGTCTATGACGAACGCAACGGTAAGGTTGACCTGGAAGAAGTAGTGCATTTCTGCCTTTTCCATTTTGAGCAATCCAGGAGAAAGTCAGTACCATTTTTCTCTCGAGAATCACAACCAGAGTCAGTGGAAGTGCCGCTGAGTAACATCGCTCATCGGCGGTGATTAGTGATTAGGAAGGATAATGTGGTTGGCTAGTTTTCCGAGAGAGTGTTATGTGTTACGTGCCTTGCGAGTAATTATTTTTGGAAATCGGGGTTATGTATTCTCAAACTTTTGGTTACCTCACTAAACTAGGTCCGTGGCAAAGCTGAGAACGCCGAAAGGCATTTTTTCCACTGCATTTATAATATGTTGTTTGTACAGCCCGAGTGCGACCCCAGTTTCCTTGAAATTTTTGTGTCCCAACAGTCAAAAAGTAATCAAATGTAATCGTTTGCTTGTTGTGTTTACGCCTTTTGTTTGACTAAATGTTGTGTTTCCAAGAAATGGGTGCATGGTTGAACTTCTGTTATGGCTTCTGGTAATGAATTTGGGGATATCGTCTCATGTTTGAGCTACTCAGGTAGTGGGGGTGTACATCATTTGTGAAATGCCAAGATGGACGAGACATCGACTGATTTTCTTGTCCTCAACTAAGCCACGGACCCACTGGATATGCAAATGTATAAAAAAAAATCCAGAGTGGGCTCGATCCAGGCTTATCATCGTAATTGTAATCGGGATTTTCATTTCATTTATTAGACATGACCATGATTTGAGCTCTTCCGCTCTGTTACATAACATTTATATTATAGCATAGCCTAGCAAATAGCATTAATCAGGTATAATATTGCACGATATTACAGCTTATTAATAATACATCACAATATTTAGGTAGGAACTTATACCATATGTTGCTCACATGAAATAAATTAATAAAGATAATAAAGGGTAAATAATAGGGTAAAATAGTACAATAAGATATAGAATATAGTATATAGTAATTTGGTACTGATAAACAGTATCAGGGGAATTGGGCCTAGAGTTATTGGTAAGGATATTTTTTGCGCATACTTTTAAATTTTGATATGTGGTCGGGTAGGGGGTTTACTACTTTTTATCCAAACCATTCCACAATCTTGTGGCAGAGCCAACCAACGAGTTTTTTCCAACATTAGTCCTATAACGTGGCACGGAAAGTTTGTTTTTGTAGTCATTTTTGCAATGAAAATAAATAAAATAAAATAAATTCACATTTAGAGTCTACCCACTCAGTAAGTAAACTGATTTGCAGTGGGGGACTTTAATTTAAAGTGACTAAACCAACCCTGTAGGCTTCGAACACCATGGACGAGTGAGCGATAACCAATCAAAGATCGATATATTTACGAAAAATATGAATCAGTGATTGGACAGTGCGAACACCTGCGGACCAATGCCAGAATCAATAAGGCCGATATTCAGAACAACTTTGAATTTATTGAGTGCTTCGTTGCTAGGACGGCTCCAAAGTCACCGTTTACTTATTCCTATGACAATAAGTGATGGAATTGAATCCACATTAGAAGTTAAAAAACTTCTGCCTGAAGCGGGATTTGAACCTGGGACCTTCTGCATTGGAAACAGGGATGCTAACCACTGCTTATTTATTTATTTGCTGCTTTTTATCTCGGCCCAGCAGGAGGGAAGACCTGATTTTGCCTTGTATAGTACACATAGTTTGGCGAATACCCTCCTAGATTCTAATGATTCCCACTTAAGATCTTCGATAATTTCTGTAGGACTATGCCTTCTTCCATATTTATCTAGTTCTTTGCGGGCCGCCCTTCTCTGTTTAAACAGACTGAACAGACTGAAAGCAGCCACTTTCATTGGCAAAAATGACCACAAAAAACAAACTCTACGTGCCACGTTAGGACTGATGTTGGTAAAAACTCGTTAGTTGGCTCTGCCACAAGATTGTGGAATGGTTTGGATATAAAAGTAATAAACCTCCTACCCGACCACATATCAAAATTTAGAAGTACGCTAAAAAAATAACCTTACCAATAACTCTAGGCCCAATACCCTGATACTGTTTTTCAGTACCAAATTACTATATAGGCCCTACTATAATATTCTTTACCTTATTGTTCTATTAATGCTATTATTTACCCTTTATTACCTTTATCAATTTATTTCATGTGAGCAACATATGGTATAAGTTCCTACCTAAATATTGTGATGTACTATTAAAAAGCTGTAATATCGTGCAATATTATACCTGGTAAATGCTATGATATAAATGCTATGTAACAGAGCGAAAGAGCTCAAATCATGGTCATGTCTAATAATAAATAGTTTTTGAATAGCCTCCTTATGGAGCTTGGTGTGTGGGTCCCATATACAGCTTGCATATTCAAGTGTGGGCCTGACAATTTAGTATAAGTTTTGCTCTTTACCTTGGCACTACATTCCCTAAGGTTCCGCATGACCAAATTAAGATTTTTATTTCCCTTGTTGACTATATTTTTTACATGATCCTTCCAATTAAGTTTCTCATTTAGGGTAACACCTAATTGTATACAAGATTCTAAATACTCTAACCCTGCATCTGCATCTGTGTAAAAAAATCTATATGGATTCTTCTTGGCAGTAAATTTTATAAGTTGGGTTTTATCTACATTTAGTTCGCAATCGTAGAAGTATGATTTAAGGCCCAACCACAATTGACGGCATCGTAATTTGTAATCAGGATCGCAATTGTAGAAATATCATTTACCGTTACAATCCATTATGACATCACGATTTTGTTGTGAGCAGCGTCATAAGAACAAGTATGTTATCTTTTTCACGGTTTCCGGATCCCGACTACGATTTTTACTATGCCGAAAATGTACACTAATAAACGATAGAAGCATCTCAGCGGTAACACGTGATGCTCTTATTCGGGAGGTCGCCGGTTCGTTTCTGTCCTGCGATAATCCTGACTGAATGTTTTTTCCTAGCTTTCCTCAGTCACGAAGGCAAATACTGGGATTGAGTCCTACTATCATACCTCAGACATTCTTTCCCAACTATACAAACACGTTATTAAAAAAGAAAATCAACATATACCTTGTAAGCCACAAGAAAAGTGACACATCAGGTAAAACAGGTGTGCACACTAAAACAGGTATTCTTACTAAAAATTATAATTGTATACTATTATCATTTATCAGTGGATGCTTGGAAATGGTTATATAGGGTGAAATCACCTCGTAACACATTTTTTTCGTCTACAAATTTATTTGCAAAAAATTCGGTAATAAGAACCTCAAATTAAGCTCTACAATCGTCGCTTAACGAGACTTACAATATTCATAAAAATATATGATGTATGTACTGAACACTACTTGAGTATTGAATAATTATGTTTAAATATACTATATCCAAGTATAAACAATTCAAATTAACATAACAATAGAAATAATGTCGCTTTTACACTAATGTGTGAACATTTTTTACATTATGGTTATCGTAACTGGTAAACACTTTCATATATAATGAAAATCCATTATCACATTTTATCTACATTTAAAACACTTCATCAAGTTCTTACTCTAATTATGACCATTCATTGTATAGTATACTAATTAAGCTACAAGTAGATCAGGAGTTAATGTGTGGATGTATTACTCTCTTTGACACACTCTCTCTCTCTCTCTCTCTCTCTCTCTCTCTCTCTCTCTCTCTCTCTCTCTCTCTCTCTCTCTCTCTCTTCTCTCTCTCTCTCTCTCTCTCTCTCTCTCTCTCTCTCTCTCTCTCTCTCTCTCCCTGTTCAAATTTAAAATGTTTCATTATTACTTAGAAAACAAATAGGAATTTTACATTATATAATTAGCATCATAACAATGGAGATGAAAACGGTGGAGGTGCACAGGACGGAACACAGGTCGACTCACTGACGTAGGTGGAAGTGGAACTCTAGTATGAATGGGACGGATGAATGCTGAATACGTTTAGATATAAGAATAATATTAATGTACCTAGCTTTATAGTTTCATAATTATTTATGATTATTATGTCATAGTTGTTTAGTTATTTTTAGTGTTATCATCATTACGACACACATTATCAATTTTGTAATATAATATGTTTGTAATTGTTTGACAACGTAGTTGGATGGTAGAAAATGCCTCACGGGCATTAATCCCGCCACTAATAAAGACGACAATCAATCAATCAATCGATCAATCTCTCTCTCTCTCTCTCTCTCTCTCTCTCTCTTTCTCTCTCTCTCTCTCTTTCTCTCTCCTGCAATCACCATGATATTTTTTCGGCACAATTCAATGTACAACAATCAAAATGCGGCACACGCAGATGAGAAATGTCGAACAGAAAACTTATTGGTTATAAATTGAATTCATAGGACTAGTTCATTGGAGGTGTTAGAGAAAATAATACCTTTGAATTACTTATTACAACCCCGTTAATACTCAAACTCTTATCACATATGCACAGTCTGTTATTGTGATAGGCCTAAGCTAGAACTGCACTTGAGAATATGCGGAAGTGTGCCTTTATTTCACGGTACACAATCCTATTAAATCTGTTGTTATCATCTTTTTAGAGGGTTTCTTAAATATGCTTAACATACAAAAGTAAACTTTTACAATGAAACATTGAGCTTTGAAAGAACCAACATTATTTTGTTATTAATTTTTCAGGCGCTGTTACCGGCAATATTAATAATTCCACGTCACGTCAAAATAAGTTTTGCAAGAAATGTGATCAACATTTTTTATTACGGAACATTCTTTGATCTCTAGTGTATGAAGTAATTTCAGTTTATTGTCTTTAACGGTATTTTTCTTATCTTTATTTCATGCGACAGGTACAAATACACTCGTCGCACCGGTATCAAACTCAAAAGCAAACACAACCTTTTAAAACTAAAACAACACAAAGAAATTATTATAATGTAATACATATGCTAAGTGTCTGGAAATAAAACTTACTTACTTACTTACATACAATGATAGAATTTAGAATTTTGATACTTGTTTGGATTTAGATACACACAATGTAAAATGGTCTATGACTGTATTTGTGTTGGTAATAAATAAATACATTCTATTCACGTATTTCCTTGATCCTTGTAGAGACATTTACAATTTTTCCGTAATAGTTTTACATAAAATAGTTCTAAAATACTAATAGATCTGATATATACAAAAATAACACCTGGCAGAACAACTTACACATCCCTTCTAGGCAAAGTAATAAATAAAAGTGGCTCACCAATGATGATAACTAAGCTTGCATTAAATCGCCAACACACATAATAGCCATTACTGACCTAGCAAAGGTTTTATAAGTGCCAACATCGTACTTAATGGAAATATGCTATTATAGTGGCCCAACTTTCGAAATTTATAAGACGATGCAAAATGATTATGGATAGTTAAATATTCCAGGCTATGGTACGTGCTGAAACTTGTATAGTTTCTACATACTTTTCCATGCAACACTAAACTTTAACTCTGCTTTGTTATAAAATACTGCGACTCTATCGCTAGATGTTTTTATATTGTGAATTCTGTTTCAAATTTTGAACATGCACACTGGCGTGTATTTACTGTCGACTTAATATCTGCCTACTTGCAGATTATGATCAGATGTAATGTAGGCGTATGTAGGCGTATTGCGTTTTTTGTAATTATGTATTTTGTATAAACAATTTTATCTTAGCATAAGTTATGATAAATCCAATATATTGTTTCATTCTGTATTATAATTTATAATAAACAAAACATAAACAGTTCATCCGAAAATCCATAGATAATTTTCTGGGGTCCGTTGTTCTAAAATTTCAACTTTAGTGTACCTAGTTTAAAGACGATTTCCCTGGCATTGTAATAGTAAGTGCCTAGGCTCATTCATCAAACTATGAGAAAGCTATTCTCATGCAAGTTTGTGTTTAGAACAGATTTAAACGGCAACACAATGACTGACACAACAATGTGAAGTCAATCAATCTCTGGCATAACATTTCAATTGGTAAAAATTAATTAAACACACAAAACACACTATTTAGATGACAAAATGTAAGACAAAATAATATGGCATTAACCCTCCATTACTCGCGTGGTTTTTTTTAACGCCAGTACTCGCGTGGGGTATATATAACCCCAAATTGAATTACCTGTAGTTTGGAGTTGTGATGAAGTTTGGACGTAGAGTTCACATATTTTAGTTACTTGGAATGTATTCTACTACTGCTTTCAGATAACAACATCAATTAAGGAATTTAAGCAGCTGAAAATTTTATTTTTTGTAAACATTACATATTTTACTTTGAAATCACAGTAATACATTTAATTGCCGAATTTCTATAGTAGGAACATTTTTGGCCCGAATTTTTTCATTCTGTTTTGTTGACTTACTTCGGTTTATGCCTAATTTAAACATAACCTAGAAATTTAAGCATTAGATAATTACTTATTGTGAGTGCATAACTAAATACAAATTTATTGTTATAAGGTCAAAGGTAAAAGGGGGATTTATATAACTTAATATAAGGATATATAATTATGATGGAGATTACATACCAAACAGCATTCAAAACGCTTTTTACTGGAGAAACAACAAGTTTACACCTGCTTACACTCATTCCCGCCAACCGTCTGAAGCGGTCTGAAACTAGCGCCAGTCATCGCGTGGGATCATGGAAACCCCAACCATTTTCAATCATGTAACCTATTAAAACTAAAAACCCTGCTTAACATTTTGTTGTAGAAAAACATAAAAGATAGACTAACTTGAGAATACATAGAAGGAGAGAGCGGTAAGTTTGAATATTACAGAGAACCATTAGAGTTTGCAGCACTGGGGTAATATATACCCCACGCGAGTAATGCAGGGTTAAAGGTTTGAATGATACACACGTTACCAATTCACCAATAGTCTATAGCAAGGAAAATCAAATTAAAAAATAAAACACATTATAAAGGTGACAAATGTACGACAAAAAATGGCATTACTGATGCACACCACCATTTCACCAATAATCTAAGGCCATCAAAATCAAATCAAAATAACTTTTAGAGTCTGAGCACCACATACCGAACAATCAAATTAGCATATAAAATATATATATTTCAGATTTTAAATATTATTAGTTGCAAAATGTATAAGAAAACATTTTGAAACATCACAAGAACAACATTTTTACGGTTAACCAATCCTGTAATATATATATATATTACATTGACGTAAACTTTCGTGGTCCATATTGATATTAGATTAATTATTCACGGGAAAATATCAACTTGTATAATGAACAAATTATTATATGCTACGTGGTATTTTCCGGCAAAAAATTAAATAATATACAATTTCCAGGTTATCCTAGACGGTGTATACAATCAAGTGACAGTTTACCCCTCTATTTAATTTGCATTCTGATTTCTTCTCGCAAAGATCATTATACACCTCCCACTTATCATTTGGTCTTCGGGCAAGCGCAACATAGTGCCCCACTGATGATACGGAGGTCCTCTCTCCAAGATATTCGATTACGCCTCGTAAATGATACGTCTCACTTCTTACCGTAAGTTGTAGGGGAATCTCTGTTAAATTGACAGTTACATCGTCTCCACAATTTATGTTGACGACTTCAATAAGTAGATGGTTTGGATGCACGGCAGATGGAGCCATGACACGTGTTTTGAACCCTTTGCACCGCACACCAGTCATGTCACAAGCAACGATAGAACTCTCCATGATTTGTGATACTTCACCTTGAAGTTCTCCCATGTCACCATTGTAAAAGTTACTACACAACACTGGCAATTTTATACTATCTAAGGTGCAGTTTTCTGAACATTCAGAAATCTCCGTGGCTGATGGGTACATTTTAAGAATGTGTTGTGCCATAGTCTTTGCTGTGCATTCGATGTTAATTTTCTTCACATCATTGACACAATCCACAACTTCGAAAGCATTCAGAGAAATCACTAACTCTGCTCTTTTGCGATAACAACGTGTTTTTACTCCCGCAGTTACATCACTTACTAAAGAGAAGATTTGTCCCTCGGGTTTTTGCGATTCCAATTCTACAAATCTCCTGTACGTTTTGCTGTCGCAACAAGCGACACAGAGTAACTGTGTTATAGCATCAAACGCACATGAATTTGATATTAGGAAGTGCTCATTATTGAAGGTTACAGGTTTGAGGTCAGATCGATTTGCATTTCTTAATAAACCAATGACCTTTACGTTTTGGGGGCACTAAATGTCTGAATCGGCATTAAATTATCTTAGAATTTGAGACTTGGTGCTTACACGGGTGGGGGGGGGGGGGGGGGCAGCGTGACGTTAGCCCCCCTACGGAAAAACCGTTATATCTCGAGATATAAACGTGCACAAACGAACCTTTTTGGTGCAAAAACCTGCACTACCGATGAACAAACGATCCACACCAGAAAATGTTAACATTTGACATATGGGGGTGGGCTGCGTCACGTTGGCCCCCCCACAAAAAAACCGTTATATCTCGAGAACTAAACGTGCACAAACGAAAATTTTTAGTGCACAAACCTGCACTAACGATGCACAAACGACCCACATCATAAAATGTTAACATTTGACATGTGGGGGGGCTGCGTCAAGTTGGCCCCCCCACAAAAAAAACCGTTATATCTCGAGAACTAAACGTGCACAAACGAAAATTTTTAGCGCACAAACCTGCACTAACGATGCACAAACGACCCACATCATAAAATGTTAACATTTGACATGTGGGGGGGCTGCGTCAAGTTGGCCCCCCCACAAAAAAAACCGTTATATCTCGAGAACTAAACGTGCACAAACGAAAATTTTTAGTGCACAAACCTGCACTAACGATGCACAAACGACCCACATCATAAAATGTTAACATTTGACATGTGGGGGGGCTGCGTCAAGTTGGCCCCCCCACAAAAAAAACGTTATATCTCGAGAACTAAACGTGCACAAACGAAAATTTTTAGTGCACAAACCTGCACTAACGATGCACAAACGACCCACATCATAAAATGTTTACATTTGACATGTGGGGGGGCTGCGTCAAGTTGGCCCCCCCACAAAAAACCCGTTATATCTCGAGAACTAAACGTGCACAAACGAAAATTTTTAGTGCACAAACCTGCACTAACGATGCACAAACGACCCACATCATAAAATGTTAACATTTGACATGTGGGGGGGCTGCGTCAAGTTGGCCCCCCCACAAAAAAAACCGTTATATCTCGAGAACTAAACGTGCACAAACGAAAATTTTTAGTGCACAAACCTGCACTAACGATGCACAAACGACCCACATCATAAAATGTTAACATTTGACATGTGGGGGGGCTGGTCGTCAAGTTGGCCCCCCCACAAAAAAAACGTTATATCTTTAGAAATAAATGTGCACAAACGAAATTTGTTCGTGCACAAACGTGCACTAACGATGCACAAACGATTGAGATAACAATTGACCCTAAACTTTAAAGTGGGGGGGCCAACTTGACGGAGCCATCAAAGTCAGCTGAACAATGCAATTAAAACAAAATGTTTTTAATTTTTAAATAGAAGTGTGTATTTTAAATATTGTTTGTAAATCTTTCCCTACATTAATATGTTATTTTAACTAAACTGTTAATTTATTTGCATTGTCGGAAGTGCTAGTCCGTCAACTGACTAAAACATGGCGCAGTAGTTGCCGCTCAAAATCAGTGCAGCCATATAGTGGAAACAAAATAATAGCAAGAATAACACTAATTTGATATCTGTTTGATTGAAATAATGTCCCGTATATTAGATTGATATTAACATATTATAAACACTTGTGTATGGTTGCTTTGATTTAGAAGTGATATATGAAGTGGAACACGTAATATTTGGTCATGTAGTCTATTGCCAACCTTAAAATACGCTTGGCAACATCGCAACGTGATCGCAACTTTCCCAACAAACAACCACATGCCATGTGAAGATGTCAGCTTCTTTCGCGCTCAGTAAAAAGGGACGTTTTCATGCTGCGTTTACTAAAACGCGCTTGATGCGACGCAACTGAAACGCTAAAATCAGATGATCAGTTTGGAGCGACGCGATCTGGTGTGATTAGCTGTGCCAGATTTAACTTTATCGCGCGTTGCGTGTGCAAAAAGTGCATATCAAAATTCAAAACAAAAACAATTGACAACACATTGTTTGTGTTGTTTGTGACGGCTGTTGAAAACGAAAGTCTTGTGGGACAGCACTGACAACTAAAATGCGATGGCATAGGTAGCTAGCAGATTAGGTGGTGTGTGCACAATAATGTAATTAATTTAACATTTGAGCCGTAAAGCCAATGTCTGGAGTGAGGCGTAGGCCTAGCTAGCCTAGGACTCAATTTCATACGGAAGAGAATGCTGACATTGGCTAGGCCTACCTTATCTAGGCTCTCTCTAGCCTAGCCTAGACCAGGCCTTCACAAAAATGAATCGATACAGGCCTAGGGGTAGGTCCCACTGCAGTTTGCTTCTAGGGCTCTACTGTTAAATTTAGTACATTCTTGGCCCACGCCAATCTCTATCCATACCCCTTATAGCTACCGATTGCGAAATGCGAACAATGACTTTATTCCAGATAAACAAAGGTACTAAGGGTAGACCAAGGCTGTTGTCCTAGGCTGGCCCTTGGATTCTATACAAAGTAGGCCTTATATTAGATGATAATCACGACATTGTTGACGACGAAAGAACGAAATCTTTCAATGTAAACAAAGCGCAGCGCGAGTGCCTAGGCGCTGGCCCGGGGCACGTCAATGTCCGCTATCAACATCATAAATAGAACGTAGACAAAATATTACAATGCACAGTTAACTTCAAGGATCAAATACAGATATTATGTATTATGTACCAACAAAATAAATAACTGAATCAATCAAAAGCTTAGAATTCTAGATTACAAAAATTGAGTACTGGCCTACAAAAGGCTCATGTTTCAGAATACAAGTATTAAAAGAACAATCTTGACATAAGAATTCATACAAATCATAAAGGAAAATGTTATTCGGTTAATATGAACGTTGGTCTGCGTCAGGCAAGTGTGGACAGCCGGGTCTAGCATGACGCGGACGGCGGGGGAGTGACCTGTTGGAGCAGTCGACTCTGCATTGTTGCCAAGTTTCTGAGCGTACATGCAACTTTAGGCTCAAATAACGCAAAAAGTAGTACGGATATACTTATTTTTTCTGCTTTATGTGTATTTCTTGAGAACTTAGCTTCATTTTGATACTAAATTTGTTCACGTGACAACGTTTTTTGGCTCCTTTATATCTATGTGAAGGTGATAAAATGTGTAATTTCTCTTTCTCCAATGTTAAAGGATAGGGATTTTTAAAATGTTCACTTCATTATTTTGGAAAAAGTAGATCGGAAAAGTACTTACATTTTTTTGTATTGTGAAAGAGCGCTGTCTCATTGTAAAGTAAGCCAAATATGAAGAACGTGACAACGATGTCGAGTTATAGAGGAGTGACTTTAAATCATTAATGACGCCGATGGGAGAAGATATTTTGCACGTAGTCACCGGATGCAAGGTCTCTTTGATGTGTACCGGATGTATACGGTGAGCTTTTGTTTTGTCTAATAATTTACAATGAAAGCATCTGTTACATTGATTCAAGTTGCTAGCATCCCATTGGCGTGTTATAAGTGACGTTTCAACGCATGATTGGTCCGTCATAAGAAAGTTGAAATATCTGAACTCTCTTATACCAGTCTTATACCAATTGCTATTGCTATTGCAATGACACATTTGTGTGAACCCTTGTACGTAATCCCTATGGCTCAACTCGGCTTGTGACTATACCTATACCTTATAACATTCTTATAACTTTGTGTGAATCGGTCTTTAGTTTGCAAAGCAATATCGTACAATGACACAAATAATCATTTTTGTAAACTTTGTTGTGGAATATTAGAACTCTCATATATCGGAGGTAAGGTAAGCATATTCATTTTCTATTGGCAGCTCAAATGTCATTTGCACTCTATTATGATCACATGAATACACCCTAGGTAGCCAATACTGAAAAGGTGTTTTTTGTAGGTAATTAAAGAAAATTCATTAATAACAACACTTTTATTAATAATGTCAATACAGGTACTTGGCAATTTAACAGCTTGTCTATTGCAACAATATTGTAGGGCAAATTTGCTTCACTCGTGAATGTAAACTTAGGTTATATGTAAAGTCGGCACAGTGCTAAAGCTAGACCCGAGTGACCGTCATTTTTGTGACAAACCCTCGCATTTTTTACTTACCGTATTTACTCACATATTGCATTGCCATAAGCATATTGCATTTTATAAGCTTTAAAAATGAGGGTGTGGCCATGACAGGGATACATTGTTTGCTGCACTTTTAAAAAATAGCTTTTCTGAAATTACAGTGAGCCACTAAACTGTGCAAGAGTGGCCGATATTTGTGTAAACATGAGTACAAAGTCTATTCACATCGGCCTTGTGCAACAGAATGAAGGAAGAGTTGTCAATACCCGTCGCATCAAACTACAGTATTGCTACTAAAAATTTATGACGAATAGTTCTAGTGTTTTTGATGTTCAGCCATCTTTATGGTATGTAAAAATTATCATAAACTTATATACAGTATCGTGTACCATTAAGCAAATACTGGAACCTTTTCCAACGAATGGCCGGATCATGTAAGAATCCAAGGGCCCTCTTGACATAGCCTGGGGAAAGTCTAGCGTTAGCACCAAGCCAACCTTAATAACAGAGAGTACAGATCATTGTTCATCATAAGGTAATTAAAAAATTACATTGAAACTTGAAGAACACACAGTCTAAAAAAAGAATAAAATGAAAGGTACTTGTGACCTTAACTATATATCAATAACTACTACGTACAGTCTATATGCAAGTGTTGTAGTAAAGAAACACAGAGTAATTACTATAAATAATCATGAATACAGCTTGGCATTGGTTCTTAAAAAATCTTAATGGCAGTGGAAAAGAATAGCATCAACCTTACATGGAAAAGATGAAGAAAACTGGAATTGATGAAACACTTTGAACCGTGACAAAATTAAAACTACAGCACAAACACCACTCTTGTACACACCAGAATACTATGCCCCATCTTCCGCTAGTGTCCAGCAGTAAAGCTCGGGGTTGCGTCACAGTACACAAACCCCATTTAACCTTAGCTTTAGTTTGGCAATTCATCAAATGCAATCAGTTTAAACTGTGAAAGATTATGCAGATACATATGCTGATTTTTACATTTTTCTTTTTTTTCCATATCGGGAAGTAACTTTTGGATTACCACATATCAGATAAGTTCAATTATAATTTATAATTGTTCAGTAATTATTGTATTGATAATACTTGTAAGATGTATATAGACAGCTAATAATTATTAACAGACTATTTACTGCATATTATTAATTATTGTACATTCGATGATGATTTTGACACCATTTTCCAACAATACAAACTCCGGTCAATGGAAATTGAAAATTATCTTTGGTAGAGATTGAGAATACCTGCTAATAATGCATGGCTTAGTTATTAGGTATCTAGATAAGTCATGGACTGCTAAATGTGACTAAATTGCACATTACTCCTTTAGCTTTAGACAGATTAAAAACTATTAACATGGCAGTGAAGTAACAACCATAGTCAATCATTAACTACATGGAAAATAATTAATACCTGTAACTGTACAAAGTTGTCACATTATTAATTATTCAGATCAATAACAGTAGAGGAATTTTCACTCGATTGGATATAAGCACATAATCAACATTCCGCCATCATCGGGGATTAGTACATTCGAATACGATTGCGAGGTCATCACTGGACCCAGGATGCCGGCACCCACAGCGGTTCTGTCTCCACACGGCTGACCGAGTGCACGAGATGCTCGAAGGCAGTCGACAGGTCGGCGTTCTCGATTGTGTCGTCAAACAGATGGCCGTACAGGAAGTTGATCCTTTCACTACTTCGGACCATTTCTTCAAACTCCTCATCCTGAAAATCAATACAGTATTAAATAAATAAATAAAATTGGATGGTAACAACATTACCATGCCATGCACATGTGTTTTAGTGTTGCAAGTTAGGTAAGTACTATGAACTAATAGAACATCATCTCTCCCAAGGAGACTCCTAAATCAACAGTGGCCTAGGCCTTCACAACAAAAGGGCCTTGAAACGTCCGTGAACAAATGCCATTACGCCCCCCTCAAAAGCCAACCAGCAACAAAGAGGTTCGAGTGGACCCTTTCGTACAATGGACGTGCATCGTCATGGATCTCGGCCAAGCCGTGTTACCTAGCGTGACCTCGAGGTGTGGTACTTACATGTTTGTGAGTGCAGTATCTAACTCAAGCAAACACAAGGACAGTGGCTAAACTCGAGGTCTCATGACCAGCGAGGTTGGCTCTTACAAAAAATTAACCATAATGAACCCCTCTCAACTTGCGTCATCTATACCTGGCTTATTAATAACCTACTGTGCTGAATGCAGACCTAAACACAATTATGTTAACCCTGTGTATGACATGATAATGATTATACTTACAGTAAATCCTCGGGAATTGTTTTCATCAAAGGTAGATCTTGCGTACGAGGAGTTACGAGTTTCTTTAAGAACATCAAATGTAGGAGGTTTTATAAATATAATGTAGGGTTTCAACTGTTGTGTTCTTAACATTTTTAAAGCCTGAAGGAAGAAAGCAAAGAAAACAAATATCAGTGAGTATCTCTGGGAAATTCATTACCATAACATGAGTATTTCTCTAGTAGGTCTGATTCAAGTCCTAAAAGCGACAAGTGTGGTCAACTCACTTGATAGTGGGGATTGAGAATGCAGACGTATCCGGCATCGACCAACGATTTGACGCTTTCCGCCGACGTCCCGTAGAGGTTCCCTTTGTATTCACCGTACTCGATGAACTTGCTGGCTTCGACCTCCTCCTCCATCTTCTCGCGGGTCACAAAGAAATACTCCTTCCCGTTCACTTCTCCGTGTCTCATGGGGCGGGTAGTATCTAAGAAATAAAAAGCTCTTCTAAAAAGTAATTGAAATAAAGCAAAATAGAGGTGAAGTATAAAGGCAGTTTATGGTGAAGTGGTTTGATGAAAATTTATCTTCCTGTAGAGGATAAAATAGACACCAAATCTGTTTACCTGAAATCATCACTGTGCACACTTACTGTGAATAACTAACTCCAAGTGTCACTACAAATGGCTTTGAAGGGGCTACCTACTTTACTTGGTGTATCCCATTCATGTCTTCATTCCATTTTAGTTAAATGCTGTTCCACAACATAGCTTTCAAATAATCAGCCAAGGCCCATAGTAGGAGTCACGATATAACAGTCGTTATCACGATAATCGATACTGTCGATATTCATTGACGACATGCCTAATAATATCCATGTAAGAAACTAAGTTTATACAAAGAATATTCCTGTGACAGGCGTACATGACACATTCAGTGTTGCAGAGTTTGAGTGCAGACTTGAGGACTTACAAGGAATTGGTGTTTTGTACTTGTCCGTGTCTGTGGCAATGAGCCTCCGCTTGAGCTCATTGCGTCCCACCCCCGGGGGCCCGATGAGGACCAGCGGCCTGTGAAGGCCAGGCCGGGGGTAAAGCTTGGCCACCTCTTCGTACGTGGCAATCTCCTCGCGGTCAAAGTCGTCGTTCTCCGCTGTGTCATACATAATCTTTTTAATTTTGGGTTTAGAGGCACACCGAGGGGACTTGGGGGATTGACACCCAGGTAGGACTGAAACAGAGCATAGACCTACAAGGGTGTTAGCGGGTGACACTGGCAAGCCCACAGACCATAGCATGTGCATTGCCGAATCTGAAAACAAAATAAAAACAAAATCAAAATAAGTCAACCAAAGTGGGTTGAAGTAATAATCAACTAATATACCTAAAGTACTTAATAATAATTTATCAAACTGAGTAATTAGAAAAGAAAAGTTAAATGTTACAGTGAATTAGAACAGCGCATCCACAAAATGATCATGGTTGCATTAGGTATTTCATGAAAGATTAACTAAAGCACCAAAACACAAGCAATAATTAATTAAAAAAACATAATGCCACTTTAAGAAATAATGTATTAATCATGAAATAGGTATTAGAAGAAACCAGATAAGATTGTTAACATGGAAGTACTACTTAAATATCACGTTTCAGAATTCTATCCATGACTGTATGGATGTATAGGCCTACATGTATTGCAAACTGTACAGACGATGCTCAAGTAATCACACTGAAGTCTTGGCTGTAACTGGCTGAGAAACGTTGAGTATGAAACACACGACTAACTGTATTTTCTTAGAATGGCATTGATATTCATTATCCACGTTTAGTGTCAACTGGCTACACACGCAATCCATGCTCAACTTGGTTTAGATACAGAGGAGGCTACTGAAGAAGACATAAACCATCGGATAAGCTTTGTCACTAGAACATAACAAAGAAGGTACCAGTTAATAGTTGTCTCCTCTGGTTGCAGTTCCAAATGTTACTATTGCATACAATTAACCCTCAGTTGATTCACAATTCCATGATACATACAGGGTTCCCTTAAAAAAACTTCGTATGTCTTTCCCTGACAATTTTTGTGCTGGTCTCCAATACATTTATAATAAAATATTAACAATGGTAAACTGAAATGGAATTGTTTCTGTTTGGCTAAAGGAATGGTTAATGAGAGGTTGGTACCGGCACTGAATAGGTTGAACCATGTACCTATGCGGACCAGATGGATAGCAGTTACCTGTAGACATCCCCAGTATGTACATATTACTATACCAAATATGTTTCAATTTGCCGAGTGTGGGATAAAACAAAAGATGGCTACACAATGTGATATTCATTGCTAGTTTAAATACAACTTTGATCATCTTCATAGACTTATGAGTAACCTAGTACATTTAAGTATTGTTAAATGTTCAGAATAGATGGATAAATGTTGCCAAATACACAAATATGTAGACTTAAAAATGAAATTTTAGCGCTAGCCTCTACCATCAATTTTGTAACGGAACTAAGTCTAGTGCACGACCATAGGTGCAGGATTGGCTGGAATGTATGCCGTCATATGATTGTGGTCACCAAATTAAAAACTAGATTGTGTGCTTGTATTGCGACAATGACACCAAAAGGAAAGCTAGGCCAAGATATGAAAGAATCAAGACTACAAAAACACAATGCAATCAGTAACTATTGAATACAATGTCAATTTACAAAGTGCTAAGAAGTTTATCTAGTTTTGGCACTACGCCAGACAATTATTTCTGTGCACCCCTACTACCGTATGCACACCCCTCCTTTAATTCCGTGTAGATAAAAGTCAACTAGTCTACATACACAGAGTATATAAATCACCTACATGTAAAAGTTGCCAAGCTTGAATTTCCAAGAAAAGATAAGTAGGTACAGTATCTAGCTAGATGTTTATATTGATCATTCCCTCATCATAATTGGTTTGTTGTTACCTAGGGGAAAACTACACAGTTGCAAATTACTGTTGTCTGTTAGTCATGCAAAAATATAACGTTAACAGTGCCATTTATTAACTAGGCTAGGCCTATATTAGAAATTTTAGTATTAGGTGTATTTAAAAAGATCGAGTGAAATCATGCCTTACCTTCTTCACTGGTTTTTTCTGTCTGGGTCCTCTCGTGAATAATTCTCCGTTCTTGCAAAGCTCTGCTCGGGATTAACCCAGCCCGCATGTTGCGGTCCCCCTCCCTCCGAGCCTGCCACCTACAACAACAACCAGAGTCAGGCATGCGTTGTTGTTGTCTTTATGGCCGATGCCAACGCTAGACCCGAGTGATCGGCATACTCACCACAAGTTCACTACTTTGCACACACTGTACCTGACCAGTCTATGCATATTATTGTACACTTGCTGACACATGTAAATCAAGGGCAGTACAGTACTACAGCAACATGACAACATGAAAAGAAAGGTTATCGTTGTACTAGTACTCACCAGTAAGCATCGTCTTGGCTCACGATGTGCAGAACGTCCCCTTTAACAAAATCAAGCCCCGCCTCTTTGCAGGGGATGTACGGATCCGTCGTGGAGCCATAATCGAAGTGAGCTCTTACTCGTACTTTGCTCTCTCTCAGCCCGAGTTTACTGTCTGCGGGCACCAATTTAAATGTAATTGTGCCTTCAGAATTTTGCTGAAACACGAGCATAGACAGTTAGGAATATTGGAGCACACAATACTGATAAAACAACATTTTAATTGAGTTTGATCCAAGGCAAAAGAGGTTACAGGATGATTTAAAACCAATATTGCATTATATGAGACTATTCAACATCTATTTACTAAACTACCATATCAAAACATCTAATGAATATTGAACTCAATGTTCAGTCCAAGTTTTTATTCATTTCACTTTCAAGTTCTGATCGTACTATATATTACTTATACTTACAGTACTTTGAATATTGTAGACAATCCTTTTGCCAGCTTAATAATTGTACTATGTATTGTAATCTAGTGTTGTCAATTAGTTTAGTATAGAAATAGTTAGATTAGTAATTGACAACCTTAAGTACGTGTATACTGTATACCAGTACCACTAGCTAGGGATGGGCAAAAACGTGTACTTCAGTAAACGTGTAACCTCTATCTGTGAAAGGCGTGTACACGTTCGTACTTGCATACCCAATAGATTTTGCACGTGAATTAGGGTGTGCAGTGCATTGTACACATGCACATTTCGGGTGCGATGTTGGTTCAGCGGCGCCGTCGGTCGACGCTGTCGCCGGTCGCACGCAGTTTAACCCTGTGTGGGCGGCCTGCACAGGTCCATGCGTTTAATATTTAGATGAAAACAGTAAACGTGTACACTATCCCATCCCTACCAGTAGCCCCGACCAAGGCAAAGTCTCACCAGTATCTTGAGGACGTCGTTGGGAGTCTTGCCCTCGACGTTGATGCCGTTGACCTCGCAGACCTCGTCCCCGACGTGGATCAGACCCGACCGGTCTGCCGCGCCTCCGTGCATGATCCGCGCTATCACGATCTTGCCGCTCTCCTCGTCCGTCTTGATCGTCGCGCCCTGAAACGTCACACTCAGTCACACACCGTCACGCGCATTTACATCTACACCGTCAGTACGCTACGCAGCATGACGTTTCAATAATTGAGATTATTATTATTTATTGCAATTTCTGTCTTTTCTAAATCTAAATTTTCAAATAAATCACAATGCACACAATTCCATATACACAGTACACACATTTTCAATCAAGTAGTGGGCATAACCTAAGTAATTAGGTAACTTTCACAGTGAAAGCTTAGTTGGTAAGTTGTAATTTAGCCCGTTCAAAAACGACTAGACGAATACGCTAATTGTTTTGTTAAATGTCGACTAGCAGGAAGCTCCAGAAGAGTTTTAGGTTGCAGTTCCAGTAGAATGTTTCAAGCTATTTTGCTCGTTATGTGTAGGCAAGGTTTATGATTGGGAGCAATGAATTTGTATTGTATCAGGGTATAAAATCAATATTGCTCATCAATTGATCACGTGATAGGCTTAACAGTAAGGTACAGATTATGCCAACTACTTAGCTACTACATAGAAGTAATTAAGGCAAATAAAGAAAGAAATAATAGGCCTATAGTAATGCCAAGATGGTTGGTATACAGAGATACTGTCTTCTCTACAAACGACTACAAAACAAACACAAACTCTGATCTGCCTATAAAGCTCAAGATTCCTCACACTTGAAGCATTGAAGTAATTCCAGCGTTATAGGACTCACCTTCCTAGTAAATTGCATACAGAAACATGAATGTGTCTTTATGATTTTATCAAATGCTTGCAATTATTCCAGGCACATATCACTATGATAGAAGTATAACAGCAGTGTAACAACTGTTATTTACATTATACACTACACTACACACATATGCCAGTGGCATTACAGTAGGCTATCTACATACATATGCTTGCATGCTCTTAAAAGTAGGGGTTGACATGTGCATGTCACTCATTAGAAGAGTAAACAATACAAAAATAGCAAATTAATTAATACTGTTGTAATTTTGAAGCAGTTAGCCACTTGAACACTGAGGTGAAGGGGGTTCACCGCATAACAAGTGTTTGTAGCAGTGCATTATGCAATCATGGCCTCATTAATTCAGTTCAGTCCATATAAAATTTGGTTTAAACTTTTTAGTTTTTAACAAGTAATTTTGTATTCCTCTTCAGCTTTGTTCGTACTGTATGCTTGACTCTACAGTAACTTTGTTTTGTCTACATAATCAAGGAAAAGTTAGTATTTTGAAGCTTTGGAACCTTTAGGCCTACAACTACAACCTTCAAAACCAGGTGCAAAAGCAGTTTACTTTGTCATTAACCAACAAGCTATCCTGGAAGAGATAAGAAAGAACAAAAACAAAACAAAATCTACACTACGTAACAAACAATAAACATAGCTCACAGTCACAAATATAGGCTCTATTAAGTAACTATTTGGGCAACCTGATTGCTACCCAAACTTACAAACTACTACATGTACTGAACCTTTGATACAGGAAAAAAAGAGGAAAATAAAAGCGTAGGAAGAGGAAACTACTTAAAATTTAAACTGGTACGAGCATAACCACCAATAGGCCTACTAGTTTAGTGTTAAGAAAACTTACCACTATGGGCTCAACACTTTGGGCACCAGTCTGTGCAAGCAAGTTAATGAAAGAAATAACGAGAGTAGTAAGTGCAAATACTCAAACTATGAGCGCAATGAATGATCTAAGATCATGTCAGTTCATTATGTAATTGCTCCCTGAGTTATTCTTGGGCAGAGTAATTATTTGAAATGAGTTTTCATTTTTCCAAAGTTGTTTTTCAACCCTAAAAATGGCAGTACCCTAATTTGTTTTCAAGTATCAAATACAGTAATGAATGAGTAATAAACACTAACATGCACAATTTCTCATGATCGGGTAATAATATGTAAAGTAGGTACTAATTTCATTGGTGTTTCACACTTCAAGGCTATAGTATTTAAACCCAAAGCTTAGCGATACGCTAGCTAGAGGCTATTTTTATATTATAAAGACTTACTGTTGTGTATGGTGTACAATGTACAAACCAAATCAAAGTATTTTAAGTTCTTACTTAAATAAGCTTTGGGAAAAGATAAAGGAGACCTACAGCTGTCCGGAAACAAGTTAGGTTAGATGATGTTCTTCATGTTCCTAACAAAACAATTATCCATTTCTACCTATCGTAGATGAGTTTTGTGAAAGAATGTAATTATTTGCCATTTGAAATTCCATTCTACTTACTACACGATTACTTCTGCTCAATACTGTTGCCATTGCAATAGCATATTACCGTTACTAATGTATATTTTTTTCCTATGCAGAGATGGCTTTTTCATTGATTATCTTAGAAGACAGCAAAGAACAAGATTATAAGCAAGTACAAATGCAATCTGATATCTCAAACCTGGGTAAGTTGTTTGGGCAAACATTAGTTCCAATATTTATAGGGCCTAGACTTAATATAGGCCTAAGGACATTTAGCACATCGACCTCCACGGACAATGTAACATCGAGGCGAGACGGCAATAAACGGACAATGTCACCAACACACGTACAAGTGTACGTTAAGGCAGAAATAAAAAAGATGGGGTGGATGTCGGAAGGGCAACATGGATTCAGGAAGGGATATTCCTGTGAGACGCAACTGCTGGGGATGACAGAGGACATTGCAGGAGTACTGGATAAGGGGGGAGAGGTGGATGCGGTCTTTATAGATTTTGAGAAGGCTTTTGACAAGGTTCCACATCAGAGGCTATTGGGGAAGATAGGGGAAGTGATAGAAGACGGTTGGGTAGTAAGATGGATGGGCGATTTCTTGGAAGGGAGAAGTCAGAGGGTGAGGGTGGGAGATGTTCTCTCATCAGAGGTGAAGGTGACCTCTGGGGTGCCCCAAGGGAGTGTGCTCGGGCCTCTGATGTTCGCGATCTATATTAACGACATAGCGGAGGGGATGGGGGCAAGGGTGAGACTTTTTGCTGATGACTGCGTCATATACAGGGAGATCAAGGACAGGGGGGATGAGGAGTTATTGGGAGACGACATGAAAAAGCTGGGGGATTGGGTGAGGATTAATATGATGAGTCTGAATGCGGCAAAGTGCAAGTGGATAAGGTTTACAAGAAGGAGACAGGGGAGGAGGGTGGGACCGACGTATGAGATTCAGGGACAAGTGCTGGAGAGAGTGGAGGTGATTAGGTACCTAGGAGTGTGGATGGCGGATACGCTGGAATGGGGAGAGCAGATAAGCAGGATGGTTGGGAAGGGCGTAAGAAACCTAAACTTTGTAATGAGGGTGCTGAGGGGAGCAAGTGGGGAAATAAGGGAGCATGCATATAGAGCTCTGGTTAGGCCAGGCCTGGAATATGCAGGGGCGGTATGGGATCCTCATGACAGTAAGGGGAGAGAGGCACTGGAGGGGGTCCAAAAGAGGGCGGCGAGAAGGGTACTCAGGAGGGCTAATAGATGGGTGGAAATAGACATGGGGGAAGGAAGGAAGAGAAGAGAGTACGAGAGCGTAACGAAATTGGTCAAGGAACTGGGTTGGGAAACTCTCGAGGACAGGAGACGGAGGGACAGGCTAGGGAAAATGTACAGGGTGGTAAGGAAGCATGAAGGGTGGGGGGAATTAAGTAGGGCAGTGGAAGGAGCCAACTACATGGGCAGGGGGGACCACCAGTGGAAAATAGAAAGAAGGACTTGGAGAACGGACATAGGCAAGTTCTCATTCCTAGGAAGGGCGACCGTGGAATGGAACCAGTTGGAGGGGGAAGTCGTGGGGTTAGGAAAGGTGAAGGCGTTTGTCGACAGGCTGAGGCCAAAACCGGAACCCAAGGGCAAGGGAAAGGAAAAAGGCAATGGAGAAGGTGAAGGAAGCGGGAAGAGGTCAAGAGGTGATACGGAAGGGAGTGAAACGAGGAAAAAGGACAAGAATGGGATGAAGCAGCAAGAGGAGGTTGGAGGAAGGAGGGAACCTGCGAAGGAGGGGACAGGAGGTAGAAAGGAAGATAAGAGTCCCTCACCACCGGCAACCAGCCAACTGTGAGATGAGCGAACAACAACAACAACAACAACAACAACAACATACCAATGGTTCATTGCTCTTGACTAGTTGAACAATTTTGATTGTTTCTTCATCTTCGTCAACTTCTAGTGGGATTTCGGGAAGCCGAGGGAAATAGTCCTTCTGCGCGACTGCATCGTGCGCACACAACAAGCCCTGCAATAATGACGTTTTTACAATTCTGCTGCATGAAAGATATCACAATTAAAACAGATTAGAGCAAGGGGCAGCAGACGACTTTAATAATCAAAATGCATAATATTGTATGTTGGGCTATTCCATGTCCCTGGGGGGAGAGGGTGGGGCAATGTTTGGTACTGGTATTGGTAGAGCAATGAAGATGAAAAAAAGGTTTCAAGATTATGTATTCGAGTAGTACGTATATTACTATAAAATGTAAGTATGGCTACTGTACTTATTTTTTTTCCCTCTTATGCAATGATGACTTTTCAGCCATTCATTTTTCTTGCTATCCAGTATAAATTAGCTTCTTAATCTGGCCTGCTCTGGTTGTCAGGCTTATATTAATGTTTATTGAATGTACAGTCAATGTAGGCCATGTATTGAAGCCATAACAACACGATAGGATGAGGCAACAAGCCACGTGATCATACATGATTTTACTATGCAGGTGTCGATTACAATTGGATACCAAAAAACAATTTAAAATTCACCAGCCAATGAATAAAATAAATCTATATCAATTGACAAACCTGGATGTGTGGTCTATGTATTAGTAATAATAGTTCCTTGCATTCGTCTTTTGTTATCCGGGGCGCCACAACATCCAGAACCTCTAGCGCAATCTGCATTGAATTTGACAGTGTTGGATGAAACTTTTCGTCTTTTCCATTGCTTAATATCTTATTATGAACTTGTACTAAAGCGTGAAGTTCTTTTGATTGCAAAAGTTCACTGAGAAAGTCGAATTCTTCTTCGGAGCTCGGAAGGCAATCCCTTGCCTCTTCCAACGATACTAACAGTCCAGATAAAGCTGGAATTGAAATAGTACAGGTTAGAAGTGTGAATGAAACACTCTTAACAATACAGCCTGAACACAGGGTTTGAAGTTGCCACATCAAAATCAGGTTAACATTTTTTGTAGTTGAATTTTGGTTATGTACAGGCTATAGAAAGAACAGAGTCTTACCTGGATCCCAATTACTCTTTGCCATCACTGCTGTCATTATAAGTTAACTTTAAATGATCTTAAACTCTGAAAACAAACAAGACAATCCATATAGCCTAGTTAATACAATAAGTCAAGATATTAAATGATTGGGGTAGGCTGACATGCTTTATTATAACATATACCTACTTATTCTGGTTGTACTTTACCACAGAGTTCTACCCAGTGACTGACGTTAGTGTCCCAGGCAAAATATTTCTCGAGTTGATTTTTCAATAAGTTTTGGATAGGCTATGTCTACACTACAGGCATGTAGAGCTTCAAGTGTAATTTGTAAAGCATAATTTACAAGTTTGCCTATTCAAGGTTTCTTATCAATGGCCATACAAGATAGTATTTTAATTAGGCATAGCCTATGGCTACAGTTAACAGGCTATTACAGGCAGTTAAAAGGCCTAGTTCAGTTAAATTATTGTTGTTGTTTTACGACATAGGTTACTTGACAGCTAGAGCTAGGTCGTATGACGTAAGCACAGATATCCATCTCTTCACAGGAAAAAAAAGACTACATTAAAATTATCCTCGTGTGCTAAGTTTGTGTAATAAGCATAGGCCTAGGCCATTCAAATTATTTTTTTATTTAGGCTAGGGCCCTATACCCTACATTCTAGGCCTAAGCCGGCGATACCAAACTTTACAATAGGCCTACATCTGTTTGTTTTGTTTTGTAAGTTCGAATGCCATTTCGCTAAATTAAAAATTATTGAATTTACTCTGTAGGCTACACTGTACCTGAGCATACTAGGCCTAGCCTAGCTTATCAAAATAGACTCAGTAACCAACATCCAGCATAACCAAACACAACTAAAGACTGGCCTAGGGCTTACACTTAACATCACTCTGCCATGCCCTACATAATTAGGCCCATGAGAAATTGATGGCCTACGAGCTAGGCTAGGGACTAGACCTATAGTGTTACCATTGGGTTTGAAATATAGGCCCAATGGTGTTACTCCCTCTACTAGCCTAGGCCTACAGGCTAGGCCATGAGCAGTGGGCCTACCCTCGGCCTAACCTACCTAGGCCTATAACTATTAGCTTAGACCTACGCCCTACCACGAAGTAGGCCCTAGGCCTGTCCTCGGAGCCTAAAGCCGTAAGCCTAGGGGCTAGGCCTAGGTCTAAGCCTAGACCTAGGCCCCTGCCTCGGAACCTACAGCCCCACCTAGGCCTAGACTATTACCTAACTTATTGCCTAACTTCATGCGTCAAAAGTTGCTGGCCCTAGCCTAGCCTATTGAATGTTCTAGATCCTAGGCCAACCTAGGCTAGTAAGGCTACCTACCTGCCTAGGCCTAGGCCTAGGCTTAGGCCTAGGCCCTAGGTAGGCCTAGGCCTAGCCCCTAGGCCTAGCCTTAAGCCGATACAACAGTTTATGATAAATTACCTTATAACAACCTTACATATTGTTTGACTGATGTTAAAAAATAAATCGTTATTATTTAGTAACTAAAGCACTTGTAACTATAATTTTACCAGTCTAGGCATGAAGAAAATCACAAAATCACATCCTTTGTAGACGGATAGACAAACTTAGGAAGCCATATTGTTTTGGATAACTGCCTCAGCCTATCGGATTTCAATTCACGACCACTGCAACATTTCCAAAATCAACACAACATATTTTAAAAGAATTAAATAAGGAAAAACGCGTATTAAAATAAAATAGTATGAAAATAATCTATGACATTATTTTTAAACGAACAATTTGAGAACAATAATATTCTTAATTTTTCCTTTCTACTGTAGGAATTGCAGACAAGATAACCAACACCAAAAACTAAACAAGAAGTTCACTAACAATACCCTGTAAAGTAAGAGTTATGTTATTGCACTATTGGCTCCTGAATCAGAAAAAGTGGTGATTTCCTGAAATATTTTACAATATGATTATGTATTACATCATTAATTCACATTATAACATCATAATATACATTATTATTATTACACAATTATATTGTTTTGAAAGTTTTTTAGCTATCAATTATTGTGTATGTTGGCAATTCTGTGACACATTGCAATGCTGTCTTGAATGATCATATTTTTGTACAGTTTCTGTGTTTTTAAATATATATAAACTATTTTTACGTATATTGACAGAGGTTTCTGTGTCAAATAGGATCATATTAGGTAAGGACTTCATAGTTTTACGTCAGTTTATACTTAACAACATTTTATGGGGTCTTAAGACAATTTCTTGACTTTGAGGCTAGAACTTGTTAGCCGTCCTCGAGGCGTCTACTTTGGGCGTCGCGTCATTGGATGTGGCGTCCGTCAAGGTCTAATCTCGGGAGCAAAGAATAGCCCAAGCTGAGATATTTATTTTATTTTTATTGCAAGTCATAAAGATGAAAATATGCTTAGGCCTAGCCTACTTCACCTCATATCTAAGCCTATTATAGATTTGGCTAAGTAGGGACCTACAGAAGGGTCTATAGCCCTAATATATAGGCCTAGGGCCTAGGCCAAGGCCCTAGCGTAGGCCTAGGCTTGACCAATGAGGCATTCATTCATTCATTCATTCATTCATTTTTTATTCGTGCATATTACAATGTCATTGTTTCGCACATGTCACAGTTTAAAAACAATATAACAGTACAAATCAGTGGTACAACAATAAACAGTACATTGTAGCATAGGCTAAACCCACTAAAACAAAGAAGATGCCATATTACTCCCTATCCAGCATCTCCTCAACAGAGTAAAATTCCTTCTCTAACAAGTATACTTTCAATTTTTCCTTGAAAATTTTAATATTATCAAGTCTCTTGATCTCTAGAGGGAGTGCATTGAAAAACGTTGCTCCTGCAAAAGTTGGTCCCTTTTTATAGGATTCTAGGTTATGGGCAACCACATGTACATCCATCCTCCTTCTTGTATTATAGCAATGCAAATCAGCATTTGTCAAAATTTCAGGCTTGTGTGACCTTACATACAAAATGGTTTTCATTATATATAAACTTGGGAGGGTCAACAACCCTAGCCCTCTAAACAGACCTCTGCATGATTCACGTTTTCCAATGTTACATAATATCCTTATTGCTCTTTTTTGTTTAGAAAATATTCTTCTAACATTATCTTTACGTGACCATCCCCAAACTAAAATTCCATAACTTATGTGGGATACAATTAACGCATGATATGCCAAAAGCAACAATTCCCTACTATTATACATTTTTAGCTTCCTTAATACAAACAAACTCCCACTCAACTTATTAGCCAGTAATTCACACTGCAGATTCCAATTTAAATGTTTGTCAATTGTTAATCCTAAAAGTTCAATATTTTCAACTTGCTCAATCGTTGTATTCTGTGCATCATTAGCCTCCAGATGTATCTGTTGATTCATTGCACTTTTTTTCCTGCTTACAAGCATTATTTTTGTTTTATTTAGATTAAGTACAAGGTAATTTTCTTGCAACCATTGTGCAGCTACCTCTAGGGTGATGTAGCCGTGCACTATCAGTTCATCCAGTACCTCATGAGATAAAATTGCAGTGGAATCATCTGCATACATCAAGAAGTCACCCAGAGTGATAGAGTCCGGGAGGTCATTAACATGGTAGTTGAAAAAAGAGGGACCCAATATTGAGCCTTGAGGCACACCCATTTTTAAAGTAGTACTACCTGATCTGAATTCCTGGTTTGTTCTCCTGTCTGTAATACTAACATATTGTGACCTATCATGCAAATACGAATGTATCCACTGTAGAGGATACCCTCTGACTCCATACGAGTACATTTTATTAACCAATATTCTTGAATTAACACAATCAAAAGCCTTTGAAAGGTCCATTTGCAGAATCAGCACATGCTTGTGCCGGTCCAACTCACTCAAAACAGTGTCTACTAAAGAGGCTATTGCCGTCTCTGTAGATCTTTTTTGCCTGAAACCATGCTGCTTTTTTGATATTAAGTTATTTTCTTCCATATATGTCAATAACTTATCACCCATAGCCATTTCAAATACTTTAGATATTGCATTTAGATTAGAGATTGGTCTGTAACAGCTTGCATCTTTCCGATTCCCTCCCTTAAAAATGGGGGTGACCTTGGCCAGTTTTAAGGCGTACGGAAATATTCCTTCATCAAAAGATGAGTTTATTAAGTGCTTTAAAGGCCTTATCAGGGGATAGGCACATTGTTTTAGTAGGCTGCTTGAAATTCTGTCTGGTCCTGCCGATTTTGTATTTTTTAGTCTAAGTATGAAGCCCAGGACATCACTTTCACTTACATGTTGTAGCTCAAAAACAATGCCCGAGTCCGGTAATGGTTTAAAATTTGTATTAGAGTTATTAATTTTCCGATCTTGTTCCAATATTTTAATTGGAGCCTCACCAAAGTATTGATTCAGCAGACTAACTGCTTCATCAGTACTAGTTGTTAACAACCCCTCTTCAGATTGTAACTGTATATTTATTCCCATGTCATCAACGGTTGACTTTCTATTTCTATCTTTATTTATGTATTGCCACAATGTTTTACTTTTGCACTTGGACTGACTAACCTGTTTCCCCAGGGCTTTTGCCTTGGCCTCCCTTATTTGCTGCCTATACTCTTTTTTATACTTCTGTAAGTCTATCCTTAAGTCATGATTCTTTATCAGCCTTAACCTGTTTGCTGTTTTCTTGATTTTTTCCCTTAAGCCTCTAATCTTAGGTGTTATCCACCTTTTCCCCAAATTATCTGTAAGCCCCACTTTACAATTTGTTTTAATTTGTTTCAACGGAAATGATATATTAAACAAACATCTAACAATATCAGCAAAAACCTCGTATTTACTATTAACACAATTTTGATTATAAACTGTCTGCCAATCTTGTGCCGTTAGCTTTTGAATAAAAGTTTCAATGTTTTTCAAGCCCATAGTTCTATATACCTTTTTATATGCAGGTGATTCCACTGTACTAGTAAGCCTGGTTGGGAACAACTCAATTATCTGGGCATCATGATCCGCTAGAGCAGTTATAACAACTGATGTCTTATATAGCCTATCATTAATATTTGTCAAAATATTATCTATTGCTGTAGCACTTGTGCCACTTACAGTTGTTACTGTTCGAGTTGGGACAGTAATCGTGGCTCGGACTCCATATGCATTAAGAACCTCTGTAAATGTCTTGCTGACCTTATTCTCCTTTAACATATCCATATTGAAGTCTCCACAAATTACCACATGTTTGTGCCCAAACACACACACATTTAGAATATCTCTTAACTTCTCAAAAAAGGTTTCTATATTTCCCTTTGGAGACCTATATACTACTATCAAGGTAAAAGGATTGCCATTTATGATCTTAATAGCTGCAAATTCTATTTCTTTATCTACACACAAATTAATTTGATCCTCATCCAAATATTGCTCTGTCACTAATCCTACCTTTGCACATATCAGAACTCCTCCTCCGTTGTAATGTTCTCTACAGTAATTAGCTACAATTTTATATCCTGGCAGTGTGAAGCCTACAAGTTCATATTCCTTCATACCATGTTCCGATAGACATATGAAATCCGGATTCAGCTCTTCTACCACTATCTCCAATTGAGCAAGTTTATTTGTACACATTTGAACATTTTGATGTAGCACTCTACACTGAAACCTGTTGTTGTCTTCTTCATCGCCCCAGTCGCTTGCCAACTCTTCTTCTATGGGCCTAGGCCTACTCATCCCCCCGTTTATTGTTCGTTTTCCTGGTTCACACGTAGAATTTCCTGCACCGTATCTTGTATTAACTGCCCTAGGAATAGCCCACCTCTGTGGTTGAGGTGTAGGCCATCCCTAGCAGCTTCCCACTGCGAGATCCTGTCATTTGGGTTCAGAAACGTTGTCTTCTCGTATTGCTTGCACATCCATTGTATGGCCTCATTTATGTTATCTATCGTCTTGTCCTCCAAATCATTACGATAAATAAGTCCATCTATCACGAAGTGTGAATCTGGTAATGGCCCTTCCCTTAGATCATCCATCAGGTTACCTAGCCTTTGCATCACTAGTAACTTACTCCGGTCCCTGATATTATTTGTTCCAACATGTATTACCACAACAGCTGGTTGGTTGGTAATCTCCTTATTAATTATCTTCATCCCAAGGCTACAACAAAATCCTGTGTTAGGGCCTAAGCCTAGCTAGCTTAAAGGTGTCATTCATTTTTAGACTTGTAGATAACAAGGAACATCATTTTAAGGGTAGGCCTAGGGCCTAGTAGGCCCTAGGCTGGGCCCACAGTTTTGGCTAGACCTAGGTCTAACCAATTTTATGCATTGTTAAATCAAATTCTAGGCCTACCGTTGGCCACTAGTCTTAGGACACCCATATAGATCTAGCCCAGGACTTAGAAGAATATAATTGCTTAAAAAGAGTTGTAGGATAGGCTTAGGCCCATATAGTTGTTTTTGGGGCATTAGGGGGTCTTCGGTTAACTATTTAGCTAGGCGTACATGGTAGTAGGCCGTGGTTCCATGTACTTATAATTATAATTTAATCTCTCCTAACGTGTTAAATTTTTTATTGTTTAAACGTTTAGGCCATTATTTATCCCACCCCTAGCCCTAAGCTTTGTTTTTTAAATGTTTGCCTAAACACAGAGCTAGTAAGTCTTAGGACAGTAAGTGTTATGGTCGGTGCACAATAGCCCGGGAAGGAGCTCCGGTAACGGTAACGGGAAAGTTCGCTATAATTTAACATTGCCCGGTAACGTTAACGCTAACGGGAAGCTCCTTCCCGGGCTATTGTGCATCGACCATTAGATATACTGATGTACCGGTATGCCACTTTTCATTTTCACTTCATTTGTGGTCTACCAAAATATTTCTGCTGTTGTCCAGAGGAAATGTAAAGGTAAAAGTAACTAATTCAGGCACTAGTGTTTTTGACAATGTAAATAATTAAATATTAAAAGGTTTGAAAGCAGCCTAATGAAGTAAAAAAAAAAGTAAATTGAAATGAAAGTAGGCCTAAAAAGTAATAGGCTTATCACATGTTAACTCGAGGTTTGCCTACTTCAACTGACACCTAGAAAATATAACATTTTACTGCCACAAGACTTGACAATAATTTTGGCATGTTAACGTTGCTTTGTTTTTGTTGCCAACCTCACTTTTATTATTTTTTTATTTTTTTTATTTCTTCACTAAAATAGTGAAAACTGACGTCTAGTCTAATTGTATGTTATTGATCTGATTGCAGATGAAAATTATGTTTTCATAGGATCACGCACGACCATAGCTAGTTGATCGACTGATAGCGGACCGTTGTTTCCAGTCTACTTCCGCTGCCTTGGGTCCAGGAGTTACTGACCCTGATGTCATTGTATAGACACCACTCAGCTTCTTTCATTCAGTAATGTTTTTCTTTAAACTGTGTTCTGTAGCCTAGTTGATCACGGCTATTATTAGGGCTTATGACTAATGTTAAATCTGATACATTATTTCCAATTGATTTCTATCAATAACCAATCAGAACTTTATCTCTGATTAATGGTGGTTGCAATTTGTTTTTTTAGTCTTAAGAAAGCCACCTCTTGGTTCACGACTCGATTTTACTTTCAATCATGTAACACTCAAGTGATTTTCTTTAAATATCTGTCATCATTCACCAGTAAGCAATTGCAAGTTCAGGGGCGGAATGGGATAAAAAGCAAGGATCCGACTCACTTTTATTTTAAACCAAGCCCAAGCCAAGCCAAGCTAGCGTTGAGTAAAGTAAGCCGGGCTTCAAGCTGAGCCGTGGCTTCGACACAACGCCAAAGCAAGCCCAGCCGAAAGCAAGCTCACAAAATCCAAGCCGGGCTAAACCAAGCCGGGCTAAACCAAGCCGGGCCGAAACTGAGCTCAACTGAGCCGGGCCGAAAGCGAGCCTAAGTAAGCCAAGCCAAACCAAGCCGGGCCAAAACTGAGCTCAACTGAGCCGGGCCGAAAGCAAGCCGAACTAAGCCAAGCCAATCCAAGCCGAGCCGAAAGCGAGCCTAACTAAGCCAAGCCAAACCAAGCCGGGCCAAAACTGAGCTCAACTGAGCCGGGCCGAAAGCAAGCCGAACTAAGCCAAGCCAATCCAAGCCGGGCCGAAAGCGAGCCTAACTAAGCCAAGCCAAACCAAGCCTGGCCGAATACCCGCCAATACCCGTCTGCAATAACATTTTGGCTTTGCCAAGTCTCACGCTCGCTTCTCGCTGTGAGATAATAAATAATAATTGTTCGTAGGAATACCTGTTATATCGTGCACACTAGCTTTACCTGATGTGCCCTTCTTCAGGTGCTTAGGCATACTCGGTTATTACTTAGGGTGTTTGGATAGTTGGGAAGGAATTTCCGAGAGCTAATAGTAGGACTCAATCCCAGCATTCGCCTTTACGACTGAGGAAAACCTCGGAAAAAACCTTCAGTCAGGACTGCCGGTGGCCGGAATCGAACCGGCGACCTCCAGAATTAGAGTCTCGCGTCTTCAAGCTGAGCCCCCTCTATCGGTGCTGTGAGCTTTCAACTTACACAGTTGTAAAATCAAACCTCAAAAGAAGTTATTGGCGTTATTAGAGACCATAAATGTCAATCATGCCTTTCTTCTGCAAAGTACTCACCATCCCTTATAGTACAGGCAGCTCCAAGCCATATTGGCCTCCAACGACAGCGAAAAAATACCCTACTACCCCCACTGTATCAACAATGAAACACAATCATAAGTTTTAATTATTAGCTTTAGCGATCCTCAAATTCTGTATGCGATGTTTAGATTTTAGGTTATTTATTTTCGAAGACAAAATAATCGGAGGTCACTTTATTTTGGAAGCTATGCATCTACCCTTCTTGCTGGTCGGAGAAACTGTCAACGTGATTGAAGTTTACAACCTTGTACAAAGAGAGCAATAAACCAGCCGCGATTGAACCCAAAATTTGCCGCTGTGCTAGTTGATATGGAAAATACAGTCACTTTGGTTGTCTTGCACCCTCTAGTAACTGTTCGCTTGTCACTGTTCGCCCACGCCCCCCTCCTCCTAATAACATACCGTTGTTGATACCGTGCGCCCGGTAGAGCCCAGACAGAATGCAACTTATCGCCAGTGAAACAGAGTTGGCGTAATGGCATATCGCAGCGCATGGCCACGATAATATGATGATAACAGTTGCTCATTTTATGTCACTATCATCTATGCATTTTGAGAAGTACGGTTACTTCTATATACTATAGTGAACATAGAAAGCAGAACTGTTCCTCTTACTTCCAATTACAGATTAATTAAACAAACATTTGCTAGGCCTAGTCAAAGTTTGATGGTGAAGGTAGCAAATCTGCAATCCCCTACTCAGCTTTAAGTCAAAAGTGAGCTGGGTCAAACCAAGCTGGGCTAAATCAAGCTAGCAAGCTCAGCGTGAAAAGTGAGCCGCATCAAATCGAGCTGGGCTTAAAAAGCGAGTCAGGCCAAAGCAAGCTGGGCAAGCAAGCCGGGCCAAAACAAGCTAGCCAGCTGGGCTCAGAAAGCGAGCCGGGCTAATCCAAGCTTCCGAGCCCGGCTTGAAAAGTGAGCCGAGCCAAAGCAAGCTAGCTAGCTGGGCTCAGAAAGCGAGCCGGGCTAAGCCAAGCTTCCGAGCCGGGCTTGAAAAGTAAGCCGAGCCAAAGCAAGCTAGCTAGCTGGGCTCAGAAAGCGAGCCGGGCTAAGCCAAGCTTTCGAGCCGGGCTTGAAAAGTGAGCCGAGCCAAAGCAAGCTAGCCAGCTGGGCTCAGAAAGCGAGCCGCGCTAAACCAAGCTAGCCAGCTGGCGTAAAAAAACGGGCTTTATACAACCAAGCCGGGCCAAGCCGAGCCGGGCCGGATCCTTGATAAAAAGACCCGGGATGCTGGGTTTCGGAGGGGCCCGCACAAAGTGGCGTGGCGTGGCACGGCTGGGGTCTGGGCAGAAGCCCCAGCCGCCGGAGGCAAATACGCCAAAGGTGTAAAAAAACTTTTGGGGTTGCATTGAATTTTATGGCCTAAAATACCATTTTAAGGTGCGATTAACAGAGGCCACCCTACCAGTAGCAAAATAATTTCCATTATATTCAATTAATTACATTGAATTACAATAAATATTACAATAAATTCAATTATAATTTCAAAATAATACTTATAGATTGAGGTTAAGATTTTTTTAGCAATATAGGGTACAGAGAAGTATTTACATCAAAGGAACTTTCTGGTAGCAGCCCGGACTGCCAAAGGGCCCGGTATGCGATCGCATCCCGGCATCCCTAGCCAGCCTACGATGCACGGTTTAGCTGTAAAATGCAACTATAAATTGATCCCAAGGCAGCCACTAGTGTTGAATGGGAGTCTAGTGAGGTTACCCGTGTGATGCCAGAATAAGCCCCGTTTCCCTCTACGACGCACGGTTTAGCTGTAAAATGCAATTAAAAATTGATCCCAAGGCAGCCACTAACTAGCCTACTGAGCTAGTACTGATTACTGAGCTATGGTAGATAGTGCCTAAAGGCTGGGATAGTATTGAGAGGGAAAGAATTATAGGAACCAACAGCTCACCTTAAAAGAGATCGGCAGCCGTGTTGAGATACTAGAGACTAACACTGAGTTAGTCTCTCTACACCGACGGGTGATCAAGGCTGTGTAAGCCGAAACGTTCCGTCTAATTGTAAATTATTGTAAATATATGTAATCTCCATCTCAACATGGCTGCCGATCTCTTTTAAGGTGAGCTGTTGGTTCCTATAATTCTTTCCCTCTCAATACTGATTACTGAGCTAGTAACTTATGCACATTCTCCATTCACTATCCATAAAGCTATGTTTAGCTTAAAACTCGTATGTTCTTAAACTACAATATGTTTAATGTAATTGCATGAAAAAGTATGACAAAAGCTCACCGAAGTAGAGTGATAAGCTGCGATAGAAAAACATAAAATACATAACACAAACAAAACTGAAATAACGTTTCAGTCAGTGTGACCTTCCTCATTAAGTAGAGACAGAGAACTGAGTTAAGCACTTTGTGTTATGCATTTTATGTTCTTCAATTTCAACAGTAGAAATCGCTCTACTCAGGTAAGCTGTTTGACATCCTATCTCTTTAATCAATTACATTGCCTCAGCCTTTTGGCACTCTCCTATAACCCTACAATATCTTTAATTTTAAGTTCTCATGGACATATCCTAGATGTTATGTTGTACAGCTTTCTGGTAGTTATCAATCAATTATCAACAAAAAGTGACCAGCTTCTTCCAACTGGGCCCACCTGGCTCACTGTTTCGGCAAGCTGCGTCCGCCATATGTTCTTCTCTACGGCCGTGCCTACCGCCTCTCCTCTGATGGCCTCGAATATCAGGTGTACTGTTGCGGTCCTGTCCTTGACATTGCGTGCTGATGCCTTCGTCTGGTAGATGTGTGTAGATCTTGCTTCGTCTGAAAAGCCCTCAATATACAAGGCATGTTAAGTTAAGTGCAAGTGAGATGATACGTAGTATGGTAGCTACCTCTTATTGAAATGGAGAACTCGACTATCAATGAAAACTTGGTGGTTAATTCTATCTCGAGAAACCGTTGGCGAGACGAACATGCCTCGTAAGAACCAGGATGGCACATTGCTTCAACTCATGATACAGTACGATGTCGAGGACACACCCCCAACAGTACATACGCCATTCGAGGGCTGTCGTCACAGGAGAGGCGAGGGGAACAGTAGTTGAGAAAATGTTACATGCGGAAACATCGGTCTAGGTGGGGTAGCTGGAACCTCGTGCTGATTTTGATCGTTTGATAAATATTTCATCCAGCGTTACTTTAAACAGTACACGTGTATAACCTAACTTCTCTATAGTTAGCTGTAATACAGCTGTAGCCAAGATTTTTGCCAAGGTTACTTTAATAAGCCTAAATACTTTTTTGGAAGGGATTCCTTGTTCATTCATTTGAGGTCATTTCTCTGAGGTTGTGTGTAGTTTGGTTATAAAAATGAATTTTAATGTGTATAAATTTACATCAGTTCCACCTCCCTGTAACCTCTGCTCAGACTCTACTGTAATAATAAATAATTATGCATCACCATAGCTAACAGTGGCATACTTGTTTGATTTTTCTAGATTTCTACAATGATCTTGGATGCACACACTACTTCCATTCAGACCTCTATGTGATAGAAACTACAGTCTTCCAGAGCATTCTTCCATGAGATGTTGACTGTGCTTGTTGGTAAGTAGGCCCACATTTTTTATCTTCATCCACATTGATGGAAATACCGAATATTGATGTTCGGTTTTATTTCAACTTCCAGCTAACGGGATTGCATTTGTTTACTGAGATTATGTTGTGATAAGTTTTTTGGGAAGTTCCGAAAGTTACCTATTAAGATGGTGCCTGCAAAAGTGCGATAAGCACAGCTAAGACAAATGTAAAGCCGCATGTGGCCTTTGAACTCGCACCCCACCCCCCCCACCCTTTCAAAACCCTTTATCAAATAATTCTATATTTCCTCATAAGTATTTCTAAACACTTTAAACCTTCTGCTTTGGAAATGTTCATGTGCCATCAGTGTCATCACTAACATTTTTAGGTAAGTGGTCGGCTATATACATATTATCATGTATACAGAGTTACAGACCATGGATTTGGACAGGAAGGAACCAACAGCTTACCTTGTAGTACCGACTTCCGACCCAGTCTTTCCTCCACCTTCGTCGGGTGATCAAGGCCACGTCAGGCCGAAACTGTCTCGACGTTTTGTGTTTATATCTTTTGTGTTTCTATCGACTCCGAAGGCCGCAACTTCTACAAGGTAAGCTGTTGGTTCCTTCCTGTCCTTCTCCCCTAGCTCAATTACCTAGCCGTTGGGCAATCTAACACATTCACGGGACCATGGATTTGGTTTCACTCGGGTCAAAATGTTTTCAAAACTGTATGTATACGTACGTAGTATATCACTATCTCTTCGGGTCAGTTCGTGACTTGCTCGTTCTGTGAATCTAGCAGTGGTGAGATTCAGTAGGGGGCCTATGTGTTTATTTTTTGTTGTTAGGTATTATATTAACTGCCTATTGAAAATTAAATACTTGGTCCTAGGTAGAGTGGATATAAAAATAAGCTACCTTCAGCTTCAGGCTTGTTTCAGGCAAGAACTTACAAAGAGCATGCTTAAACTTATAGTTTGAAATGCTACTGTATGTAAGTCCCGGGCCATAGAATCCACCCGATATCTGTGTGAGATCAAATTGCTATTTTCCTAAAGCCATGTTCTTCTGCAAGTATTAGTTTATTTCACTGTGGGATAATATTGTCTCATTAGTCATTAGCTAGCCTATATTGCTTGTACTGAATTTAGATGATCTGATAGATTCACATATCAAGTAGAAATATTACAGTATTTGAAAGCAGTCATAACGACTTATCATGACACGTACAACAAGACCTCGTAAGGAAACACCTGCAGCACCATTTGGGAATATCGGAGACTAGTAATTGCAAATTGTGTAGGGTGGTAGAATCAGATAGAAATCACCTCTTTCGATAGAAAAATACACATTGCCATCGCCTATTACAGTGGTATGAAGAGAGAACACATTGGCATCGCCTATTACAGTGGTATGAAGAGAGAAGAAAAGGTCTGCTGGTTGGATAGTTTTATCCTGGTGGACTGATATGATGGGCTTGTTACAGTATAAGAAGCTTGTTATAAGAAGCTGAGAGAGAAGATTGTTATTTACATGAATTCACCTCGCAAATCGCGATCCATTGTTGGTTTGATTTTTTTTGTGAAAGTTTGTTTATAAATCAAGAACTTCAGTTTTGGTGGTTTAAGAATCACATTTTGTTTGTGTTTTAGTTAGAACTGCAAACTACTGTTTGCGTCAATGTGAATCATTGGTCCTGTGGGTTTATTTCTGCTTCCAATTCAGACAAATGTACCGTAGTACAAATGTTGAAAATTGTGCTTTATTGTTTGTTTTTACTTTTTATTATTTATTGCAAATGCAAATAATATGCTTTCCTATTTTAGATGCTTAGTGCTCTAACAATGGGTGAGATAAATGGTATGAAATCCTTGTATTGTGTTTGGGCTTAAAACCTACGTCATGTCAGTGATTCTCTGTGCTTTGAACGTGGTGGCTTCACTGGTCCTATAATCATAACCATCCCTCCTCTATTTAAACCATACTGGCATAGGTCAGTATGGTGAGCTAAGATTACAAGAACACACTACTCCCTATATTGTTGCTTAACCCTGCTTCATAGTTTGGTCGGAACTGTGCACTCCCGGTAATAAACTGTTAATTGGCTGTTATTACAGACCCCCTCGCAGCACTATCCAGTCTCTTGAAGCTTGTCTCGATTCAGTTCTTGCAGCGCTTGCAAACGGTCGTGTATTACTATTCGGGGATTTTAATCTGGGAATTCAGTGGACATCTACTGAGTCGGGCATTGCGAGTGACGTCAATGACAGGTGGTTCATCGATAACTTCATAAACGGTCTTGGACTTCAACAACTGTGCCTCCACCCAACAAGAAATCTTGCAACACTGGATCTTGTGTTGACGAGCCTCGAGCCAGACACCTGCACCCTAACACCGGGTCAAAATATTTTCAAGTCTGACCACGAATCTTTGGACACGTCAATCACTCTACCTGCCATTGTCCCTCGGCGCCGCCACTCGACTCCTTGGAGACCGACCCCCTGTTGGCGGAAGGCTAATTGGCCTGGTATTGCTGGTGCTTTAAATTCCCTCCCCTGGCGACAATTCGAGGAACTCGATGTAAACAACGCAGTTCAACTTTTCAATGAATGGATACAAAATATTATCACTGATTTTGTTCCCACTCGTAAAGTTAAATCTAATAAGTTTCCTGTTTGGATGACTGACCGCACCAAACAAGCATTGTATAACAAAAACCAAGCTTGGAAGCTGTGGAAGAGTTCCTTGACTCCTCACACACGCCTCGCGTATGAGAATGCGCGGAAACTAGCGAAAACATTGTCAAGGACAGACTACAAAAACTACACTGACAAAATTACTAGTGAAACTGCATCTAATCCGAAGAGGTTCTGGTCTCTTATTAATTCACGTAGAAAATCGGAAAGAATTCCCCTCGAAGTGCACTCTGAAGATGTGACTGCATCTGAACACCAAAGACCCGCCCTGTTCAATGACCACTTTG
Source organism: Isoperla grammatica (assembly GCA_945910005.1). Lineage (NCBI taxonomy): Eukaryota > Metazoa > Arthropoda > Insecta > Plecoptera > Perlodidae > Isoperla > Isoperla grammatica. Next base: position 2,358,571 of record OX246739.1, read on the forward strand.
CAAGCAATTTTTCTGTACCTACTACCCATCCGATAACATCGCCTCTACAAACCAAGTGTTCTTTCTCACTCGCATCTCTTACAACCGATGAGAGGGAAATACGCAATTTCATAACAAAATTATCTCCGAACCGTGCAACTGGCCCTGATAACATTAGTGCAATTTTTATCAAACGCACAGTTTCCCAACTAACGTTCCCATTGTCCATCTTGTTTAATAAAATTTTTTCTAGCGGTGTGTTTCCGGATTGCTGGAAAACGGCAAACGTGGTCCCTATATTAAAATCGGGGGACAAAAAACAAGTAAAAAACTATAGGCCTATTTCTCTCCTTCCCATTCTGTCCACGATTTGTGAGAGAATAATCCACCAGCGACTACTTACATTTACACTGCCACACCTATCTCAAATTCAGCACGGTTTTCTACCAGGTAATTCATGCCAGACTAACTTGGTAATGTTGCAACATAAAGCAATGTCTGCTGTTGAGGCCGGGGAGCAACTCGATGTTGCATTCATCGATTTTGCGAAAGCATTTGACTCGGTGAGTCACAGACATTTACTACATAAGATAAAACATCGCTTTGGAATTCATGGTAATTTCCTAGCTCAGTCATTGCCAGTTTTTTGGAAAACCGTCTTCAACGCGTCGTCATTTCTGGGGTCGAATCTGGCTGGGTCAGTGTGACCTCTGGGGTCCCCCAAGGAAGTGTCCTTGGGCCCCTTCTCTTCACACTCTTCATGGATGACATGCAAGACTCCGTTGACTCCTGGATTTGTGACTTCCTTTTGTATGCTGATGACTGCAAACTCATGAAACGCATTCGGGATGCAAGTGATGTAATCATGCTTCAACGTGGACTTGATCTATTTAACCGCTGGTGCACCGACTGGGAAATGAAGCCGAACCCCAGGAAATGTTCAATACTTTCCATAACTCTCCGCCGCGCCCCCCTTCTGCATGGCTATCAATTGGGTGGTGAAGTGATTCAGCGTGTTGAGAGGCAGCGTGACCTTGGAGTGACTGTAGACGGTAAACTACTGTTTGTAGATCATATTGATACTGTTACCTCCAGGGCCATGCGTCTTCTTGGAATGTTGTATCGTTTCACCGAAATTCGTAACGTCATAGCACTCCGTACCTACTTCACTGCATGTGTGCTACCCGTGGTTGAGTACGGCTCTGTGATTTGGGGCATGTCTTCCCCGACTAATTTGAAGAAGTTGGATCGTGTTATGTCTTTTTTTCTTTCAATTGTTAAACATCGAGTCACAAACTTTCAGGACACGTCAAAAGTAGAAATAATGTCTTCCCTTAATTTACGCTCCTTAACTAGTCGTCGCTCTCTGGCTGACTTAAAGTTTTTGCATAAAATTGTTAACGGCAATCTCCGACCTCCTCTGATCAATCTTTTCTCCCTACATGTACCATGCCGCCTAACCAGATCGACTCAACTATTTCATTTACCTATTCCTCGCCTTGAAATCATCAAACGCTCCCTCTTCTACCGTTTACCCTTCACCTACAACTCACTTACCACATCCACCCTCGACATTTTTTCATCCCGCCGGGAGTTCATGACTAACGCCAAACCTCTTGTGTGACTTGTAGCCATGTAGTTTTTTTTTTTCCTCTCTTATGTTTTTTGTCATGTTAAAACATTCTTCTGTTTTTACTATTATAATTATTCATTACCCCATGTTTCGTACACATGTTATCACGTATTGTTAGTTAATATGTTAGTTTAGTTAATTAAGTTAGTTTTAGGTAGCTTAGTAATATTATTACGTTTACACGCACAATGTAAAATGGCCTATGGCTGTATTTGTGTCCTACCAAATAAATAAATAAATACAACAATACAAGCTGCTGATAAGAGCATGGTTCGAGTCATGGTTGACATTGACTCATAACGACAAACCGCTCCACGATATTGGCCACGAGTATAAACCACATTAAAAATTGTTCCTAGCAGCATGTATTTCAAAATTTTGTATAGGTGCAACGTAAATATTGTTGACTGTACTGGCTGCTGAAAATTTTTGGAAGAAATAATTTTGATACTTTCAGAAGTCAGTATTTAAATTTCAATGTTAGATTGTTCTGTTGTGCTGTGTGCATATTTTATCAAACTAAAAACGGGGAATACATAGCCTTAAACAGTTGAAGAATAATATTTTGTTTTCTCTGTGGCAACCACCAACCAATTCTTTGAATGGTCTTCATTACTGACCCACACTTTACACTTAAAACTGCTATAACTTGTAATTTATAAATACATGTTTTAAGGAAATTTCACTGAAGTCACCTGTGCCCATACTTAAAATGCATCTTTCACTAATTTGATTTCAATTAAAAGATACATATATTTAGTTTATTTCATTTTAAATACATAATTCTATAATTTTATTGCTGGACCTACACACCCTGCTTTAAGAGTTGTACATTTATAGGATTCTCCTCTGACCTCCGCTCAAGTATGGGTTCGGTTCAAGACATCATTGTGCCGTAGACAGAACAAAGTCTCTGACCAACTACGCTAATATAGGCTACTACAAGGGAAGGGTATTAGTGAGTAGTAAGTAACCTATACAAAGTTATTTCTCAATCTTTCCGTTCCGCAACAAATCTCCCTGATCGGTTACTACCGTGCAGGTGGTGGGTAGTGTCGTTCAGAGGAATACTGGCCACCGAAGCCAAGCGGCCAGAGATCCATGGCTGACGGCAAATTAAAAAAGAGGTGGGAGTATAACCCAGGGTTTATGCATTGATTCGTTATTTGCAGATAGATCAAATCGAATTTGTGTTCCTGAACAATATGTTATATAAAGCTTACGTTAACGCTATTCATGTGAAGTTTTAGTAGAGAAAGTTATTCTTAGCGATGCACAACATTAGAATAAAAATTATCGATAATCCAAAAACTGACTGCATTACCGATCGATAATATCGATAAATAATAAATGTACAATCATAAAGCAATCTTTTAGAGATTCCATTATATTACATCGCCTAACCGACCACATAACGTTATAGCATCATTCCTTGGACACATCTGACGTGAGAGATCGCATAATATGGGGCCAGAGGCCCAGCAGTATTTTGGCAGTTGAGTGAGTATTCTGATACCAACAGGTCCGAAAGGAACGAAACAATGCATTACAACGCCTTTTCAAAAACCAAACCATTTGATTGTAGTTTTACTATCGAAATTTAATTGAGTATCGAACAATAATATTGATTATCGTATGCAGCCCTGTTATTGTATACGTTGAGCAATCATAGCCAACAATAGTTCCAGTTCAAACCGTTTTACATTATAACGCATTCAGCCAAGCCTCACGTAGTCTATCAAGGCTGGCTCAGGCTGTTGAACTGCAGAATGAAATTGCAAGTGGGAGAATAAACTTTTCGAAATACCCCTTCGCTCGCCCCCCCCCCCCCCCCCCCATAAGTAACCAGTACTAAATGCTTTGCAGGTGATTTTCAAGAATTCCGAAATCGAAAAATTGATTTGGTGTGTTTTCATAATTTTCAGCTTTTGACCGATTATATTTTTTTCCAATTCCAAACCTACATTGTATAATAGGTTTATTTCGTTTGTAGATACTTTCTGTGATCGTATTCACATGTTGTTTCTGTATTGTGACGTCATCAGGGTAATGTACGGGGTACGAACCCAGATGTATCTGCGTTGCGTATATAGCGACGCAATCTCCCCCCTCCGGTCGAACAGGACAATGAGGAGTATATATCTCCCTCTTTGTTTATCTCTTGATTGGTAATTGTTCAGTTCTGTGGACGGCGGGGGAGGAAGGGGGGGGGGGGGAGGAGAGTCAAGCTACCGGACTCTCCGTCTGTCCGTGGATCGATATTTTAACTTCACAGATAACAACACAAATACAGAACTAATATTTAGATAGCATGAGTCAGAGTGACACCCCACTCGTTTCTGCTCCTTGGCTGCTTGACCGTCCACGATGTTTAGCAGGCAGATACAGAACGATTGACCTATATCACGTAAATAGCTTCGCATACGAACAAAACTAACAGTCATATTTATAATTTATCTTCAACCTCTTCGAAGTCTGGTAAGATGTTTTATCTTTGTTTATAATTCTATTTTGTTCAATCGGGTAATGCTTGTAGAATGGAAAGATACTAAGTGTTGTGCCAAGTATAATAAACAAATCGTCCATGATTTTTACTAATTAAGAAGAACAGTCATGTCGTAATTGTTGACGTTATAGGCATATTATAAATAATACGGAGGCGGCTGACGGTCTGACCACAAATGACTGGGTTATATGTAAACATGGGCCGTAGTTTTCACGACGGTCCTCGTACGTAAGAGTTGGCGTCATCCCCCATCGTGTGGATGCTATAGTTGAGAAACTGTAAGAATGAGGGCCCCCTCCTTATACCCTCCACTGCTACCCGACCCCCCTCAACTCCATGAAACAACAAACTGAACAACTGAAACAGACTGATTTTCAGTTCGTATTTCATTTTGTCAGGTTGTCACGGAGTTGAGGGGGTTCGGGTAGCTGTGGAGGGGATATGGAGGGGGCCGTCATTCTTACAGTTTCTCAACTTTATAGACATGTGAAGCTGAAACCTATTCCACTCTACATTGATGGTCGAGGTCTACGGGAAGACGGGCGTGGCAAGGACCGTCAATCTCCTAGCGGAGGTCCTGTAAGCTGGACGAGCCAGGACCTTGTGGGCGTCGATGTAAATGACATTGCTCGCCGGTTCGTCTTGTCCACCAGCTGATTCAAATGACAAACAAAAGCTATTCATGGGTTTATCGACGACATTAATTTCAGAGAGAAAAACACGCGCTTATACGATTTATACATATAAAATCAATCATCATTAAAAGTAATGTTATGTGCGGTGGGGCGGAATTGGTGAGCCATGTTGTTTGGACTCGCTGTCGTTGTGTTGGTCGGGGGGCGGCTCAAAAATAAAAAGTGAAGAGCATTTTCGATATATTAGTAGAATAATGCCACGTTTCAACGTAGAGCACCCTTATCATGTCACGGCCAATGGATGCATGGGTGCTTCACGTGCTCCTTAGGGTGTGTGGATTGTTGGGAACGAATGTTCGAGGGCTGTCTTTCCAGCATTCTCCTTCTGACTGGGGGAAATCTCGGAGAAAACCTTCAGTCAGGATCGCTGGTGGGCGGTATCGCACCGACGACCTCCCGACTTAGTCTCGCGTGTTGCCTCTCTATGGGGTGTGAGTGTACATGGGCAAGAATGTAGTAGTAGGGAATCGAACCGACACATTTTTCACTATGGTTTTTTTAGATTGTATTTATTTCGGGTTTTCTTTACGGTTCCGTTCAAATCAGGGAACATGGTACGCACCGCCCATCGTAATAAATACGATGTAATAAAACCAAGCGTTATGGACGGTGGTAAACAAGGCTAATTCTGTACTACAGTTAGTTCAATTCATGGAATCTTACATTTGCCAAAAATACATGTTCTAAGAAATTACGTCAGTTGAAACCTCCCCATGCGTGTGTTATTTAAAATAATGTACGTTCGGATAAAATTAGACAATTTCAATAATATCTCATTAATTTACAATTTAGTAATACTTTTTTAATCCATTTTTTGTGAATAGCTTCTATCTCTTGATAACATCTAGCCCCGCATCAATCCAAAATGTCGATATTAAATTAATTTTTTAAGATCATCTGTAGGATATGCTTTGCTATACTTGGGGGTGAGTAGTTGGTCGCTAATCGCATCGTTATTTGTCACGCACGGAGGTCAATCGAGAAGAGCGACGTAAACGTTTTGTTCAATTTACACAATCAAAATGGCGGATAGCGGCGTGGGTAGATGTTTCGTGGAGCCTTGCAAGTTGTCACCTTTTGGAACAACGACTCGTATTTTTTAAATCTGATGAATGTGATTCTATCCCTATGTCACGTTGTGAACTTCTTGGAACTTTGATGTTCCATCGCGCTTGCGAGATAACAGCAGCGAAGCGAAGCCTTTAAAACTCTCCCCACGTTATGAAGACATTATATTTGTTGCACTAAAAACATACACGGGCAAGTTGCAGACGATGTGTCGTTTATAGCGGGGAAATCGATACAAGTTTTGTTTTGTGTTTGCCATTTATTGCTCATAGCTCCATCGAGGCCATGCAGTTAACACCCCCACCCCAACCCCCCTCACATTTAGTTATTATTGCGTAATAATATTATGTGTAGCGTAGCAGCTTTCTATATTTATGGCATCATTTGGTCGACGGCTCTGAGAGTCTCGTTACATTATATGGCCGCTATGAAAAATGTTGTCGTTTTCCCCGGGAAATATTTCTCTATTGCCGCCTTACAAACCATTCAAATTATGGTATTCGAACTAACGCAGAATGTAAATTATTTATTTTATAATGCTAGACTATAATAATAGCAATCGTCGAAGTTTTAGTTACAGAATAAACTAACTTTATCGCTGTACTTAGTTCTGTTTTGCGATAGAAAATAACGGTTTTCCGCAGATGAATGTGATTTCTATATAATATACAATAATACTTGGAAGAGAAGATCGGAGATCATAAAACATATTTCCTGTAACGAACAAATCAGTTAAAAGTAGAAAACATTTATTGTTTGAGCCATATCATGGTTTCTACTTTATACCACTGTGATACGATCCACCGACAAGACTTTATAGAGGATAATGTAAATCAAAACACTGTCCACGTATCCTCTTTTCAATGCCCTAAAATTAACTTGAGGAAATTCCCCATCTACGGATACTCTCAAAATGGCTGCCACGTGGCTGCGTGGCTAATGGTGGTTTGTTTATGTTCTTAGCCGTAATTTATTTATTTGTACCACCAGTCAGACAAAAACAAGCTCCATCTCAGTAGACTGGGTTGAGTTGAGTTGTATGCAGCTTGCGGGAGAGCATGCGAGCTGTGTTGTGTACGAACATTTGCATTTTATACATTTGGAAAATGTAAAATCGCACAGATAAGTTCACCTGCAGTGAACCCAGACGTGGCTGGTTATTTGTGGCCATATGCCCGTGTCCACTATCTCCCCCCCCCCTCCCGTCTCCTCCAACCCCCAAACCCGTGCTCTCAATTTTATTTACTTCGTTCCACATCACCGATTCAAAAACACCGTTCAATATTGATAACCTCTTTGATGCACGTAAATTTACTTAGCCGTATAGATCGGGCGATCCTTCTGAATAAATAACGCGCGTACAATACGTTGCGTATGACGCGCGCACGCGAGTACTCTACGCGCGTTGTTTGGTGCGAATGATGCGTGTAATGTGCGTGTTGCCACTCACGCAACGCAACATCACTGCTCAGAGCAGGTGCTGGTTATTTATATACCCTACGTAAGACGTATACGTCTAGCAAGTTGCAGCTCGATACCTCATGTATTGTGATTTACATTGTTCGCCGAAGCTTGGGCTAGAGAAATAAACTTTTAATGAAATCTGGGCAATAACACGGGGGCCCCTCTCGTATTCAGGTAATTTATATTTGGTACTCTTATTCAGAAACTTGTAAATTGAAGCCGCCTCGTCACTTCGCATTGTAAAATATGTAGAGTTGGGGCCGAATAATAATAAACTATTGGCTTGCACGCGCACACGTTGTAAAAGTGAATGTTATTTACACTCAGTTCGGAGGAATAATGTACGCGACTTTTGTATTATTTACGCGCGGGCCTGCGCAAACACATCTGCTTGCGTTTAGGGGTAATCCACGAGAATGTTTTTAATCGTTCTCCTACGGGCATTCGCAATTTTTTTGAATTATAGCTTCGAGTGAAAACAGGAATTGAGTTTTCATATTTCATTTTGTTATTTTTTTTTTTTGCGCCCGTATACGTCGTATCGTAGCCCGCTCATCTCGCTCCGAAATAACTACTACCTAAATGAAATTCCGTATCATTGGAATAAACCCGGCATTTCAAATTGACGTGTCGATCAATATTTCTTAATTGAAAAAAGCCATCCATATAAATAACGTGTGTAATATTTTTACATGAAATACGTCTGTGCAAACACGGGCAGCACATTTCGGATAACGAAACGAAACGATATATTATTTGAGCTGGTTTAATTTGTTTTTTTAATGCGTCGGACGTAGATCCTTTGTTTTATACGTGTGGAAATGTTTATACGCATTCATTCTTTATTATATTAATTCGTAAGTTATGTCAGAAATTATCGTAAATTTCGCTTGCGTCTCCAATTTTAATTAGTTTTACCCTTGTAAAACATTGGCTATGTGACTTTTTTTTAAATTACAAGTTTAGTTGGGTGCAAACGGCCTCGTCGGGCCAGGTGTTATTGCAGCCGCCCGCGCCCCTCGGAAAATGAAACCGAATAACTTGGGTCGTCTGGCAGTGTTGGAGGTCTTTGCACGTCGCGACGCGTCCGCACTCTCATCTCATTCTCAGCACCAACTTACCGCGCAGCGCAACACTTAGGAGATGCTCCAAGTGCATTAGGCCTATATTGTTGCATCAAAAGATATAAATGCTACCAACTTATCTTTTTAGTGGTATAGCCATAGCTTTTCACATATTTCTAACATTTGGGGCAAAATATAACTTACATTTCAATTTGAACCCTTATTCTTGAAGACTTTCGTCGCACATAATGTCCCCCGTCCAGAAAACATTCTGCACTCGGCCATAACTATTTAGACTAAAACGAGTTCATTGTCGATTGCTAAATTCTAAGTGTTAATTGTTAGCAATTTAGATCTAGACTTGCGCCTTCGGCCACCACTTATGACGTCGCCGTCAAACACTGACGTCGCAGTTAGAACTACCAACAAGTAGTCTTCCCTCGGCGTATACATGGCAGTGTGTTGCCTGCACCGGTCACCACGTGTGCTACCGGTGTCCGGGCCTCGAACTCGCGACCTTGGGCTCTTCGCTTGACCTCTGAAGTCATCGCATGGTGTGTATGCAATAGGCCTACGCCGCGGTCTGGGACAGACGTGTATTTACAATTTATTGATGTTTTTTGTTTCCATTCCGACACATCCATTTATCATTCGAAAATATTTTAAATAATTTTGAATTATTTATAATCTCGGACGAATGTCGCGTTTATCGCTGCTTTGAAATTGAATAAGATATTGTAATAGGCCGGATGTTTTGAAAATAAATTTGAATCTCCTTTATAACATACACGTATGTGTTACTTCAGAACCTGAAGGTAAACATAAATACTCTTCCCAATGGATGGAAATAAGAGCTTGTATTCATGGTTCTGGGAAACAGCCAGGGGAATTATAAATAGGAATTGTGTATATGATATTTAACGAATAACGTTATATACAGAAAGATGGCTCCGCAACTTTGAAAATATTTAAACTTTGTTTTATTTCACCATAAATAATCGTGTGCGTCTTCTTTATAACTTTGTTTTATTTCTTACTATAAATAATCTGCCGAGTTCAACATTCACGGCAAGGGAAGGATATCTTCTGGAAGTCTGTGATCTGGTTGCAGCATTGACGCGGCCCAGCTTTGTTACGACCAAGATGCGCCGAGGCTGGCTGACAGTGACAGGACACCGTTTACATTATGGTTATAATTGTTTTGTGGAGCTGCAGTGAATAGGACAAACCCCATTTAGCACTGTAAAGTGGTGGTGATCGTCCTCATAGGACTTCATGCGATTGTGAAAGACTAAAAACTGACGAAGAATTAACGATTTTTAAAATGTGTGTGGACATTACGCCTTTTCATAATTTTAATTGGAGAAGAATAATATCAGTAAGAAAACAAGACAAGCGACAAACCCCATTTAGCACTGTAAAGTTGTGGTGATCGTCCTCATAGGACTTCATGCGATTGTGAAAGACTAAAAACTGACGAAGAATTAACGATTTTTACAATGTGTGTGGACATTACACCTTTTCATAATTTTAATTGGAGAAGAATAATATCAGTAAGAAAACAAGAAAAGCGACTTACACTACAACATATCTCCAGTACAATAAATTCTGCGAAACACAATGTATGCATGGTCTAACCCGAACCGTGACGCTATTCATCCGTCCACACATCAAATATTATTGTATCATAATCGAAGCTGGATTGTCATGGGTTCAGTCTTGCATCGTTCACCAGAGTCGTCCAAGTATAGTTAGTACCAGTCGTACCTGGTGCAGGAATAGGATGCTGCAAATGTGTAGCCTACTAATCGTCTTGAGATGTGATCTGTGGTGACGCCTCCATGAGTGATAGAGACGACCATGGATGGGCTCGGTCAGACCCAAACCGTGTGTCGTGATGAGATGAGCTGTATCGAGTAGGTACGGCTTTGGTTCGTTAAAACTGATTGAAATCAGTTGTATAACAAACCCCAGTTAACGGAGACTTACCTATAAGTAGCTGTCTGCAGTAAAGGGAGGGTGAGGGGAGGGGGAGAGAGATTGGAGGAAGTAATTAACCCCTTCCCCTTGAGAAACAGTTTTTGCGGAAGTGACGTTTACTTTCCAAGGAACAATCCAACCACTGACATCATGACAAGTCTAATTATGTACCCTATATCAAGAAAATAGATGTATATTTAATTAGAAATTTGCTTCACATAATTTATACGGGATAGAATTTGACGTAGGGTGACTCTGCTAGTTGTAAGAGGCGACAGAAAGGTACCCTGTCCCTTTCCCCCCAAAAGACCACTGTAACATTCCTTCTCTTATACTTTTCCCTAATAACCTCCATTGCTGGACTCTCCTTATGGCTACCCCGGTGATGTGTAATGGACCTGATTCGGCCGACGTCATATGGTCTAGCTGTCGATAACTATGGTCTAGCTGTCGATAACGTCGTAAAAGAACAAAATAATCCAAAATCTAGGCCCGATTTTCAAATACAAGAGTACTCCATTATGGGCGCGAGGTAGCTCTGCGTGTCGTACGAGGCGTTGCTCTAGGAAACCGCGCTTCCTGCGTTCCAGTTCCAGGTTCGAATCCTGGCGTGAACATGGACGTCATGTGGTTTGTCTTCGTCCTCATACTTCACCCGCTCACCGTCTCCACAATAGCTCCGTCGACAAAATATGAGACGCGAAACGCGATAAAGCCCAAATATCTTCCATCATCATAATCTAAAACTCGCGTATTTCATTTTTTACAAACAATATCTAGAATGCAGAGATACAGAGGTCACTTTACTCCATGCACGAGGATGAGCGTGCTTAGTGCTTAGTGCTTAGTGCTTAGTGCAGCCAAGGCGGTACAGAGGTCACTTTACTCCATGCACGAGGGGCGAAAAAGTGAACTGGAAATAAATATTGATCATTGTTGGTCTCTGTCGTTCATTTCGCTGTCTCCCTGCGATCTCTTCTAATCACGAGCCGTGTGTGGACGCGGGGGGAGGGGGGGGGGGGGGATGCTCGTTGTTAACGATGCTATATGCCACGCAGACGAAATTAATTTTGTTGATTTTTTGTATGAATATTTTGAAGCATTATTTGTACTGTCCTCGAGAGTTTTTTTTTTCATCCTGGGACTCGCGATGCAGGGGTTGGTGCCTGTTGAGGTGGCTTGCCTGGTTTCACTGGTACTCCCTCTCTCTCTCTCTCTCTCTCTCTCTCTCTCTCTCTCTCTCTCTCTCTCTTTCTCTCTCTCTCTCTCTCTCTCCACACCACCACCACCCTTTTGTTATTGCAATATACATCCATTATTCATCGGCAAGGGAGGCCTGAAGCCGTAATCAAAACAAATCGGTCGTCGAGAGCCGCGCAGGCGTAGACGTCGCCTACTTGACTGTCAGTGCGTTGCCTGCAGGTCTACTGACAGTCAGCAGCGTCACCTGCAGGTCTACTTGGCTGTCAGTGCGTCGCCTGCAGGTCTACTGACAGTCAGTAGCGTCGCCTGCAGGTCTACTTGACTGTCAGTAGTGTCGCCTGCAGGTCTACTGACAGTCAGTAGCGTTGCCTGCAGGCCTACTTGACTGTCAGTGCGTCGCCTGCAGGTCTACTGACAGTCAGTAGTGTCGCCTGCAGGTCTACTGACATTCAAGTGTCGCCTGCAGGTCTACTGACAGTCAGTAGTGTCGCCTGCAGGTCTACTGACAGTCAGTAGCGTTGCCTGCAGGCCTACTTGACTGTCAGTGCGTCGCCTGCAGGTCTACTTGACTGTCAGTGCGTCGCCTGCAGGTCTACTTGACTGTCAGTGCGTCGCCTGCAGGTCTACTGACAGTCAGTAGCGTTGCCTGCAGGCCTACTTGACTGTCAGTGCGTCGCCTGCAGGTCTACTTGACTGTCAGTGCGTCGCCTGCAGGTCTACTTGACTGTCAGTGCGTCGCCTGCAGGTCTACTGACAGTCAGTAGCGTTGCCTGCAGGCCTACTTGACTGTCAGTGCGTCGCCTGCAGGTCTACTTGACGGTCAGTGCGTCGCCTGCAGGTCTACTGACAGTCAGTAGCGTCACCTGCAGGCCTACTGACTGTCAGTGCGTCGCCTGCAGGTCTACTGACAGTCAGTAGCGTCGCCTGCAGGTCTACTGACAGTCAGTAGTGTCGCCTGCAGGTCTACTGACAGTCAGTAGCGTTGCCTGCAGGCCTACTTGACTGTCAGTGCGTCGCCTGCAGGTCTACTTGACTGTCAGTAGTTTTGCCTGCAGGTCTACTGACAGTCAGTAGCGTCGCCTGCAGGTCTACTGACAGTCAAGTGTTGCCTGCAGGTCTACTTGACTTTCAGTGCGTCGCCTGCAGGTCTACTGACAGTCAGTAGTATCGCCTGCAGGTCTACTTGACTGTCAGTGCGTCGCCTGCAGGTCTACTGACAGTCAGTAGTGTTGCCTACAGGCCTACTTGACTTGTCAGTAGCGTTGCCTGCAGGCCTACTTGACTGTCAGTGCGTCGCCTGCAGGTCTGCTGACAGTCAGTAGCGTCGCCTGCAGGTCTACTGACTGTCAGTGCGTCGCCTGCAGGTCTACTGACTGTCAATAGCGTCGTCTGCAGGTCTACTTGACTGTCAGTGCGTCGCCTGCAGGTCTACTTGACTGTCAGTAGTGTTGCCTGCAGGTCTACTGACAGTCAGTAGTGTCGCCTGCAGGCCTACTTGACTGTCAGTGCGTCGCCTGCAGGTCTACTTGACTGTCAGTGCGTCGCCTGCAGGTCTACTTGACTGTCAGCGCGTCGCCTGCAGGTCTACTGACAGTCAGTAGTGTCGCCTGCAGGTCTACTGACAGTCAGTAGTGTCGCCTGCAGGTCTACTTGACTGTCAGTAGTGCTGCCTGCAGGTCTACTGACAGTCAGTAGCGTTGCCTGCAGGTCTACTGACATTCAAGTGTCGCCTGCAGGTCTACTGACAGTCAGTAGCGTCGCCTGCAGGTCTACTGACAGTCAAGTGTTGCTTGCAGGTCTACTTGACTTTCAGTGCGTCGCCTGCAGGTCTACTGACAGTCACTAGTGTCGCCTGCAGGTCTACTTGACTGTCAGTGCGTTGCCTGCAGGTCTACTGACAGTCAGTAGTATCGCCTGCAGGTCTACTTGACTGTCAGTGCGTCGCCTGCAGGTCTACTGACAGTCAGTAGCGTTGCTTGCAGGTCTACTTGACTGTCAGTGCGTTGCCTGCAGGTCTACTGACAGTCAGTAGCGTTGCTTGCAGGTCTACTTGACTGTCAGTGCGTTGCCTGCAGGTCTACTGACAGTCAGTAGTGTCGCCTGTAGGTCTACTGACAGTCAGTAGTGTCGCCTGCAGGTCTACTGACTGTCAAAGGTTACTATGGGGTTGCCTTAAATATCTATCTGTCTTTCTATATCATACGGGCATGCGATCCTTTCTTCGCTTTGTTGATAGCGTGATAAGAGAACCTGACCCTCGACTATGAGTGTAGAAATCTAAATGAAAATAATGTAAATAGTTGGTAAGCGGAATTGGCTCACAGCCGCAAGCTCACAAACTGAGCCGTAAATGTGTTTTACTTATTCAAGAACCAAATTAACAAACCCACGGATTAATTGAAGTTTACTCTAGGAGTGAAACAATACATCCACATAAATAACACATGGACACAGAGTGTAAAGACTGTACGAGCTCTTTCTCCCTACTGATCCAATCAAGAACAAGAAAATTCGCGTTTATTCAGAAAATTTACTAATTTTAATCGAATTACTTAAAAAATACTGGTATACGCACTCCCCACTTTCAAATAAGGAACGATGGACCCCGATTGTGACGGCCCACTGCTGACGCTTCTTTCCTCTCCTCCCCCCCCCCCCCCCCCCCCCCCTCGATCAACAAGTGACGGTGCTCAGTCGGTCGTGGGCCCGACACTCCGAGGAACGTCGGGGTTCGGGGTTCAAGCCCCAGCTGGACATGTTCCGTCGTCTGTGCGCTTGTCTTCACCACTTACAGGACGCTCTAGCTGGACATGTTCCGTCGTCTGTGCGCACTGCGCATGTCTTGGCTCTTGCTTGTTGTTGTGTGCGCGAGGTTCATGAATGTACAAATCATCAATATTTTCCATAGTACAAAACCATATTATTCTACTTATTATAATTCCTTTGATATCTCTTTTTCTATAAGCCAACACTTTCGACAGACAGTCGCCGGGAAATAATGGGGGGGGGGGGGGTCGCCCTCGCCTTGATGTTCTCGATCATATCCCACGTGTGTCGATCACAGCGCTGAGCTGGTCTACTGTGCAGGCGCGAGATATTCTGTCATATTTTATAATGGGAGCATTTACGACCCAACTCTGGAGCCGTGGCCTGTGAACAGCTTCTGTTATACTTGTTTCGAGTAGGCGTTAGCCCCCCCCCCCCCCCCGCGCGCCCCCTCTAGAACTTCTTTTAATGCTTTACATTCATCCACCATAGAATTACCCGAATTTCGTTTTTTTACAGCCCCGGGCCTCGGCTGTTATATTATGTATTATTTAAAGTACCCGCCTATGTTTCGTTATTTGCACGCATTTACACGATGTGTATGGGCTGTAAAACCAGACATCTTCGCATTCACATGTATTATTTTACTTATAATATATTCAGAAAAACATATATTTTCTCCGTCTGAATACTTGATATTCCTCCCATTGAAATTACATATTGAAATGTTGAATTGTATCATTCGTGGCGTCCAACCACCGACCAACCAGCCGAGGCGTAATTTCGTTGCTATTCACAGCGTTGTGGGGGTCTACAGAAGTCGGCTCGGTTTTCTAAAGCAATTATTTAAACCCCACCCCCTCTCCAATTACATAAAGTACAACTTATGATAACGCGTCGTGATTCTCAGACATTTTGTTATGATGGTGCGCGGGCCCGTAAGTCAGAATGTATGGGCGGTAGTATTATCCATTCGTATCCCGCCCGCCCCAAGGTAACATGACCGATGCAAATTACAATAAGCGAGCCAGTCTTATACAGTAATTACACTTTTCGAAAATATTATCCGAGAGAGAGTGGATTGAGATAGACGACTTGATATTATAATAATCAGCAATAAGGTTGTAGTGAATCACTGGTTGACTTGGCCTTGTCTTCTCCGTGGCCAGTGGCGCCCGCAACGCCCGGCATGTGAACTACACGCTACGCTAGCTCTGGCCCCCGGACATAACTACATGTGACACGAGACTTCACGTACAGAACGATCTAGTATCTACAAGACTACTAGTTTGCCCTGCTACATACCTTAAGCTTGCACTTGTTTTATTGTTCTTTACACTTCAATAAGAAAATATAATAGCAAGTGACAAGTTTTATGGATCTTTTTTTAAATACAAGAAACTTTATGAATTTGGTTTAAGAATTAATGTAAAACTATGTTTTAAAATGTGTATTTTGAAGTGTCTGTCTTTTCTTCTATTCTGTGACACGTTTTGGACATGTCTAATTCTTCTTGATATCGGAAAACTCTTGCCCCGCCCTTCCAACAGCTCCCGTGCTGCTCATCCTTGTGGGACTGTGAATATCTTCACCACCCATCATGCACTTCATTTTCTTCAAAACATTATTTTGATTTTATGTTTGTATGTTGTACGTCCTCTGAGTGTTAATAGTTTTCACTGTGCATTCAATCTTCATCGTTGTTCTGCTTACATCGATCATGTCTGCATACTGATGTCCACCGGGCACATCTCCTCGCCTGCAGGGTGTCGGGTCCACCTGCCACGTAGAGTGCCATACCGCACGCCACTGCAGTCACTTGCTCCTTCCCCTCGCCCCCCTCCCCCCCCCCCCCCTCCCCGCATCGAACAGAATAGGTTCTCTTTGTGGCCGAGCCTGTCTATAAAGTTAGGCTCCGCCCTCAACATTATTAATATAATAATATACATTTTGGTTTGTTCAGAGAACGCATAACCTTTCTCTGGTTGTGTTGTCTGCTAGCTGCGTCTGCTATGTGATGCGATGCGATGCGCTGGGGCTGGGCTCGGCTCGAAGGCTTGGAGAACATTCATGTAAAGCAGTGACAGAATCACTGTCTGTCTGTCTGTCTCGCTGTCTATCTCACATGGGGGGCCCGTTTCACGCAACACTGCAGCCGCGTTTATTGCAACAGCGTGCATGCATTTCCGTAGCGTATGGGTCCCGTTTAGTTTATTTACATTTAACCAATTTATAATATTCAATTTGAAAACGCACATGCATTATCAATTAGCATTCTTTTAACCAAAATAATGCAAATCGGTATTAGTTTTCTCATTTCTGCGACTGCGTAGATGCTACCATTGAGTTATTAGTGTAATAAACTCAACGATGCTACTACTGGGCAACTGTAGATTATTTTGAGTGCAATACATTTACTAATGTAATTGTAATCTATTTTTTCTCAAATACATTTTTTTAAACAAAATGTGCGCTTTGCCTGCAATCTGTAATTAATTTTGTTTGGTTGATCAAAATCGAAATGTTAATGCATATAACTGTACCCTGCATACTACTAATGAAGTTGAATGAAGGTTTTTTCTTTTTTTTTCTAGAACAATTAAGAAAGATAATTACTTTGCCATTTATTACACATATTACTTCTTATCTATAACTTAGTTTGATAAGAAGCTTTATATACGGACGACGTTCTGGGCAATAAGATAGGGACGGGGGGGGGATTGAATGTAACGCCCTCCCCCCCCCCCCCCCCCCCCCTTCTTGTCGGTGCACCACTCGTTTACATATCACAATAGCCATAACCGTTTTGTACAGATGTTTCGATAAGATTGTGTATTTCTCACGATACGCTTGTAGATCTAGTCAACACATGTATTGTATGGGCCCGGTCAGTAAGTCGTTTGACCCGCAGCTACAACAGCTTCTATAGTTCACAGGTCCGCCGCGCGAGTTACGCCCACTAAACGAGCCTTACCATACCTAGAATCACCTGTATTTGTGCTTGTTTTGGATTCGGGAATTTATGTTGTGACTTGTGTGTCGTGTAATATGCAAGCTTTGTTATCACCAAAAACCCGTACTAACAACTCGCTTGTAATTATATCCGCTTTCTTAAAATAACAAAATGTAGACCTGGATCCGCTTCAATCAGCTGTTGTGAGAAATGAGCTTTGTAACGATAAAGTTGATCATGTGTGGAAGGGACATAACTTGTCACTTGTTGATCCTACGAAGGAAGACACATCACTTGTCAGGTTGAGGCGGCGCCAAATGACCAACCCTGCAGGTGACCGATGTATAGTTAGACACGGCGACGCTATTTCAGTCGGTATCACTCATCATGGTTCGGTCCAGCTCAGCTCGCTACCTGGGTGTGCAGAGAGCTTTTCCCGTGCGCTGATGTCACGCTTGTTTCTGTTGGGTTAGTCGCCCATATTGAAGAGTTCGAGGTTTTTTGACACATTTTGGAGTACATACTCGCTGTCGTGTTACGTCTACCATGATCCAACGATATCGTTCCTTACGCCCACTCGAGGACTACATACATATGTGCAGTACTAAATTTCTGCGCCGAGTATAGTGAGCTGTCACTGCATCATTCTATGTGACACAGTGCACCTGCAAATATTTTTTAAATAAGTAAATTATAAATTAATATATATTGTTGACCAACTCGGTTAAAGAACTGATTTACAGTGTGGGCCATTGTATTGAGTATGTGCCTCATTGCTGTAACGGCTACAAAGCCACTGTGTTTACATATACACCAGTGCCATCCGTACAGGTAGATGTAAGGCAACTTCCAAACTTAAAAAAGCAAGAGAAACACTCCGAACCGGGTATCGAACCTTGGACCTGATGCCTCGCACAACATCAACACTAATGGCTTTGTTTTGGTTTTTATTAATATACCACTAATGAAAATCATGAGATCAAGAAAAAACTTATTTTTTTACATTTTGAATGTGAATTGCATCAGTTGATGGTTCATCTTCATGTTCACTCGCTGTCCTCGCACGTATACTCGGTTCCTCGTAAGATTGCAGCGAGCCGTGATTGGTCCGAATGAATGTCAAACACGGTTTCCTGAGCGGAAGCCGGAGGCACCACTTGTTTGTAGTGAGATTTATTTGCCGTGGCTAAAATGGTGCTGAAGTGATGACAGACAATATAATATTTTACGTTTGCGGTAAAAGTGTTGCTTTGCCGCCAACTTGCACGAATGCTCACCCCAAGCATTTGATCTAAGTATCTTCCATCACGCAGTTGGCAACGCGGGCAACCACTACACCAGGCGAGCACACTATTTAACATTATACAATGCGTTATACTGTCAACTATTAGACATTTCATGATTGGTTGTATTACTTGCAATGAACAATCTGACGTTATGCATTATCCTATAGTATAGCTTCTGCTATTCAGCCGCGGCAGAAAGTTGAGCCTCGACTATTCCAATCTCGGAATAACTGGAGTTTACATCAGTTGAGTTGAAAAGATTGGTTGGAATAAGTGAGTTTAAGTCGATTACTCGAGATGAGAAATTAGTACCGCGTTAGTTTAAGTCTAAATCACGTGACTCCGTCGTTTGGGCCAATTCAACACTACCATGTCGTTGTCGTCAAACAACTCTGCCGATATGATTGAAATAACTACAGCCAAATATCGAGCCTACCGCAATTATACAGATATAAAATAGTAAAAATAAAACACGCCATTCATTTCCATCTCCGATTTTTCCAAGAGGAAACCCCGATGAAATTTCAATTCTACTTCGCTGCACGGGCATTATTGAATCGCATACATTTGAATTCGGTCGGTGTGTTTGTGTAATATGCCAACGCAAACCTCTTATTCAAATGCGCGCCCGTTTGATATCGCATTGTGGGATGGGCCGGCGTGAGATCGATTCATTATTATCATATTTTAATGCTAATTATGTTGGCATGGCAACGACGTGGATAATTACTATGATAACATTGCCATCCAGTGGATAGAGGGATAGACGTACATGGGGAGGGGGAGGGGGGCCGCGCTACGACCGTGCTATGAGCACAGCTATGAGTCTCAGTAACGGGGCAACAGCAACAGTGTTTACTCATGTTTTCAGAACGCTAATACACAATATCAAAAACGCGATTAACAGCCAGAATGTAGTTTTATAACAACTAAACACTTGTGATTCACAAAAGTTGAAGTATATTGTGTTCATTATACGGTTGCCATGTGGCGTCCGAAATAACAACCGTGAGGTTTACAAATAGCTGATACATTTTTAACCCAGCTTTTACTTATATGAAATTACGTTCGGGCTATATTCAGGGCGTATCTCAATGCTCTATTTTGACGCTAGTCGACTAGCCTAGTGGACTAATGTAACAATTAGTGACAATTAATTACAACAATCATTGATTGTTGTATGAGTGCACTAGGCTAGTCAACTAGCGTCAAAATAGAGCATTGAGATACGCCCTCATTACTTTTTTGATGTGGTGTATATAGCAATTTCAAGATATGGCTAAATAAACTTCCTCGCCTCGATACAGCACATCACATAATAATAATAAATATTAATAATAATAATGATAATAATAATTTTTATCCTAAATATTGATCTGTGTTTGATTTAACATAGGCCCCACTTTGGTTTCAGTTCGTAGAAAGGACCCGTGCCACCTCCTAGGCTGGCAGTGGCACCACACAGGTTTATCTTATAAGTGTAACGCATCCATGTAGAGGATTGCATGCATAATGCAGCACCAACTACAGGCACACCCGCACACTGGCTCATTTGTGTGCCTGACGTAGCACACTGGCTCATTTGTGTGTCTGACGTAGCACACTGGCTCATTTGTGTGTCTGACGTAGCACACTGGCTCATTTGTGTGTCTGACGTAGCACACTGGCTCATTTGTGTGTCTGACGTAGCACACTGGCTCATTTGTGTGTCTGACGTAGCACACTGGCTCATTTGTGTGTCTGACGTAGCACACTGGCTCATTTGTGTGTCTGACGTAGCACACTGGCTCATTTGTGTGTCTGACGTAGCACACTGGCTCATTTGTGTGTCTGACGTAGCACACTGGCTCATTTGTGTGTCTGACGTAGCACACTGGCTCATTTGTGTGTCTGACGTAGCACACTGGCTCATTTGTGTGTCTGACGTAGCACACTGGCTCATTTGTGTGTCTGACGTAGCACACTGGCTCATTTGTGTGTCTGACGTAGCACACTGGCTCATTTGTGTGTCTGACGTAGCACACTGGCTCATTTGTGTGTCTGACGTAGCACACTGGCTCATTTGTGTGTCTGACGTAGCACACTGGCTCATTTGTGTGTCTGACGTAGCACACTGGCTCATTTGTGTGTCTGACGTAGCACACTGGCTCATTTGTGTGTCTGACGTAGCACACTGGCTCATTTGTGTGTCTGACGTAGCACACTGGCTCATTTGTGTGTCTGACGTAGCACACTGGCTCATTTGTGTATGTCTGACGTAGCACACTGGCTCATTTGTGTATGTCTGACATAATACACCCCCACACTGGCCAAAGAGTGAGACATTAAACTATTGAATGCCCGATGGGAACTGTATAGAACTGACACAATAGACAATCAGATCGAGTGGTCTCTCGAATCAATCCTCTCTCCACCACCACCACCACCACCACTTGAGATGCATCTGTTGTCGAGTGTTCGCAGCCCACTTTGGGTCTTGGTCCGTCGCCATCTGCCTCCGATATATCCCGCAATAACCTCTTGATCGCGTTCACTTGGCACCCCTTCCTGAGGGTGGGTCCTCTCCTGCGCGGGCCTCGTAAGGGTTATACTCTTGATGTATTTGTTTACCACAGACAGTTGGGAGTCATGTGTCCACGTGACAACGTGACCGCGCACTTGACGTGCTTGAAAATAGCTGCGACTTGTTATATACGTTTTACTGGAAATTAGGAACGTGCATCAAATTTAAGCGAAATTGAATGTTTGAAATTATTTTTAATATATTGAACATTAAAACACGTCTACACAATTTAAAACAAAATGTTTTAGTAGCTTTGTACGATGTTGTTATGTTATTTATTCTTCTGTAATACCAACAATATCTCGCTGGAGAGTCATGAATGGCTTGTATTGAGAGTTGTTGAGTATTTATAGGGACACGCCCAAACGGCCACGAAAGTTTGCCGCCATGTTTCGGCTACCTCGATACATCCAAAACACGAGGCTCGTGCTTTCAGTTTGATAATACTCGGGTCATTGACGACAAAAGTCATCAAATTGATTGTCTTCGTAATACTGACGAGATCGTAATTGTTACTTTTAGGTAAAGTTTTATGGCACTGTTGCTGCATTATGCGGTCTCGGCTCCATTAGCTTTAACTATATGCAAAGCTAATTTTGAGAATAGTAATGGATTGAAAGGGCCAACTTGCGAAGAGAACACGCCACAGCCTACGTCTCGGCCAACGCGTGCCATGACAGTGCATGGCGTGTACGTACGGGCTAATAACGCTAAATATTTATAAAATAAGAAGTATTTTTGAGAGATTAGGTTGTAATGTAGGCACAACTTACGACATCTGGTAATGTATTATTCAGTGGTCGTAGCCTATCCTTGGTATAGAAATACTGTCATTTTTACTCCTTTCTCGCAGATGCGCCGTTCATTTTGAATAGAGGCTAATAAAGCCAAACATTTATAAATAAATAGCTTTTTTTTCTAAATAATACGATGTAACCAAGGCCCAAGCTCTCCATAGAGTGGCAGGCAGGGAAAATACGTTGCAAATTGAATGCCGCCAGGTTGTATGCCATGCATACTTGCATTTTAGTTGATATTTACTAACACACATTAAGGTAAACATCTTGTTTTTGCTCATTTTTTATAATAAATGTCAATAATGTGATGACATGAGTGAAGATGCTATTGGGCTAGGCGACGAGTAGCGCTATCTGACTCGATCACGTGTTATCCAGTGTTCGGGGGGGCGACTGTTGTCGCAAATGAGCCAATCAATGTGAATTCTTTGTCGCGACTGCGGTGCCGCTCCACCCCGCGCGAGTCCCGCCGAGATGCGCGCGTGCTCGGGTGAAACAAAACTGAATTCATTTCTTTCAATGGGGTGCAAAATGCAAATAGCCGACCGACTCCGCGGGGAATCGAACCAGGTCATTTGTACAAATTGTGTTCTCTTCCTCGAACTCTCTCCTTCGAACTCATTGAAACTTTTGATTGCCGCACATTTCATACATCGATATATACATTCTAATAAAGTAGGTACGCGTGTAGTGGTCCACAAATAGACCCGTGCCAGCGGGGGATGTGTTTATGAAAGACAGCGAGTTACCTCCCGCTTCGCTCACTCGAAATTACTTTTATGAAATATAAGTCGTTTTGAGAGGAGATAATTGTTCTGGTCCCCCTCCATGGCTGCGGGATTGAGTTGTCTTGTATTGGTCTCCTGTTGTGTGACGCGCACTCATTATCGACACTCGTAATAACTTCCTGAAGAGCGTTGCCCCATCTGTCTCGTTAGGCTCGGCTAATTAGTCTCGAGGCTGGGCTCGAACCCGCAGTCTTTATTGTTGCACTTCTTGCAGTGAACACTGGCAAGAACGAGAGCCCAAATCAAATACCATCTATACCTGTCTATGTGTTGACTATCGTCACCTGCACGTCTGACATTACTGTGCAGTGTGCATGTCTGTCTTATAAGCTCTCTAGAACATTATGAGCCTCCTAGGTCAAGCGTGCCAGCGTTGCATGGCGTGGGTGAACCTAACCCCCAAGATGTACCCAATGTCTCTGATCAACATTAATTAAATCAGAACCTGTATTCTTAGTTTTGTATTTCAAGTAGGAATAACCGTCGTCACGTTATATAGATTTGTAAGGCGAAAATACATGATATTGAACACGTTGTTTTGATTGGTCCTCAGCCTGTGTAGGTGGCTTCTGTCTGCACACGGGTCTGCTGTTGGGGCCTGATATGATACGTTGTTTTGATTGGTCCTCAGCCTGTGTCTGCACACGGTGGGGCCTGATTGCGGCGTCGTAAGTCGATCCAATCTATGTCGGACACGTCCCTGGTCTTACATGGCTATTTAATAATTAGTCACCTGATGTTGACTTGTTTTAATGATAAAACTGGTTGAGATGCGACATACGTGACGTGTTTAGCTAATTATAGCACGTCTAATTGTGAGCATGCAGGGGCATGCACCTCTAAAATAATGTTAATCGATTGTATCGTGGCCGGCTACTGTATAGGCAGCGCCCCCCGGGCTCGGCTACCGTCTTGGAAATGATAATAATTCATCATTAAATTATTGGTGTTGAATAGTTCGGTATGAGGCTCGTTGTTGGCTGGCCCTGAGGTTAGAGGGCTTGGCCGGCTCTGGGGTCTATCCACTCTTTCCCTTGTGATTTCGTCAATCTCGCATTCAATTGCCTCTTATTTGCATTATTATAATCTCTTTATAATGCCTGTGTTTTGGTATTTTCTCAACATTCTGTCCGCTACCGGGTAATAAGTAGTCTGGTTACTCGTAACTAGCCATTACACGAAATAAAACTTGAAATACGATCCGGGATTCGTGATATATAATACACTTTGTATAATTCTTAAGTGCGGTTGCTATTTTTATTTATTTTTTGTCAATTTTTATTGAATAATTGTACGAGTGTGAACAGGAATGCGGCGCGTTCGGTTGTGTGGTTATCAAGCCCGCCTGCGTGTATTAATAATTCATGTTGGTCTGGTGGTGGGGGAGAAAAAAAAATAAAAAAAACGAGAGAGTTTGTAGAAATATGTTTTGTTTACACTCCGGTACGAAACTGTTCTGCTCACACAATGTTTAGAAACTTGGTCGCGTATAGTATAACATTTTGCATTATTACAACTTTATTTCTCAAAAGTCACGTTTTCATTGAGAAATATTTACGTGCGTGGATTGGCTCCGCTGTGCACGGCAATTGCATTCATCAGCTTTGAGAATGTTATCTTAAATGAGCGAGGCAAGTTCTAGTGAAATTTCATGGCACAACTAATGTGTTTTTCCTCCCCTGGTTGTGCAACATGGCAGTTACTGGTTGGCTGAAGTGGAATGGTTTTAAAACCTTAATGTCCCTGTTTTTAGTCGTTTTAACTACACATTGTGCATCCCCATGATAGAGACGGAAACAAGTTTTTACCATTGTGATTGATTGGGATGGTATTATGGAAATATAAATTAAGGACAACTATTAATTCAATTGTTGAAACAAAACTCGCCAGATTAAGGATGAAGTCGACCCAACACTAGCAGGGAGTATGGGAAAGGAAGCCTCGTTTTTTCTCGTAAAGGAATGCAAATAATATCACAATTAAAAGTGCATGTTGCAGAAGTATGTTTCTGTTAAAGTAAGCAGCTAATATAGAAGCTTCTGGGGGAAAGGCAGCTTATTCCGCCCCTTCCCCTGCCGCTTACGTGTTGCATCCTCCCTCTTGCTACCCCTCCGCCCTCCCCACCTATCCTCCCCGTCGTACTTCCTGTCTGACTTTTACTCTCCTTCACTCCTCATCTCTCCTCTCCTCTGCTCTCCCACACCCCCGTCATCTTCTTGGGATTCCATCCTCTCATCAACTCGCGATTAACCTCGTTGTATATGGCAAGAACGACACAGACATCAATATTCTGTCTAGCCTCTCGTATAATTGCGCAGTTATGTGCCGGACACTTACCAGCATATTATGGGGAATGCGAATTCCTCTAAATGCAACCAACAATTATATAATTAAGTAGTTAAGCTTTGTGCTCAGGAGCCATCTCCAAACAAATTCCAAAGCCGAGCATAATATATAATCCAGATCAGTAGCCGGCTGGTTTATATGACGAAGCTTTCCTTCATTTTACACGACCGACAACATCGGGCTTAGTTGTTATGGTGTACGTCAATTATTATTGTTATAAGAACCCAATAAAAGTGTTTGGATTTTATTAAAAGTTCTGAAACTGCTCACATTTCTTAAAGAGATACTAAAACGACTTGCGCGTTATGCTGATCCCCCACAATGAATTACAGCAAAGGTGGCTGTTAAATATTTGAATTGTTCCATAGGGAGCTTGGCCGGGTTTTGTAAAATGTGATGCGCAACAGCGCTATCTCTTTCTTAACATCTTAATCAATGGCTGATCCATTCTGTCATCACCAACAACAACAACAATAATCAGTTGTTGTAATGCTTCCTGCTCGCTGGTATTAGGATCCTGCAAATGTCAAATGATGTGTTTTACATTTATTTTTTCAAGCAGATCCTCTATTGTTTTGCCATCCATCCTTACGGGTCCGTATCGTATGTATACAGCTGTAATATTAATTTCTACCGCTGTTTTTTTTTTTCTTTTTTCGCATCAATTTTTGTGTATCAACGCCTCTAATGTTTGCGTATCATTGCGATGCATAGAACGGGAACACGGCAAGTACAACCGTGAACCCGGTCAAGCCGGTGGCGACTTCATTTGTTGTTTTTCCGCCATGTCGGCTCCACGCGAATATAAGTTGTTTCGCCACAATCGACCGTTTAGAACACAAACAAGGTGATACCATCGGTTGGTAAAAGGTAAATTATACTCGAAACTTCATAATGTACATCCCCATGCTGTTGCACTATTTTAAATATTCATTTTTGGTAACATTTCACCCTTTTTATGGCGTAGTTTTTTTTTTTTTTTTTTTTTTTTAACTTTCAATCAATAATAATACTGTTATTTTGAATGCGTGGGTATCACATGGAGACTTGTAAACCACTGAAAAGCGCTCAGCTGTCTGTGGGGACCATTGGTACCAAACACTTGGTCCATTTAGCGGTAATTGTTATGTTGTGTGATCTCTAATCTGTGATGATAACTCAGCGAATTATTGCATACACGCTGAAGTAAGATTGCACTTAGCACATTACAGCAAGAACAATGAATGCGAATCATATAAAGGACCCCGATGTGGCATTTTAATACTTAATTTTATATACGTTTTAGTGGAATTAGAAATATTAATTTCTTGTGTGGGACTCTAACCCACTTCCCTTTGACCTACAATGATCCACGGCGAACGGCTTTGTGAAACTGAGCAGTAATTTGTATTAAGTTATGCATTATTGTGTATAGTTATTATTATGATCGTCGATGTTATCATTGATGCCTTTGTTTCGCGTCGGATGTATTTGTTTAGCCGGTCCACTCATGCGCGGTCCATTCTGCGCCGGAATCGCGGCCAATGGTTTGTAATGTTGTGTGTCCATCATATCATGCATTATCAATTGTTTAATAGAAATGTAATCCCCAGCCTGGTCCAACCTTTTGTTGTATAATTGCCAATTTTGTAACATAATTTGAAATTTGACATTGTGTTTCCGTCTTTCTGTCACGTTGGTTACATTTTTAATGTTTTTATGATGAATTTGCGCGTGAAATATCCCTTTGATGTTTTTTGGGGAGCGAATACAGTAATACATTAAATGATTATTACTAAGCTCGGCTGAAAAATAATCGTCACCGTTCCACGAACTGTACGTATGAATAATTCAGGAGCCCTTATCCCCCGTCGTCGCGCGCAAAGCTGGATGTGAGACCCGGGCTGGGTACGATGAGCGTTATCACTCGTGCTGGGCATCGTCGTGCTTTCAATCATTCGATTAGTCGACATTTAGTCATGAGCCAATCAGGCGCATCTTTTTACGTGTCAATCTTCTTACTTGAGAAATAAAATATGTATATAGTTTTGGTATAGATTTGGTTCATATTCAAGTTGTATTTTCCTCTATCTTTTTTATTGCGGTTAATTTGAAGTAAGTACACAAAATGGTGGACTTGTTTTTGGTAAATCTTATTATTTTCAACAATAAAGGCGCGTACAGTATTATGTGATGTCACTACTCACTACAGTTGCTAGCTCGAGAAGAGTAAATAAGCTGTTAAAGGATGATGTGAATGTGATATTTGTATCACATTAACAAGCTTTTCGGGCAACAATATAGAGGGAACACGTTAAATCCCCCCCCCCCCCCCCCCCCCCCGCCCTCCAGTCATTATCACCTGTGTTTTTGCGCCACTGGCTACCTCTGTCGCCAATCGTCCAGCATCAAATCGATTTTGCGGCTTTTAAAACATGTTGTTGTCAAAATATTCAAGTTCACACTTGATTCAAGAGTACGTTCATGTAATTGAAATGTGCCCGTAGGCGATACAATAGAATTACTGCAAACCAATTAGGACCGTTCGAATATTAATTTTGTTAATTACGGCCGGTCGCTCTTTAGGGCTGTTTTATTTAAATGCAGTTGCGTTTAAAACGTTCTATTTCAGTTGGTCGTATATATATATATCATATAATATACGGGGGGCTTTTTGTCGCGAATATTGTAAAGGAGGCTTCAACCACAGTCAACGTACCCCTACAATTGCGCCCTGGATGCTTCAAGGAACAAGTTGAATTCTTTACAATATTGGCGGCAAGCACACGCAACATGCAGTTTTCCCAGGTTGCCGTTTGTTTTACGAGGATCATTTGATTTTTGTTTATACGAGGGGTATATTCAAGATCCCTATGAGGAGAGTCTCCCATATTTGGAGCTTCAATCCATTGCACAAAGTGTATAATTTATGTTCTTCTGAAAGTTTTTTTTTTATAATTAGTTAATTCGACAACGTTTTACCCTGCACTGCACACCCGTGTTCTGACTGATACACACATTTGCTTGCTCGAGTTATAACTGAACACTGAACACGTGTATCAGTACTGATTACAAGTGCGAGTGTTTCACGTGTAACAAACATGTTCCCCTTACGATGTGTCGGGGGGCGTGTGACGTCACGGGGCGATGTACAAAGCGAGAGTGACTTTCCGCCAATTAGCGACGTTTCAACGCAAAACAATCCCTGGGTCTGGAAATTCGCGTTGAACCACTTCAATAAAATGTGATTTCATTTATTAATTATACGTCAAACGCGTTTTTTTTTTTATTATTCATTGTACCACTTGACTATTTTGTTTGACATGGTTACAGCAACCCCTGATACGTAACGTCAAAAGAGTCCGGCTGAATTGTGCATTTGTGTATTTATTTATGTAGCGCGGTGCATAACAGAGCAGGTCGCATTGTGAGCGAATATGTTCTTACATTACTCGGTGTATTAACGCATGTTTCACGGGACTGCGATCCCGTGCGTGCGCAGTAAACATTTTTAATGAATATTTAAACCATGCCAGATATTTACCTTCTGACTTATTTAGTTTGTTTGGTAAGTTTGTAGGCTAGGTAATCTAAAAATAGCACTTTTTATTTATGTCGTGATTACTTGGAAATTTGTTCGCGTCATTTGGAACGCGAGGAAATAATTAAGCGGTGTACTTAACTGTTCGCCTTATCAACGCCTGCCGGGTATCGTTATACAACACCAGATCTATTTGCCGATCCAATGGAAAACATTTTGTATACACTAATCATTTTTATGACGTCACCGAGATTCGCGTTAATTGAACGAATGTATTTCCAGCCGTGGCAGCTGAAGGGAAACTCGGTGCGGCTACGACAACGTGAGCCGTACACTGTACAGCGGTACATTCAACGCGGCTTACAACATTGCGTTACAATCAATCAATATAGATAGGGACGATAACTTAGTATGGAATAGCCACTAATAATCATACGGAAAGTAATAACTGTGTATCTCTCCAACGCCTGAAACTCTCACGGTGTATTTGCCAACAAGGCTAGAAGTAAGAACATGTTTTTGCATGTCTAACAAACTCGATAGTCCGCCATAAAGGCTCAATAAATGACAATCTATTCTAAATGGATTTAATTATATATTTATTGAATAAACTATTTGTATTAGAAAGGTAGATGCCAAAAGGCTGCAGAAAGCCTTGGTCTTCGTTTAAATTGCTTATAGCTTTAGTGGTCGGCAAATGAAATAAATTGAAAAAAGTAATTACAGTATGTACTTCTTAGAACCTTAAAAAGTAAAATAAAAACAAATCCAAATTCGAGATCTTGAAAAAAGGCTTGCAACGGGCATAACCACACAAGTAATGTGTATATATTATTGCATGTGTGTGCATACCTGTCTGAAATGCTCGGTCCTGCTTTTCGAAGTACTTGTAGATATAGATAGTTATGTGATGAGAGGCACATCACATGCATCCCGGATGTGCACCCTACCCTACAGAAGTCCCAATTTATTATTTTATTTCTTTTTTTTTTTATCTCTATTTCTTTCTTCAGTTTAATTCAATGGTATCTCTGTCTAAATTAGTTTTGTTCCGTTGCTCGTGTTATCTTAATTGCTATTTATTTTGTATATATTTTAAATTTTGAATAACAGTCTCATTCAGTAGTATTGTTTTGTTGTTCATGTTAATTGCTATTCTGTTTGATATTTATTCAGTGTTTTTATTATATATCGTATAATTGTATTTATTGCCCTCCTTTGTAAACTCCGTTTTCATAACTGAATGAGGCAGACATTAAATAAATAAATAAATGAAATGCTTTTTGGAGGCGAATGTAACAAGAACTGAAGAGATATCTTCAAAAACATTTTGATTTCATCTGTGGGAAAAGTTGAGTAGGTATAGTCAATTTTAATCATCCGTTTTTCTATGGGATACCGTATACCACATGTATTTGTTTATAGGTAGACGGTTAAAATGTTACCACTTACCGGAATAAATCGTTATTTGTAAATACAACACGTTTGCCATTATTGTCATTGTGACTATATTAATGGAAGGAGCAGATTAATAGCGGCGTGAATGTCCCATTGTAGGCCACCTGTATAATATGTAGGCTACTGTGCTTGAAACTGACTGGATATCGTGCGTATTTCTACTAGTCCGGGCAATAGATAACATACGTACACCATGCGTTCTCAAGTGTGTATCACGCAGCTGTCAGTGTATTTTAGCCATGCACACGCCTGTTCTATGTGGTTGTAAATAGTCTATTACACCCTTAACGCCCGTGGGTAGTAGTATAGCCACACGCACTACTCCACTACTCCCCGATGTCAGTTGAGCGGGCTCGACTTGCTCAGTTCGATTCCAGTCTTACTTCTAGAAATGACAAGATGATTTTGGAAGACTTCGTTCGCCGATACACCTGTAACAGTGCTCACAGCCGTATAGTGTGGCACTCCTAGCCTAGCCTAGCCTATTTAACCCTAGAGCTCCTACTAGTAGTGCTGGCAAATGTAGCAAATCACGCACGCATCACACAATGGAGGGAGATTTGAAATAAGACAATATCCCCGAACCATACACGCGTGTAGACGTGCGTTGTGCTGTACAGTACGCACTACGCACACACTCTCCGTGCATGACGGAACACTCGCGTGCTCGTTACTCACGTCGGGAGCCTCCGTGCGTTAGGGGCCACCAGAGTAATGTACGATAAACATTCTAAAACACCGCTTACTCTTCCCAGAGGTGTTTATGCCGTGTTTAGCTTTGATTAGAACACATAAACGGAAGTCGCTGTTCCACCCCGTGTGGCGTCATGACCACTTGCCGAGATTTGAGCCAGCTACGCCCTCTTTCAGTCCACGGTAGCTCTATCAACTATCATCGGCGATAAGAGCGCCCCGCGTCAATAGTACCATCTTCATGTTCTACTTGTCTGGTTCCTACTTATAATACGACCTTGGGCTGGTTACGTGAACATCCCTAACACAGTGGCCGTGTCTAATGAGGCTTGTACACTCGACTTAGCGGAAGATAGTATTTTAAGAATGTGTGAAGGAACGCCTGGAATCTTTCGATTTGCTTTGAAACAGCGTTCTTGAAAGAGGCGGTTGAGTCGGCATGTGAATTGTTGTATTGCATTTAGGGTGAAGCCCTACTTTTTGACGTGATTGCCGACGTTATGCTGTTTTAAAGAGGTGGCAGCGCACTCGAACAGTCTGTTAAAGTGGTTACTGGGTATCGTGGGCGTAATGTAAAGTGTGAGCACCCGTGGTTACAGAAGAAGATAAATGACGGACAGACGGACGGACGGACGGTCCGGCACGCAATGCCTCGGTCACGCTAACCTCAACACAACCCATTCAAATCACTCGAAGCAGCCATCTTTTTGTACGATTTTCAATGTTGATGTTATATTTTATTGATTTCTCTTAAATAATTTACTCGGTTTCCGAACTTGTGAATAATAGATTCCCAACTTGTGATAAAAAATACATTTGTGAGAAACTCCAGCGAGCGTTCATTGTGTCCCGGTCGTAATAATTGGGCCCCTCCCATTCCCCTAAGTTCAAAATCCACTCCACCCCTGAGCAATCCTGATTCCATTACCATAATAGAAACTAAACGAAATTAAATAATTTCCCCTGTAAGCCCGCTCCGCGCATTTCTATTAAATTATCATTTTCGTGTACACTACAACCAATCGCTCTTCGGTCCAATAAAAACAAAGAACTTGGCCCGCCGCTCCGAAAGAGGTAAATATCTCTTCCTTATTATTGTAACTTAATTAAAACGAATAACCTTTATGGGGCGAAAATTAAACGAAGTTATTTTAGTGCGGATCCTGTCCCCGAGAACAAAGCGAGCTGTGACGTCACTTGGTGTTTAGGTCGGTGCACAGGGTGGGTCGTAATACTGACACTCTGAGCTACAGGGTGAGAGAGTGTTGAGTCCCTCATTGTAATGTTGTTGTTGTTGTTGTTCTGCTGGTGACGTCACTTGGTGTTTAGGTCGGCGCACAGGGTGGGTCGTAATACTGACACTCTCAGCTACAGGGTGAGATGGGTGTTGAGTCCCTCGTTGTAATGTTGTTGTTGTTGTTGTTGTTCTGCTGGTGACGTCACTTGGTGTTTAGGTCGGTGCACAGGGTGGGTCGTAATACTGACACTCTGAGCTACAGGGTGAGATGGGTGTTGAGTCCCTCGTTGTAATGTTGTTGTTGTTGTTGTTGTTCTGCTGGTGACGTCACTTGGTGTTTAGGTCGGCGCACAGGGTGGGTCGTAATACTGACACTCTGAGCTACAGGGTGAGATGGGTGTTGAGTCCCTCGTTGTAATGTTGTTGTTGTTGTTGTTCTGCTGTGACGTCACTTGGTGTTTAGGTCGGCGCACAGGGTGGGTCGTAATACTGACACTCTGAGCTACAGGGTGGGCGGGTGTTGAGTCCCTCGTTGTAATGTTGTTGTTGTTGTTGTTGTTGTTGTTGTTGTTGTTGTTGTTGTTGTTGTTGTTCTGCTGGTGATGTCACTGGTGCACAGGGTGGGTCGTAATACTGACACTCTGAGCTACAGGGTGAGTCCCTCATTGTAATGTTGTTGTTATTGTTGTTCTGCTTACAGCTCATTGCCCAAGAATCGACCCCTCCGCTCGGCCCACTGTACGACTAGCATCGTTGCGTATGATTTCGTGAGAAGGACAAGGTAACTATATTTCTACGTATTTTATTGGGCTTTTATAAAACTAATTTTGAAAAATAAGAAAATAAGTACAGTATTCACGTTGTACATGGAAACAACAACAACAGACAGGTGTAGCAATACACACACATCAACCTTACAACTTGAGTACGAATGAAAGAATTAGTTTAGAAATATAAAAGAGAAGCTGAATTAATTGGAAATGAAGGAAGCAGATAGACAGTATACAAGTTCACCCCTGTTTATAAACCAACATCGCTCTCGACGCCCACCGTGAGTCGAACCCAGGACGAAGGTTCATCCATCACGTTGCCAACCTAACGAATATGTACACAGCGTCCGTCCATGTTGCGGTGTAATTCTATGTTGTACTCTGGACAGCCTATCATTAGTTACTCCCGTGATCAATCTCCTTCGAACACACAAGTTGGACCGTTCGACGGGAGCACACTACGTGCCACACGCGTCACGTGATGCGACAAATACAGCAAGCAGTGTCTAAAGCCTCGACTCGTGTCGCTTGTACACAGCACAGCACAGCTATCGTTACCCTCATTCATGCTATTATCACTATCCTACATTCACATGTAAATGTATTTTAAATTATTCTTGTTTTAAATAAGTGTACCTTTTATTCTTCGTTTATTATTTGTTGGAGACATAATACTGTAATGAATATTTAATAATATTAGTTTGCATATTACGTTACGTCGTAGCTTTATTTAGTTTTGAATACAATTAATATGGTATACATGAAAAATGCAGGTCATGGTCAAAATATAAAGTTTAATTCAATTCTTCACAGTTTATTGTTATTTTACTTGTAATCCTTCGACCTTTCTGTATTAATTATGTGTTTTATTTAAAACGGTTCAACTTGAGAGTGCCTGCGGTCGAATGCCCATAGCCGTATGTGACGTTCAGTATCCAGTGAAATGTGGCGATGCATCCTGTTATTTATTACGATTTCTTTCAATTACACACATGGACGTATTTAAATGTATAAGTAAAACGTTTCGAAGGTCGTCGTCTGCGTCTTCAGCCCAGACGTTCTTGAAATGACGCGTTGCTCGATCCAGTTCACCGCGGTCGCACCCGTTATGTCAGCGTTTTGCTCTTCCTCGTGTGGTGACATTGTCGTAGTCGTAGTCGCAGTCGTCGTAGTCGTGATCCAGTTCACCGCGGTCGCACCCGTGAAGATCAGCGTTTTGCTCTTCCTCGCGTGGTGACATTGTCGTAGTCGTAGTCGTAGTCGCAGTCGTCGTAGTCGTGATCCAGTTCACCGCGGTCGCACCCGTGAAGATGAGTTGATTATGTCAGCGCTTTGCTCTTCCTCGTGTGGTGACATTGTCGTAGTCGTAGTCGTAGTCGTAGTCGTCGTGATCCAGTTCACCGCGGTCGCACCCGTGAAGATCAGTTGATTATGTCAGCGTTTTGCTCTTCCTCGTGTGGAGACAAATGCATAATCATCTCTACTGTCTTCTTTTTGTTTACAATGTGTAACTCAGCTCATCTTTCTTGTCTCCTTTGCAAGAAGTAATGATGTTTGTAATCACCATCTGTCACTTATAAGCGAGTTATCGAATGGAATATCTGCCTTTCTAGGGAAGTAGAGACATTACTTGAACGATTGAACTTGTACAGAATCGTAGTTCGTACAACAGTAACAATCACAAGAACAACACGAGATCTGTGCCAGTATTCGCACTGGCACCCAAAGGACGCAAGCTCCCCTCTTTTCCCCGCAGCAGTTTGATTTGATTATTAAAATTTCGTTTTCACATTCTTGTTAAATCATAATAATGTAACTACAGCGTGCAATTTCAAATATTTCACGACAGCATTTCCCAAAATTGCAATCACATGTCGTATGTTTCAATGTTCCATCTAATTCTAACACAATACCATAAAGAATGTGCTGTCTCCCAGGCAACCCCCCTTCATTGTATGTGGAGAATGTGATGTGTCCACCCAACAGGTTTAGCCCCCCTGGATTTTCTCTTTGTTGCGCCACTGTTGTTTGATGATGTATGCAATTAGTCAGAACACTAATTGTATTAGTACCATATAATTAGAACCTGCTTCTTGCGTGTAATAGGCGTAAATCCATGGCAGAAAATAATTAAAAAGTTGTACCAGTAAATCGTCCCTTGGCTATATTGTCGGATGTTTCCTAAAGTTACAACATTCCGCAACTGTGGTCCTTCCTTCACCCCTCGGTGTGAGTTCCTTGTGTTTGTGACTAATACTCGCCACTGCGGAGGTGGTGTAGCCTATTCGAAACGTGGCTAGAATTCAAGATGGCTCATTAATTCAAAATTGCGTTCGAAATGTGAAGTGTTTACTTAATTGAAGATATTTCCGCTTCCATTATTATTGAACATGGCGGGACAAAATAAATCCTTCACCTCATCGTGTTCCTGTTTATTTGAAAGTGTGCGGCTGTATTGCGGTACAGCCCCCCCTCTCCCCCCCCCAACACACGGCAATATATCGGTGACGTCAATCAAGCAACTAATGAAAAATGAGCTCTGCTAACATATACCGTATATATAACTCTCGGCGAGAATATTGATAATTTTAATAATAAATCAAGCTGACCTTTAATTTATAAATAAGTTCGTGTGGACTTTTCGAGAAGTTATTTTTATTTCATGAGAATTGGAAGGTATCTCGTAGGGGCTCTTGTTGTAGTTAATGTTTCAAACTCTGTAAGCCTAACTCGGAACAAATAATTCACAAGATTCTCCTCCATTCAGCCCCGTCCCGTCTCAGGTAGTATAAGATATTATAAAAGTAACCTTGCCGCTATGTTATTCCAGTGCTAGCGCCTTGCGCGTGTTCTATTTTGTATGATAATAGAATATCTAAGAGTTGGACCAGGTTAGCTGGCGTAAATTAATAATAACCCACTGCGTCTGCGTTGGAACTCGCTGCATGGCTCAGACAATCGCCGACTTACACGCCACTCCGTTGTGTACGTTCCACCCCCCACCCCACCCCCACCCCCACACGAATCATTCATTTCCATATGACTGAAATCAATGGGCAGGCGGACTTGGCGCTGTAAATCATACTATTTACATCATGCATATCGTAGCTACCGGGCCGGCCGTATACCGTGGGCTAAGCAGCGTCGTGGACATTACTCCAGAACGCCTCGCTGTGCTGGGAAATATCAATCAACGTGATTTTAAGACCTCGCTGTGAAACAAAGGGTTCACTATTGTAATTGATTTTCCAGGATTAAATTATTGAAGACAATGCGTAATAAATCAGTGATATATTCTAAACAGATTATTTCAAATAGACCTAAATGCATCTCGTAATTTGAATTATCGAAGTCCAAGTTGTTTTCTTTCTGCTCTGGGAATAGATTGGCATCTGAAATCTGGTGACCATATACCTGACGATAAACAAATGTACATAGAGGTGTACAAATATTCGAAAATCTATAACTTTTTTTTTCTTTTGCGTTTATTTTGTTCTAAAGAAACATATGTGTTATCAAGTGGTTGTTGTATGCAACATCTTATTGCGTTGTTAAGAAAATATGTTATTTTTCTGGCGAATTCCCATTTCATTTTAGTACCGGAAATGTTTCAAGATGCCTCGACCTCTTCGGTATTATACAAAGGAATTGTTTATAAAGTGTATTTCTTGTAGGAGGAGTTTAGTTCCGTGCAGACTAATGTCCGAATGTTTTGCGTTTCCGAATCCCGACATTCCTCGGTTGTCATCTCTTTGATGACGTAATACAATTTGGCGGAAAACTGTCCGTCACAAGCGAAATATGAAAACTACAGTTTCCTTGCAGAGTCAAGACTTTTTTGAAAATGTGGTCGGCAGGTTCAATAATTGTCTTTCCACTGTTTGAGTGATGCACATATTGCCAATTACCTTTGCTTTGTTTGGCTTTGAAGTCCAGCTGGGCACTTGCTGGGCAGACGGGCTGACCCCCAGCCCGCGGGCCCGACATACAAGCAAGACCCCCCCCCCCCCCCCCCCCCCACCCCTACCTCGACATCGTTTGAAAATACTATGTACAAAATACATTCGGGAAAATAATGAAACGTTTCATTAATTTAGAACTTCTTTCGAATTCGACATTTACGTATTACGGACTTCTTACGTCCGAATTCACCACACGTCTTGTCGATCTAATCTTGGATCGGTTACCGTGGTTTCAACAAACACTCAATACAAAGTATCAAAATGTATGGTTCTCCATGTTTGTTCGTAGCTTATCTCGAGACTAGCAGTAACTTCCCAATGCTTGGCGGCCATGTTGCAGTGTATAGCGGCCATGACACGTAGCGAGACGGCCATCTTGTAATGATACAATACAAGGCATGTCAGCGGCTGGACAAGTAGTGACATGATGTAGAGGGTTGATATTATTGAATTACCTCCATAAGTGTCCGTTCCAGGTTTGTAATTTGCGAATAGTTAATAAACGCGCGTATGCATGCAAGGAAAGTACGGCGCTACCGCCGAAAAGCCGTCGATCGAATTATTTCACGACGGGAGGCTTGAAACGTTGAAACGTTGAATTCTGAATCAGAAAATATCCTAATTGGATCACGGAGCCGACGCCGAATATTGGCGAATATAAATCTGGAATCCAATATATGAAACACTGTCAATTCACCGCCGAGCAACAACTCGGGGTTGAATGTGTTGAGTGAACCACCAGACTAACAATATATCTTCTTATTATAATTCATTGTTTCACCGCTAACTAACGGCTGTTATTATTGTTATGTATTTCATGCATACTTATATTCTATACTTATTATACTTATTACTATATTGTTTAATTTAAAAAATAAAACCTCCGAAACATTTCCAAACGGGTATAGCTATAGACTCAGTATGTTTGGTCTGTCCATTGTTCAGGGCTTTCAATACACTACGCATACAAATAAAACACTGTGTTACAATTGGCATCCCACCTCAAAGCAGAGGAGTGCGGGTCTGTTGAATGTCTCTATCTATATTCTATATGCACGTGCTTTTCGAAAGAATATAGAAACTTTCAAATAGTGGACATTATCATCTCGAATGTTAAAAAGTAGAATCGAAATGAAGTGAGCGCATGCCAAATGGCCTGTTCTGTCTCTGAGGGTAATACTAATACCGGCCACTCGAGAGCGACGCTGCTACCGACACATTGAAGGCATTGAAGGAGGCCGGGAGTTACAAGAACTAATACATCATTTATATGGATCCAATTCGGTGATTTCTTTCAACATTTTGTTAAAAATTGTTATTGGTAATTGATGATAATCGTGACCCGAACGCGTTTCGATCGGGGTAGTCGGAACACTCGGTGACGTCACGATAACCTCGCGCCCCTCTTTCCGACGCCCTCTGAGGGATCCCCACGTGTCTGTCGTAGCCGGGCCTCGAGCCCAGGTCCTCGACAACCTCGCGCCCCTCTTTCCGACGCCCTCTGAGGGATCCCCACGTGTCTGTCGTAGCCGGGCCTCGAGCCCAGGTCCTCGACAACCTCGCGCCCCTCTTTCCGACGCCCTCTGAGGGATCCCCACGTGTCTGTCGTAGCCGGGCCTCGAGCCCAGGTCCTCGACAACCTCGCGCCCCTCTTTCCGACGCCCTCTGAGGGACCCCCACGTGTCTGTCGTAGCCGGGCCTCGAGCCCAGGTCCTCGACAACCTCGCGCCCCTCTTTCCGACGCCCTCTGAGGGATCCCCGACGTGTCTGTCGTAGCCGGGCCTTGAGCCCAGGTCCTCGACAACCTCGCGCCCCTCTTTCCGACGCCCTCTGAGGGATCCCCACGTGTCTGTCGTAGCCGGGCCTCGAGCCCAGGTCCTCGACAACCTCGCGCCCCTCTTTCCGACGCCCTCTGAGGGACCCCCACGTGTCTGTCGTAGCCGGGCCTCGAGCCCAGGCCCTTCCACTCGAACCCTGGATGACACCACAATCATAACGTTTTAATATATTAAATACCGATTTAAATGTTCA
Source organism: Isoperla grammatica (assembly GCA_945910005.1). Lineage (NCBI taxonomy): Eukaryota > Metazoa > Arthropoda > Insecta > Plecoptera > Perlodidae > Isoperla > Isoperla grammatica. The sequence goes on from OX246739.1 coordinate 2,397,333, forward strand.
TATTTTTATTTGGGCTGACGAGCTACAATAATTTAAACATAATGACCACAGATAACAAATTCACTATAATTTATTATCTGTGTAATAACTAACGACTGAGAGCTCTTCATAATATATCCGATTCTTTTCTTGGAACTTTATATCAAGTTGTTCCTGACACAGGTATAGGAGCCTGAAATATGGCAAATATCTCGTATGTTGTGTTGCTTGTACCGTATATTATGTAGCATGCACAAGTGTAACAGTGTAACGGATACACTCTTACCTGGGGGTGACTTTATTGTCTTCTCTAGTTGTTGTTCCTATAACAACGTAGCGTCGATATTATGTTCTCTCTCTCTGAGAACTCTGCAAAGTTCTGGTCAGAGTTTGGCAACATTTTACATTTAATTAAAGTTGAAATGATTTACTAGAATTATAATTAGTTTATCGTTTTATTGCCTCCTTGCCTATTTAGTTAGTTCCCTTTATCTTCGGTAGAGGGTAGGGTTAGGGTGGCAGCTACGTCGGCCGTAACAAACTAGGGTCAAGGTTTCAACTTTGAACCTTCAACTTTTCAATCGAAAGAAAGTCTGAGGAAGTTTTCTTTCTGATCGTCGTTTTGTAATGAATCTACGCCGCGGTTTGCTCGACGCTTTCTGTCGCGAGCTGAAGACGGCGTGGTGTAAGGTCTACTTTAGTGAAACATGTTCGGTAAATAAATGTATTAGATTGTAGCTTTTTTTATGTAAATGTGTATCGCGTTTTTTATTTTTATTTATCATTTATCATAGAACAACATTTGCGAAAGCGTTATTTTTAATGAAACGTACTGCTTTATGATTTTAGTCGTTATATTTCTACGTTTCGAGCGCCGCTCTGTTTGTTTTGATTCTAACTTATTTTATAAAATACTCTCCCGCGCGTTTTTCCAAGGGACATTTTTAATTAATTATCGAAATGCTTTGTAGGGTGCTTAGTTTGCGGCTGTCTGAGCTCGTCGCTGTTTTCTGTTTCTGTCTGCATGGCGCATGCAAAGTATATTATAAACATACCCCCGTGTATATAGAATATGTTTTATAGTCATGTTACGCGCTCCTTTATTTTACTCTTGACGATGGCGATGTAGTTTTGAAATTAATCACGACTGCCAGTACAATAAGAATTTTACGACTCGCCATTGAACATATGGATTGGATTACAGTAATAAAAATACCTGTTGTAATTACGGAGATGCAATATGAGATTGTTGAACATGCATCTTATAAATATAGGCTTCGGTACACGTTGTTTGTACTGAATTACGAATGGTTTCTATTAAACTAAATGTAGAGTTGTTCTTGAAGGGAAATGAATGCCACATTTCTGCTAAATCATAAAAAGTATAGGGTACCTATTAACTATCAGATAGGTGTGCTGAGAGAGTGAGCGCGTAGCAGCGACCCCCTTCGTTCCCTTTCGAAGCAAACTGCGGAATATAAAGGAAATTTATTTAATTAAAATCCATTAAAAATATATGGTGGTAGTGCGGGTGGGCTGGCTCCGGAAATATCTTTATTGGCAAGATGTGGTGTTCAGATAGACCCCCTGTAGCTCTGTAGCTCTGCAGCTCCCCAGCAAGAGCAGTGCGGCCGCTGCCTCGACGTCGTTTCACTTCGTACGAGCTTTTATAAATATTACAATAATTAAATATACAGCAGAACTCGTTAAAATTGCATGGGTCGGTTCCATTTTCATTCGAGCTTCCCAGGAGGGGTGGGTGTGGAAGGAATCACACAGTGGCGCATTATACAAGTTGCGTTCCCTCTACGGTTAGAGCGGTGATGCGACTGACAAGACAACCCATCAGTCAGTAACGATACTCAGGTACTCCTCTCACCCCGGTAGCTCTGTTGTTACGAGCACCGGTACGATTGGGTTCGAGTCCCAGGCGAAACTATGATGTTTTTGACAGCCAGAGAGACTGTATCGTTTTATGTTCATTACTTAGGGCTTCTATCTTGATGTTTAAATCATTCTTCTTTTTGTACATTTCATTGTTACACGTTTATTTACATTTTACTTTTTTTGCGGTAAGTTTCATTGATTTATTAATAATATTTTATTTATATTATAGCAAGCATTTAAGCAAATATCTATTTTTAATTCTACAAGCTGGTTATGTTTCCAAAGCCATATTCTCAACACTACACATTTGTATTCTTATTAATCAAATACACAACATTCATCAAATAACATTGCATTGTAAAACAAATGCAATTCACTGAATTGGAAACTAGATTGGTTTTCAGCCCGGCTGTCATAAAGGGTGTTCAAGTGTTTCCCTCCGGTTCGACTCCCGGAAGGTCAACTCAACGGATGTCTCGCAGGTGCACCTCCCAGGAAACCCCTCGCACTCGAAAGTCGTCGACAAGTTATGTCGTTCAACTCATGCCTGACCACATTATGTTCGTAAAACGTTCCAAGCACACTCACCGGGAGTGAGCTACGTGCGCGTGTATCGGCCGCGGCGGGAGTGTTCGCCACTACTACGGCATATCGGTTGTTCGGGCTGGCTTAGTTTATGGGCACAGGTATAATTATTTTAATAACCTGGTAGTATGTTATTATATACCCGGCCATGCAGACTGCGAGAAGGCTTGCCTGCATTCTCTTTCGTTTCGTTTCGTTTCGTATACATCTGACTGACTGCATCGTAGTATACGTATACGCCACCCTTGAGCGCTTGTCCAATACCTGGCCCCAGTGACATTATATAATATGTAAGTCATTTTATGGTTCAAGACACATATATTCAAATAGGATTTATTTTATTGACAAAAAATATAAATCTTATATATTATATATGGGCCGTAAACCGATACGCCACGAAAGTTATATGAGTAGGCCTATATAATTCCATGTTTTCTTGGAATAGTGTATATCATAAAGTTAAAATTATGTCCAAAATTGTTTTGTGGATTACTTGCATTTAAATAAATAGTATAATTAATGCAATGTTTCTACATAAATATAATAGGTTACCATAATTATGTTCTCAAAATGGCCAAATAGAGGGCCAATAATAAAACGCTTTTATTTCCCTTACGTTTCTGGACATTGTTCGTATGCTTTTTCATTTTAAACTATTTAATTTATTTTACACTTCCGATTGTTATTATTTTGTTTATGATTAAATGATCACAGTATTTCTTTTATACATCAACATGACTTAAAGCAAACGAAAATAATTACTCTTATACACCAACCATCACTCATTCAGTGGTTTTCAAACATACGCGATGCGATGTCACCTCAGAGAGCGTCTATTGGGGGGGGGGGGGGGGGGGGGGGGGCTACAACTATGTGAGGTGTGCGCCTACAACAACGTGACGTAAGCACGTGTCTGTGACAGCGTCTTATATAGGCGAGCGCAATCATCAAGTCCAGTCCGTCACTGGTTGAATAAAGCTGGGCCGACGGAAGCGGATATATTGTACATAATCGACGGAATTTCCTACGCGTATAGTTTTCATTTTTTGGTAATTTAATGTATCCCAGTGTGATGCAGGGTAAAGCCCGTTAATCCGGCCCTGGGTAATCCGAGTTTTTGTTAATCCTGGGGGGTATATGTATTATATACCGTTTAGCGTGGCTTAAAAGGCTTTTACCGTATTTATGTAAATTAGCCTTTTTATTTTAAATGAAGGTGCTGACGTTTCACACGCGTGTCAATCACCGGAACTGAATAACAAACAATCATGACACTGCACACAGTTTTCAAATGGCGTGCAAACAATTAAATGTTGGCAAATTGGTTTAGTGCTATATGCACGCTAATTAGGTTGGATTAAAAAAATTAAATACCAGGAGATGATCTGGAATATTTGTAACTGGCTCGGTTGGGGATGTTATTAAAAGCGTTGGCCACAATAGCCGACTATAGGATGCAGAGAAAAGCACTATTTATTATTTGTATTTATTCATTTTCTAGTAAGATTTATTTATTGTCCTCCTTCGTGTGCCGTTTTTGTAATCTTAAAGATACATTAGGAGCATTCTGTGTTACAAATGTGCACTGATTCAAAAAAGCGGTATTTAGTGTTTATTTTTTTTTTGTATCGAGTTGTATTTAATATATAGACATTAAATAGATAAATAAATAAATATTTCATTGGTATCCTTTGTAATTCAGTTTTATAATGCAATAGGAAATTGATACATTTATACATTTGCATTGGAACTGGAAGCATTACAAGTGTAGACTGTGGTTCAGATAAGGCTGTACAAGTGTAGACTGTGGTTCAGATAAGGCCGTACAAGTGTAGACTGTGGTTCAGATAAGGCCGTACAAGTGTAGACTGTGGCTCAGATAAGGCCGTACAAGTGTAGACTGTGGTTCAGATAAGGCCGCAAGGGCGTGACGAGCGCTAACCCGCGTGCGTGCCTTGATTCAAGTCATCCGCTTTCTTATCTGGCTCCCAAGTTTCGAACAGGCTTTTCACACCATTTAGGGCTGGGCCCTGCAATTATACACGCAATACAGCTCGCGTGGTATCAGATAAATCGTTGCCGTAATTCAATTCTAAAACAAAAGCGATGTCTGCTCGCAAACTATTGATTCAACATGGCTGCTGTCTAACTTTACAAGGAGTTGCAATATTTCCTATGCGAATCGACTTTTTTAAGCTACGATGAGAGTGGTTTATTTTTACGAATATATTATTTTCTAGTCTAGTAGGCCAAACGCACTGATAGTTGACCGTGCTTTATTTGAGCCAGTTGCACTGTATTGAACATGAGTTCGAATCCCGCGTAATAACAATGCATTTTAACCGTCATTGATCTATTTATATTTTATGCCATCTACTGACATCTCGCCAAAAACTATATAGTTTTAATTAATAGTTTTCTAGTATGGTTTAGTTTTAAGTTTTTTAACTTTACATTAAAAACAAAATTAATAAAAGGTTACTTTTATTGAAATTAAATAATAAGTCATTTCACTGTTCTTGAAGGAAAAAGATATTAAATGTTAATTAATAATTACTAATTAGTTAATATTTCAATTACATCTGTGATCTTTATCAAAACATGTTTGTATCCATGTTATGATTAAAAATATTAACATTACATAATGGTTTATTAACAACAGTGTAATGTTTAATTATGTATTGTATATATATTATATATTATGTGTATTATTATTATTTTGATTATTTTGCGCAAATAAATATGTTCAAGTGTACGTCTATCAATTCCTCAACTTCCTCAAGGTTATTATTTTGTTTAGGACGTTAGTTAATGTAATTTATTTGTTATTCAACCTCTATTTAAGTGTACGTACTACGTAGCTCACTAAGTTCAATATATATTGTTTCAATTCGGTTTGATGTTATTTTACAATCCCGGGTTATATTCTATATTGTTACGGCATCACTTGGCGTAGTGAGCTGCGTTGCACCGAGGATATTATTGTCTGGTGCCCCAGCCAGCTACGAAGGAAGGCCTTGCCATCAAATTAGTCGCTAATGAAATTCAATAACATAAACCAGCCAGGCTGAGTCAGAGCGGAGTCGAGCGCAGCTGCCACAATAAATTTATAATGTTAATATTTAAATAGTCTGTTGTTTGACGCGGCTGCTACATACATCGTACGACGAGATTATACAACGTTAGGTTTCAGTTATCTGACACAAGTACACGGACCCCCACCTAATATACTTGTGCGTTTGTTTATCATTTATATCTTTAGTTGTGAGTTGAACAACTTCTGGCTATGGAGGTTCTCGAAGGTTTTTATAGTAATGTCTCAACAATAAAGTTTTCAGATTCTCTACACAGAGTCTGGAAAAAGTACCAGCAAAGAGTGTCAGGAACGCAGCTGGTATATAATTTATGTAACTTATTACCGCTCTGCGGCCAGACATAGTTGAAATCCTCCGGTCGGTCTCGGTAGGTCCAGATTCTGTGTCTTGTTGAGAATGCGAGATCTCACGATGGACTTGTGTATGTACGTTTCTGTGAGTCTCTTCTGAAACCCTCATCAATAAATCAATAGGGCCAGAGCATCATCATGCATTATGTATGGCAGACATCCTCTCATTTCACACCCCCGTATTACATGTACATTTTATATAAATAAATGATGACGAGGGGGCAGAGGCTTGGTAGGGTTTTTAGAGGCAACGTAGGGTAGGGTTTAGTGTGTTGGAGCACGGGAAAATCGACCATTTGTACCGCTCGCAGCGGGCGCGCAAACTCTGCGGCGTAGAGTGGGGGCTGGGTGGAAGCAACGCACGGCAGCGGTCGGCTCTGTTGTCAGACTCAGAAGAGCGCTTGGTACCGAGCGAGGCAGTAGCTCTCAGTCAGTCCAACCGCGTCGCGTACGTTCGCCGTGTCCCGCGTGTTCCGCGCCGCGTGACTCATTAACGCGTTGGTTGTTGCAGATCGCCGTGACAACACACGCGCAGGTGGTCGGCAGGCGGAGAGGTTCGGTCCGAGGGGGTGACATTCGCCGCTACCATTCGAGGGCCGCGAGATCTCGTCCATCGGTGTTCGTCTGAGGCGCCCACGATGCAGCACTGCGGCGGATCCCCTCAGCAATTCTGCCTCCGATGGAACAACTACCAGAGCAACCTGACGAACGTCTTCGACCAACTCCTCCAGAGTGAGTCGTTCGTCGACGTGACGCTCGCGTGCGACAACCACTCTGTCAAGGCGCACAAGATGGTCTTGTCGGCGTGTAGCCCCTACTTTCAGTCGCTCTTCTTCGACAACCCGTGTCAACACCCGATCGTGATACTGAAGGACATCAAGTGGCCGGAACTAAAGGCTGTCGTCGAGTTCATGTACAAGGGCGAGATCAACGTGTCTCAGGAGCAGATCGGGCCGCTGTTGAAGGTGGCAGAGTCGCTCAAGATACGCGGCCTGGCCGACGTGAACGGCGAGCAGGACGTGGGGCCCTCACAGCCCCCACGCCAGCCCCAGGACCTGTCCGAGACGGCCATGTCACCGTCACACCGGCAGAAGAAGCGGCGCCGTGTGTCGGGCGAGCGGTCGACGCCGGCCAGCAGCCCCGAGCAGAGCGTGGCCGTCGAGGCGCTAGAGACCAGTGCTTTAGAGTTGGCCTCTCCGCAGACGCCGCACAACGTCAACAGTCTACCGCCACCCCCACCGCCTCCGCCGCCACCCTCGAACCACCCCCTGGGGCCCACGATGGTGCCCCTGCCCGGGGACCCGGGTCTCTCGTCGTTACCGCCTCCTTCTCACCCCGATGAGATGGAGATCAAACCGGGCATCGCAGAGATGATTCGCGAGGAGGAACGGGTAAGTCTTGTTTACTTGTCCGCATGCTTGTCTTGTCTCTATGTTGCCGACACAACGCAGTAAGTACCTTGCTTGCACTTGACTCTGTGAGCACGTGACAACTGACAGCCGCGGTCTGGCCCGTCAGCGCTCCTGAAGCCGCGCGTGAGGGCCGACTCGACTGTCAAAACTTTTAACAAACTTTTCTACGGAATTTTTATCGCCGGTATATTTCGTTTGTTGGTAGCCTAGGTGTAATTAGCTTTTTCGCTCTCGGCACGCCATGTAACACTTGAATTGCGTGCGGCCGAACGGGGGGTAACAAAACGTCCCAAACACTTCGTCTTGTCATCCCCTCCCATCATCTACTCTTTATCAGACTGCCTAATTAAACTTTTAAACCATCACATAGTTTTTGAAAGATTTTCCGTTCACATCAAGTTGAAATTGAAATACAATTAGGTATATCTTAATAAACGTCATGCCTGGGGACTGCTTGGAATTAGGTGTAAACTCTCCCCGACTTTTTTTAATTAATCTTAATAATGTGTGCGACCCCTTGTAGTCTGCGTATAAATAGCAATTAAGAGTTGTGACGTGCCGGGGTTGAGGGGGTGGGGGAGGGGGGAGCCTCCGCTACTTTTAGCCGCGAAACACTCTTGATCGTTTTGAGCCATGTGGCCTTATCAAGCAGCGGCTTTATTGGTGCGGAGTAATAAAACTCTACGGTAGGTACGCATAAATACAAGGAAGGCAGCCGGTCGGGTATTGTATGGAAATGCCATGTCATGCCACTCAACGTTGAAAGGAAATGCTATTTGCGAAAATTAACTTTGAAATCAACCTTCCGCCACCCACTCCCAATTTACTTTTACAGGGATGCAGGCAGGCAGGAGCCGTAAGAGCACTAGCTAGACCTAATTGCATTATTTTGAAGCATGCCAGCGTAGTAGGCTGTGGAAATAGAAAATAGAATCACCGTGTTACGGCTGTTTGTCTTACTTTCATGTTTGGGAAATCAAATTAAGGTGTAAAGTTGCGAGGGGGTAAGTAAATTGCTGCAATGGGCCCATAGAACATTCATCCCATCGCCCGAGTGCTGGCTGGCATTGACGGCGAGGTCTTCAGCGAGGGACGTTAAACATGTGTATTTAGGCGTTAAACTAATGTGCACTTGCATCGCTGGCCCGAGACAAGTCATACTTGCGCTGTCCCATTACACATGCAACACGTTTCGGCCCTAAACAAGAACCAAACTTGCACTTGACGTGGAAAACGTCCGTATGTTGCGCCCCGGCCCCGCGCATCTTGCATGGAACTGTTACTGCTTGCCTAGATTACAACATTAGGGTAACAATGGAAATACGGGTTGTTTTGCGTTAAGAAATACTTGAGGGATTTGAGACGTTTAAATGTGATGTTATTATAACAAACTCAATAACTTGACCGATAAAAGTAAATGTTTTCCTCTCAAATCAAACTGAATCGCACATTGACATCTCGTTGTAAATGAGATGCTTATTATAGGCGCCGACCTCCCGCTCTGAAAACAAGGGGGGGCTTCCTGTGTTTTACCGAGTGGTACTTTGGCCATCCTCAAACACAGTCGACGGCGATGACTTCAGGAACTCTGTGGGTTTATGTCCGTCTCTTTATATATGGTCAACGCTACCTCTAGAAGTTTGCCCAAACTGTTATTTGTAGACACAATATTGTCTGGATGTACTCATAGTCGTGAGCTCACAATTTGTCTTTAGTCTCAAATCTCTTACTTGAACAGTTTTCGAACTGTTGACGAAGGCTTTGAGGAGTGTCAGTGCATCATCACCATCGCACAGAGCGGCCATCCATGCAGAGGTGTTTTAGAGCTGTCGCCACAGATGTGTTAGCGACAAGACAGAACACTGTTACGTGTCAGGCTACACTCGTACTTGAGGTAGCCAACATAGGTGTGGCCTCGTCTCGCAAGAGTACAAACAAATGTAATAAGAAACTAGAGTAGGTACACAAGATTGGAGGATAGTCTCCTGGGGTTAAATGAACTACAACATCCAACTCGGACTGGTAACCCCATGGTTTTAACCCTGATGGTCTCCGACTTGTCGACCGTTAGTTTGGATAGAGCGCGGAGCCGAGTACTTTGCATATTGTCATATTTCATACAGTTGCCCTCCACCGTACCCAGATACCCTGATGGTCTCCGACTTGTCGACCGTTAGTTTGGAGAGAGCGCTGAGCCGAGTACTTTGCATATTGTCATATTTCATACAGTTGCCCTCCACCGTACCCTGATACCCTGATGGTCTCCGACTTGTCGACCGTTAGTTTGGAGAGAGCGCGGAGCCGAGTACTTTGCATATTGTCATATTTCATACAGTTGCCCTCCACCGTACCCTGATACCCTGATGGTCTCCGACTTGTCGACCGTTAGTTTGGAGAGAGCGCTGAGCCGAGTACTTTGCATATTGTCATATTTCATACAGTTGCCCTCCACCGTACCCTGATACCCTGATGGTCTCCGACTTGTCGACCGTTAGTTTGGAGAGAGCGCTGAGCCGAGTACTTTGCATATTGTCATATTTCATACAGTTGCCCTCCACCGTACCCTGATACCCTGATGGTCTCCGACTTGTCGACCGTTAGTTTGGAGAGAGCGCGGAGCTGAGTACTTTGCATATTGTCATATTTCATACAGTTGCCCTCCACCGTACCCTGATACCCTGATGGTCTCCGACTTGTCGACCGTTAGTTTGGAGAGAGCGGAGCCGAGTACTTTGCATATTGTCATATTTCATACAGTTGCCCTCCACCGTACCCTGATACCCTGATGGTCTCCGACTTGTCGACCGTTAGTTTGGAGAGAGCGCGGAGCCGAGTACTTTGCATATTGTCATATTTCATACAGTTGCCCTCCACCGTACCCTGATACCCTGATGGTCTCCGACTTGTCGACCGTTAGTTTGGAGAGAGCGGAGCCGAGTACTTTGCATATTGTCATATTTCATACAGTTGCCCTCCACCGTACCCTGATACCCTGATGGTCTCCGACTTGTCGACCGTTAGTTTGGAGAGAGCGCGGAGCCGAGTACTTTGCATATTGTCATATTTCATACAGTTGCCCTCCACCGTACCCTGATACCCTGATGGTCTCCGACTTGTCGACCGTTAGTTTGGAGAGAGCGGAGCCGAGTACTTTGCATATTGTCATATTTCATACAGTTGCCCTCCACCGTACCCTGATACCCTGATGGTCTCCGACTTGTCGACCGTTAGTTTGGAGAGAGCGCGGAGCTGAGTACTTTGCATATTGTCATATTTCATACAGTTGCCCTCCACCGTACCCTGATACCCTGATGGTCTCCGACTTGTCGACCGTTAGTTTGGAGAGAGCGGAGCCGAGTACTTTGCATATTGTCATATTTCATACAGTTGCCCTCCACCGTACCCTGATACCCTGATGGTCTCCGACTTGTCGACCGTTAGTTTGGAGAGAGCGCGGAGCCGAGTACTTTGCATATTGTCATATTTCATACAGTTGCCCTCCACCGTACCCTGATACCCTGATGGTCTCCGACTTGTCGACCGTTAGTTTGGAGAGAGCGGAGCCGAGTACTTTGCATATTGTCATATTTCATACAGTTGCCCTCCACCGTACCCTGATACCCTGATGGTCTCCGACTTGTCGACCGTTAGTTTGGAGAGAGCGCGGAGCCGAGTACTTTGCATATTGTCATATTTCATACAGTTGCCCTCCACCGTACCCTGATACCCTGATGGTCTCCGACTTGTCGACCGTTAGTTTGGAGAGAGCGGAGCCGAGTACTTTGCATATTGTCATATTTCATACAGTTGCCCTCCACCGTACCCTGATACCCTGATGGTCTCCGACTTGTCGACCGTTAGTTTGGAGAGAGCGGAGCCGAGTACTTTGCATATTGTCATATTTCATACAGTTGCCCTCCACCGTACCCTGATACCCTGATGGTCTCCGACTTGTCGACCGTTAGTTTGGAAAGAGCGCGGAGCTGAGTACTTTGCATATTGTCATATTTCGTACAGTTGCCCTCCACCGTATAGTGTAATAACACCTGGTCATTAGATTTGTCTAAATTTTCACTTCAAATTACGTTTTTGAGATCAGATCAGAATGGAGAACGTTTCGAATGGAAGAAGAACATCTCTATATGTGATGACTTGAAGTAGATATCAATGCAGGGTAGATCTGTGAATGTTTGCCCCGGCCACGTGTCTACCCTATACCGTGTCGTGCGCGGTCATACCCACTCAACTTGTTTGGGGAAAACATTGATAAAGACCTCGTTTTAGCGTGTTTTCGTACGTATCCAGCTAGTGTAGGTACTGCGTGTGTGGTGGTTTAACTACACCCCCACGCACGCACGCACACTCACACTAGGACACAATCTTGAGGGCAATCTGACTCTGATAACACATCGGGATCATGCACGTGCCTGTCCTTGTTGTGATACCTGTCCGGGGGTTGATCGGCTGACGGGGGTGGTTTGTGTTGTGTGTTGATGGAAGCAAAGAGTCCATCTGATCGCGGAGAAAGGTCGCCAGCGTGCCCGTATCAGTTGCGTCACACACGCAGCGTGGCCAATATCAGTTCAATCAAACTTGCCACACATTGTTTTCGTAACTTTTTAACGATCATAACCGCGTTTTCGTTTTCCATTTTTCCTAGTAAACTTCCGTGTGAATATTGATTGGCTCCGTTATTGTGCCGGTTTCGCGTGTCGTATGCCTGGTTGCAAGTCCAGTGCGGGTCCGGTCCGGGGTGGTTCGGTTCCCGGTCCTTGAGAGTGTTAAAATTTAAATTACCGATTAGCTTACATTTAAAAGAAATCATTATCTATCAAGGAAAAAAGCTCTCCATTTGAATATGTCTTTGACCCTAAAAGATACTGACCCTCCAATTTTCATTCCGCTTTTTGCTTATTGCCGTAATCAAGTAATCTTCGACGTAGAAATTGCCCTTGACTCAAAGCTGTAAGCTTGATTTACATGATAGGCCCTAATCAATAACGGTGTATTTGTTTGTAGCTGTCGTGAACGAGGTGCGTTATGATGAATGATATAACTGACTGAGTATCCATCCTATAGGAGGTGCATAGAACAACGTGCCCTGCTATAAGAACCCTCCCTCCCCGTCGCAACGCGAGTCCGAAGGTGCGTTTCTCACCCTGCTTGAGTGCGGTATTTTATATGACAGGTGTTTTGATAGTCTCTCCTACCCTCCCCTCCCCTCTCCTCTTACCTAAAACACAGTCGGAGTCATATAAGAACCCTCCCTCCCCGTTCTAACACGAGTCCGAGTGTGCATTTCTCACCCTGGTTGAGTGCGGTATGACAGGTGTTTTGATAGTCCTCTCATCGGGTGCTGCTCGGTCGGTAGGCTAGGTCGGGTCCCCCCCTCCCCCCTCTCGTTCCTGTGCTGTGTGTGGCATTGATCCTGCGGGCTGAAGCTGCTCCATTCAAGAACAAGGCCACTACAGGAAACTACTCCGTCCCGAGAAGAGCAAAAGAAAATCCCTCCGTCGTCTTTTATTACCGTCGCTTTCTCCCGAGTCACGTGGTTTGTGTTGTACCGCCACCCTGTCTACTACTACACGGCGCTCAATGTGTCGGTCCGTCCCACAAGGTGCTAAACGCATCACTTGCAATGTTTATTACCTGTTGACTGTTGTCATCTTGGGTGGGATGTTTTATGACGGTATGATTGCGGTGATGATGATGATGATGACGGGCAGTTACATCCATCCGTGCGTTGCGCGGGGCTCGAACCCACGAGCCGACTGTATGAGTGCGGTGATAATGAGGATGACGGGCAGTTACATCCATCCATGCGTTGCGCGGGGTTCGAACCCACGAGCCGACGAGGGCGCGCCGACATGTGTACATCAAGGGTAGTCAATCCAATCACATTACAATCAGCTGCTGTACTGGATAATCAGATACAGGTTAGATATAGAGTAAGCAACGTGTTTACTTTTGCCGCTTGATATACAAGCGTATCAATACAAATAACATGCAAGAACTGGGCTCTGATTGCCAGTTATACCGAAGAGCGATATTGTTTTCTCTGGCTGAAATTCAAAAAATGTAAAGATTTGAATACATATTTATATTAAGCGAGTGCTCGCCTTGGCAGTACACAGTTTTACTGCTTAATTCCGGGAAGTGGGCGGTGCGAAGGAACTTGCCATGCGTTTGTGTCGTCCTTGGCGTTCTAGCATTACTTGTGAGGGACTCAGCACCACATATAACGAGTATAATAGGACATCGAGGGTTGTAACGCCCCTATAGTCGTGTGATAGTCGGGTACAATAGTTACCTGCATGTGCGGTGGCGTTCTAGCATTACTTGTGAGGGACTCAGCACCACATATAACGAGTATAATAGGACATCGAGGGTTGTAACGCCCCTATAGTCGTGTGATAGTCGGGTACAATAGTTACCTGCATGTGCGGTGGCGTTCTAGCTTACTTGTGAGGGACTCGGCACCACATATAACGAGTATAATAGGACATCGAGGGTTGTAACGCCCCTAGTCGGGGGGTGATTATCTCGTGGACGTCTACTTTGTACGCGACATCTACTTTCCGTTACACGACTGATTAATCACTATACAGTTTATTGAAAGCGTCAACTAGTTCCAGTGCGATCCAGGGTCTACATTTTGTAGTTTGTGACAGTAATTTAAATAAAATACTACTGGAATGCAGTAACCACGATCGTGTAATAAAACATACAGCAATTACTTCCTTGCTATTAATGTATAGTATATTTTATTATTCTGTTTAACTATTTCTCCCGGTCTAGTAGTGTTGGTTTTGTCAAACGTGTATAGGCTATTTGTTTTAATGGGTTTTTGGTGTTAATGTTGTATATTACAAATTGCACGAAAACTGTCAATTTCCCGACTTGAAAAGCAGCACGGTTGTAGGTGGCCGTATTCTAGCTATGAAGTTAGCGACCGAGCTTTACTTGATCTGTTCAAAGGGAGGCGCCCATACGCTTGACCGTCGCGGGCATACAGGGGTCACGTGGGCTGTTGGGTCATCTTAGGCCCTTTCAACGACAAACAATGCTTCTCCTGCACAGTGCGTTGGTCATCGATCAAAGTATTACGTTTTTGGGCCCGGACGCTAAGTATTGCCCCCGTAAGTGTTTCGGAGATACAACTTGAAACTGTTTTCAGTCCGGTGAGAGGAAGTTTGCCCGCCGCTTACATCGTCGGGGTATCTGGCACAGCTTATGTCTTCTTGATATCAGTTTACTCCACCACAGCGTTTGATCGATGTCGATAAAATGTGTTACATTATAACCTATTGGTATTATATTAATTATGCATGATGTCTGCGTTTCCCTACCCACGTTCTAAGCTTCTCGAAGCTGCCAACATGGGTAGCGAAACAAAACGTCGAGGAGCAACTCGATAGACACGACAATGCAATAATCTATAGAAACGTGAATGATAATCTTACATATTGTTTCGGGATAAACACGAACTCGCCGAACACGTTTCGCCAAAATGTCATCAGTATTCGTCATGACCGTCGGTCGGTCAATCACGTTTGGCAGATTTATAATACCTCCTTGATGCGGCCACAGCCAGCCAGCCGGCCAGACGTGCAGACAGCGTCCAGCCTACACGGACGGGCCTGCATATGAGGTCACCACGCAGGAAGACGCTCATTGCACTGCACACTTAATTGTTGGCAAGGATGGATTTGTCTTTATTAATATTTATTCACAAAGAGGCCACTCGGTCTTTGCTGTGATCGTGCGAGTGTTTCTCCGTCAGGTTGTGGGCTCGGACGCTTTATTTCTGATATGAGGAAAACTGAGCATAAAACAAGAGTAGTAAGTGGTAGGGGTGTACACTGTACACACTCATCGTATTCGGTTTTTGACCTAATGGGAGCATTTGGAGAAACGAGGCGAAATAACCTACACACAAAAAATATATAAATGTAGAAAGATAATATAGAATTAAAATTCGACACACCATGTACAACTATTGTCCATTACTCAAATTGGCAACGTTTCTGAGCCACATTGGAATCTGTCCTCAAGACGAAGAAATGTTGCCTCATTCGACGTAACCAAGTAACCGAACACCGTACTTTTGTGTCTACTTATTTAGGCTATGTATTTATTTATTTATTCATTTTATTCATTTTATTCATTTTATTTATTTATTTATTTATTTATTTATTTATTTATTTATTTATTTATTTATTTATTTATTTATTTATTTATTTATTTATTTATTTATTTATTTATTTATTTATTTATTTATTTATTTATTTATTTATTTATTTATTTATTTATTTATTTATTTATTTATGTATTTGCACATAGTGCTGTGATTGTGTCGCCTGTACGTCCTCGGCCCACCAGCACTCACGGTAGGTGGAATGACTTGAATAGTAATGCACGGCTGTTGGACATATACATACATTTGTGCACGGATTGATCGGTAAGTTCGTCACTGATTCGTGTTCTAAAGATAAAACACATTTCAGAAGCGCATTACGTTTAAAACGATTTCGACATTTTTGCTTTATGACTTGTTTTACATATCGTGATGTCATTTATACATACATCGTATTCGTATGCAATTGCAGAGTAAAATAATATAATTTATAAGAGCCGCATTGCGATATGCCAATTTGGCAGCGAATAATAACTAATAATATTTTTACAGCAGTATACGTAATATATATTTCTTATTCCTGCTCAATTCCAACGGCCATGAACTGAATGGTTATTATAGTTATGACAATAATTATTATGGTGAAATATCTCTACGGTATAATAGTAGTTATTTTCTTTCCGAGAATATTCGTGAAGGCATTTTACTTCTTTATGTATAGGTAGGTCCGTCTAAAATGACAGCATTCTGAAACCTCCATATTGACAAGGCAACATGGCGCTTTAATAAATGTACACTAATAACAAGCCTGAACAAACTTCTTAAGTGGATAATTTACTGTTTTTTTTTCTCGATCACAGAACGACGTGAGTTCGCGGCGTGAGTGACTCACGTCACGAGTTGGCCGAGGAGTGGGGGGAGGAGAGGGGGCATTGTTTCCTGGGCATGTCCGAGGAAGCAGACTCGAGCTTTGTAATGCAGCTTTTTTGGCCATGTGAATCAGTTCACAGGGACGTTAAAAGTCTATTTGAGAAGTAGGTAGTAAAATTCCATCTCACATCAAAATACAGTAATTATATTTGAAGCTAGATATTAATTAACTTATCAGACATATATTTTTAAAAACAATGGGACATTTCTTGCGTTTGAGAGAAATCAAACAATTTCAATAAAATCTCACATTGCGTGATTTTATCCCACTTTCTGATTGTCCTTGTAAACATTGTGTTTCCGTTCCCCCAAGTGAGCCGCGCTCTGTTTTGCCACCCTGTGTCCCCGTGCGTAGTTACTGAAGAACATAATCATGGCAAATATGTTCTTTACGTGACGGAATGTGCGCGAAGCCGAATCGTAACTTGAGCTTCGCACAGTCACATTATTACACGGCGGCCAGCACTGTCACCTGGCTATATCTGGACGTTACCTTCACTTCCCAGGCAATATCTCCAAGCTTCCTCGGGCTGCAGCGATGTTATGTTATTGTATAAATAATATCAACAGAGCAATAGTCAACAGTGGTGTGTCCTCCTAAGTCAGAGTGGAAATCAAGGCAGTCACTGTAAACCGCCTTGTTTACCTGCCTGTTTACCTGCTTGGTCACGCGCGCTTCATAAACCGGGGTGCATTGCGGACCCGCCCCACAACTAATTCCCAGAACACATTATGAATATTATGAAAAATGTAAACGTAATTCTATAAATAACAGAATGCTGGCGTTTTTATTGGTCGATATCTTTCCCGGATAATAGTTGAGAGCTCCACAACGTACAATAAAAAATGTCGGCTTTTGTTATATGGGTTATAAAAAATAAATATCTATAAATTTATACAGTTTTATATTCCGATTCAGTAGTAGCCATCAATTTCAGAAAATAAACCCTCGTAACTAATAATAGGCTCCATGTAGCATAATTCCCATCCACACAAAGGGATATAAAAATAAAATGTTAGCGTTTTATACATTAAAAAGTATTAATATGGTTTGTAGCCGCGCCACATACATTTCCAAGACGAGTACAATCGCTGCCATTACTTTTATCTAACGCAATAATTTCGAAGCGCAACAACACTCGAAAAATATAACCCAACATTTAGATAAATCACGAGACTCGCAGGGCGGGGTTGGTTGGCTTTATCAGTTGACCACTTCAAATATAGGCTCAATAATAACTTTTTGTTTGCGCTATGGCTGCTGCGATATCGTCCCCGCATTATTTGTGACTCTCATTGTTCGTGTACGGCTGTGGTTATTGTCATTGCCCTCGGATTAATTGCGCGCCTTTCAATTGTTGTACACATTCGGCCCGCGTAGCTTCTCGTGGCCTGCATGGTTTCTGTTTTATGCCGTCGTAGTAATTAACTATTTTTAATTTTAAAAATACGTATTTATTTTATAGTTGAAGGCTGATGCAGGATTTATGGGCAATTATGGCTATTATTAATTATAATCGTGCAATAATGGCTGCAGCTGCTGCCGCTACACAAGCAAGGCCTAGACTGGACGCAAGGGGTTATTATGCTTGTTTTATATAACTTATATAGACCGGGACTACCGTCTTTCCTCGTGGCAATATTGGACGCGTTGGTCCCGCCTGGGCCTCGAACCCGGCCGGGCCAGCAAGTGTTGTCGTTACTTGTCATGTAAATGTGCGTCAGGGTTCGAACCCCCATGTCTCTATGTCCCCTGCGATGGTGGAGTATAGACACCGCCAGGCCAAGTGCCGCGACCCGAATCAATTTGTTTCGGAAGTAATAAAGATTCATAAGACGCCGGCGTCACGAACATCGGCCATTTTCCTTACGTGTCGTGCACGTGGTGATAACAATCTCTCTCCCTACATTACACATCCATTCTCATTGTCTGCAAATGCGTGAAACATAAACGTTTTTCACATTTATTATAATTCTCTTTTCTATTCGTTATTCCAAGAACGAAGATTGTTTTATCGATGACGGAAAAGAACACTTAAACATTAAAACTTTGTATTTATAGAATCCAACGTGCTTGAGGTTAACTTAATATATTTACATACTTGGACTATTGGGTGGCAATGCTTGACAACAATGTCCAGTAAATCGGAGCAACAAAGCCTTGAACAGTTATCCGTGTGGCGCCTGTATCCCACGTCAAGTACACAACGGGGCTATCTTATAGATGAAGTAATAACAATAATAAACCGTCTTTTGCAAGTAAGTCGTATACAAACTAGAAGATAACCCGATAGTATAGGATATAAATGAAATAATAAACCGTCTTTTGCAAGTAAGTCACCATTATCTATTAGTTACATAATGGTCACGACAATGAATGTGCGGCGATGGTCTTTCGGTCCGATCTTACATTCTAAAATGATAAATAAAGTTATTGCAATAAGCAACAGCACGCGATGTTCTGCACTAACACGTTGCCAGCGTACACTCACCAATAGTGCGGATTTCTGAAGTTCCCCCCGAACTTCAGAAATCCGGATTCACAAAGATGCCCAAGTTGTCAGTAACCAAATATTAGTGACATAATGTCGTTCTTCAAACTCATGAAGATTAAAATATCAACAATAGAACTTTGTGTGTAGTAAAGACATGAGTTATCTTGCTTGGATCTTTATGAATCCAGTGGTCGCCAGGAATCTCTTGAAAGATATTTGTAATACTTCCTACTGTCCCACAAGTAGGCCTACCTATTACAATGGGAACGATCTTGTTGCGTACATTGTTGTTGTTTTTATCATCATCATCATCATTATTATTATTATTATTATTATTATTATTATTATTATTATTTGTATTACTATTATTATAACGTCATATCGGTATCGTGTTAAAAATGTATTCTATTTTCACTGGTTCGTTTTTTATTTGTATATTTTAGTGGAAACTCCCCGTTCGATGTATAGTTGAAGAAAGCATTGTCTGCATTATTATTACTGAGCTCTTGTTTTATTGGAGAAAAACATATTTATTGCGTTGCGAATATGAATATGTTGTATGGCGTAGTTGTCGACAAAAAGTAAATTGGCTGTAGATGTAGTCGTCCCATTGGTTGGAACTGAGTCCAATGAATGTGACACAGTATCGGATAGAACAACCACCACATCCCGCGAAGGTGTCGAGGTTTGAAACAGCAATGGCGTCGATTAGTGTGTGTGACTCCTTGTTTATGTATGTATTCGTGTGTTTATTTAAAGTATAATTGTGTTTAGAAACGTGCGACTACGACGGAATCACATCGTTCGTCTACATTTCGATAACAAACTAAACGGCAATTTTGTTTCCATGATACTGCTGTCGTCAATTCGTAGTAAATCTCTGTATATAGCCCCAGTTTATACCAAGAGTCATCATACTTGAGTAAGCTCTTGCGTATTTATAGTATCCTGATAGAGCGCACGAGAAACTACCATTTAGATAGGGACCGGGGTCTGTCTGTACATACAACACTAATAATAACCAACATGGCAGAGCTTACAAGTGTTGATAGCGCCAATACTGTCTACCCCGTATCCTGTCTCGATCTCGACGCGACGATCGATTATATCGATTAATGTTGATCGAGGCTGTCTGCACTCACTGTCTTATGGTCTTCCTTCGTCCAGTTTGATTTTCCGTTCCGTTCTCTTGGCACGTTTGTATTGGATGGGGCTGTGGATCTTGTTTTCCCGATGTTTCCATGCCAAAAAACGGGGTCGATTTTCGCGTATATGAGTGCGTTTCACTTTAGTATTCTTGGAAAAGAACCGAAATTGCAATAAATATACTAAAATAAAGATATTTCAGTATGCCTTCCTGATGGTCGTATAACTGGCAATGGGCAGTAGTGCCCAGAAGAGTTTTAAAACGCAACATTTCGTTGGTCTCCCGCTGTGAGCGATACACATCGGTCGTCGCGGTGAGCCTCGTGCACGCACACCCTGTCAACGAGGTTCGGTCCGCGGGCGCCCGAGGGATCAACAGGAGCCATTCATCCAACCACCCCATTGATTCCCGCGCGTTGTTGCATAAGTTGAAACAATAGCGGGACTATCGGCACGACAGCGTCCCGGCTTACCCGCATTACCCGTTACCCGTTACCCGCGATATTTATTGCATCGACGCTTACTACAACACCGTGCGGTGTAGTGGTCATATTTAGCGACCAAATTTGAGGCCGTCGCTAGAATAATGTTTTGATTTTAGAAGTGATGTGAAATTGTGTGATCGTGTGTCAAGTTTAGGTCGCGTCCCGCCGTGTGTATTGGTCGCACGGACGGCCGGGACGTTTGCCCCGGGACCGAGCGCGTCCCGCCGTGTGTATTGGTTGCACGGACGGCCGGGACGTTTGCCCCGGGACCGAGCGCGTCCCGCCGT
Organism: Isoperla grammatica; assembly: GCA_945910005.1. NCBI lineage: Eukaryota > Metazoa > Arthropoda > Insecta > Plecoptera > Perlodidae > Isoperla > Isoperla grammatica. The sequence goes on from OX246739.1 coordinate 2,418,121, forward strand.
GTTTATTGGTTGCACGGACGGCCGGGACGTTTGCCCCGGAACCGAGCGCGTCCCGCCGTGTTTAGTGGTCGCACGGACGGCCGGGACGTTTGCCCCGGGACCGAGCGCGTCCCGCCGTGTGTATTGGTTGCACGGACGGCCGGGACGTTTGCCCCGGGACCGAGCGTGTCCCGCCGTGTGTATTGGTTGCACGGACGGCCGGGACGTTTGCCCCGGGACCGAGCGCGTCCCGCCGTGTTTATTGGTTGCACGGACGGCCGGGACGTTTGCCCCGGGACCGAGCGCGTCCCGCCGTGTTTATTGGTTGCACGGACGGCCGGGACGTTTGCCCCGGGACCGAGCGCGTCCCGCCGTGTTTATTGGTTGCACGGACGGCCGGGACGTTTGCCCCGGGACCGAGCGCGTCCCGCCGTGTTTATTGGTTGCACGGACGGCCGGGACGTTTGCCCCGGGACCGAGCGCGTCCCGCCGTGTTTATTGGTCGCACGGACGGCCGGGACGTTTGCCCCGGGACCGAACGCGTCCCCCCGTGTTTATTGGTTGCACGGACGGCCGGGACGTTTGCCCCGGGACCGAGCGCGTCCCGCCGTGTTTATTGGTTGCACGGACGGCCGGGACGTTTGCCCCGGGACCGAGCGCGTCCCGCCGTGTTTATTGGTTGCACGGACGGCCGGGACCGAGCGCGTCCCGCCGTGTGTATTGGTTGCACGGACGGCCGGGACGTTTGCCCCGGGACCGAGCGTGTCCCGCCGTGTGTATTGGTTGCACGGACGGCCGGGACGTTTGCCCCGGGACCGAGCGCGTCCCGCCGTGTTTATTGGTTGCACGGACGGCCGGGACGTTTGCCCCGGGACCGAGCGCGTCCCGCCGTGTTTATTGGTTGCACGGACGGTCGGGACGTTTGCCCCGGGACCGAGCGCGTCCCGCCGTGTTTATTGGTTGCACGGACGGCCGGAACGTTTGCCCCGGGACCGAGCGCGTCCCGCCGTGTTTATTGGTTGCACGGACGGCCGGGACGTTTGCCCCGGGACCGAGCGCGTCCCGCCGTGTTTATTGGTTGCACGGACGACCGGGACGTTTGCCCCGGGACCGAGCGCGTCCCGCCGTGTTTATTGGTTGCACGGACGGCCGGGACGTTTGCCCCGGGACCGAGCGCGTCCCGCCGTGTTTATTGGCTGCACGGACGGCCGGGACGTTTGCCCCGGGACCGAGCGCGTCCCGCCGTGTTTATTGGTTGCACGGACGGCCGGGACGTTTGCCCCGGGACCGAGCGCGTCCCGCCGTGTTTATTGGCTGCACGGACGGCCGGGACGTTTGCCCCGGGACCGAGCGCGTCCCGCCGTGTATGAGTACGAGTAACTGCCGCAGCGTTATTCTGATGCTCGGCCGCGAAGCACAATATTGTCGATGGACGCATGTGTTGTCTTTCAATGGACGTCATGAATTTGTCGGCCGTTGTATTCGTACCGTGCAGATACCATAGATACCATTGACCCGCTCACAATTATCACAATGTCCCCGAAGAATTATGAATTCTCCTCACATAGACCGAATTGTCACCTCATAAGGACAATAGCGCGTCCACTTTTAATCGTGACAAAGCTCGACCATCTATCTGCAGGCACGATAATGGTGACGCGCACAATAATACACCAAACAATATTGTATTTCGATCTTCTCCCGCCCGTGGCCATTCATTGCCCCGTATGAAAGGATTACGAACAAACAAATAACCTTTATAACCAAATATGAAACAGTTCATTGGATACACAAATGCCCATGCATATCCAAATGCGATCGGCTCCGAGAACAATGGTGCAGCAGTGGGGATCCCATTTCGGGTATCTGTGTTTGCATCTCGCTAATCTATGCCCGTCTGCGACTCTCGCGCCTTATTTGGACGTGCCAAGGGCGGGCGCTCTTGCTGACAATATTTTGCATTGCAGTCGGATCGTTTTGCCCCCACGGCCGATGTGATTCACTGCGATCATCGTCCGACTCTTGCGGGCCGTGACTTCTTCTCAATACACGCGGCGGCGGTGACGTCCACTCGTGCCACACCAAACTGTCTCTCCTCACACTTTCCTCATACTTGCCGGCCTCTCAATGCCCCACGTCCGTTAAAAGTCCTTTACCTCCCAACCTACGCCTTATTTTGGATTCCCTTACGACGACCCCGGCGATAGGCAATGGATCTGGACGATGGATTGGGCCGACGTCATAAGACAGCTAAGTACTACCAAGGTGTCAGTTGAGAAGGCGACCATCCTCCTGAGCGGTGGGGTGATCCTCCTGAGCGGTGGAGTATGGGCGGTAGAGAAGCAGCCAGTTGTAGAGACTGGTCCGTGGTTCGTGACGTGAGATGTTAATCATTTAGCGGCTTCTGTTGAACAATCTGGTATGAAGAGATGACTAAATGTATATTTGATGCATAGATAAACTGCCATGTTTAGTCCAGTGGGCCCGGCCGGCAACCTAAGCAAGAGGCGAGGGTTCGAACCTCTGATTAGTACTAGACCTATGTGTGGTGTCCTCGATAGACTCATCCAAACCCTCGCGATGATGATCAGCAGTAACGTTTTACTGTATCTTCACAGTTTGTCTGCACGGTCACCACACGCTTGATTGCTCTGCACTACGCTACGTTCATGTCCAGCAGTGTTTTAGGCCCGAATCTTATTCCTAGTGTATTCCAGCCTTTGTCAAATGGTTTCTGCTTGGGACATATACTTTAGATACAATAATCAACTGACAAACTAAGCCTATACACGCCAGTCGCCGTCATTATATCATTATAATAATATTAGCTTTTTGCTCTGCTATATTCTATTATTAATTGTAATGATAGTTTACACTTTATACATAAATTATTGATGATTATACTATGTTGTAAGTTAAGGCAACCTGTGGAAGATGGCGTAACGATTTTATTATTATTAATAATAATTAGTTAATAATTGTATACTTTATTCCAGTGTATTGTTATAACGGCGAATGATTGCGTTTTTCAATAAATTACATCGGAATGGTGTCCGCTTGATTCTCAAGTAGCAGATGTCACGTCACGTCACGTCACGTCCATTGTCACAGCCAGTCAGGCAGCCACGCATACACGCACGTCATGTAGCCACGTTACGTTAGTCACGAGCGTCTTGTAACGCACCCCACCCCACCCCACCCCGGCTCAAATCGTGTTTCGTTTGTTTGCACCGACTTATTTTTAGAATATTTATTTGAACGCCGTCTGTTATGTATCTTACGGAAAGTTTCTCGCGAGAGAGATCTCGTGTATATTTATTGTCTTTGGGTGTACTACTTGCGCTCACCGAAAACTTGTCCAATTGTCTTTCGTCAATGACATTCTACACCAGACATTCCGAGGTATTTTAAATTTTAATGTAATATCTATAAGATTGATTTGGTCTTGCAGGCATCGTATCGAAAAGCGATAAACCGATATATATATATGTAATGTTTAGTCGTCTTCTTCGAGGTGCTCCAATGATTGCCGCCCTTGTGAGATGCCGAACATGTGTATACTATGTGTGTGCGACACACCACCCTGGGCCGCGCATGCTGATGAGCCAAGTTCGGATGTTGTAAACTGTTTTTATTTATTTAATGTCTATTATATATTCAGCTATAAAACTGATTTATGAAGGAGGACAATAAATACAACTACGTCTGCATAATGTATATACAAGGAAAACAATAATGACAGTAAACATATATAGGCTATGGCATAAATGTAGCAGGAAGTACAATTAAACTAAAGTCAGTACAAAACTACAACAAAATGGTTAAAGAAAAATAGAATGAAGTTAATAAAGATGCACAAAAATTACATTGAAAGGTGTGTGAAACGAAATAATCAAATACACCCTCAGATACTCAGTAATCTTTGCTCAGATGAAACGACAAGAGGTCAGAGATGTAAAAAACGTGGAAAATGTGGAAGATACGACAAAACGCAATTTTGTTTTAAAAGATCCCTACTCAAACATTCGAAATTTGGAAAACATAAAAAACTGCAACTGGGAATGAGCAATTATTTCACGAAGTCAGAGTTGCCGTTGCCGGTCGTCGAATCAATGGCAGAACATGATGGTGGCTGTCACCGAGACGAACTGTTGCCAGGTTTATCTCGCAGCATAAATATCTCGCCTCGCAGCCATGTTCTCGGGTTTGGGTGCGTCACATGGGGACCCCCCCGTTCAAAATGGAAGATCACGAGCCCTAGGCCTGCCTGACTTTTCGATTTCCTTCGGGCTACACGGGAAATTAATCAATTTTCACCTCCAATCACCGACGTGCATTTCTTGGCTGGTTGAACTTGGGGAGCGGTTCTCGACCAACCATAAGGATTTTCGGCGGTTGACATCCCCTTCGAGTTCGAGCCGGGATTGGTTATCCGCCATGTTGTTATAAACCGGGAAATTAAATCTCGCGGGCTGGAGATGAGTTAGTTAGCGAGCGGGTCGTACGAGTGAGGGGTGAAGGGCGGCCCTTCCGCCGCCTTATCGGGCGCGGGCAAATAACACCCCCAGCTAGGCGTGACGTCACAGCTTATGGTAACTTACAGGCCAGAGTGTTTTCAAAACGCGAATTAGTACGAATTTTCTGAAATGATATACCTGAAATAAGTGGAGTCAAATGTAGATGTCTTGTTTGATACTCTGAAAATTGGAGATATGTGCATGCAATGACCTGCTTTTCATCCATCACAAGACAATTCCAGTTTTTATTTTTAGTTGTGTTTTATCAATGCGAACAAAACATAGAACTGTACATGTGGTTACTCTCCAGTCGAACACCAATGTGCACAGGTTGTAAGCACTGCTGTCATCCACGTTGTTACCTGACTGGGGAACTATAGTTCCATCGAGCTAAGTAGCAACAAGCAAGGTGCATTGACGTCACAGATTTTTTAGTAGGGAAGTGAAACATGCGACACATCATTTGGATACAGATTGAATGAATAGAGCGCCCCCGCTGAGGTGTCTTTTGTGACCGACACAGAAGAAAAGGGTTGAATGGCTCATGGGCTGAGCTGTCGACTGCCAGTGAGGCTTGAGTCGGTCACAATAGACACCTCAATGGGGGGTGTCACTTCACTATTACATAATCCGTGACGACAACACCTTGCTTCTTAGCTCGATGGAACTATACTTGCAATAAACAGAGAAACTCTCCACCCGGCGCTTCCACAGCAGTTATACGTCAATATATATCTAATAAGTAGTGCAACATCTTAGCTGGAAGAGTTTGCAGTATGTCCGCCACTGACACATCGGGTAGGGGTAAGTTTCTAAACGTTAGTTCTATCAATAAACATCGTTTCGCCTGGCTCGTCCAATGAAATGACTTGGATCGCTAGCGAACCGCATACATGTTATTACGTATGTGCGCGTCTGCGGGCGCGTGTGTGTATGTGTGCTCTGTGCTCCTGTGCATGTTGTGTATAATAAATTTAAATCCCTAACGGCCCTAAACAAAATAAAATGTTTTCTAGAAATGTAGAAAGTTTTTGCGTGTAATTGTTCCGACGTCCTTGCGGGCGTGTAAATCGGGATCCGGTGCTGAGTTGAGTCGAGTTTGCAAACGGCGAAAAATCATACAGAAAGCAAACCATATGGGACCTTGTAGGAAAATATTCCATGCATATTTAGGTAGCAGCAGGTTGCCTATATATGACCTAGGGTATATATATTCTACCAACGTTTTCTATAATGCAAAAGGGAGAGAAAGCAGTCGTTGAAATAATTATGCGCTGGAGCAAGCAGAAGCCGGGGATATAAAGGCCCAAGGTATCAGTTCAATATTTCATATGTTACCATTAGTGTTTCAAGCAAATGAGAGAAGCTTGTTTTTTTTTTCGTGCGTATTTTTCATCTCTACGGATTTTAAATGAAATTCAACTCTCGCTGCCGAGTTCCCATTGGTCATTTCTGTTGAACCGTGACGTTTGATAATCAATCAAGTTGGTAATTTGATTTTACACAAAACTCGCCACGATTTAGATTAATGTATGCTTTAATCCTAGTTTGTTTTTGTTTATTACTCTCAACTTAAACAAAAAAATGTGTGTACGTATCGTGTATATATGGACGGACACACGGTGTCACGCACGTAGCATCACGCTTGAGCCGCTCCAAGACTGATTGGATTCATAACCATCGCAATGTCTCTGTTCTGCAGTCGTTGTATGCGGAGAGACGGGCGGGTCAGTGGTCGCATCTCTGCTTGCGTTGGGTGATGCTGCTGGAGACGTTGAGGGTTGAGGGTTTTCGGGAAAACGTTAAGGGAATTGTTTACAGTGAGATGTAAACTTTGAAAATGTTAATGAAGTAGTCGAAAGTGAAGTTCGAGCAGGGGAAATACTCGGGTTGAGAATACGCGCGCACGAAGCATCCGTATATAGAATGTGGACTAATAGTCGTCATTGCAGGTGTAAACACAGAAACTAGTATCTGGAAAACGTCGGTAAATATAGTTAGCAGTGAGATTGAAAGCCCAGATATATGTGGGAAATTATCAACTTGCCCGGCAGAATTCCCACAAACCTGGAAAGTCAGGGATATTGCCAATTTTGATCCAAATATCAGCAAACTTAATTGTTTTTTTCAAGGATATGCCGAAACCGACAGCCGGCAAGTTGTACTAAAAGAATGATCCTCCTACTCGTAAGCTGAATGTAAGTCTATCGGGGATTTTTCAATAAAATTCAGTTTACGAGCTAAGGCTATACCGCATAAATGTTTCTGTGAAACACAGAATACGTGGCAACAACGAAGCGCGGGTAAACACCTACGGGGGTTGTGCACGGAGGCCGTCGAGGAATACCATCGCACTAGTCTTGCGGCCACAGTTTTGGTCAAATATGGTCCGGGAGGTGAACTGTGTGCTGATGCAGACGTCGAGTATCCGAGCAATAGAGTGCACTGGAATAATGGCGGCTAATAAGTAACAAGCCGAGTGTGCATGTACGCAGGCACAGCACGCATTGTTTTCAACATAATATAAAGGTCTGATATATTATTTAGACGGTCTTGCGCAGAGCGAGGGATTTCTCCGAGCCCTCGAACAAATAAACTAAAATATTAATATCTGCCTGGGGTATAACATATGCGTTTTATAGAAATGCACGCAGATGAGGGAGGGTCGTATAATAGGAGAAAAGAAGTCTGGTAAAAAATCAATAGCGTAAGCCTGTAAATGTGAAACTCCCCCATGCCTTAACCCATTGAGGCTCATGCAAGAGCATTATTCTCCCCCGTGCGCTCTGCAAGTGCATTCGGAGCGCAATTAATCTTGTGTGCGCTTGCACTTGTGTGTGGCTTTGATTGAGAGGTTGCGGGCTACATACGTGTAATGTTAATAATTACGAGACTAGCTCTTAGCATCGGAATCATGGCCGACGACAATTGAATTATTGATCCTGGATGACGTTGTGTTATAGTTGTTGTTGCTGTTGTTGTCGCGTATGCAACTAGTCTTCAAGTACGCACACACCCCTCTGTCGACCTCTACCCCGCGACAACGAGTGACGTTCTGTGTGTGAAAAGAACTCCCCTGAAAGAAGTGCCCTAGTTAGCTAGTTAGCAAACTGCGATACTACGAAGATCCTAGTGCAGCCTGCAGACTGCAAGAAAGTGGGGTGTATTCATGCGCACCATGCATAGTCAAACACACACAAGATGGTCTAATCCTCTGATAGGAATAGAGTAAGGCTGACTTGTCCGGAAATCATGTCCACCTATAACACCAGCATATTATGGGTGGGAGAATGAATTCATTTTCGTAATAAAAAACGAGTCGGCAAAAAGTGTTTTACGTGTGTCATCGATCGTACCAGACGGCCAATAACAACTACTTGTAGTTACATGACATAGAACGTTTTACAATATTAAATTTGAAAAGCATGTTCTTCACATACATTATGTACACACCTAATAATATTGTGTGGCTCGTTGGTCTTGTAGTTATTAACATTTTATTTGGGTAATTATTTTATACATAATTATAGTACATTAGTAGTGACTAGTACTAGAATCGCGTAGTGCATAACTTACTAGTTGCTAACTTACTACCTTACTATTGCAGAAGGTCTGGAGCTCGATTCTCGTTTCGGGCTAGCGTTTCTATCTTTCGAATTTTGACCTAATAAAGAGGGTAAATTTACGGGTCACTTTGTAGCCGTAATAGCAACGGAGCACATAATAAATAGTGTAATGTGCTTCACTTGAAACACTAAAAATCCGACAATAATTTCATTTTTGATTTTTTTTACTTACTAAAGTACTTATTTTATTTATCTATTTTATTTATTTACCTATTTATTTATTTATTTATTTATGTATCTATTTGTGTATTTATTGAACAAAGGCAATGGCAGCAGTGTTGCTGCCCTTGAAAGAAAGTGGGAGCTTCACTGCTTCCAGGGATGTCAGAGCTACGGACGACGTCTTCCCTCCCTCTCCGCGCGTGGTTGAGAAACGACGCTTGCAGATCATGTTCGTGATTATTATGAAACATGTTCGTTTAGGAATTCACATTTTGCAAAACGTGATTCGAGTTCGCTAATGAAACTACGATCTTACTTGCGGTTCTGAGCACAGGGTTGGGGTTGCTATATCAGATGCATCGTCTGTCTCTTTTGTATGTTGTTCAAGTGATCACCGCGTACTGGATGAAGGTCTTGCGCCAAGTATGAGGCAGCTTAAGTTTGCCTGGTATTCCTGGGATATTCGTCTCGGTAACGCATGGAAATGTTTATTCCCGTGTAGAAATGTTTTAACCATTCGCAGTGCTACAATAATATGTTCGATCCATTTTGATTTATACCGTACGGTCGAACAACATTGACAACTTTCGGCTATGGGGAGCGTTGTTGAAAATTAATATTCGCACACTAACTAAATAACGGAATAAACTTTTTTCAACTCATTTAACATGGAACACAGCAAATGTGGGCCCATGTATTATGCAGGCCTACTGGCCACAAAAATAAAATTGTATTTTTTGTAGTTATCGCTGCCGCGGGTCGACCATCAGAGGCTTACCGGATGTCAGGGCTATTATTTTATAGAATATGTGAGGTGGGAAACGAAACAAATCTCAATTATACATTTCGACCTTCAAATAAAGAAAACGTGTATTTAAAAAACCTTACTTCTTCATACGAAGACTGGTAATAAAATGTTGAAAACGCGTTTTTTTTTTTTGCGCGTGGTACAACATAAAGTTATTCTTGTAGCTAGTTAATATTGAATTCAAACTATAAAACCAAACGTAAAGTATGGCAGATAAAAAAGATCCATTGAAAGTAAATGGTGTGCATGAGTTTGTTCTTGCGTACTATTCATATATGAATAGATTTTTTTGCATAAGTTGTTATAATGAATGATATATATATATAATCTGCATGCGTTAAGTGTGCTTCATTTAATTTGAGAAGTAATGTACCCTTACTCGTTATTGTGCGACTCAAAAACTCAACGCGACTTTCTAAGCCAACTGTACAAGAAAACTACAGCACGCTTTTTTACTTCGGTACCGAATTCGAGTGTAATTTATACCATGTTGTATTTAAGTACATGTTCGTATAGACACTCTGAATTCAAATTGTAGAATGGCTATAATATCGTGTGGAAACCGGCTCGCCCTGGCCGCCATTGTGCCTCCCCTAGCTCGCACGAGTTTGTTTTAATACCTCGACGGGCCGTACACTTTTATCGACAATTTAACTTCCAGCCTCCATACCATATAATAATAAAAATTATGATGTAGTTCGACATTAAACATTTATTGTCATTCTTGCCTCCCTTCCATCAGCCATATTGGACCGCTACTACGGTCATCAGCTTTATCTCTGGTCCACTAGTTTTTAATACGTCGCCCCATTACCATGGAAATGACTCTAGTTGTTCAAAACAACACTGATTCATCGCAGATTTACATTGCATTAGTCGGCCATACCAGCACAGCATGCACAGGCGATATACCGCAATCATTTCAGCCCACGCGGCTGTCATTGTGACTGTTACGACACCCCCCACAATAACAGTGCATAGTACCCATGCAAACACTTGGCTTTTATTGACATCTATTGGGACTCGAACTCGTGACCCGATGCACAAGTCTTGCTTGGTACGTTTATACTACAGCTGCAGTTGATTTGGGTTCGAATACCGGTCGAGGTAGAATTATTTCGCGAAAACTGACAGCATATTCGTGGCCAATCAGCGGTCGGTATTTAAAAGTGGCGCTCACTGGTTGGCCACTGTTGCGTAAACAGCCACGACCCACTCGTCAGGTCTATAGATGCGAAAAGCACTTGTAAGACTTGCTTCGGGACGATTATGTAATCTGTCATGTTAACTTATTTTAACAAAAACTAACTTAAGAAACTAGTTTAATTATATCATTAGTATTTGCTGTGTATATAATGTCTATTCACTTGATTTGTAAAAATCCATATTTGAACACTCACTAAACTTAGTGGCACTTATGTTAGACGTTTATGTATTGTGTGTCTTTCGAGCACTGCCACACGATTATATGCGGGCGTAATGGCCATGGTTGCAGGTTCGAATCCTCATGTCTTTGTCGTACGATCAGCATGGTCGGGGGGGGGGGGGGGGGCGTGTACACATTGTGGCGAATAATGACGGCGCAATGTCATCATCACTTGGGAACCCTCGTCATCCCTTGTTGGATTATACATTGATATGTGTAAATATAACCGAGCTTGCGCAACACGCGTCCGGGATTGATGTTTGATTATTCGAAAGGGTGATAATAATAATTGTCGTCATATTCGGCTGTCAATCAGTGTTGTCGTGTTGGGTTATTAGCCGGAATGGAATAGTTCGTACAGATAAATTGGCATGCGTAATGTCGACTATTGTTCCTTGTTAGAGATTAATAATCGAGTTACGCTATAGTTGGATTAATTAATCAAAAATGTTTAGTCAAACCGGGTTCGTGGAATGATACCCATTGTGCTCTGTGTCCCCGTAAACAAACAATGACGCCATGATTTCCAGCTAAAATAAATAGAGGGACCTATTTATTCTGAAATGTTATCTTTTTGAGTAAATATAAAAAATGAATTATTGCGAAGTCTAATTAAGTATGATATTATCTCTGTGATACGATGTGAGTGTGTGGTACACTCGAACCACGCATGCGCATATTATGTTCCAAGCAGCCTAATGCGCAGCTCCATAGTCCAAGAAGGTTATTTGACTCAGCTATATAGTTATTAGATCATGATCTACCCCGGCCGTGTCAACTTGTCTGATGCTTACGAAGTAGACGAGTCCAATTTTATACTTCCTGGTCCATTAGTGATAATTTACTACAGTGGGTTGGATACCTGGAAATTCCGATCATGTCGGGCGTGACTAAGGAGGCTTGTGCACTCTACTAAGCGAAAGACCACCTACTCGAATGTGTGGACACACAATAGGAATCTGTATAGTTTCGTTGAACCGGTCTGAGGTCGGCTGTGGTTGTATCTAGTGTTCGATGGTTGAATCAATAGGCAACACCTGTGAGCGTCATAGCATAGCATGGCAGGCGTCACCTCACCGCAGCCAGTGTATAGCATGGACATGATGCTCTAATCTCCACACACTGCATGCGTGGTCTTCGTGTGAGGATTACTGTGTAATGCGACTCCAAGCAAGGTTTCACGCGGACGTGTGGAGTGCAGTAACAACTACACATTCAGTCATGTGTGAGACTACGGGAGCCGGGTCTCACTCGGCCCGTAGCGCACTCCCGTCGTACCGCGACGTGGGTGCCAGTTGACCGCGTGGTCACTCGTCTCGATTACCGTCGTTGTATGCATGGAAATAATACGTGTATGGATAACACTCGGTATTTGGGTCCCGGAAAAGGATTTCTATCAGAATTCATGTCCACAGATAAATCTGAAGGGAGGGGTGGCATGTCGTTACACTTGCTTTGTAATATAATTGTATGATGCATCTGAATGACGAGCGGGATATGTGACGAGCCGCCACTGTTAACGTGCAAGACGCCCGATGAAGTAGAGAAGCACTGAGCTCGTGGCTGTGTGACATACATACATGCCCAAGTGAATAATATAGCTGAAAGCTTTGGAACAATAACAAGCCCATAGGTCACCTCGTATAGCCTAGCTCTCTGTGTGTGTGTACATTGTCCGGTCACGCAATTACGTGTAGCCCTCCCTAGTTATTTAATTATTCACACTCAAACTATCGGTCATGGAGAGTCACAATCGATATTGTATGTAGTAATAGTAAATTATTCTCATAGCTATGCATATAGAACATGTGTAATTAAACTGCAAACATGTAACATTCAGAGAGGGGCTCGCTCGCTCCGCCGGTTTCGGGCGTTGGGAGTCTTCGTGTGTATGGGTCTCAAGAGTTGACGTATATTGCAACAACACGGTGGTAGTATAGCCTTCCATATCACTTCTGGGTATGGTTAATCACAATCAATCAATCAATCAATACATGGTATAGGGACTAGAGAGCGCAGTGGCCACTCCTCGGACACTGATAGAAATGATCGCGATACAATTCATGCCATTGCAATATTTCGTCGATGAGATAATTATACGAGCAGTGCTTGCGCCACATGTTATAATCAATAGATAGTTACTAATTAGATGTTATAGGTGTGTGTGTGTGTGCTACATAAGAAGGGCATTACGTCACTGCTTGGAATTTAGCTGCTGGAATTATAATAACAACGTTCGTAAAGTGCGCCTACCGAGAGACCCATACGAGACCCATACGGTTGTCGTTATAAGGTGCGTTGCTCGGGGTGGATGGTAGGCACTACCTCCAAGATAGGCACGCGTCGACACGAACAGCGGCGACATAAATTCGTTGATGTCTATAAATTGTTTTACAATTTGCACGCAATACAAAATATTGTATTCGACTTCCTAGAGCACAAATTAATGTCAACCTTCACGTTATTCCAGAAATTTAATTTTCGTTCAAGCGAGCGGATCCCCTCAAATTATTGCACGTTTTAGCTCCCTGTACAGAATACGATTATTTAGTACATGTTAGTAACGTATAACACAATGGGTACTTCTATTTTACCAAATTGTTTTCAGATGTTTGAACGTTGAAACTTGAAAGTGTTTTCTTCAATAGCTCATGATGTTTAACATGGCGTTCTCGAGCAAGTAGTCGTGTTTCTCTGCATGACTGGGCGGGCGAGGGTAATATTTGGACAAATGTATTGAAGGGCCCTCGCAAGTCGCACTCACTTGTATTGATCGGATCTCGACATGGAATATACCGTGACACTTTGAGAAAGTTTTCTTTAATGTCACACGCCCCTGCGTATATACAGCCTACAACCCTGCGTGTATTCATATACCGACACCTAATTACTAGACTCGCTGAAACGTGCGTGGTAAGATCATTGCGTTGTGCGTGCTGTCGATACATGTTGTGTTGTGTTGGCACTCCATGCTTTTCTGGCGTGGATAAATAATCGAGTAGAGGAAAAGATTGCAGTGTTCGAAACCGCACTCGTGCATTTGTGCTGCATTATAGACGAATCGCGTTTGCTTAGTGAATGACAAGTGCATTATATTTACTGCCCAGTCAATTGGGACACACGTTGTCTTAGTACTACTGGGTAACATATATTCTCTAGGATATGTTCGTCAGTCCAAGTTTTAAATGGCAAGTTTATATTATCATGTTAGTCTTTATTTGCAACCCACATTTTTTAATTCTGTTTAGCGAGGTTCTAGACTTGGTCAGGTGGTCGAGTGTGCATTGAGTGACAAGTGTGGTGAGCATTGAGGGCGATCTCGTGTGTGGGTCTGTCTGTGTTCCCCTGGCAGGACTCTCATTGCGAGAAGCAGCAAAGAGTGCTGAGCAGACACGAGGTATGTTTTGTTGCCTTGCACTTTCTAGTGCAACTTGCAGCGTTTATGCCAGAAGCACGGGAAAGAAAGGGTCAATAGATCGGTTTAATTATTTTTGGAAATATATAACATCGGACGACAACGAAACAATTATTCATTATGTAACAACAACTTTTTAGGAGAGTAACAACTACAACGTGATTGAAGTTGCCACCTGGTGTTGGTACGCTCTGCACCAGTGCAACGTACACTGGACAAAGTAACGCGATCAGTGCAACCTGCACCAGCGTTCGTCCTCTTGCTCTGCGTAGGAAGTCTCACGGGCACTAATTTCAATGTAACACTCAAGATGTGGCCGATACTGAATGAATCTCTCGTAGAATGTCGGCTTATCTCGTTACTCACCCCCCTACACACTCGACTACATAAACGTAATACTTTTTGTTTGTTAATTATATGAATGTAACGTGTTCTGTGTTCGCACGCGTGTTACGCGGCCCAGACACGCGTGCGTGCGGCAGCGCGTGGGCAGCTCGGATCTGCCAGGCGAGATAACGCATGGGAGGCACGGAACAGTCAAAACACCGGTGAGAAGGACGCCGATACTTGGTCAAGCAAAACTCTTCATTTGTTTCCGGTATAGCTGCTGCAGTATAGCTCACCCATCTGTGCAATAGTTTTTAGTTGATTCGAAATAAGATAGAAGGCAATTATTCTGTGCACACGTGACTGTAGTTTCAGTTGTCATGCTAGTCTCATGCTTATGAAATATCCGAATCCAACAGTACCAATCATTTTCTATACTGCCCTAGTCCTATCATCTACTTGAAACAACGTCCGTTAGGTATAATGCACGATCATTTATTAGAATTCTGAAACCCCCAAACCCAGCGTGTGTATCCAATGAGGCTTGTGCTCCCCACTAAGCGGAAGATGTCAGGAATCTGTTATTGGCGTTGAAAGAGCGTGCCTGAAAGGGAGGACCAAGTGTCAGCAAGCCGTGCGGTGACGCTGACAGGCAACCGTCAGCAGTGTCAACACTGCGAGCTCAGGACATCCATCAATGACTGTACGGATGGTAATAGGCGCGAGAAGAGGTCGTAATGAGACCTAATTAGGCCGGTGTGTGTAATTGTGCGGACACGCACGACGGATAGTGCTCGGACGTCTCGTAGCGTACCCGACAACGTCATCAATCCTGATACACTGTGTGTAACTCCTCACGTAGAAGCGTGTAACCGTGCCTGGAAAATTGCATTATCCTCTGTAACGAGATGGAGAGAGGAAGCGCCGTGATTGTGCGCGCGAGAGAGAGAGAGAGCGAGAGTGTTTCGGGTACCCCTAATGGACGGGGCTTCTAGAAATGAGGTAATCATATTAGTGGCCATAATTATGAACCCCTTTGAGAACGGAAATGCATCTATATCCCGTGCATCGTGACTTTTGTTCGCCCGCCGGTTCGTGCTTTTACGTGTTTCGAGTAATTCGATTAATTTATTTTGAAATTGCCGTGAATGTGTTGTTTGCTGCTCGGGTTGCCCGGAAGGTAGGGGCGGGGGTAGCGGCGGGGGGGTTTGGAGGAAGGTGCGAACTTTCGTCATGCGCCACCGAAAGCTACGTAAATGAGGGGTGTCGAAGATTTCCCCCCTCAAACCAGGTTTTATTAATTGCTTACAAAATGGAGATCAAGTATTGACTTTTAATAATAGTGACGGCGGTTGCAACCGCCAATAGAGGCAATCAGATCTCCAACGTGGTGTGGTAGTCGGCGCATTAGGCGACGTTTCGGGGGCCCACCACTCCACTTCGTCAGGCAGCACCCGCACTGTATCTCAATATTCATATTGGATTTTGTTTTCGGCGTTGTCTCACTTCTCACTTCTCACTTGTAGAGCAAAGTAACGCGCTCGTCCAAATGACTCGTGTAAACACGACCGTCGCTGTTAATTATTTTGTGTTCTCCGTTCTCGTAATGAAGTGTGCACTGGGTTCGCTTGCTCGGCGGGTCGGGACGGGGGAAAGATGGGCCCAATGGAGCTTGTTTGTTAGCGCTAATTCAATCTCAACTATCCAACTGCATAGTTTTACAATAATTTATGTACCATGACGCAATTGACAAACTTCCTTGGGTGTTTCGCGCGAAGTTATAATTTTATTTGCGTTTTGGAAGGGGTCTTAGTACGACGTGTACAATATACAGCCCCGGTGTAGTCGGCGGCGCAGCGGCCGTGGTCGTACTGTGCTGCGTGTTTCTAATATACCGGCGTCGCCATCTTGATGGACACGTTTACAGGGTTGAAACAGACTCTCTTCGTTGTGTCGGTTTGCTTTTATTAGGTCTCGGCTCAAAGGAAGGAGGTCAGAGTTGACCAACCATGCTTTGAGTACACAACACACAGTGTCACCCACAACCCACAAGTGAGCTGCGCTTCAAACAACCCCCGTCTTGCACGGCCGAGCATTGTTGTACAAAGTGCTTCACACTCAGATATAACTAATTATCTATGACTAGAATTTAGTTACGTTATAAATTGTATTTTTTGTTCTGAACTATTGGGTATCTACAACTGCAAGTGCGCATTCGGCGTTATACAAAGTATAATGTGTCATGTTGTTTCCTCAATTGAAAATAGATTGAATTATTAGTTTCAATCGGGCCTGTTTTTTAAGCATTCTGTGAAATGATTTGGTGTGTATTTGCAGTGAGCTATACGTCACCGTTGAAAACGTATTTTGGTATAGATACGTCACGGTCATTAATAGACATGTCTTTACGAACAGCGCCGCGCCGCGTGGGGTGGGGTGGGTACAACACTGGCGCGCGTACTTCCTTTCGGTTGCAATTATTATTGTAATAATATATAATACAGTGGGCCGCGGTTCGCCGTCTCCAGGCTCTGCTCAATTACACGATTAAATCACGGGCTAAAAATAATTTTCAAGTACTTTCGCAGTATTTTTAGTCGGCACGTCATGAAGGCCTGACCCAATTCAATCATATTCCCGTCTCCCTAATATCTCGAGTAGTCCCTCTTGATTTCTCACCTTCCCCGCGTGATCGCGGTAATCCCCGCGTATCTTCCGAGCCATCAGTCACCGTGGGCTGTCACCGTCGCCGGGCCGCGTGCGAGTTGCGTGTGGTCACGCACATAGCGCAGTGTTGTGACTCTGGCAGCCAGCTGGTCCCCCCCCCCCCCACACACACTCACATGTGTCTTGGCGCGAGGCCAGACACCGTCCGTCCTCCTTACATCTGTCTGGCTTGCGTCTCAAGGTTCAGACGCTACATCCGGGCTCGAACCCGCGCCCCGTGGTGACCGGTGCCCGCAAGGAGGCCGGCTCTCTGGCTGACTTGCGTCTCAAGGCGCGCCCCGTGGTGACCGGTGCCCGCAAGGAGGCCCGGCTCTCTTTGCGACCTGAACGCCCGCCAACCCTCTACGCCCTCACGGTCGTACTTCCACCCCTCGCCTGGATCCCGGCGGTGCGATGGATCTGACTTAGCTGACGCCATATTACCTCACTTTAGCGGGCGCCATTTTTGATCTCCGATTAACAGAAAATCGCCGGATTAAAGTTTGATGAAACTGGCTCTTAGTCATTTTGTGAGAACCCGCCTTTAACAGACAATTTTTTTAGCAAACAATGTGTTTGTAGCAAATAAACTGTTTTGTATTTCCAAAGTTTTGATTGGTGTTTGGTATTATAGTGTTATCGGGACGTGGTAATGCTGGGCTGCATGTTATACAACGAGCGCCCCTTGAGTGTCGAGGCCGTCTCGTCAGCCGAGCAGCGGTGAGCTCAGTGAGAGATATTCTCCCCGCCTGGCCCGGCCGCAGAACTACCGCAGGCCTTTCACGCGTGAAACCTGTCCCATTCCCGCCTCACCTGGGTTAGTTACTTTACTATCTCACACTCGCGGCTTTATCATCCATTGATGCCTTTACATTCATTCATTCAGGCTACGCTAGCGAGCGAGTGGCGCCAAATCACGTGACGTAATAAGTGCTGCTGCTTCTTCTTCTTTGCCGTGTGGTGCGTGCGTGGTCACGAGAACAAATACATCGCATTCTCTATCACGCCATCCATATAATAGAAACGTTTTTGCTTGATATGTGCAGGCTAGAAATGGTCCAGTATTCAAAAAAAATTTAACTTTTCTTCATTTCGGATGTATCAGACTCGAAAATTGTCTGAATGTCTCCAATCTCAACCACATTTCGGAATTTTGTTTTCAAGAGGCAGCAGAGAACCCTCAAAATTTGGTTATATTTCAGCTTCTCTTATGTTCGGGAGCCCACGTGGCCGTGGAGCCTGGAGTCCTTGGTTCGAATCTAATATGTGTATACATGGAATACAATACACACGCGTGTTGCCCGGACTTGCGTGAGTCCCCGGAAAACTTTTATTTTACGACAATGTCATTAAGATTTTTTCTTTTTCTCAAGGCAATTACGAAATATCGTACTTTATGTCATTTTGGTGAAAAAATTGAATTATCTACATGCGAAGTTGGTATAATGACCGTGGCCCCTGTTTTATTACTGGACGTAGAATGAATGCGGCCGCTTGTGGTTTCAATTGAGTGCACTTGCACTCTTCACGGCGTTCACAAACTAGAGGCTTTTATTCAATATTAAAAAATGTAACTTTCCTCTTCGTGGCTTCGTGGAGCTGATAATTCGCATCCCTGTGTAAACGCTTACAGTGACGTAGAGCGTGAGTCTATTGGAGACAATCCCCCCCCCCCCTCTCTTCTTACAACAAAAATAATATTCTCAATTTAAATTTGATGTTAGTGCGACGTAGTAATAAGTTATTTTTAACGACGCAGTTAACAACTAGGTCGTATAAAGTCGGCCGAATCAGATCTGTCAGACATTGCCAGGGTCGTCAAGTGGGGGGGGGGGGGGGGGGGGCGTGCAGGAGGCAAAGAGGGCCGACAAGTATGTGTTGAAGAAGAAAGTGAAGGTTGGAATAAGAGGGATGATTATACGGCCGTGTGAGGTGAATGAAGATGTGCACGAGAGCCCTCCATGCGCGGCCGTGTGATTGAAACCACGAACCGCGGCCGATGCGTGGAACTTGTCCCCGGACATGGAGACAAGTATTGGACACGGGTCGCATCTGTTGCCTTCTCACGGGGGCGCAGGTGTTACCGCGGGTCTGCGGTCTCGCCTCATCCGCTCGCACGGCCGCAATCGATGTCTTCTTAGTCGTCGCCTGCGGTCGGGCCTCGCAGCATAGGACGGCGTGGCATACCCCCCCCCCCCCCCCTGTGTCGTCGCCTGCGGCCGAGCCTCGCAGCATAGGACGGGGCGCGCTGCGTGGCATCAAGTGCCCCCTCCCCCAACACGGCGCGTTACACGTGTACCCGGGTGTGTTCCCCCCCCCCCCCCCCCCCCTCCCGCCCTCGCATGGTCAGCTTGTCAATCCAGAATTGATGTGTCCGACATTACAGGGAGCACGCCACTAACTTTGTTTATGAATCCTCGATCATTAATCAAAGTCGCGCGGTGACGAATTGAACACCAGGGACTTCGCGTTCTGATCGATGTTCCCGGTTTCGATAAACCATTCTTTTTCACAACAAAGAGACGGACGCATCACTCGTAAAACATGCTGAACACTGCAGTCGATGTGCGCATTGATTCTACCGGTAACTGTGTTGCTGTTTGCCACTCACCCTCATTGGCAGTGACAACCAAGACATTGAGAGGTGTATAGTCACTAACCCCTTCGGTGCTCCTGCAATCAGCTATCTTGTGCATTGCGGATGATTGTTGAAGGTGGTGGTAAATGCTCTGTTGCTTCGGCGAGCTTTGCCAGTCCCAGCTCCCAAAATGCAACCCGCGGCATTTTCCCACTTTAGTCGGCTTTGCTGTCCGTGCAATTGATATTATATATTAATTGAAATTGCAATTTTTGGATTATGACGTCACCGGGCGTGATAGATTTGTTGATGCAGATCGTCAGCCTGCTGTATAAATCATGTAGGCCTAATCCCATGGACGTCCTCGGATGTAGAATAGCTACATGCAAGCAGGAACCATCTTTGAGGGGTCGTGGTATAGACTGTGCTTGCCCTCACTCGCCAACATAGAAAGACTAAAGACCCTCTTCGGATTTGTTCGGGTTACGCGTTGTCTACACTGATGGTATAAATATTTGGTCCAAGGTGTAGGTAGAGGATATGGCATATATTATGTGGGCTTCGCCTAACGTGCTCTAACTTTAGAACAGGATTAATTCAAGTAAAGATATCGTTTTCTTCATAGTTTTTACTCTTAAGACAAGGCAAGGGTGCCAAGTTGTAACAACCAGAAACTCATGAGCTAACCTAAAGAGAATAGAGATGTTTGTTGATAAAGGAGATATCTTTACTTGCCTTTATTTATGCATGTGGGCGA
This sequence comes from Isoperla grammatica, assembly GCA_945910005.1. Taxonomy (NCBI): domain Eukaryota; kingdom Metazoa; phylum Arthropoda; class Insecta; order Plecoptera; family Perlodidae; genus Isoperla; species Isoperla grammatica. Next base: position 2,438,422 of record OX246739.1, read on the forward strand.
GTGAGTGTACAGCCATATATTGTTGTGAAGTGCATATTTCTGAATATATGCGCGACAATAACATGCAAAGCCCCGGACAATAACCGCAATATAGCGTTGTAATGGACGCCCAGCAAGCAATTAGTCGTGTGCGCAACTGTTGTAGTCAAGACGAACAAATGATTTGATGCGTCCATCATTTCATTAGCAGTGCAGTGGCGTGGGCGCCTACATGTAGGCTAAACAGTGGCGTAAGGTGTTCGACTCCCGCCACCTGTGTTTGTCTCAACCGTTGATTGGCATACGGCGGACATTCCACGGACCACGAGGAATGATGGGTCTGGAAGCTAACTACGTGACCGACACATCGACTTGTAATAACAACACGGTATGGCCGGGCCCAGGATCTCGTGTTGTTCTGGGAAGCCGAACAACCCACTTGAATCACGGGGGTTCGACCCGACCGGAAACCCTCAAAGTGTGGTAAACAAATAATGTTTAATAACAGGGGAAATGTGACTCCGAACTCGACTTACAATATCTTGTATTCCGCGAGCCGAGCCAGCGTTTTGTTCCTATATCTGTAAAACTCGATTTAAAATTAAAATGTTCGATTGATATATGGCTATAGATATTTTCAAAGTCGACAGACAATGATAAAACATAATGGATCACATATTATTACGTTTGTGTAATCAGAGAATTTTAATAATATAATATCTCATTGTGTTATGTTGTACAATCTAAACGCAACATGCTACATACATTTCATTATCTACTGCAATCATCACAATTTCGGTTTTAATTCGCGTAAAAAAAAAAACTTGTAAATACATTGTTAAAATGTATGCTTGACGCCGTCTAACGAAGGAGGTGATATTGGTGTCGTCCCGCTGAAAGACAATATTTATCTACCTTATTGCATTTAAGGGTCAGTGAAGGGCACAGTAATATTCAGTGTGCATAATGTATGTGGGGCAGGGCAAGGCCTAAACCTATCGCGATCACTGGTGCGTTCGGTGTACGAGGCTCAGTCAAAGGGGTAGAAACAGGGACTGGATCGAGTACCCGGGTCCTTTCATTACGCACGACGGAGGTTTTCATACAACTTTACGATCCAGCTAGTTTTTGTATATTTTTTCCTGTAACCGGAAATCTACAACACATCAAACGGCAGCCTTGGAATCTGGCTAAGGCGGAAGAGATCGCGCTAGGAACGACAGCGCCTTGCGAGAAGGGTAGGCCTACTATCAGAACTATATGCACATCATAATGCGTTATGTAATTTTACTTACTTTATAATCGACTTGTCAAAAACAGTATCCTACAAATGTGATCATAAAGTAAAATATAATAAAACATTAACCTAGATAGATAAACTAATGAGATAAGTTTACAATTATAAGTTAATAATGTAATAAGTTAAAAATAGAGTTGGGCTTTCGTTAAAACAGCCATAAACATGGCCACGTTTTTTACTAACACAAGGGCCCTGCTATACCGCTAGAGCCAGCAAGTATTTGTCCGACCGAACCTAGCCCTAATATTTTGGTGGCAATGATTGTAGTTTATCTACAATGTAGTAAATATTAATCTTGAAGCTTTATTGGAGATTGAAAGTATCGCTCTGAAGTCTGACCGATCATGTCCATTGCAACATAAACTGTATCCATATTTAGTGACAAAAGAGTAGTTACAAGTTGCAACCTGTGCTGGAGTGGCTTGTTGTATTGTAACGTAGCAAAGCACGTGTTTCAACGAGTAGTTGCAACCTGTGCTGGAGTGGCTTGTTGTAACGCAGCAGAGCACGTGTTTCAACGAGTAGTTGCAACGTGTGCTGGAGTGGCTTGTAACGGGTTTCAACAGACCGCACCACAGCCTCTGTTGTCGGAATGAGGTTGAGGTGATTGACAAGGCTAATCAGATTGTCTTCCTATCGCCACAGGTGGGTCGTGTGGGGGTGGGGGCGGTGGTAGAGTGGTTTCGCCAGAGGGGGTGGCAAGGAGGTGGTAATGGCTGGGGGTGGGGGGAGAATATGTCTCGTTGATTGCCGCGCAGAGAAAGAACCACGGAACTATCGGCATTTCTCTCTCCCGACCCCTGAGCTGGTCCACTAAACGCGTGGGGTAGTGGGGTAGTCGACCAAGCCCTATCTGACCCAGTGGGGGAGGGAGTATAGATGTAACATCGGAGACCAGCGCCTCCGTCAGCTAAATGGCTGCGACACAGTGACCTGTGTGGCAACCCGAACTCCACTCGATATTTCGCGTATTGTAAAAGTTTCCGGCTAATACGTCCAAGTGGAAATGACATATGGGACCATTACGCAAAGCTAAGTTGCCGCGCGTCAAAGAGGACGCGTTAAATTATGCATATTCGGCCGTGTTGTTCGGAATATATGTGTTCTGCAACTCCATCAAATATTCATTCCCAAAACTAGAATCGGTTTAAAAAAATTATGTCCTGTTATTTTTTTTACCTTTTTCGGGCCTACTTGACAAATGACTGTATTTTCGTACTTGGTTGTAAAGAGGGAACGTGTGTGTAATAAAGTAAATAACACGCTGGGGGTGTTACTTCGATATTTGTACACGTTTATTATTTATGAATTTGTTTTCAAACGACTATTCGCGATCAATAGAATCGTAGAATCGTGTACCAACGAACAGATAATGGGTTTTCATTTGGTCGGCCTCCTTACGACGCGTAAGGCTAGCGTGGTGCGCGGTGAGCTATATGCCTGGCCTGTGCATGGTACATTAATTTTAACAAATGTTAGTTTGAAGATTAAAATCTGGTCACGCAACTTCTGTAATGTTGCACGTTTACATAATTGCTCTCTCTCTCGCTCTCTCTCTCGCTCGCTATGTTGTACCGTGTTATCTCGCCACTATGTTAGGCACACAATAAACAATATTTACCTAACCGGGCTGCCCCCGCTGTAACGTACAGCACACACACACACACACAAGTTGTTGAACATTTCGATTTTACTGTTAAATCCACTCGGCAAACAGAAAGTTAAATCCGTGCCCTGCTTCACTTCACGCAGCCGTGCGTGGTTGGTCCGACTCCGAAGGTTGCGCCACCAACTATTGTATTCAAACAATTACCAGTAGCAACTTATAACTTGCGATCGGTTCGTGGATAACGACAAATATAATTATTTTCTATCCGAGGTGGTTGTCGCTCACACGACTGGGCGCCACGTGGGTGACAGCGGCGATAGCTGCACGCAAGGAGGCCACCTACAAGTATATATTGCACACTGCGCTACGCCACTGAAAGTGCTCTAGCGTTCTTCTCGGGAAATGCACCCCTACATTGCGCGACTGGCCTATTTTAATAATTTCCATGGTTGTTATTGAGTATTTTAATTTATCATGCCTGTTAAATATTATTGGTTTGGATAATTTCATCGAATTGATTGGCTGAAGATTTAATGCGCGTTTATTATCCAAAATAGCAAACTGAGAATGTTGCACTAGTGTTTACCATTGAATCGAGTGCATGCATGTGTGTTTTACGATAATAGAGCCGGGTTGTATCGGAATTCCTTTCATTACATTATGGAATCTGGCATTTACCGCGGTTTGCACTCAGACCAGACAGCCAGCGAGTGTTCCACTGATTTGCGTGCGCACATGCATTGTCGGTACGACCACGGTCCGTCCAAACACTCACACTTGTGCCTTGCGCTTTCCTCCTTGCGCTGCCCAACTGCGCTGCCCAACTGCGCTGCCCAACTGTGCTTTCCTCCTTGCGCTGCCCAACTGGGCTGCCCAACTGCGCTACCCAACTGGACTACCCAACTGTGCTTTCCTCCTTGCGCTGCCCAACTGGGCTGCCCAACTGCGCTACCCAACTGGGCTACCCAAGCACTGGATGGCAATGTCCGCTGCGGCGGCCTTGGCGTGTCCGATCTCATTTGCAGCACTGCCCAATATTAGCGTCTGTCCATCGGGCAACTTGTCTCCTTCTAATGCTAACGTGTTGACTTGGTCATGAAGGCAGTGTTACACTTTAGGGTGATTGACTCCCCGATAGAGCGTTGGCGTTATGCGAAAATATTGTAATTCCCTTATAATAATATATAATAATGTTGGCAGTAAGGGAGTAACTAGTTTCCGGCAACACACGTCGAAGAGTCGCTAAGATACTTGTTATTGCCGGGCAGGTATAGTGCAACAATACCGCCCCCTGGAACGATGTGTGTAGGTGCTGACTACTGATCTATTCTGCGTTTCAACCCCCCCTTTGCCGTGCCGGGCAGGTATAGTGCAACAATACCGCCCCCTGGAACTATGTGTGTCGGGACAGAGCGATATAGGTGCTGACTTCTGATCTATTCTGCGTTTCAACCCCCCCTTTGCCGTGCCGGGCAGGTATAGTGCAACAATACCGCCCCCTGGAACGATGTGTGTAGGTGCTGACTACTGATCTATTCTGCGTTTCAACCCCCCCTTTGCCGTGCCGGGCAGGTATAGTGCAACAATACCGCCCCCTGGAACTATGTGTGTCGGGACAGAGCGATATAGGTGCTGACTTCTGATCTATTCTGCGTTTCAACCCCCCCTTTGCCGTGCCGGGCAGGTATAGTGCAACAATACCGCCCCCTGGAACGATGTGTGTAGGTGCTGACTACTGATCTATTCTGCGTTTCAACCCCCCCTTTGCCGTGCCGGGCAGGTATAGTGCAACAATACCGCCCCCTGGAACGATGTGTGTAGGTGCTGACTACTGATCTATTCTGCGTTTCAACCCCCCCTTTGCCGTGCCGGGCAGGTATAGTGCAACAATACCGCCCCATGGAACGATGTGTGTAGGTGCTGACTACTGATCTATTCTGCGTTTCAACCCCCCCTTTGCCGTGAAAATCCCGCTGCTTTGTCTTTTCCGTAAATTATTAAAGCCCGCGTGGAGTGAAGCTCACTACTTGAACTACAATAATTATGTTTAAATTTTTAGTGCATATTCCTCAACGTTATTATTTACCGTGTTTGACCATTAATCATTCACATCCGCCGGGAAGGGATCAATACACGTGTACATAGAAGGCTGAGGAGCGCCGCTCTCGGAATTGCAGAAACCTTTTTTATCTCAATATTGCATACGAGATTGCATAATGCTACCCGTTTATACTGTTCAATGACGTTATGCTATGCAAATCAAAACTATCTTGAATAACAAACCTGGAGGATATGCAAAGACTTCCCGTGTAATTAATTTGATTTATATTTTCTTCCGGAACTCAAAACACAATGGTTTTAACGTATCCCCGTCACGTCACGGACAGTCGCCGCTTTCATCTAGAGGTCAGGAGTTGAAACACACATTTGCGCCATATCGGCTACATGGGAGCTTTGTTATACTGTATTGACACCTTACCGACCTGGGATTGTTACTAGACGGTAGCCACACGAGTGTGGAAGAGGTGTGTTATACTAAGTGTTATACTACATGGTTGTGGCACCACATTGTCCAAGAATGTGCATACATACTTGCATCGTTTTACCACAGCGTATAGAGTGATAGAACTGATCCGTTTTAGACACACGTATTTGTTTGTACATAAATATCCGTTTCGTCCAAGTATTATTCGTACAATATTGGCTTTCGACTGTAATTCATCGGTGACAATGCGACTTGTTTATGTATTTGATGTCAATACTGATGCATTTAAAATAATAATTAATACACTTCTGTTGAATTTAAACTTGTTGACGATTTATCAATGTAAATGTTTTTAATTAAAACTGTATAATACATTGATCCTGTATTAATAGTATATGACTGCTTTTTTAGTCCTTTGTTGTAGAAACGCCAACCCTTCCATTTTGCCTACTTGTGTAGTGAATATGGATGTTTTTATCACGCAATATGCGCGCATAATGACCATGCGTTCGAAATTCTATAATTTTAATTTGTTCGAGTTCTTTGTTCCTATAGTCATATTATGAAAAAAACAAATTTGTTTGACGCATTATCTTGGCGAAATGTCCTAGTTTTGCTTCGTCCGTTGTAGAATACATTACAACATGTAATGATAACATACTATGCGACAAGGGTGATACTAGAGGGCGCTGCGTGGGTGTTGTGCGGCAGCCATGTTACTAGTATTGTCCCTCGCTGGAGATCTAGTAGACAATAAATGCGCATGTTTGTTTGTTTCTGTGTCGTTGCAACAGGCCAGTCCCTGGTACTGCTCTGCTCAAGTAATAATAACGTACAGTGTTTACTTGTAAGACTAGTACAGTGTTTAAAACCTCGAGTACAGAGTCGTTGTGCATTGAGACAAAATATCGTCAGCTATCGACCAGTGGAAAATACTATTATTTAGTATTGTTGAAGAAAGTGGTTTACCCACACCTCATCTCTTGGTCAATTAAGATACATCCCTATTCATTTTATAAGTACACGAATACGTATTATATTAAAAATACGCTGCAGGAACACTATTTGTTCAATATTTTCATAATTTTACACGAGTCCAAGTTGTACTGTTCGAATTTTGAGGGAACACTTTGTGAACACCTGACCGCGTTATGTATGTACACATATTTTGAGCGCCAACAACGTCGCTACTGTCTTGTGCCCTATGCCCTAGTACGCCACTGGTCCTGCCCAGTACGCCACTGGGCGTGGGCCTCCTGGCGACCCGAGTGTGCTGGGAAGTGCAACCTAGAGAAGTGTGTAATAGGGACCAGTGAACAATTGGTGCTTGCATCAGTAGTGGCACTGAGAAGTTAGCTAGGCCTTATTGATTTTATCCTCGAAGCAAGCCTCTGGGAGGGTAGCCGAGAGTCAAGGGAGAAGGGTTGGTTACGCGATACGATACGCCTGCCTGGTCCCCCGACCCCCCCCCCCCCCCCCCCCCCGCGTATGTGGTGATACGGCCACACCTGATTCGCCCCGCAAGTATTGTCGTCGTGTGTTGGCCATACTGCAATTATAACAATACATGTTGGCTGAGGGATGAAGTTCTATAACTAGCCTCATAGCAAGATTCCCATAGTACCAACTTAATGTTCTACTTCTCTAGCTCCTACCGTCTACTTGAAAAAGGTGCATTAGAGGTTATTTACGACCGTTGGTTGAATAACTGGAAATGCCGAACACAACGGGCGTGACTATAATGTGGCTTGTACACTTTACCAAGCGGAAGACGATTGTGTGAAAGAACGCCGGGTATCTGATGAATTTCGTTGAAACAACGTGAATGAAGGGGGCGGTAGATACGTATCTGAGGTCGGTATGCTACTAACTAGTGTAGTAAGAACAAGAAGACCAGTATAGAACACAGTGATGAGTGGATGGGTGTCGGGCACTATAGGTGTGATTGTGCTCGTCTACCAATTATATCGTTATTGTAATTGATGCATCGCTCTGTTTTTATTTATGTCGGTATGTTCGCTCACTCGTTCATACGGTATAATTGAATGATCTGCGTTTATAATATTATGAGGGCTCGATTTAACCTAAATGCTGTGATATGACGGTAAAATGTGCATATGACACCTTCCTGCAAAAGCTATTTGATGATTGGGTGAAGGTCAAGGGTTCTTAAACTGTGGTAACTAACCTCCTCGGGTACAATGATAGTGTCCAAACTCCAGGTTGTGTTAGTCGTAACTATATTTGATCTTGATGAGTCTGCATAACGACATACATGGATGAATCCAGGGCCGCAGCCAAGAATGTGCAGTGGTGTGACGTCACTAGTGCACGCCCCCCTAGAGGTGTGGTGATCCGGCTAGTATTATCAAGCGAGAGGGTGAGATTTGCATATGGATGTCAGGCTTTGAGCCCCCGATTGACACGTCCACCCCTCAGCAGCAGCCGGGCCCGCGGACAATTCACGCCCGCCCGCCTTGAAAGCACCGACGATTATTTGCATATTGGCAATGGTTGCGTGCATGGACAGAAGTGTTTATTTTAATCACTGAACCCGCTCATTTTTGTCGTCCGTGTGCATGCTTGATCTGCGCAGATGCAGATGGCTTCTCCAGCAGCCCCGGTAAGTAGTGTAACACTACACGCAAGACTATAAGGCAAACACAAGCCTAAACCAGCCGCTGGCCATGGCGCAGAACATTATAATTATAGTATAATAAATATATATTACATAACGGGTACCTTGAGTTTTTAGATAGCAAAAACATGGAATAATAATAATAATTTCATACAAGTAATTAATGTTGATAAGGAGATATCGCTGCGACGATTATTCAATATGCCCTTGAAGTTGTCTGAAACTGTGGGGATATCCTCGGAATATATATATATATATATATATATATATATATATATATTTACGTACAAAAATAATAACAAACAATACGAACGTTGGTGAGATATAACGATCTTATTAACAATGAGAGTTGAGAGTGTGTCCTACCCTTCATTTACTTATGTCGCGTATTATAAGTAGTGCAGACTGCATTCCGAGAACTGTATCTACAAGATATTTATGTAACATGTTGATTATCCCGCTAACACTGAGTCTAGTGGTCCTAATGTTGGGCTCGTCACCTCTCTCAGCCCATCGTCGCGATTAGTAGCGTATCCCGAGACCACGTTGGTTCTACTGAATATGAAGCATACTGTGTGACATAATGGGCTACTTCACGATTGCCTGAGATGGACCGTGGAGTGTCCCACGACGCCGGGTCACGTGGTCACTACCATGCACAACAAGTGGCGACGTCTCGTTGTCCGATGTAGTTATTCAGCCGTCCCCGAAGGTCGTAACTCTCGTCCGCATGGTCCCGTGTTGAAAGCCGTGTGATAGATGACGGTTATTTAATAAGTTGCAGTGGTTTTTAAGCCATTTACTAGATGAGCTCCCGGTCGGCTCTGCACGAAGAGCGAGGAGAGGCGTGGCGCGTTATCGGCGCAACATTTAGCCGCGTGCTGATTGGCACTAGGCACGAGAACAAGCGGGGGGGTCAAGAAGTAAACACTGTAGTAAACACTGTCCAGGTATGTCCCGACACTTGGTCCCACATTTCACATGATTGTGTCCATCCTAATCGCTTGTGAATAATCATGGGAAGGATTAAGAAATGCGCAACAAAGTATCCGTGTGCATATTTCACTCGCCTAAATATCCTACAAAATGAATAGAAATGTTCTGTTTTTTAGCAGCTGTATGTAAAGGATGTTCACTCTCTATTTTCAGCGCAACTGCGCAATTATCGACTTGTTTGTTGTGTCCGAATGCGCGGTGGACCGAAGATAGTGGCATACATGTGTATATATACATCCCTTCCTCGGCGACAGACGTTTCAGATTGAGATTAGTCCGTCCCCACTTTTACACTCCACTATATTTTGCTATGTCCCACTGCATCATATTCATCCATCAACCTTGCCGATGATCAGTCTGATGTTATATAATATAAGTAAATAATATTACATGAAAAAAATAATTTTTTTTAAAAAACAACGTTTATATTTAAATGCACTAAAAAGTAAAAAATAAATTTTCGCCCAACAAATGTTTGCCTCACTCGGTAAATAAAAGCGTTGGGCGCTTTCCCTGCATGAACAGCAGAATACTGCAATCTATGTCAATACCAAAAGCGCCCAACGCTTTTGTTTACCGAGTGAGGCAAAAATTTGTTGGGCGAAAATTTATTTTTTACTTTTTAGTGTATTTAAATATAAGCGTTGTTTTTTAAAAAAAATATTTTTTTCATGTAATATTATTTACTTTTTTTATATAACATCAGACTGAACATTGGCAAGATAAAGATTCCGTCCAGACAGACAAACAAGGCAAGCTAATAGTATTAGCTTGCCCTTATATTATAAGGGTTGTAAAAATAGTTCGGACAAAGACGGTTAAAAACATTCACGCACTTTTCACCGCGTTATATTTCGGCAACATCCGTCGCCATCCTCAGACGCGAGGCAACTGAGGATGGCGACGGATGTTGCCGAAATATAACGCGGTGAGTAGTGCGTGAATGTTTTTAACCGTGTTTGTACAACTATTTTTTACTTATATTATCATCTTCCGGTTAATGAGTCCTGGTGTGTGTTACTGATGTTGTATGTTAAATACTGCAAATCCATGTTGAGAAGCTAAGGGTGGCCGTGATACCTATAAAGTGCGTGCGCGGCCGCATGATTCGTGCGGCCAGTTTGTTTTGAAAGCTCGAGTGTGGCGAATGTCTCACGAAACGAGTGACTTGCTCCTCTTGATTAGCTGAAAGTTGCAATTACCAGCACTTGATGTGGCATGCATAAGCATAAGACGGCGGCATTGATTTCCTGCCAGGCGGGAACCTGTGTGTAATTATATCGGCACCGGGCTTGCTTGGAATAACTATAACATAATCGTTTAAAGTAATACTGGGAGCGGAGTCGCGCCTACAGGTCACGCAAATAAATAATCATTTCAGGTTGAGTTGACACTTGAATGACACGAGGCGTATCTAGAGGTGCGTTGCCCACTTGTGACAAAATCTCCTGCCGTACGAGCGTCGGTAACTTGAATTACGCGTTTACAAGTAGTAATTGAACATTAGGATAAGAATATTGCCAGAGTCTTCCAATAGCGTATAGGCATCGCCTCAGTCTTCCAATGGCCTAGGCATCGCCTCATCCCAGCATATTCATTAGTTCGAGCATTGATTAAATAAATACATTTGTATGTGAATCGACCCATTCATTTACAAGACCTGACTTTCAGTGGGAAACATCAGATACCGTTGATTATTAGTCCAAGCAACGAACAGTTTGACCCGGAACTAATTGGTACAGAATTTGTTTTGATCATAAGTTGTTACTTAGGTGTACCTATATGCACATAAGAAACTTTACCGCTGTCCGACACCCCTAATTAGCGTAATTAATTAAAATGTTAAAACTAATTAATGCTCATAGTATGGTTATTTTTTAGTATTTTTCAGAATCTATATTTTAACCGTATCAAACAACCTATTCGGTAATTTAAAAAAATTACTTTTATCAAAATAAATATCCTGGTAGCCATTAATTAATTACTATTAATTATAATAGCAATTTCAATTAAATGCTTCCCGTGTATAATTGGTGCAATTGAATATTGTTTTGTCAGTTTCAAATATAAGAATAACAACATACAAAACTTGTGTAGAAACTTTACTGCAATGAATATATTATTTGTATGACAAATTAGCATAATTAATAGTTAATTATTACATTCAAAACTTATATAGGTACATATTTGAACATAGGCAATATGGGTATCAAAAGAAAGCTGCTGATACGTTGATTTTAGTACCGATACTCTCAGGGTCATGCAAGCAAATTTTCAAAGTCTTTTAGGGGGGGGGGGGGGGGGGAGAAGGGGGGGGGGGCGGGTTAAATAATTAATAACGTCAAACGTATCAAACGAAAGCTATTAATACGACGTAAATAGTAAAAAACTTTTCAAGTGAAAAAGACAACATACCCTAGTTTTTGGCTAAAAAGGGGAGGGGGGGGGGGGGGTAAAAAGCGTCCTCATAAGTCAATTTTGTGTCTGATTTGACACTCATTGAGCCATGGATGTTAATAAGTTTAACACAATTGTTTTGTAATTGATACATAGCATTAACTGCATCGTATATATTCGTCTAGACTACTCTAGAAAAATCTTATAAAAACCTATATGTAATATATAATCATGTGGAGCACATCAGAATCAAATGTCATAAGACCACTGTAGCATTTGATAGCTACGACAATGAGCCATCTCCTAGACATCACATTTTTGAAATGGAATGGTGGTAACAGATGAACTACAATCCAGAAGGAGTCAATTACATATCAATATCAGTCAATATAGAACATAGAACAACTCTCAACCCAATTAAAAAATGAATATTCACTAAGCCTTTTACGACGAGACTTGAAGCCAATAACATCACAGTACTTAAAGCACAAGACGACGCCGATGTAGAGTCGGCTAACCAGAGAACAGCACCCTCACTGATGATTTTAAAGAGTTGCCAGTAATTGTATGCATTTCAATCACGAAAATCCTGTTTATGATTTAATCATTGAATCAGAGTTGAAAGCTGGTGCCAGCAAACAGAAATGGAATATGGAATATGGAATATGCGTTATACCGTACACAACAACCAAGCTAGGATCAAGAATTGGGTTCTTATATTACCCTTCATTCGCGTAATAAGTGGATGTGACACTACTTCAAGAATGTTTAGAATAGGTTAAGCTTTGCCATTCAAGACATTTGCATAAGATTTTTTTTAATTCATATATTTCTAACAATCCCACAATTATCTCCTAACACAAAGATTGTTGAGTGCAGTGGAAAAGCAATCGGCATGTTTTAAAATGATAAGAGAGAAGTTTACACATAAATTAATAACTGCTAACACAGTATTCAGCATGAGACTTAACAACCTACATTATCAGCGTCTCCCCACCACATTTTATCATTATAGCATCATCAAGTACAAGTTTAGCTTTGTAACAACTCTTAAAAAAAAAAAATCCTGTACCAACTGACAAGCCACCAGCCTCACTACATGTTTTTCGAATTCTATGATGTAATTGTAAAGTACGATGCAAATGCAAGAAGGTGCATCCGTTCTAAATGCCTGTACGTTGTTGTTTGAAAATTAATGTGTGATGTGTTTAGTTGATGACCCATTACCGTAGCCATCAAATACTTCAGTAGTTATGATATTTGCTTTTAATGTACTCCACATACTACATAACTCTTCAAATGTTTTGTCTCTAGACCTTTATAAGGTATGTGATGCATCAAAATGCCCTTCATCAATCTCAAAGCAATACTTGCTTGTAACAGTGTTACTTATTTCATATTCTTTCACTTTCATATTATTTCTATACCATTTTCTTCGTGTATTTGCAAACATATTATCCCCAGGAGCAGAATTTTCAGCTTATACCTTGGAATGCCCGAATAGTCAAATACATCTTGTGGTAGTGTGCTTAATTTGAAAGTTAATACAAATGCCTACGTACAAAAAAATTAAAGTTTAGGCATACATATTATATCATATAGCAACTCTTAAAAAACTAAATTAGCTATTGCTAAATCATCCTCTGATGACTCTCCGACGCTCGAGAGTCGTTGGAAAAGGAGCAAAGGATCAACTTCGATTGTATCTCCATCAACGTTCGCGGTTTTAAATTTTTATGTGGTGACAAGAGGTAACAGAATAATTCTTCCAAATCTTGTTTACATAGGAATTTAGTTGAGTTTATAATCCGTTGCAATAATATTTGCGATCACTGTGTTCGACAAGTAGTCATAATTATCAAGAACTAAAACTTTGTTTGGTTACAAGGACTAAATCTTTGCATATTACGGTTTATTAATGATTATGTACTTAGTAAAAGAAACTATGCGCGGTAATGGCACTACCCATTTTGTTAAATTCGGATAGTTGAGCCTGGAGTTTTGTATCAGAGTAATCGGACCTCATATCTAAGAAGTAAAATCAAATAGTGTCAAAAATCAGACACAAAATTGGGTTATGAGAACACTTTTTACCACCCCCTCCCCTCCCACCCCCCCGCTATTAACCAAGCACTAGGGTACATTGTCTTTTATCACTCTAAAAGTATTTTTTACTAATAACAACGTATAAATAGCTTTTGTTTGATACGTTTGATAATATTCTTTATTAATCTCCCCCCCCCTTCTTTCTACCCCCCTATAAAAACTTCAGAAATTTGTTTGAATGACCCTGAGGGTACCAGAATTAAAATCAACGTATCAGCAGCTTTCTTTTGATACCCATATTGCCTATGTTCAAATATGTACGTATGTAAGTTATAAATGTAATAATTAATTATTAATTAGCTGATTTAGCCTGTAAATAGTTTTTTTATTGCAGTAAAGTTTCTACCGAAGTTATATATGTTATTATTCTTATATTTACAACTGTCAAAACAATATTCGATTTTACCAATTTTACACGGGAAGCATTTAATTGAAATTGTTATTATAATTAATAGTAATTAATTAATGACTACCGAAATATTTATATTGATGCAAGTAATTTTTTTTAATTACAAAAAGGGTTGTGCGATGTGGTAAAAATCTGAATTCTACAAAATCTTCAAAAACAACCATAATATGAGCATTAATTAGTTTTAACATTTTAATTAATTACGCTAATTAGGGGTGTCGGACAGCGGTAAAGTTTCTTATGCGCATGAAGGTATACATAAGTAACAACTTCTGATCAAAAAAAATTCTGTACCAATTAGTTCCGGGTCAAGCCTATTTTTACGGTTCGTTTCTTGGTCTATATGTGCCCGAAGTATCACATGAAAACTGGGCCTACCATGGACTCTGTCGGCGAAGCCAAATAACGATCAAGCCTAAATTACAAATCGAAATATTTCTAGTTTTACTTTTGCAAATTAAAAAATAATTCCGTCACTTTTAAACGTTGTATTTAGGACAGTAATGGACCGTTTGATTAGGCTCCACTACTTCAAATCAGTACCGGTACCCGGAGGCCATTGCGGATACAAATTATTCACGCTAATTCTACGCGTTTTTGATTTCCAATTGGAGTTACGTCCAAAGAGAAACTTATTATAATAGCAAACTGCCAATTGTGAATCCACAATTAATCGATCCCCTTCCCCGTTGATATATTTCAGCTCGTAATTAGACCTATCGAATTTTGTTCTGAACTTCTGTCAGTTTCCAGTCTGACAGACGAACACTGCGTTTGTGTTCTTCTGCGTGCAGCCCATGTAAATGTATTTTTCCGATAAAAGAAAATAAGGTTATTTGGCCCGGAGAGTTCATTATTTATTATTAAATTATTGTTTTTGTGTTTCCGAAATTCGAAAGCATCCAGAAATCCGTATACGTCAACATCAGAGCATCGCGAGGTAACCCAATTACCCGTTTAATAAATAACTCGGTGCCTGGCCAGGCTGGGCCGGCCCATCCCGCCATCCACTCATGTGAATAATTTATTCAATATTACTTTGTGTGTAAATGTTGACATGTTATCCAAAAAGTGAATTACCATTCTTAGCTCTGAGTCGCGCTCGTCCGGCGCGTCCAAATGCGTGACCGGTCGTACTAGTGCACACGTAGTTTCATCGCGACCAGTTGGGACAATCACGAACAAGGAAATTGTTTTATTATTAAACTGGAAATTTGCATCGTGTGTGTGTTGTTGGCAAGACACTTTGCCCTGTCCGAAACTTGTCT
This sequence comes from Isoperla grammatica, assembly GCA_945910005.1. NCBI lineage: Eukaryota > Metazoa > Arthropoda > Insecta > Plecoptera > Perlodidae > Isoperla > Isoperla grammatica. Next base: position 2,453,608 of record OX246739.1, read on the forward strand.
CAAGTGGATCACTACTATTGTCGACCACTCAAACCTCCGTCCAACATGAAACGTGTTAATGTAGTTTTATGATTCATGTGAAAAAATGTAATAATCGATCCCTCTGTGAAAAAAAAAAATTATAATGCCGAGAAATTCTGCAAAACAATAGTTAATTCGAACTCGATCACTTGATATTACGAGTGGTTTAAATTTGTGCGTTCACCGCCTTCTGTGTAGGCTAGGCCCTCGGGTGGGCGTCGGCTATAATCTACTTCGTTTGCCATGGATGATGGTGTGGTGCATTCCCATGTGGAAATATTCCAGTAAATGTGCGTGAAAAATAAATATATTCTGAAGCAAATCGTTGTGATTTAAATATCAGAAACGTGTGAGTTATGACAATTGATGCTGTCCCCTCAGGCATATTCATCAAACGTAATGAGGAACCGTACCTGAGTTTGATTGTATCTCAGGTTGTAAGAAATCGTTGTGTTGGTGCTTAGTCCGCAAGTCACGTGACACTTCCAATGGTAGCGACACACAGCACAGCCATTTCGGTATTGGAACAAACGTGGCGAAGAGTATTAGGATGCTGATGATAAAAAAAATGTTGTCATATCGTTTTATAGTACAAGTTTACCCCCTTGCTGGGACTCGAACCCAAAACTTTCAGCGATGTACTTACCAGTTGATTGTTGGCTACAGAACAAGCTCTTGCGAGATTGTCATTTGTTTTCCGCACATCGTGATGAAACTCATATTGGCACCTATCTGAAAAAGAAAAAACAATTTGTAATAACAGTTTGTCATAGGACTCAATTGGAAGTCAACAATCATGCAGTAATAATTTAGTGCACTGGTGTGTCCCATGCGTCGCGTGGATGAAAGACATGGTATTTTGGAGGTGTTGTCAAGTGGTCGCTCTGCAAAGCAACGTGACAATAACGATCACATTCGCGGAGTTTCATATTGGCACAACTCCTGGAAGGCTTCGTAGATGGCGGTATTTTTGTTATTGCAGACATATTTCAATTTACCTTAATTCGAGCAGAAATGAAGAAAACGCTCTGTGTTTTTCTTTGCAAAGTCGACTGTTGGAGGGAGATGGAAAGAGAGCGCTCGTTGTTGCTGAATTTTGATTTAATTTAATCAGGGACGAAGAGAAACAAAAGAATGAAAGAAATATTAATATTGTCCGGGTACTTTTATACATTTGACTTTATAAACTAACAGAGGGGAATTTTGAGTGGAGGAGCGCGGACATGGGGAATGAGCAATGAGCATAATAATAGGACACAAGCCAAGACCACAGTATACTGGACCCAAGATTACTTTACACCTGCTTTCGTCACATCCGGAGCAGTCGTAGCCAACCAGCGAACCGCCCGAGACACATCAGCGCCAATACCGATCGCTGATTGGCTACGAACCAGTCGCCTGTGACGAAAGCATGTGTAAGGTAGTCTTGGGACAACTATACCATGTTTACGATGTGTTGTCCTGTACTTCATACGGGCGTCGAATACTATAATGATAGTCTGTCAAATTGTTGTGCAAGGGTTGACATGTTTGTGTTTGTTTCTTTGACTCGTTGTGGAAGGGTTGACATGTTTGTGTTTGTTTGACTCATAAGGGTTGACACTGTGTTTCTCGGCCTTACTATGCAAGTGTTGACATGTCAGCCATTAGTCAGCCCATCCCGCACGCGTCTCCAGTAAAGGGCCCTGAAATGAGTTCCGAGCTAGCTAGGCTGCATGGTGGCTGATTCCGTATGCAATACGCAGCGATCGACTATTCTAATTTCTCTGGCATAATGACCCCTAGACGAGCCTTCGTTACGCGGAGGATATTTTAAACATCTTTGTCTCTTCGGTTTTCCTCCATCACCTTGCCTCGTCTTACCATGCCGTCGCTTTATGAATGTTTATATATAAATTATGTAAAACACTTCTTCCATCATATTGGAAAAGGCTGGGTTATTTTCTACCAAGATGAGTCATTTCGTATATTTTTCTTTGCTGTACTACTAACTCCACCAGCGCTTTTCTCTAAATATGCAAATTTTCATTCCAGTTTGTTTTTCTTTTTAAATTTATTTTATCATAAAAGAATAACATATTCTTGAAATTGGTTTTGTCAATGAGTTATTCTTTCAAAACTCAAGCCTTGGATACACAAAATGTGCGCCTATTTGATCTCAAAGCAAGCCTCGCTTTTACATTATTCAAGAATCCAGTTTATGGAAAATACATATTTATAATGTGTTTAGTATATAATTTACCGAGTCTGGCCTTGTAACAAGGCATATTTGTCAAGATAATTTTTCACTTTGTTATACATTTAATAGATAAGAAACGAAGGACAATGAACTGCGTAATGCGAGCATGGCAGCAGACGTCACCATTGTCTTGACTGGATGCCGAGTTCCGGACCCGTAAATAATTCCCTCAAGATTGGGTTGAATGAAGGGGGATATTCTTCCTGTCCCTAGGGGTGGCCAATGTTGCTGCGTTCGTTTGTCGTTTGACCATGTTTCTCTTTGCCCGTCTTTGCTTTTATCTTACTAATTTTTTTGTCACTAATTTTGTTGTAAAATCTACTTCAGTCGACTTGGGCTTCACGTTAGGCAGATTATTTGATAGAATAACTTGGAAATCCAATAAAATGGGTAGGATTCAATTATTGCTTCAGTTTTTTTTGTACTATTTTGTATCCGTTGAGAGGACATCCGAGTTCTCTGCCGCGATGAATGTAGGGGGTTGACAGCCGGCACGCATCGAGCGCTCGTCGACAGGCCGCGCTAAGGAAGGGTTACACCCCTGTTCGTGGATGTCAAGCGCACGAGATTCCTGGCTATTTTACGGGACGCTACATCTTAGTCCTTCCGCCACCCCCGGTCCGCCCCCGCCCCCACCCCTCATCACGACGCGGTGACTGATCTCCGCGCCGAACTCGCTAGACACTTGTTGGCAACTTGTAAGCCATCCGCAAGCCTTTTGTGTGCTACAAAGCCGGTTCCTGCAGGCCTTTTTAAAGTGGATGCTCCATCTTCGCCACTTCTTTAGCGCTTTGATTGGCTGCGTGCAACAGCGACCCAAGCGGCTTGTCGACGCGTTGTCCCCCTTTGGGGACCCTTTCCTCGTCCAATCGTGTTATAGGTTTCGGGCATTTTCTTGCCATTGGTTGCAGCAAGAAAAATTGTGGTTTTGAGGATTAGCATTTTATTTTAGAATCATTTTTGCACACCGTAGGTATACGTGTGTTTCATTCTTATTTGTCTTGTTTATCGTAGGCAGTTTTTAACGACATGTAAATGTTGTATGATAAAACAATGCTCGCCCTTATATTTTTATAAACATGTACAATACTTAAAAAAGAAATTTCAATAAAAATTAAAAATAAACTGGCATAATATTCTGATAGTTGTTCAATTCTTGGGGCTCACTCTGCGCTGAGCCCCTGCAAGCTGATTGGCCGCCACTGTGACGAGTGACGTAAGAATGCAAATCTGCATCTGACAGACAGGCGGGCGGCGAACAACAACAACAATGGACGTCTGGCATCTTCGCGAGCTAAGTTCCTTGACGACGTCGGCCATTGTTTCCTCGGGTGTATTTCCACCCAAGTGTGAACGAATTGATGTGTGTTTCCCTCTCTCTCGCGCCACATCGAGCCCTAATAAACATTCCTCTTGCTTCAAGAATTTTTGTTATTGAATTCTCTTTTGAGACTTATGACGTCCATAAGTTTTCGGTGTAAATATTTCCCCAGCGCCGCCGACTGGGACACGCCCTGCGCGAGGGGGGGGGGGACTTTCCCCCCGCTCAGACTGATGGTGTTTACGTGGGTCGTTATCCCACCTGCAATGTGTGACTTGCAACACTCCTTGTTTCTTGGGGGCGCAACAATCTTCGGCACTCGTAGACTCACTCGTCGTTTGTGAAAGCCCTGCAACAAGATAATCACCATTCTTATAAATGTGATCGTTCGTAAATCCAATCGTTTGTGCCGTTTTTTTATTTGTTTACGGATGCCCTAGGTGTGAACGTTGCGTGCAGTACAATGTAAGCGAGCGTTCTTGTGTTCTCCAGGCGTGTCCAACCGAAATCACAGCGGGTGGATTGATTCGCTTTGGGGCACAGCTTTGATTCGGCACTACCGCACTACCATACTGACAAGTGTCGGAAGCCCGGCCACGTGGGCTGAGGGGTGGGGTATGTGTGGTTTTCATCAAGTGTGAAATTGCTTGCCTCGTATTTGTGGATAGATCCGTTTGGGGAGAGAGATTGGGGGCGCTTACAATGCTCAATCTCCCCCCCCCACCCTCCCCACACCGTTCACTCCTCTCCGGCATCATCGAATTTGCTTCTGTTTCGTTCTATATGATTCAATTGCAATATAATCGTAAATGTATTATTGAGTCTACAAAGTATAATATTGTGAATTGGATATTTCTTTGGGAACTTGGCTACGCTAATAATTCAGTCGTGTAATTCAATTTGAAATAAGATTAACCCGCGTTATTGTGATCCGTCGCCCAGTGTGTGTTGCTCGTCGCCTGAGACCCCGCCTGCACAGCATAGGACAGCAGTACACGAGGCGTGTAACCGCGTGCTAGCCGTATGATGTGGCCCAGTGTGTGTTGCTCGTCGCCTGAGACCCCGCCTGCACAGCATAGGACAGCAGTACACGAGGCGTGTAACCGCGTGCTAGCCGTATGATGTGGCCCAGTGTGTGTTGCTCGTCGCCTGAGACCCCGCCTGCACAGCATAGGACAGCAGTACACGAGGCGTGTAACCGCGTGTTATAGCCGTATGATGTGGCCCAGTGTGTGTTGCTCGTCGCCTGAGACCTCGGCTGCACAGCATAGGACAGCAGTACACGAGGCGTGTAACCGCGTGTTAGCCGTATGATGTGGCCCAGTGTGTGTTGCTCGTCGCCTGAGACCTCGGCTGCACAGCATAGGACAGCAGTACACGAGGCGTGTAACCGCGTGTTATAGCCGTATGATGTGGCCCAGTGTGTGTTGCTCGTCGCCTGAGACCCCGCCTGCACAGCATAGGACAGCAGTACACGAGGCGTGTTAGCCGTATGATGTGGCCCAGTGTGTGTTGCTCGTCGCCTGAGACCCCGCCTGTACAGCATAGGACAGCAGTACACGAGGCGTGTAACCGCGTGTTATAGCCGTATGATGTGGCCCAGTGTGTGTTGCTCGTCGCCTGAGACCCCGCCTGTACAGCATAGGACAGCAGTACACGAGGCGTGTAACCGCGTGTTATAGCCGTATGATGTGGGTGGGTGGGCCCGATAATACTGTAATCCACCCCCCGCGGTCAGCCATGGCTACGTCATCCCTGTGATTTCCATTATTGTCACCCCCGCTCGCGTTAATGCACGTCCCGCGTTGTTATCGTCGCTCTATTACCTATTACACTACACTACACTATACTGCACACACACTACACTACACTACACTACAATACACTACACTACACTGCACCACACTACACTACACCACACTACACTATACTACACTACACAGAACTATACTGCACTACACTGCACCACACTACTCTATACCACACTGCGCTACACTACACTACACTACACTACACTACACTACACTACACCACACTACACTATACCACACTGCGCTACATTACACTACACTACACTACACTACACTACACTACACTACACTATACTGCACTACACTACACCACACTGCGCTACACTATGTCGCTGTGTTACGTTCAAACATACAACTGCAGATAGGTGTGATGTTAAATAGTAATAATGTATTGATTTTATTGACGGGAAGTAGCGTCTTTGTCTTTGGACACTGAAGTTATGTTACTTCTTCAAATGATGTCTTTGATTTGTATGTATTCTCGTCAGTGTTGGGCCAGATAACCAAAAATATTATCTAGATAAAGATAAGATAAACACACTAAAAAATTATCTAGATAAAGATAATAGATAATAAAACTGAAAATCATCTAGATAAAGATAACAGATAACCACTGTTATCTAGATAATAGATAACCAGATAACAAACAGAGGAAATGCCAAGGTCCACGAATTAAGAGTTATGTACTTACTGTAAGTCCGTAGTCCCATAATAACCTTACCTTTCCAATTAAATGTGGGTATTTTTATTAATTATTATAAACATTGTACAATAAAGGCAATTTAAAGATTTCAATTGCCATTGGCACTGGACAATGGAGTGATATGATTTACTTTCATAATTAGGATCATGATGTAATCATGTAAGCCACAGTAAGGACTAGGCCCGCATACTTTTCTTAAATCTTACTAGTAGCTATAAGCGTGTTCTCATCATGCATTAGTAAATTACTTATGTTTGATTAACATTTCATTTTTCATTAAATCAACTTGGAAATAAATTATTCCATTGATCAAAAAATATTAGTACAGAGTAGGCCTAATTAAACTTTCTAACTAATACAGGCTACTTTTTCATTTCATAGCATTTTTTAACATATTATTTTGTATGTATGACATTTAACCGTCTTTGTTTCTTAAATGCTAACTTGTTACTTTAAACTTGATGTGGCGTGTCCAGCCGCTCGTCTCTTGTAAAAAAATGATATAAGTATCGAATTATGTTATTACTTAGAAACGGTGTATTATCTGTTAGGGAAAGAAGTTATCTAGATAACAGATAACCAAAAATATCATCTAGATAAAGATAATAGATAACTCTTCTTGTTTTTATCTAGATAAAGATAATAGATAACAAATTGTTATCTAGATGATTATCTAGATAATATTATCTAGATAATGCCCAACACTGATTCTCGTTGACCTGTAGGTGCAAAGCCAATAATACCATCCATTCATTATGTTTTATCTTTATTTACCTAATTATGAATATGTATATAAACAAAGAACTAATGTAAATAATGGTTTTAAATTATAAACAAATACAAGTAATAGCCGATGTGTGGCTCTTTATTCTTGACGCGCGTGTGTTTGTGCTGCCGCAGTGGTAGCCTACCCGTAACCCGTTGGCTCGCGACCCGTCCAGTGACACGATTTTGCGATTCCTGTGTTTGCTGTGTCGGGGGGGAAGTGTGAATGTAAATGCTGATGTGTATATGTGTTAGCATTGACAGAAAATCCCTATTTATGCATACCTTGATAATAACGTACATGTCACATTGATTGGCAATCAACTCCCGATTATCATACACATTGCTCGTGTTTTGTGCGAACATGGGCGAGGGACAAATTGCATTAGCTGAAATGTGATGGTGCATTTTGTGGAGTTAATTTCCACTAATGTACAAACTCAAAACCACTTTCAACACCTTCCTGAATCAGTGTTGGCTGAAACCCCGTCGCTGTTCATTACAACTATTTCGCGTGTTCGACGAAATGTTATTGATTTCACGCGTTATTTTCACATCATTCTGTCGATGTTCCGGAGACAAATGTAGCGTGTTGTGTTTTACGATATCGGTTAAAGTTGCGAGGAGAATCTTAATCACAGTCGAGATAGCCAATCAGAGTGCAGAGAATTAGGCTTGCCAAGAGGGTTGTTTGTTGGTCAAATAAATTTAATAAGTTTTGAAATAAGTTCCGGGCATTGTGGTTTGGTAGCCTACACACTGTCGCACTAATGGCCTTATAATCTGGCTTGGTATTTTGTTCACTACGTGTCTCACACAACAACAGAACAACCATTAAACAACTAACAACAACAATTTTGTCTCCAATCTGCTCTAAAAGTATGTTATTTTCATATGAATTAGTTTTCGTTTTGAGTTACATGAGCCAATTAAATTATGCATATGTGTGAGAGTGCAGGATTGCATGTTTATGTATAAATTGTTGTACAAACATCGAGTGACACAAAGTAGAGGTTAAAAGATGTTGCGGTAGAGGGCGACCCATGTCATGTCAGAGGTGGCGGTAGGGAGAAGTTTGGCGAGGTTGGCCGCACAAGGCGGTGAGAACAAATCGATGACCACGAGATCTGTTAGCAGAAGATCGTACTGACGAGAAATACCGCTTGTGTGCACTCGACGCGCGGCTCCCTCGGTCGCGATCACGCCAATCAACTCAACACGTTGGCGAACGATTGTGTTTTATGTTGAACGACACATTCGACATGAAAGCCGCCCCCCCCCCCCCCCCCCACACGTCGTGTCAATATAATAATACAATAGCAGGCAGGCAGGCCGCCATATGTCTTGTCATACACGTATGTCATGTGGTCTTGGGGGAGGAGGGGGCGTTATTTATAAGTTTACAGCTGCACTACTGTGTAATATAAACTCTCTGTATTCCGCGCTTTCGTTGATATCGGTGACGTAGCGGGCTCGATCCCCGTACCGTGCGTGGCTGCAAGAAGAAGGCGAGCAGACTTGTCCCGAAACTACGTCACAAATGCCTTCGTCATATATGAGTGATTGGTGGCCAAACGGCGGGTCTCAATGTCAAATACCGATCGCTGATTGGCCACGACGAACGCATCGTCAGTAAAGTTGTTTCGGGACAAGTATAGATAGATGTAAGGGATGCTGCAAGCTACCGTGTCACTCTCCCTTTCTGCAGTTGTCTGATCGATCCGCCAGAAGTGCCCTGACCATACCGCGAGGGGGTGGGGGTCAGCTGATAATTGATCTGTTTGTCACTCGAGGGGGGTGGGGGTGCCGGACAGGCGTGAATCCTGGTTTCACACTTGCATAATATGAGGCCGGTTGACTTTGGGTTCATCTTCTGTCACTCAAACTGAATGGTCTGCCTCGAGCCACGCGTGTCCGTTGTCCGTCCGTCCGCCACGCGCTCTCGTGTTCAACGAACATGTTACAGATGAGGTTGTATCATTTGATAGTTGTCACTTGGCTTTGAGAACTTTCTTTCTAGAATTTAAATTGCCTGACGCCGTTTTGAAGTACGTTTGCAGCTGATATTCATACGTGTCTTTATTTCAAATTCATCAATGTAAATCCATGCTATAGTTGTCGTACAACAACTTCGGTATTGCTTCCGTCACGGGTGGGTGAGCGACAACCAATCAGCGGCCGTGGCTTATTCAAATACCTGCTCGGGTTGGCCGGGACCGTAAACACATCATTGTTTGATGACGAAAGCATCACCGAAGTGTTGTACGGCGACTTTTAATAGTATCAAAAAGCAAACTTACCAAATAAAGAAGACACTCATTGTAGTCTTCTGTTAGTGGTATAGTTAATAAGTAGATAACCACCTATACTAAGTTATCCGTGTCCATAAATTACAAGGGCCGAATCAGTTGTAAGAAATGGTTTTCATTGGGGGGCTGAAATTAATAAATATTACCGAATTATGAATGCAAGCGGTGATGTGTGTGTAAGTGTAAGTCAAGTGGTCAATATTGTCCTGTGGGCCATCCCCTTCCCCCCCCCCCCCGTATCTGCGTGTTGTACTACCACAGAGTTCTCTTTTATTTTATTCCCGTACAATAAAAGAGTCGCTCACCCTGGCTGGCATGTATTAGAGTAGAACACACCCATGTATAACTTCTTCGCGCCGTTACATTTAATTTGTTTGTTTGTTTCGCATGCACAACACAAGCCATTGCTTATTATAATTGTAATTTTAATAAACAAGGGGTCTTTATAATAAGCCGCGTGGAGGACGAGACGAGACGCGAGATAGTTCATCCATGTTTAATCCGTCGGAATGTGAAAAGAGCGCGCGCTGTTGTAGCCCATGCACACACGCGCTCCTCACGCGCTCCTCACCCTCACCCGCCGCGCTCGCCGAGGTCGCTATTGTAGCCCATGCACACACGCGCTCCTCACGCGCTCCTCACCCTCACCCGCCGCACTCGCCGAGGTCGTTATATTGTAATATGCACCTACAATAATTTAGATTTATTTAAAATTATTTTAAGTTACACAATTGTTCGATCAGTAACCTTATTCTTGCGGGGTTATATTTGATTTCCCTTTTAAATAAATATTGATTGATCGACAGTCAGTGTATGAAGGTGACACTTTGAATATATGCATACTATGGTATTACAGCCAGCAAGCGCAAGCGACTTTTAATTCGCTTGCACCTTCATTACAACAGTATATGTTTGCATCAATCAACAACATATTACTTCTTTGCAGTACTAATAATGATAACTCTTATAATAATGATGATGAATTATACTATTCTCGGTTATAACTTGCGTCATCAACCTTTGAAATGGCGAACCGAGCCCTAGCACAAATAACAAGTTGAGCTGGGTCCAGTATCACAAAGAACTTCGAGCTAAGTCTAGCCGCACAAAGAGCTTATCGAGCTAGGTCTAGCAGCACAAAGAGCTTATCGAGCTCTAGCGCACAAAGAGCTTATCGAGCTAGGTCTAGCGCACAAAGAGCTTATCGAGCTAGGTCTAGCCGCACAAAGAGCTTATCGAGCTAGGTCTGGCAGCACAAAGAGCTTATCGAGCTAGGTCTAGCCGCACAAAGAGCTTATCGAGCTAGGTCTGGCAGCACAAAGAGCTTATCGAACTAGGTCTAGCCGCACAAAGAGCTTAACGAGCTAGGTCTAGCCGCACAAAGAGCTTATCGAGCTAGGTCTAGCCGCACAAAGAGCTTATCGAACTAGGTCTAGCCGCACAAAGAGCTTATCGAGCTAGGTCTAGCCGCACAAAGAGCTTATCGAACGAGCTCTAGCCGCACAAAGAGCTTATCGAACTAGGTCTAGCCGCACAAAGAGCTTATCGAGCTAGGTCTAGCCTCACAAAGAGCTTATCGAACTAGGTCTAGCCGCACAAAGCATTTTAGGTTCAACAAAGAGACAATAATTGAAATATTTAATTGTTTTGTTGCCACCAGAATGCACAGTCTCTGTTCCTTGCCGTTAGATGTCTGCATTGCTTCATGGCTAATGTAGCTGTGTGGGGAGGACATGTTCCCTGCATTGTGCTCGGCCCATGTATACAGCGGGTGTCGTTTTGTATTTGTATATCGCTTGAACATCGTGTTTCCTTGATTTGGGTGTAACAAAGTGTGCTGCACATGGACTGTGACATTGCTTTAATTACCAACTTGAGCTCGTGTTCCATGGCTTGCGATCCACGCACGAGCAAGGCTGATGCGTTGTGTGTGTGTTTGAATCAAATGTGTTCCCTCAACATGGCTCTCCTGTATTGGGCCCCAGCGTGTACCGACGACCTGGCATAATTATATATGTATATAGTCGTATTAATAGTGGCCAAAACAATTTTATAAGATAACAATAATAACAGTAACAATAACAATAACCGTAACAGTTATCGTAACAATAACAATAACCATTACCATAACACATGCCAACAACAATGCCATTTCAAATACCGATGCTGACATTTAAGAGGAAAGACTACCGGACAGAATCAAAAGCGCGCGAAATTACCGCGTTTATTAATCATATCTCAATAATGCTGCACCACATAAAACAAAATTAAAGGCGGGCTCAATTTATGTCTAAATATAATATATATTATATGTTTTTTAGTATTCCGTTCTTTCGAATCCAAATTCAAACCGGTTTTCACTTTTTGTATCTGGTTTAGTGGACCGCGATTGAAAATGTGAGTTCTAAAACGACTGGGGGGGGGGGGGGGGTCGTACTGACAAAATGAGTGTATGTTGCGCGTTTGGATTGAATAAAGTCACCCAATTGTGTCTTAGGGACATTTATTGAACGTGTCTTATCCAATGAACGGTGCGCATCATGTTTTGAAGATTAAGATTATGTGCAGACATCATTCGAAAATCTTGATTATATAAATGACTTTTCATAGACACTAACAAAAAAAACGTTAAATTAAAATAACTTTCTAAGGGCCTGCATGGTTTGAGCGCTTGAACGGTATACGGCCCCGAAACAGATCATCTTGTCCCATGCTCAATACTTCTCTGTTTGATTGTGTTGGCTGCATGGGAGATGCAAATAGCTGTCGTGTGAATCTCGCACGGTTCTCGTTATTTGCGAGCAAGCGAATGTGTGTACTGTGTACTCGCTTCCGATGCACTCGGCCGGATATTGCCCAACTATTCGGGACACACTCGCAGCCGGACCCACCCCCCGTATGAAATATGGAAAACTCCGTCGTCTATAATTATTTTTCGCAAAAGCAATTATTGAATATATGCCTATTGTAATTTGAAGTAGATGGATGGGCAAACTCGGAGTTTTAATGTGATAATGTGTCATGGCTAGCGACGTGATTTGTGTGGGCGAGTCGAAGGCTAATCGAGACGATCCTTGGCGCGTACCCGTCACCACGTGCAGGGGAAGCTCACAACCCTTTGTTCACCACACGTGTATACGTTTCTCACTTCAAGATGGGTCGGAAACTGTTTTATGCCGACATAAAGTACCCTCGCTATGTTTTTAGTTTTAGTAATCAAATATTTACATAACTAACTTCTTTGCCGTCGAGTGTGTGATATTAGAAAACCGGAAGTTATAAACAAGTCATTTTAATAACAACAACTTCGCTCTTTAATTATCCGTTTCGAATGAAAAACAATGGCAAGGAGTCGGCCATTTTGTTAGATCATTCTTATTTAAGTGCTACTTTAATTTTCCGGCCTGTTAAACTACTTAGAATAAAAATTAAAATAATACAAATAAATTACATGTTTCTGAGTTGGACCATAACTAAAAGCTAGTTGTACTGATGCTCGAAGATCTCCCATGCGATAGATAGGCCGTGTCTGCATGTGACGTATGTTGGTTTATTGTTAATTAATAAACAATGTTTCCTCTCTTCTCGTGTGTTGAGTTGTGAGACGTTACGTGTTGTTCTTTTTATAGACTTGACGTTAGCTAGCGTTCTCTCCGTGCAATTAACTCCGGCCTATACGAACCATGTCCTTTATATTTTATTCCACATGCAATTTACTATAATAATAACGATCCTAATGATAGTACTTAAAATAATAACCTTAGAAATAAAAATAAAATAATGGTAATAAATAATAACAATAACAATAAAAAACTATGCGCGCCATCTGGAATAACAATAATAATAACAGTTTCAAGTTATGGTTACTATAATAACAAAAGTCGTTACGAGGAGCCAGGGACGTAACGGGCGGGATTAGATGGCTCGGCGTCCCCCCCCCCCCCTACCCCTCCCCCTCCCCTCTCGTCGTCAAGCGGAGCAAGCGCCTGCAGCTACTGGCTAGGCAACTCTCATACAAATATACACCACAAGGTCCACTTGATCTCCGCCTAGCGGAGGCTCGTCGAACTCCCAAGTTAGGTCATCGCAGTCCGTTCCACAATGTTAAAAATCACATGTTAATCAAATGGGAGAAACGTGAAAGAAAACAAATGAAGTGATCTGTCAAATAGAATTACCTCCTAAAAAGGAAACAATCATCATATTTTATAATCTTGAATCATTGTTATCTATCAAAATGTCTCTTTTACGTGTTTTAAGTATAGTGTTACATGATCTACAACGGATATTTAATTATTATAACAGTTTTTTTAGTGGGATACAACATGGCGATTTTGGTTCCCTTGCGACGACCTAACTTGGGAGTTCGACGAGCCTCCGCTAGGCGGAGATCAAGTGGACCTTGATACACCAAGCTTTGGTCACAACATAGCGGTGGGCTCAGCTGTGGTCACAACATAGGCACACACACCAAGGCGGTGGGCTCAGCTGTGGTCACAACCAAGGTCCACTTGATCTCCGCCTAGCGGAGGCTCGTCGAACTCCCAAGTTAGGTCGTCGCAAGGGAACCAAAATCGCCATGTTGTATCCCACTAAAAAAACTGTTATAATAATTAAATATCCGTTGTAGATCATGTAACACTATACTTAAAACACGTAAAAGAGACATTTTGATAGATAACAATGATTCAAGATTATAAAATATGATGATTGTTTCCTTTTTAGGAGGTAATTATATTTGACAGATCACTTCATTTGTTTTCTTTCACGTTTCTCCCATTTGATTAACATGTGATTTTTAACATTGTGGAACGGACTGCGATGACCTAACTTGGGAGTTCGACGAGCCTCCGCTAGGCGGAGATCAAGTGGACCTTGGTCACAACATGGGCACACACACCAAGGCGGTGAGCTCAGCTGTGGGCACAACCTCGTGTTCGATGACGAATCAAAACGGCTTCAGGAATGTCATAAGTCAACGTGGCATTTCTTTTCCCCATACGTCAGTTCAATTAAAGTGGAAAGTACAAAAAATGTTGCTGCATAATTTGCTCCATTTAATAGTGGTGTACCTATGTATCAAATTGGTACTTTAAATGTAAGAATGCATTTATATTGTTTCTTTGTTGACCCCTGAAAGTGTATTATTATTTGCATTACAATAATAATTAGAAGAGGAGGGAGCTATGCTATCCTATGACCGTGACTGATACCCCCTCTCGTCGTAGTTGTCACCATGTACTGCGGTCGCGGGGTCGTGACGGGCTTCGAACCCCGGCCTCGCTGTTGTTGCACGGCGGGAGAAATATCGCCTAATAACGCCGGGAGTGAAAAGTCGTGTGTCATATATTGTCCTGATCAATCCAGTGTGGGGCCGCAGCGATAATAATTATATCGCCGGGTGCGTGACGGATATTTGTTGCCCGATGAGTTACGATACTGCTGCGCACGGAAGAAATTTCACCCATAAAAAGCATCCTCGCAAAAACTTGGTACTAATTCTCCTTCGCTACAGCCCCGAGTTTGGCGCCGAGTGGAAAAACTTCTGCGATAACTATGTTCGAGAGTTGCTTTTGGAAAATTTATAAAGCTGACAAGTTGAATTGGCTTCGGTTACCGCGCACCTAATGCAACACGAGTTGTTCTATGGCGAGATTCCTCACCTCGGCTCGGCTCGGCTCGACTCGGCTCGGCTCGGCTCGGCTCGACGCAGCGCGCGAGAACTTTCATTACCCGCGCCATCAAATATTCACACAACAAACACACGTCGCGAATACGACGGGACAGGGCTGGAGTCACCCCTAACTTTGATATACTTTAGACGCATCCAATATGGATGACGACCGACGACGACCGGTCGGAGCCACAATGCGCGCGGATTCAGATTCGAAATTGCTGCGTGAGCGATGCCTTGCATAATGTACGAGCGTGCACGCATTCTTCTACGATACCTGTTGGTCTGATCGACTGCGTCACTCACGCTGTTTAAAACATGAGTGCGCGCCCCTTACATTATGCAGCCATGCTCATCGTACGCGCGCGCTCATCGATACATCCCTTTAAAAACACGCCGAGCTTCCTCTTTAAGGGAGAATGCTCTCTTTCTTCCTGGTCGGACGCACTCCAGGAATTCGTTGCTCTTTATAAGGATAAGAAGGGCATCGGGACGGCGCTATCGCCCGACCGAGCAAAGTGACGCCGACGCGCTTAAAGAAGCTGTGCCCTTGCGACGCCGTCCTAAAGGTGCACAGACACGAGACTAGAGCCGTCCTTCCTTTATGTTGCTTTTTAGTAGGACAACATTTGAACAAACGCCATCTGTAACATTGCAGCAGTAAACTGGCCATGTCAAAAATAAACAATCATGCGGTTTTGGCCAAAATTATGTAAATATATCCTACTGAATCTAGAAACGTGTTGGCACATTCTTAGCGCGCATCAGTCTTGATTACTTACAACTTCCTTGCTAATATTGAAGTGACTACTTGTTTCATCAAACTTGTAAGTGTAGCTGTAAAAGGCTCGATGTGTTGTACCTTAAAACAATACTGAATACAAGAGATAGGATCCAGCAGTTTCCAAGGATTGTACAGCAAGCGGTAGCTGTAAAAGGCTCGATGCGTTGCACCTTAAAACAATACTGAATACAAGAGATAGGATCCAGCAGTTTCCAAGGATTGTACAGCAAGCGGTAGCTGTGTGTTTGTACGCGGCGCGCATCACATCACATGCCGAGCGTTATGTATACAAAATAAAATTATAAATAGTAACGTGTCATGCAGATAGATAGTTACGATGAGCTGTCCGTCAATGCTTGAGATATTTATTTATGTTGGAATGAACGTGTGCGCGCGGATTTGTTGCGATTAAAATATCCGATCTGGCCGTCTGTGGAGATGAACGCCTTGTGTTCCACGCTCCCATTGGTCCGAGCCGATCAGGGGCTGGATGAGCATTTCAACAGCATTTCGAGAGCACGTGACACACGGTCTCCCCCCCCCCCCTCAATCAGCCACAATAATTACGAGATTTGGTATATGTACATACAATCGAATAATTTGTATTTTAAATGAAGCGCGTTAAGACGCATTGAGTACCCGCCTTGGCTGCGTTGGGTCACGAGCAGGTTGTGGCCCGGCCGCGCATGCGCAGTTTCAGTTGGTCGCGAAGGAGTAGGTGAGGATCGCTGATTTTACGCTGCCGTTTGGTCACAGGGTAGTTGTGTCCCTGGCGCTAGAAAAAAACTTGAGGCCAGTGGGTCATGTCTTAGCTTTTGTATCATATCAGTGTGTGTCCACATTGTGGTGATATGGTAGATTTGTTTAATTATGTTGTGTTAGTTAAAGGAGACATAACTAGCTAAGTAAAAGTGTTTTTTTTTTATATCTTAAGAACGCTTCAAGATGTTGAATAAGAGATTCCTACGCGGAATTGTGTTTGCGGATTATATTGCGGGTATTGAGATTTTGAACATTCTCGTAAACTAATGTTTTCGAGAAAAGCCATAATATTTTGCTGGCATCATCGTAAATGCATCAACAGTTAAGGTGTTCATAGCCTACACCTAATTATGTAACAACGGCATATCTACCCTATCCCCGTAGCACAGTGCGTTACGTCACTACTAACAACAATATGCCTATATATGTACATATTATTTCAATGTGGTCCTGAGCAGATCTTGACCTGACCTCTGGAACCCCGGATTTCTGACAGTTAAAAAAGTTTCGAAAAGTAAATAAAAATATGTCATCCCCTAGAGAGTTGAATCGTCTTCCTTATCATCTTTGTTCCAATAAACATTTCCGTTTTTCTTATTAGCTATTTACTTAGAGTGTTGTTGCAATTTGCAACGCACCTTTCCCAATTTAAATACGCCATTTGAATAACACAAATATTTATTTGAACATAATAACATTTATAAGAAAGACCATTGAATTCTCTGAAAAATCACTTATTCTGGTTTATTTTTTGACACTTTTAAATAATGTTGAAGCAATTTCACCAGCCCGATTGATCGGGTGTACCGCGGGGTATGTCGCGACCCAGCCTACCATGTCTCCGGAGCCGTGTGTGGTGTTTACACTGCAGCCATGTAGACTAGGAGCAAACACATTACTATTCAAGAGTGTACTGATAATTAAACGTAGCTGTACTTAACTCTATTATCAACGTGCAGTGCCTAGTGATCGATCCCTTGCATAATTAACAATGTAATATCGACCTGAGGCGCTCGGGTGGCGAGAGGGCCAGTTAGGCTTATCTCACAGTCGCCTTGAGCACTGGGGTCTTACAGGCGGGGTCCTGGGGTCCTAGTGGGGTCTTACAGGCGCCCGGGTGGCGAGAGGGCCAGTTAGGCTCTCATCTCGCAGCCGCCTTGAGCACTGGGGTCTTACAGGCAGGGTCCTAGTGGGGTCTTACAGGTGGGGTCCTGGGGTCCTAGTGGGGTCTTACAGGCGCCCGGGTGGCGAGAGGGCCAGTTAGGCTCATCTCACAGCCGCCTTGAGCACTGGGGTCTTACAGGCGGGGTCCTGGGGTCCTAGTGGGGTCTTACAGGCGGGGTCCTGGGGTCCTAGTGGGGTCTTACAGGCGGGGTCCTGGGGTCCTAGTGGGGTCTTACAGGCGGGGTCCTGGGGTCCTAGTGGGGTCTTACAGGCGGGGTCCTGGGGTCCTAGTGGGGTCTTACAGGCGGGGTCCTGGGGTCCTAGTGGGGTCTTACAGGCGGGGTCCTGGGGTCCTAGTGGGGTCTTACAGGCGCCCGGGTGGCGAGAGGGCCAGTTAGGCTCATCTCACAGCCGCCTTGAGCACTGGGGTCTTACAGGCGGGGTCCTGGGGTCCTAGTGGGGTCCTGGGGTCCTAGTGGGGTCTTACAGGCGGGGTCCTAGTGGGGTCTTACAGGCGCTCGGGTGACGAGAGGGCCAGTTAGGCTCATCTCACAGCCGCCTTGAGCACTGGGGTCTTACAGGCGGGGTCCTGGGGTCCTAGTGGGGTCCTGGGGTCCTAGTGGGGTCTTACAGGCGCTCGGGTGACGAGAGGGCCAGTTAGGCTCATCTCGCAGCCGCCTTGAGCACTGGGGTCTTACAGGCGGGGTCCTGGGGTCCTAGTGGGGTCTTACAGGCGGGGTCCTGGGGTCCTAGTGGGGTCTTACAGGCGCCCGAATGACGAGAGGGCCAGTTATCGGCCGGTTATAAACTTATTGAATCGACAGTGGTAATTGGAATGCAAAGTTCTCACCTTTGATTATCGACTGGAGCGACGTGCAAGTAGGCCTACTATTGTAGCTAAGCCAGTAGTTATTTAAAAACGTAGACATTTTTAGTTCCAACATCACAGTTAGTAGTTTATACGTCGTTTGCAGGAAACGTAATCATCCTGATTTATATTATACTATGACGATAGAGGTAGAGAGCGAACGGGCGCGTTTCCTCCATTATAATAATTTGTTTTATTATTATATGTGGGCAGGGTAGACTAACTTCTTAGTTCAATAAACTTGGCGTCGTCGTGTTTGTCGGATCACGTGATGGCTCTAGCCAGCCAATCAGCGAGCACGAGCGAAGCAAACTTTAATTACGATAATATCCACAGTAATTAGTACAATCACTAGTGAAACGTGTAATAGAGAGGGTAGCTAGCTCAAGCCGAGAGCTGAACAAAGAAGTGTGTTACATCTAACGGCCAATTTATAGACCTGAGGGCTCGTGATATTTTAATGTGGACGTTGATGTACGGGCTCGACGAGGAGATAGAACGCAACAAAAACCTATAAACTAGTAGCATGACGAAGACGCTGCCATCTTTCACTGCATAATTATCATACAATACAATACGAGAACGTTTCCGTGAACTGAGACTGTGGCCCTATACTGATGAAATGACTGGTAGAGATGAGTAGATCACAGATGACGATATCTGTCGATGATATGAGGGGGTGTATGAGTGCATCTGGGGGTGTATGAGTGCATCTCCGCACGTCTTCGCCTCATACTGGCCTGGATGTAGTTGTTCTCATGCTTTGACGTCGGTCGTTGGCCAATCGTAGCCATCCATTTACGTCAGGGCCAGCGTTGGAACCCCCCCTCAGTGACGGGGTCTGGAGCAGAGTCCCCGCTGTTGTCACAGTATTGTACTGTGCCTGTTGTCAGAGTATTATACTGTGCCTATTGTCACAGTATTGTACTGTGCCTGTTGTCTTGGCGACCGCTATCCGCTGGGCGTGCGTGAATCATGATCGCGATGATGTAAAATTAGCTCGGCTGGTTCTGAGGTGAGCACCGAGTGCTTGGTACAAGAAGTGAATCACGCCGTACGCGTCATCACGCCATTGGACCGTTGGACGACCACGCCATGGCAACACCTGTGAACCCGCTGGTTGATAGTGTTGATTATAGCTATTTGATGGGCCCGCTCTATAATGTGATAGTGTACGATCGTAAAACGGCTTATAAAATATGAATATGATATGATGATATCGGATTCTGAGCGAAAGGGTTGTGGCAAGTGTTGTATGTGGGTGTTGAGACCGACACTCCGGGATAGAGGCGGGGACGTGGAGGCCGCAGCTAAAGTAAGGGTGTCTCCTCTACCCCTCCACCCCCACCCCCCCCCTAGCAGCATCCTCGGCGCACCCGATATATCCCGTGCTGCGTGATTTAGTGGGTTTTTGTGCCAAAGCAAAAAATTAATTACGTTATTGTGTTTTTATCAGAGTAAGTTTACAAGTTTTTTGCCTTTATATTTTGTCTTTCAGTTAGGTGTAAACCTTCATATGACTACTACTTCCCGAGTAATGTGAACGCTTTCTATCTTGAGCCAATCATATCCCGTGTACACTTGTGTGCATGCTGCATGTTACTGATGAGTAAGTAATAGTAATAACAACGATCTGGGTTCGGGTCTAGTCAAGGCAGGCAGGCTATCATTGCAGTTGCCATCACGACAATCTGTCCCATCAAGCGGATTGAGATTAAACCCTGAATAATAAGAATGATGGTGATCCGTGATCTGTATAGAGATGGTGCATCGCAATACATGAATTTGCCCGGGCAACGCTTAATAGGTGTTGCCACCTGCACTAGTTGTACCATGGGTACTTTCCTTAGTCATCGGAGATAGGTATTAAAACAGCAGAGATTGCGCTTCCTGCTCGTTAGACACGCCCCTCGACCGCTTCCTCTCATGGCCACGCCCCTCGACCGTGTCGTACTGATTGGCTGTACGTCAGCGCTCCTCGTGTGAGGCGAGACGTTATATCGCCGTGTCCTCTCATTGGCCACGCCCCTCGACCGTGTCGTACTGATTGGCTGTACGTCAGCGCTCCTCGTGTGAGACGAGACGTTATATCGCCGTGTCCTCTCATTGGCCACGCCCCTCGACCGTGTCGTACTGATTGGCTGTACGTCAGCGCTCCTCGTGTGAGACGAGACGTTATATCGCCGTGTCCTCTCATTGGCCACGCCCCTCGACCGTGTCGTACTGATTGGCTGTACGTCAGCGCTCCTCGTGTGAGGCGAGACGTTATATCGCCGTGTCCTCTCATTGGCCACGCCCCTCGACCGTGTCGTACTGATAGGCTGTACGTCAGCGCTCCTCGTGTGAGACGAGACGTTATATCGCCGTGTCCTCTCATTGGCCACGCCCCTCGACCGTGTCGTACTGATTGGCTGTACGTCAGCGCTCCTCGTGTGAGACGAGACGTTATATCGCCGTGTCCTCTCATTGGCCACGCCCCTCGACCGTGTCGTACTGATTGGCTGTACGTCAGCGCTCCTCGTGTGAGACGAGACGTTATATCGCCGTGTCCTCTCATTGGCCACGCCCCTCGACCGTGTCGTACTGATTGGCTGTACGTCAGCGCTCCTCGTGTGAGACGAGACGTTATATCGCCGTGTCCTCTCATTGGCCACGCCCCTCGACCGTGTCGTACTGATTGGCTGTACGTCAGCGCTCCTCGTGTGAGACGAGACGTTATATCGCCGTGTCCTCTCATTGGCCACGCCCCTCGACCGTGTCGTACTGATTGGCTGTACGTCAGCGCTCCTCGTGTGAGGCGAGACGTTATATCGCCGTGTCCTCTCATTGGCCACGCCCCTCGACCGTGTCGTACTGATAGGCTGTACGTCAGCGCTCCTCGTGTGAGACGAGACGTTATATCGCCGTGTCCTCTCATTGGCCACGCCCCTCGACCGTGTCGTACTGATTGGCTGTACGTCAGCGCTCCTCGTGTGAGACGAGACGTTATATCGCCGTGTCCTCTCATTGGCCACGCCCCTCGACCGTGTCGTACTGATTGGCTGTACGTCAGCGCTCCTCGTGTGAGACGAGACGTTATATCGCCGTGTCCTCATTGGCCACGCCCCTCGACCGTGTCGTACTGATTGGCTGTACGTCAGCGCTCCTCGTGTGAGACGAGACGTTATATCGCCGTGTCCTCTCATTGGCCACGCCCCTCGACCGTGTCGTACTGATTGGCTGTACGTCAGCGCTCCTCGTTTGAGACGAGACGTTATATCGCCGTGTCCTCTCATTGGCCACGCCCCTCACCCTGTCGTACTGATTGGCTGTACGTCAGCGCTCCTCGTGTGAGACGAGACGTTATATCGCCGTGTCCTCTCATTGGCCACGCCCCTCGACCGTGTCGTACTGATTGGCTGTACGTCAGCGCTCCTCGTGTGAGACGAGACGTTATATCGCCGTGTCCTCTCATTGGCCACGCCCCTCGACCGTGTCTACTGATTGGCTGTACGTCAGCGCTCCTCGTGTGAGACGAGACGTTATATCGCCGTGTCCTCTCATTGGCCACGCCCCTCGACCGTGTCGTACTGATTGGCTGTACGTCAGCGCTCCTCGTGTGAGACGAGACGTTATATCGCCGTGTCCTCTCATTGGCCACGCCCCTCGACCGTGTCGTACTGATTGGCTGTACGTCAGCGCTCCTCATGTGTTATTGTATGAGGGGCTGTTTTAATAATTCACCCCGAGTGAGCCAACAGGACGGACCGGCTACGCCGCCGCGTGTGTGCTCACGTCTTGGCCATGGTTGTACGGACAAGAGCCCCCCCATGTATGACAGCTAAATTATAGATAACGTGGACTCGATATAGATAGTCAATATTTCAATAGCCAATGCTTCGCCATCGAGCTCGTGTGTAATACATTGGTGTACAAATTATCATACTAAATCATGCTCGCTGTATAAGCACGATTACTATAATGTGCATCAGCATGGCTTACACACAGTCAACAGTGAGGACAATGCTGCGCCTACTCGCGTCGTGGGTTGGGTTGGCCGTGAAAATACTGTTACTAATACTGTTGCTTAATGTTTGGAATATTGAAGCATTTAGAGACAATAAAGCTGTGTTTTTAGAAATAAACATAACAGTCGACCGGCAAATCGTTCACAGGCAGCTTATTCTGGCACACAGGCCAACACACTGACGCATATTTTGTTGTTCAAAATAGACTATTTTTGGAGATGTTGGTACTTATATTAGTGATGTAGTAACCACTTATGACGAGTATGGGTGGCTCTGGCTGAGTAGTTGGCTGGGTTTTAATAAGCCGCCGAGGTTTAGATGGCCCGATGGCCGATGTTTACACGTGAGCTTGAGCGCTGTTAGCCATTGTTGTACCACTCGAAACTTGGGAGGGAAATATATTAAAACACGGAGCCGCGGGCTCCTCCCGCCCCCACTTACCGAGTTTAACTTTGTGCTTTAAGGAAATCACAGCCTTGTTTATAATAGTGCTTTGCTCCGAGGGAAACGCGGATTAGAACGGAAATAATCTTGTTTAGTTTAGATGTGGTTCTGGTTGTCCCATTGATCGGGCTCCGGGGCTGGGGCTGGGGCTGGGGCCTGTGTTCTGCACGCGGTGCGGCTTACATGAGTCGCTAGTTTACTGTGAGCAGAGCGGAACTAGTAAGCAGCGTTTTGAAGGAACTGAGTAAAAGTTAAATGATCAGTTTTGAAAAGGAACTGATTTGTCACCGTATTACGAAGAGCAACTACCTCGCAGTAAAATGAGACTGGACTAAGACCAGCCGAGTGAAGGCTTTGACACCTAATTGTCCGCGCGTTTGACGCGATGAAACGTTTTCCTCGTCTCTCACAGAAACGCAATCGAGAATCCAAATTCGGGACCGTTTCTTTGTTTTGACATTTGTTGCGTCGTACTATGTGCAAGTCTACCAGGATGTTAGTCGTGTTTTATACACGTCCGTGATCCCTGAGTAGGAGGGATTGAACGTTCCTCCTGTCACTGTAGTCTGGCTGTGACTGTCAGCACGTGGGACTGTCACTGTAGTCTGTCTGTGACTTGACAGCGCGTGGGACTGTCACTGTAGTCTGTCTGTAACTGTCACTAGCGCGTGGGACTGTCACTGTAGTCTATCAGTGCGTGGGTGACTGTCAGCGCGTGAGGACTGTCACTGTAGTCTGGCTGTGACTGTCAGCGCGTGGGACTATCACTGTAGTCTATCAGTGCGTGGGTGTGACTGTCAGCGCGTGAGGACTGTCACTGTAGTCTGGCTGTGACTGTCAGCGCGTGGGACTGTCTGATGTAGACCACGCAATACTCGCCGCACTCTTTTAATTATGTATTAATGCAAATCTCCGCAATAAAGGTGATCCTAGTCTCGCCCGACGTTTTGTTCTCGCACGAGAGGAACATTGTTCTTATTTATATTTTTTCACTAATTCCCTTTCCTATTCAGAGTTGCTATTGTTTTATGGGAGATTTTAATATGAAAATCATTCGTACGGAAATCCTGTGGATCCTTAAATAATAATAAATTAAATTGCGGCGACCTCCGGAACTCGGTTATTGTGTTTCGACTTCAGCAATAAAACATAATGCAGTAATAGAATAATAACCAAAAAATTAGACCTCCTTGTTTATCTTATGCGTGATGAATAAATTGAGGAAGTGGGGAATTCAATTGAATTGAATGCTGTGTGGAATCCGACCGCAGCTTGTTTGAAGGCAGATTGGTTAATGACATATTTGCAAACAATTTAATCAACACGCTATGACACGTCGACAAACAGCGCCGTACATGCAGGACTCGTTCGGTGGGGGGGGGGGGGGGGGGATGTCTTGGATGCTGACGACTGTAAGGTTTGATATGACAGTAATGTGCGTCCAATGTAGACACACAATCCAGGTTCTAAAGCAAAGTCACACGTATGTATGTGAACGAGTGCAATGCAACAAATAATAAGTTTTGTTTCTCTTGTTTCAGGCTAAATTGCTTGAGTCATCTCATGCATGGCTCGGAGCCTCCACGTCATCGATAGCCGGTAAGTTGCATCCCACGCCTTCCTGGTCACTCGTGCTCACTATGTGCTCACTATGGGCTCACTCAGAGCTCAACTATGTTTAAGCTCACTTTGTGCTCACTCTGAGCACAACTATGTTTAAGCTCACTATGGGCTCACTATGTGCTCACTCTGAGTACAACTATGTTTAAGCTCGCTATGTGCTCACTCTGAGCACAACTATGGATAAGCTATATGCTCACTATCTGCTCACTCTGAGCACAACTATGTATAAGCTCACTATGTGCTCACTACTAGATGCGCCCAATCATAGTGATAACTATGCTCGGACAACAAGTTGTGTTTTAATTTATTCATCGATGTACATTGAATAATAAGAGAAGAGTAGACCTACTGATTATGTGTTATAATCTTCGAGCGGAACATTCCAGCGTTGACAAGCCCTAGTCGGCCACCAAGCTCAGCCCCTAAAGTCCTCATGTATGATGTCAACATACAGTTAGCATGCTTACCTGTAACCCAATACTCAAAGCATGAATCTCAGTACAGTAGACTGTTTTCAATGCTAGTGTTCATAGTTTCTAAGCTTACCGCAAATATCTACAAAGTAATTTATTTACACCTAGATAGATCAAATAAGTTGGAGTTTTTTTTATACTATGGACGAATGAAGTCATTTACAAATTCAGATACTACCTTTTGAAACTAACACAAAAACTCACTGCATAAGTAACAGAAGGGCATTGAAAATAGGGTTGCCAACATTCCTATTTTTCTGAGATTGTCATGCATTTGGGATAAAATTACACTTATCTTCTTGCCACACTCGATTCGAAGCGCAATTCCATTTCAAACACAAAAGTAATATAAATATTTGTGTTTATATATAGCAACTAACATCTATGCTCAAATAATTTTTGACAAAATGTCCAACATAATTTGGATATTTCTAGTGATTGTTTAGCTAGTCTTAAAACTTTCAAACCTTGGCAAATATTTGCTACACCTTTCCTATAGCTGTAGTTTGTCTAATGTGTATTTTATAATTAAGTCTTGTCATACTTGAGGAAGACGATCTGTTACCTGTAAACACGTTTCAGAACCGGACAATCGCTGAAAACAGCGTTACTCGACGTAGCGTACAATAATATTTTATTTCTCAGTATATACATATATAATATTATCTCGAGCATCTGTGTTCGTCACCCTGGCTCCAAGTGAAGCTATTGCTCAACTAAATTACTCATGGTTACCTTGAAAATTATCTCATTATGGTGCAAGTCTTAGTAGGTGGGATCAGTGCTTCTTGTAGTCAGGTTACAATTACAGTTAGGTACTGAGCTTGTGTTACAATTACTCAAAATGAGTAAACTAAAATAAAAATATGTAAAAATAATATTGTAGCATAAATTTGCCTCTTGCAATCTATACAAAACTGGCCCACAAGATTGTCACGGACGCTTATATGCATCTGAGGAAAGTGGAAACAGTACTCTGGCACCGATGAATTAGTTACTTCGTCGTGGCTGAATTAAGCGCTACGAGGAATTATTCGCGTTAGCATCTTCTTAGCCATAGTAAACATGTTGACAAATGTAGCTGATAAAACTTGGCTACGCTTAAAAACAGTACCATACTTTAAATGGTAAATAGTACTATGTTAATGCTTTATTGAAATTCACATGGGGTTTGTGGATTTTTTTCACATAGAATATAAATATTGAATTAACATATTTTCAAATAGGTTGGTGTTAAGAAATGGTGGGTCCAAATTATCATGTTTTATTGTTGGCAACCCTAATTTGAAAGTATCTAGCAAGTGGGAAGTATGATTTGGGTTGTAAGTCAGGTGTCTCTCAATACAAGGCAAGTTGGCATTTGTGTGTATCCCACGTCCATCATTGGCTGTTTGAGAACATCACGTACGTAGCACTCAGTAGAATGTGTATGGATATTGTTTCATGTTGCTGACTGGACCTAACTACCTGTAAGCTTTAACACAAACAAGTAGTTTTACTAATCCTATTTTGAGGTAACTTTACTTAATATCATTTTCAAGACAAAATCTTTTTAGTGGGATAAAAGGGCTGAATTAGAAGAAGCACTTTTTTTATTTTGAGGGAAAATGCAAAACTTGTAGAAATAACAATCGGTTATTGCATTTTTACAAAACTCTAAATGTCTGCCTAACCTCTTCAACTTTGAATGATGCCATTAGCTCGACTGTGCATCATTATTAGCGTGTATTTCAGCCACCTTGGCTCGTAACTATATCAACGATCCATCTTCATTCCAGGACTAGTTGTGTTTTGAAATGACAATTATTGGTGGAGGGTGTTGGCTGCAACTGCTCTATGGATGTAGCACTACTTACCCCTGTAGACATTTTCAAAGCCATGGTTTCTTCGTCTTGGGTATCAGGCAAATTTACTGTTAGTTAGTACAATGGGTATTTCAGAACTTTTTACATCAACTTCTTACATTTTTGTTTATAGATGAGCCATTTGCTCTTAATAAAGCATGTGTGTCGGCCTACAGCACTCGTGCTATCTTATAGAAAGCAGTACTGGTACAAGTTGGACGATTGTTTGAGCGTAAACTTGCCTTGGTCATCAGCATACAACAATGACTATCATGGGTTTTCATGGCTAGCATTGAATACCCCATGATTATTGCCATGTGAGGTGTATGCTATTGTCTCTCTAAGACAATGTGAGACAGTGAACAAAATAAAAAGAATGCACATTTTTAGAAACACATTCTCATTTTCAGTCCAGGCTATTGTTTCCCTTTATTAAAGTGTCATACAGGAAAATATCTAAATGAAGATTACGATGAAAACTATGAGCCGTCTTTGCAGAAATATGGGACGTAGAACCCGAAGTATCATCAAACATCACTATGAATCGTTGAATATAACTGTAGAAAGATTTCGTATTTTGTACATGACAGGATTTGTGTTCGGAAATTAACAAAATTTGCATGCCTGTCTAGAAAAGGTGAAGCAGTGAAAACTACTGTACTAACTACAAACTGTTATTTAGCAGTATTGGGAGTTCTAGGCCTAATAATTTGTGTGGTAGGTACCCAACCCATGTAATTGGTGTTTGTGCTTGTAACCATTAGTTTTAAGATATTAAGGTAGCATAGGGGTTTGCTGTAAGAACTTTGAAAATTAGTTGTTTTTTGTTGTAGTTAGTGGTATTTTGGTTTGAAGTTCCCTTGTGCACTAACTCCTGCCCATGACTGGTATGTTATTTAATATTACGTATTATTGAAAAAGCCATTGGAATATTAATTTGCCAATTATTCGTGGCTCGAGTTAGGAGGATATGGCTAGTAATCACTTGCAGGACTGCGGAAAACAAGAGCTCTTGGGTGTGGTCGATCATCTGTGCCTGATTATACACAATCTAGAGTTATTACTCAGATGTAATTAATAAACTGCATTAAACCTCCCAGTGGACTAAAGAGGGAACAAGCCAAGAGTGAAGGTTCAGAAGATGAACAACGCTTGCGTTTTGAGAAGACCGTATTGTTGCATGTGCTGCCGCTTTCACTACTAACACATAACTCTCTACTTTAGCAATATTTCCTCTAATGTTCAGTTTCCTTGCGGTGAGTACGGTATGGTATCTATTTATTCCACCAGCTTTTAACGTTTATAATGGGTTTGGCTTCTGGAAAATTCTTATTTCTCTGTTACATAGACACCATGTGATTTTTCCCCTCTTTTTAACTGTGTGAAACTGATGCTAAATTGAAAATCAGCACTTTCACCTAAAATCTATATCCCTATTGGAAAATAAACTTAATTGTTACTGTGGCAATGTTGTAAGCTGCTGTTTATATGTTCTGCAAAGATAATCATTAAAGTGCCACCTGAACCAGATTTCATTGTTTTAAATATCCATACAAATACACTTATAGGAAGTGGAACTAAAATAAGGTCATACCACATGTTCCTTCAAAATAAATTTTTTTAAGTTTTTTTTGTGGTGTATTACTCTCGATATGGCGTTGCAAAGTCAGATTGTGTTGTAACATCTTCTGGGACCAAAAACAAAGTGTGAAAGCTGAAATTTGTTGTGTAGTGTAAACTCACCTTTGTTTATACTACGAAGTATGGAAGTATATGTATATAGTTGTTAGTGTATAGACTTTTACTTCTGCCAGTACAAATATGTTTTGTACCATTAGATGAAAAAATGCACACTACAAAAACTATAACACATAGATTTTGTTCCTGACTTTCTAGTAGCTTATGTTATGGAAAAAATGTCAGCTGCCACAATTTGATTTTGCTTCAGAACATGTTACAACAGAATTTGACTTCACAATCCAATATCGAGAGTAATACGCCATCCAAAAAATGTTATTATTTGTTTTGAACATTTGATTAGAACTTATTTGAGTTCCACTCTCTTATGTAAGTGTATTTGTAATTTATATGAATATTTAAGAAAATGAAATTTGCTCTGGTTGCCACCTTACCAGCTGAATGGTTGCACATCTTGATGTGCACTCTGTCCTCTGTCCATGTTTTACAATAAACATAAGAGTCCTATGGTATATAAAGTGAGGAAAGGATCCAACAGCTTACCTTCATGTAGTAAGATGACGGATTTGCGAGTTTGAAGTACACATAAAAGACATAATACCAAATATAACGAGACGTTTCGACCGAGGTCTTGCTCACTCGAGAGAAGAATGGCTACTGCAACTAAATAAATAAAAATAACTACTACTTGCAGTAGCCATTCTTCTCTCGAGTGAGCAAGACCTCGGTCGAAACGTCTCGTTATATTTTGTATTATGTCTTTTATGTGTACTTCAAACTCGCAAATCCGTCATCTTACTACATGAAGGTAAGCTGTTGGATCCTTTCCTCACTTTATATACCATTCCAGCCGATTGGCACCTACTTTCATAACCTAAACATAGAGTCCCTTAACTTGAAGGGTGTATAAATCCCATGGTGTCTGGTAGGCCTCTGGTCTGGCCTTGCCTGGCTGGCTATCTGACTGTGGTGGGTTCTCATTTCAGAGCCCATTGGGTTGCAGTCTAAGAGCTATAGCTATCCTTCTCTTTCGCCTTGCCACTCCTCCCAGCCGGACGCGTGGAAAGCGTTGCAGATGTCGAAGAGTGCAAACTCTAAGTGGACTCGCTCCGACCTGTTGTCGGCCGTCCAGCTGGTGAGACAAGGCATGCCGATAAAACCAGCGGCCGAGCGATGTCACATCCCCGTGATGACTCTGTGGCGACGCACGAGAGCGCTGGGCGTCGTCAGTAGTCGTGCGTCGACGCGCGATAGTCTTAGCTAGCCTCGAGACCACGTCGCGTCGCCTTTACTAGCGTTGTCACATCCCCGTGATGACTCTGTGGCGACGCACGAGAGCGCTGGGCGTCGTCAGTAGTCGTGCGTCGACGCGCGATAGTCTTAGCTAACCTCGAGACCACGTCGCGTCGCCTTTACTAGCGTTGTCGCCACCAATGTAGCTCCACCACTAACAGATTACTTTTTATTTGCATTAGACGTTTTTATGTGTTAACTTTTTGGTTGATTTGTTTATTTGAGATGCTTATTCAGTTTGTTACAGTTTTGCTTTGTTGTTGCAGAAGTAGAATTAGTGTTTGTTTTGTATTTCTTAGATTATCCCGCCCTCCTGAAACTGAAAGCACCCACGTGGACCCAGTCGCAGCTGAAGGAGGCGATAGAAGCGGTCGCCACGCAGAAGATGCGCTTCACCCAGGCCGCTACGTACTATGGCATTCCTAAAGGCACCCTCTATGATAACATTCTTGGCAAATCAAAGCGTATGGTCGTGTTGGAGGAAGCGGGACTCACTAGCATAGAGGAGCAAGCGGTTCTAGAGTTTTGTTGCGAGATTTCCATACAACCTTACAATCGACGTACTAAAAAATCACTGCATTCTATTTTGGCATTTGTCGAGAAATTACGAAGATCGCGAGATCCGGAGTTTGAGTTTACCGGTCTGGCGGGGTTCCGGTGGTGGTGGGCCTTCTGCAAGAAGCACAGCATCGCGTCTCTGTACTTCGACCGCAGCGACGATCAGTTGCAATTCAGTAAAATGTTCGACCAAGCTAAATTCTTTTAGAAACATTTTCAGGATCCCGATTTTGAACAAACAATTAAACAACCACACCTTTCTCAGGAACCTATATCAGAATTGCATGTATGTTTTTTTTTTATACGTATTGCTCATCGTTTGCAGAATTTGAGTTTATTTATTTTAGCCACTATGATTTTTTAATAGTTCAAATTTATTTAATATACTTTATTAACATGATTTGATGTATCATTTCATTTTGCAAGATGTGTGTAGTAGCTTAATACAGTTATTATAATTCTTTGTGCTCGTTTTAGAAAGTTGTGAGACTAATTAAATAGTTAAGCTTGATCAAACCCATGTGTGCATGACATTTATGCATTTAATGACTTGCATAATATTAATACTGTACAATACAAGTATGTACACTTAACAAAAAGGCCTTGAATCCCAATACTCTAATAACATATGTTATATGTATGTATTATTGTATATATATTTACCATCTAATTACTATTTAAAAGGATATATGTGGTAAGAAGAAGTTCCCGTTATAAAATATTGATGTTAAGAATGGTGTTCAGTTAAACTACCTAATGTGTGACAGCTAGTTATTACTTGCATTATGCAAGTAACAGTTTTTAAGATTATTGGGCTACTTCCCACACAGAATTGTGTACACAACAATGCTCAGTGATAAACAAATGATTACCAAGTTATTGGAAGACAGGTGGTTTGGTCCACACTTAGACCAGTAATATAGGTAGACGGAGTATGACGTCATCGCGAGTGAGACCATCATTGAAACCACGTGATGTGGGGACACAGCCTTCTCGATGGGTCAATCCGCGATAGACTGATTGTTGCGTGGGGTATCTTTCAATAAAAAGCGACAAGTTCGCAGGTTTGCCGCTAGATGATGTTAAGTGTGCGGCAAATATGTTTGACATTTGACAAAGGATGTATTATTATTTGTATTTCCTCAAAAATGATTAGTGAAGGTACTGTTAATCTTAGTTAACATATTTTAAATTTGCACTAATAGAAAATGATCATTTTTCTTTACACAACGATGTACTGTTTGTACTGTTCATACGCAGACGCTTTAAATTACCGCGCAATCGTGTCCCCACATCACGTGGTCTCAATGTTGGTTTCACTCGCGGCCGGTCACTATCATCGGCTTGCTCCGTCTACCTATATTACTGGTCTAAGGGTCCACAGCTCATTGTGGAAAATGTTTATGCGGATGCCCATGTTATTTCATGGTATCTGCACAACTTTTTATATGTTTTGGTTCTTCATACTTTTCACTTTATAGCCCAAACTTTGTGTTTACAAAAATGTGAGTAATTAGTTCACATGCATATATTCCTCTTGGACAACTTTGTATTTGTCTTCCATTGTTTGATAGTTATTTGTTTAATATGTGGGCATGTTCGTCTGAAAGTAATATAGGAAAAGTAGGGCATATGTTAAGTGGGAACTTCCCCTTATGTTTTGTACAAGGTCAACGGACAGTATGGATTTGCGCTTCGAGTTGTGGAATGGTCTACACATGTCTAAAACTTGTCGCTTGTCAACCAGGACTTCCTTGGCAGGGCTCGACTTGTCGACGTACCATTTTGTGACATGTTTTAGATAATGTTAGATGTGTCGTTTTCTGCAAAATGGTTTTCTTTAAACACAGTCTAATTGGATTATCAGCAGGCCTAACTTAATCACTTGCAGTACAGCATCCTTTACAAAAATGTCTTATTTTTCTACATAGTACTCGTATATTAATACATATATATATAGCTATAAAAATGATTTTATATGCATTTATAATATATCTTTTTTTAATAAGTTTTTGCATATTTATTATTGGAATGTTAATTTAGACACTTCAAAATGCAAATTAAATATCATTTATTAACAGTGAAATGAGCGGGTGAGGAATGCTGATTTTATGTTGCCCCTTGGTCACAGGGTAGTTGTGTCCATGGTTCTAGAAAAACTTCAGGAGAGTGAATGTGAGCCGAGGGGGGTCATGACTTAGCCTTTGTAATATATTAGCAGGTGATTTTGTGGTGATTTGGTAGTTTTTTTGTTAGCTGATTTGTGTCCTACCCATTTCAAATCCTCTAGTCTGAAGCTTTGAACCTAAACAAGTTATTTTTTTTTTAAAACACTGATTCAGCATATAGGTCTAATGAAACTCTTAGTTTTCTCATCATCATCATCATTATCATCATCATCATCATCATCATCATCATCATCTTCGTCATTGTCATCATTAGCTGCCTGCATGTGGATATTAATTGAGATTCATGTACATATTATAAGGATTTGTTATTATCCCCTTGTCATTTCTTTTTCTTTATGAATTCAATTCACAAGCAAGTGTGCCGTTTCAATACTCCAACTCAGTGTAGTATCCCCATAGACGTGCCAAGCTACTGTTGCTGCTACTAGTGCCAGTGCTCGTACTTTACAGTCACTGTTCGTCTTGCGTGTTTGTTGCTCTTGTTGGCGGATCACTATTCTTATTACACACATGATATATGACACGATCAATAAAACACACTTGTGTAACTAACTGTACATCACAAAATCTTTATCTTGCAAGTTTGTCTCAATATAAGGGGGGGGGGAAGGGGGGGGCAATCTTTGAAACTGTGCAAAATGTAGACATTCCCTCAATAATTCAAATAATGTATATATGTGTCAATCAAACTAGTGATGGGAAGTTCCTGAAGAGGTTTTGGTGTAATGCTTGGGTGCTTATTGTAAAATTGTAATGAATTCAAAATGTTGGAACTCGAATTGGGGTTGTTAAGGTCCCTTTGAATTGGAATCAACTTGATTCAACGCCATTGGTAATTGTCTTGAAACAAAAAGATATTAGGTTAAGTTTAGTAAACTCCCTCGTCGATGCTCACGTAATTTGAATTATATTTCTTATTTCCTTTGCTGGAATATGGTATTTGGAAACTACTTCCACGATAACTTGTAAGTAAATGCTGTGAGTAAATGGCTCTGATTTTATTTCTAAAGGTAATTTTTTTTTATCGTTTTTAAAAGTCTTCCATTTGCAGTAGTATACTACAAAATTTGTATGTTTTTTTTTGTATGCATAGGTAGTATGCCTTAGACCCACGAGTACTGTGAGTCGGATTAAATTAGCCCGCACGTTTCAAACGCATTTGAAGCACGAATTGCCATTTTCTAGAGCCCTTTCCACAACTCCTCGCAAATTCGCTGTCGTTGGTGAACTTGCCACCGAGGTTTTGATTTGTCTGTAAAACATGTTTTATAATAATGATTTAACAGTTGAGCAAAGTTAACTATCTTAATCAACGTTTGACTGAAGGACTATTGGCTGTCTAACCTGCTCAACACGCACAACAGGAATATTGTGCGTGTCTAGATAACTAGTACCTAGTAGTAATGTATACATGTATTGTCTTCCATTTAGAATAGAGATATGTATCCTAGAAGTTCACCACAAAAGAACGATTGTTATTTAGGAAGTAACTGCACTTTTTCTACAGAGGAATGTTTTAAGAAGTGTATCTTATACAAATGCACATGAAAATGTTTTCCTAGTTGTACAGGTTTAGAAATGTATACAAAATATTATAGCTTTTGTATGTTATTCCCATGACATGGATTGCTTGTTCAAATAACTATGATTTTGTGTTTCTAAATATTAGTTAGGATTTTCTTCCTGATTCACCTTTCATAGTTGATAATCGTCTTTATACTCGTAATCATTCCAGAGCAATTGTTTGTATTTTCTGTGAAATATATAAATATATATGACCCTTAAACAGTAATAATTGTGAGATTAATTTGATTATAAATAAAACGTACTAATGTTAAGATTTACTTCTGTGTTCTCATTTACTTGTGTTCTGATTAATGTAAGGTTTGTGTGAAATCAATTACTTCATATCTGTGTACTTGTTGGCGAAACCTGACGTTTGTTTTTCCTTTCCATCTTCCAGCAGACAGCTACCAGTACCAACTCCAGTCCATGTGGCAGAAGTGTTGGAACACAAACCAGAGCCTGGTGCATAACCTGCGGTTTCGTGAGCGCGGCCCGCTCAAGTCCTGGCGCCCTGAGACTATGGCCGAGGCCATATTCTCGGTGCTGAGGGAGGGTCTGTCGTTGTCTCAGGCCGCTCGCAAGTACGACATTCCCTATCCGACGTTCGTACTCTACGCCAACCGAGTCCACAACATGCTGGGACCTTCTGCTGATGGGGGAGCAGGTACGCCACTCACTACATTGCCTACATTGGTCCATAACCACTCATTCTTGCCTCCATTTTGTACGACATTCCCTATCCGACGTTCGTACTCTACGCCAACCGAGTCCACAACATGCTGGGACCTTCTGCTGATGGGGGAGCAGGTACGCCACACACTACATTGCCTATATTGGTCCATAACCACTCATTCTTGCCTCCATTTTGTACGACATTCCCTATCCGACGTTCGTACTCTACGCCAACCGAGTCCACAACATGCTGGGACCTTCTGCTGATGGGGGAGCAGGTACGCCACACACTACATTGCCTATATTGGTCCATAACCACTCATTCTTGCCTCCATTTTGTACGACATTCCCTATCCGACGTTCGTACTCTACGCCAACCGAGTCCACAACATGCTGGGACCTTCTGCTGATGGGGGAGCAGGAACGCCACACACTACATTGCCTATATTGGTCCATAACCACTCATTCTTGCCTCCATTTTGTACGACATTCCCTATCCGACGTTCGTACTCTACGCCAACCGAGTCCACAACATGCTGGGACCTTCTGCTGATGGGGGAGCAGGTACGCCACACACTACATTGCCTACATTAGTCCATAACCACTCATTCTTGCCTCCATTTTGTACGACATTCCCTATCCGACGTTCGTACTCTACGCCAACCGAGTCCACAACATGCTGGGACCTTCTGCTGATGGGGGAGCAGGTACGCCACACACTACATTGCCTATATTGGTCCATAACCACTCATTCTTACCTCCATTTTGTACGACATTCCCTATCCGACGTTCGTACTCTACGCCAACCGAGTCCACAACATGCTGGGACCTTCTGCTGATGGGGGAGCAGGTACGCCACACACTACATTGCCTATATTGGTCCATAACCACTCATTCTTACCTCCATTTTGTACGACATTCCCTATCCGACGTTCGTACTCTACGCCAACCGAGTCCACAACATGCTGGGACCTTCTGCTGATGGGGGAGCAGGTACGCCCCACACTACATTGCCTATATTGGTCCATAACCACTCATTCTTGCCTCCATTTTGTACGACATTCCCTATCCGACGTTCGTACTCTACGCCAACCGAGTCCACAACATGCTGGGACCTTCTGCTGATGGGGGAGCAGGTACGCCACACACTACATTGCCTATATTGGTCCATAACCACTCATTCTTGCCTCCATTTTGTACGACATTCCCTATCCGACGTTCGTACTCTACGCCAACCGAGTCCACAACATGCTGGGACCTTCTGCTGATGGGGGAGCAGGTACGCCACACACTACATTGCCTATATTGGTCCATAACCACTCATTCTTGCCTCCATTTTGTACGACATTCCCTATCCGACGTTCGTACTCTACGCCAACCGAGTCCACAACATGCTGGGACCTTCTGCTGATGCGGGAGCAGGTACGCCACTCACTTCATTGCCTACATTGGTCCATAACCACTCATTCTTGCCTACATTTTGCATTTTAACGACCAGATATCAGATATCACATTTAACTATTGTACCAATAATAGCTAACTTACTGGAATATAATCTTTCTACCACATTTAATTACCAATACAAGTAATGGAAAATAATAACTGTAAAGATTTAAGGTGTGACTACGACAACACAGTGTTTCTAATGTTCTGTGTTGTGTGAGCCCCTCAAAGACCCACCGCAAACTCCAAACATAAATGCGCACCACCAATACACATATGTTGAGCGCATTAACGTACCCGTGCTTTAAACTATTCAACCTGCCCAAGATAATCACCAACTGGATGTACCGGTACACCCAAGCTAAGATAAGAATAGTCCTAGACTAAATCATTGAATGAAGTTGAAATCCTGACTTTGCAAGCCGATTACGCAATCAATATTAAGAGTTGAAAACTTGAAGCTAGGAGGTGGTGCTTACGAGAGAGAGAGAGAGAGACAGAGATAGATAGATGGATAATGGTCTTTATTGAAGGCAGGATTAAGGCCAGCAAGGCCTTATCTTCCATCCTACCTTTTAACAAATAATACATTTTGATACAGACAATACACAATAGACAGTAGTACAATAATATTAATAATATCTTCTTCTTCTCTTATGCCTGCAATTGGTCTAAAAATAATATAAGGATTAGTGTACAAACATTAAACTAAACTATTCAATACATATACTGAAATAACAACTCAGAATGAAAAACAAAAAATTAATTGCAATTAAGGTTAACCATTCATTCGAAAACTGCATTGTAGTTTAATCCGTCAACATTATAGAACATAATAATAACGCAGTAATTATTTCATCAGTGTCTACGATCATTCATACCACTGTGTTCATACATATCAGAGAAAGAGAGAGAGAGGTGTAGGCCTAATGCGTTGTATTGCTTGCGAGTCTCCAAGCACAGATAGTAACCTGTCACCTTGTCTTGCTTGCTGGTTGCCAAGCACAGCTAGTAACCTGTCACCTTGTCTTGCTTGCTGGTTGCCAAGCACAGATAGTAACCTGTCACCTTGTCTTGCTTGCTGGTTGCCAAGCACAGATAGTAACCCGTCACCTTGTCTTGCTTGCTGGTTGCCAAGCACAGCTAGTAACCTGTCACCTTGTCTTGCTTGCTGGTTGCCAAGCACAGATAGTAACCTGTCACCTTGTCTTGCTTGCTGGTTGCCAGGCACAGCTAGTAACCTGTCACCTTGTCTTGCTTGCTGGTTGCCAAGCACAGATAGTAACCTGTCACCTTGTCTTGCTTGCTGGTTGCCAAGCACAGATAGTAACCTGTCACCTTGTCTTGCTTGCTGGTTGCCAAGCACAGCTAGTAACCTGTCACCTTGTCTTGCTTGCTGGTTGCCAAGCACAGATAGTAACCCGTCACCTTGTCTTGCTTGCTGGTTGCCAAGCACAGCTAGTAACCTGTCACCTTGTCTTGCTTGCTAGTCTCCAAGCACAGCTAGTAACCTGTCACCTTGTCTTGCTTGCTGGTTGCCAAGCACAGATAGTAACCTGTCACCTTGTCTTGCTTGCTGGTTGCCAAGCACAGATAGTAACCCGTCACCTTGTCTTGCTTGCTGGTTGCCAAGCACAGCTAGTAACCTGTCACCTTGTGTTGCTTGCTGGCTGCCAGGCACAGCTAGTAACCCGTCACCTTGTGTTGCTTGCTGGTTGCCAAGCACAGATAGTAACCTGTCACCTTGTCTTGCTTGCTGGCTGCCAGGCACAGCTAGTAACCCGTCACCTTGTCTTGCTTGCTGGCTGCCAGGCACAGCTAGTAACCTGTCACCTTGTCTTGCTTGCTGGTTGCCAAGCACAGCTAGTAACCCGTCACCTTGTCTTGCTTGCTGGTTGCCAAGCACAGATAGTAACCCGTCACCTTGTCTTGCTTGCTGGTTGCCAAGCACAGATAGTAACCTGTCACCTTGTCTTGCTTGCTGGTTGCCAAGCACAGATAGTAACCTGTCACCTTGCCTTGCTTGCTGGTTGCCAAGCACAGATAGTAACCTGTCACCTTGTCTTGCTTGCTGGTTGCCAAGCACAGATAGTAACCTGTCACCTTGCCTTGCTTGCAAGTCTCCAAGCACAGATAGTAACCCGTCACCTTGTCTTGCTTGCTGGTTGCCAAGCACAGATAGTAACCTGTCACCTTGTCTTGCTTGCTGGCTGCCAGGCACAGCTAGTAACCCGTCACCTTGTCTTGCTTGCTGGCTGCCAGGCACAGCTAGTAACCTGTCTTGCTTGCTGGTTGCCAAGCACAGATAGTAACCCGTCACCTTGTCTTGCTTGCTGGCTGCCAGGCACAGCTAGTAACCCGTCACCTTGTCTTGCTTGCTGGTTGCCAAGCACAGATAGTAACCTGTCACCTTGTCTTGCTTGCTGGTTGCCAAGCACAGATAGTAACCCGTCACCTTGTCTTGCTTGCTGGTTGCCAAGCACAGCTAGTAACCCGTCACCTTGTCTTGCTTGCTGGTTGCCAAGCACAGCTAGTAACCTGTCACCTTGTCTTGCTTGCTGGTTGCCAAGCACAGCTAGTAACCTGTCACCTTGTGTTGCTTGCTGGCTGCCAGGCACAGCTAGTAACCCGTCACCTTGTCTTGCTTGCTGGCTGCCAGGCACAGCTAGTAACCCGTCACCTTGTCTTGCTTGCTGGTTGCCAAGCACAGCTAGTAACCCGTCACCTTGTCTTGCTTGCTGGTTGCCAAGTACAGCTAGTAACCTGTCACCTTGTCTTGCTTGCTGGTTGCCAGGCACAGCTAGTAACCCGTCACCTTGTCTTGCTTGCTGGTTGCCAAGCACAGATAGTAACCTGTCACCTTGTCTTGCTTGCTGGTTGCCAAGCACAGATAGTAACCCGTCACCTTGTCTTGCTTGCTGGTTGCCAAGCACAGCTAGTAACCCGTCACCTTGTCTTGCTTGCTGGTTGCCAAGCACAGCTAGTAACCTGTCACCTTGTCTTGCTTGCTGGTTGCCAAGCACAGCTAGTAACCTGTCACCTTGTGTTGCTTGCTGGCTGCCAGGCACAGCTAGTAACCCGTCACCTTGTCTTGCTTGCTGGCTGCCAGGCACAGCTAGTAACCTGTCTTGCTTGCTGGTTGCCAAGCACAGCTAGTAACCCGTCACCTTGTGTTGCTTGCTGGTTGCCAAGCACAGCTAGTAACCTGTCACCTTGTCTTGCTTGCTGGTTGCCAAGCACAGCTAGTAACCTGTCACCTTGTGTTGCTTGCTGGTTGCCAAGCACAGCTAGTAACCCGTCACCTTGTCTTGCTTGCTGGTTGCCAAGTACAGCTAGTAACCTGTCACCTTGTCTTGCTTGCTGGTTGCCAAGCACAGCTAGTAACCCGTCACCTTGTCTTGCTTGCTGGTTGCCAAGCACAGCTAGTAACCCGTCACCTTGTCTTGCTTGCAGACCTGAGGCCCAAGGGTCGAGGGAGGCCGCAGCGCATCCTACTGGGCTCGTGGCCCGAGGAACACATCAACGGAGTGATACGTACGGTCGTGTTCAGAGACACGTCCTGCGTCAAGGAGGAGCCAATGAGCTACTCCGTGGGCTACCCTGGGGCCTCGTGCCACGTGGGTGGCAACCAGGACGGTGGCGCGGTGTCTGCCGCGGTGGCTGCCGTGGCGCATGGTCTACGCCAGCAGATGTGTGGCCTGGTACCGGGCCTGGTGCTGCCCAGCAACGGAGCCCTACGCCTGGCTGGCCCCCCCACCCCTCCCAGCCCCGGCAGCCCCCACGTTGCCTCCCCCCTCACGGACGTGGAGGTGGGGATAGGGGTCGGCGGGATGACCTACAAGCCGGCCGCCTCCTTCGCCTCCCCCCGACCGGAGACGCTGTTCCAGGAAGATATCGAAGACATAGTCAAGAGTCCCACGCCGGAGATGGTTCTCTCGAGCGAGCCCAAAGAAATGATTATGAAAATGGAGCCCCTCATGGAATCCCAGCATGAATAGGCTACAAGTATTTACCAACCATGTGATACTTTTAACTTATATAATATTATTATGCTAGAAATGTAGAAGATATCGATGTTAAGGACTTGTTGTAGATACATTGAAAGACTAAATCAGTGGGAAGGCCCAAGGCAAGTACAGTCCACTGCAAAATGAAGTGTTGTCATTTGTAAACATAGCAGATATTAATTAATAAAACAAAAAATACTTCCAAAAATATTGTAGTTATATAATAAGCTTCCCAAAGACATAAAAACATAAATTATATATATATACATACCTATATATAATAGTCCCATTATATTTAATAGTAGGTTGCATATTGATTTCCTCTAAGTTGTGTCTCAAGTATTTGCTATGTGTACAGTATTTGTCCCCAAGGCACTGATCATTGATATTATATAAATCATTCCTGTGGGAAATATTGTACAGAGAGGAGAGGAGTGGAGCTAGTTGTAGAGTGTCTATTGTAGACTATGTGGTGTAGCATCTTGTTCTATGTGAATAGCTCAGTACGTCTTGTCAATGTGTATCTGTCTGTCTTACTACATACCTACCAGCTTTCTAACCAAGTTGGACATCCCTGTTGTACATGCCAGTAGACTCTAGTCACTTATAGCTTCTCAAACCAGAAAATATTAATCATTATT
The DNA here is from genome assembly GCA_945910005.1 of Isoperla grammatica. NCBI lineage: Eukaryota > Metazoa > Arthropoda > Insecta > Plecoptera > Perlodidae > Isoperla > Isoperla grammatica. Next base: position 2,494,487 of record OX246739.1, read on the forward strand.
TTTGTGATTTGTTCATCTAGACAAAATAATGTACAAATTTATATTGATATTGAAGTTAAAAAGATTATTTAAAAATGCCTTCCTGCCATTGGGGTATGCCAAGATCAAGTTGAAGAAAATTGTTGACGAAAACATAAAGACGTGATATAAAGATGCAAATTATAAAGAAGTGGCCTTGTAATTCGTTTTGCTTATTTATCAGTTAAAAGAAGAAAAAAGAAAAATACTGTAAGTACATAGTTATTGAAATTAAAAACAGTACAGTGAATTTGTAGACAACCATATTCTTGATAAATGAATTTTTGCATAACAAATTTGTATACATAGTGGTCACAAGCAATTACGTAGCATTCATCAACTCGTGCCTGAATCAAATCATTCATTTATAGGTTGTACTGCAAAGTTCACGTGAAAATGTACATTATAACTTTTAGAAATAATTAATTGTCCATTGTTGTTACTGTAGTGTGTACTCTTGGCTTGAATGTGTTCAAAAAGTAGTAAGTGCCTTCCAGTTTTTGACCACCACAAAAAAAGTCGACAAATTTTCAATGGATTTAGTACCATGGGTTTCAACATCCAACATTATTACAAGATGTATGGTTAAACTACGCATGTCAACCGGAGAACGTGAAATCACGGGCTCCGATTGCATGCGTGGTTTTCTCACACACATTCTAGCTAAACAAGCACAACACTGGTTACTCTTGGTAACAGGTATCATCCCCAAATGGCAAGTTTATTTCCTGTACATTTTCCCCATTCGCCCTAATTTCTGGGATTGACATTACTGCTGCAATAAGTATAGTAATGTTGTATGTTAATGTATTGTAGTGAATTACTCGAGTCCTAAAGACAAGACATGTTTTTACATTAATGTTAAAAAGCTACAGTGGCTTCAATACAAACTATGTACCTTGCGAGAAATTAAATTTTAAGTTTAAGTTCTATTTAAAAAGATTAAAGAGTTTAATATTGTATTATATTGTAACAAACTCAATGTCAAATTCAATCCTTGACTAGCTGACATTTAACGTGAACAGTTAGAAACTTACTAAGTAAATCCATGCAAATAGCTTTCATTTCTTTAAATAATAAACATTGTTGTAGGACTGGATTTCGTTCCATGACTATTGACTAGGCTACGTTTTGACTGATGGCCGATAATCTCGATTAACCCAAGTCAGTTGTCTCTTCCATTGCAAGAAGTTGAGATTACGGCGATTGAGATCATTTCTTGTACAATGCAGTTGTAAAGTCTTTGTGGAACTGTACATAGCTAGTTTTGAGATGGTTGTTATTGTTGTTCTACTTCATGATAGCATTTTTAGTTTGATCATTTTCTTTTTTAACATTTCACTTTTCAATCGGTCGTCGCTTGTCTCTTACGTTTGGGTAAATCATATTTTTGTAATAGATTGCTTGATGGCAACATAAACAATATATATATTCTAAATTTCTGGAACACCACTGTCATCATTTTTAAGATTCCTACATATATCATTCATTAGTTACAACACAATAGTATGTAGGCCTACCCAGCTACAAGTAATTTGTTCACTTTGTAAACTTATTTGTGAAATTTTTACTAGAATAAAATTAGCATTGATGTGAAAAATAATTTTATAGATTCCAAATCATAGGATTACAAAAACAAGGTGTAATGCATTTGTTTTTGGTCGGAGAATATTCTGACGTACAGTATAATTTTTACAAACATACCAATAGAGTTGATTTTTTATATTTGTTTGATTAGAGAACTTTTTTATTTACACATATAATTCCTCATTCCTGTAGGATGATATAATTGCAGGGGGGGCTTTCTTATTGTTTGCTGTCCTACTCTTTATAAACACAAGGAAAATGTAGCCAAATATGTGTACAGTATTTTATATTTGCTGATCTGTAGGTTACTTTAAATCTGATTAGTTTATTTCTCAATGTAACTATTTGTATTTATATTACACATTATGTATTATTAATTAAAATTACCTACTATAATCAGTATCGCAGTTGGTACAAATGTAATGTAATGTATTCACTCTATTGTTAAATGCAACCATCAGTTGAGGTCGAAGTGAAGTTCTTGCACCAACTGTGACTCAGTATCACCCAGATCAACCCTACAGGCTAAATAATATGTTTGTTGCTATTGTCACTGTGTAATGATGTAATCAATAAATTAAAACAAAAAGTTTGCCTTTCGCAACTTGACAATCCTGACTACTGGTGTTTACATACACCATTTACTACCAATCCTACTATGAGTTGTTCCTAGATCTTTAGTTAACACAGTCGAGCCCACTTATAAAAAAGTTTAAGGGAGCTGCTTTGTACTCTGTTTAAAAAAATAAGTTTGTTGAAACAGAACTAATTAATAATTACTACATACGTATTTAATTTTGTTCAAGATGAATCAAAATTACTTTCTTAACTCCAGAATTTTTAGATAGAATTTTTGGACAGTTCTTTAAAAGTAGGCATGACCATATAATGAAACTATAAAAGGAATATACTTTAGAAGTCTCAATTGTGTTCAACCAAATCAACAACTAAATACTAAAACAAACAAAAAAAACTAAATTAAATCCCAATCCATTCCAATATATTTGCCTTCAGAAAATAAATATGTGCAGCAGACTTCAACATCAACACGGAGAAAAATACAAGGTAATGTGAAGATACTAGAACTAGTACGTTTATGAAGACAATGAAGAAAAAATCCTAAATGGACAGAGATAACTTGAGGTGTAGGCTGTCAAACTGTCAAGGCTGTCAAAACTACAATAGTGGATTTAAGTAGAATGTGGTTCAGAGTTCCTTTTTCCACCGACCTAGGTGAAGTCCATAATGGACACACACACACATCAGTATCAGTATAGGTTGTGCTGCATATAATAAACCAATAAAGCAAGGATGCTTGTGGATTCATAACAAACCCTTATCCTTTCAAAACCCAGCGAATGGCGACGAGACAACAGTGCTGCAAGTCATACAAAATTTAACTCCATGTAAGTATTACAATGATTCTGGACAATACTTCAAAGGTTATTATGTGTTTGAGATTGGCGGTGGGGGGGGGGGGGGGGGGGCAAGGTATAGCAAACTCCGAAAAGTTGTGTAGCTGTCACGTTGAGCCTTTCATCGCTATGAATCAAAATGTTGATAGTTATATCGAAATGTTGAGCAAAGTTTTAAATCAAATGTTATTATACTTGTTACCAATTTTGTAGAATGGTTTCTTTCTTCGCCGTTGTTGTCGACAATTATATGCCTAACTGAATTCTTTAGAAGGGGTTGTTTACTGGATGGACGCTCGGCACCATAGCTAGCCCCCAAAACTGCAACCCCTCTAAACACAGCACAAAGCAGATCCATAGGCTTGGACTAATGTTTTCATTGTAGGTACTACATAGCAGTAACACCCGCTTTGTCAACAGCATCCTTTATTCCCACCGGGGCCATACAGAGAATTATTGTCACTTGAGGACTCCATGACAAGTATATCGGTTTATAAACACTTTCAACAAGGGTAGAAAGAAAAAGCTGGTCCACGAAATTGGCAAGAAGTTTTAAAAAGTCAAGGTAGATAACTCATAGGCCGAAGTCGTAAAATATCACAAGATCTTCTGTCATTTGATATTCCTTCCCCCAAGACTTTGTAGATCTATTTGTGGGTACGACCTTCTCAGTTTCATAGCATTAAAGATGTGTCTAGGGCAGTTTTTCTGGGGGAAAACGGTCACGGCTTCTGTTTTCAAATACAAAGAACACGATAACACACAAATCGAACAATCCCTCCACAAAAATTGAAAAATCAGAAGAGTTATTGATGAAGAAGCCGATTGATTACCTAAATGGCCTGAGAGCTATACCTCATTAGCCCGCTATTATATTATTAGCTAAGGGCTGCCTACTTGGCTTGTTTTCATTCTATTTTAGAGTATGGAACCCTATCTTGGGGCATTAGCACCAAATCATCGGTACAGAGAGTACTAACGATACTAAAAAGAGCAATAAGAATAATAGGAGGATAACGGAGCCGAGAAAGCTGTAGGGATACATTTAAAGACCTCAAAATACATAAAGATTTCAATATATATATATATATATATCTACAGAGCTGCATATTATTATTATTAAATTTTTTTTGACAACAGGACCGAGGTCCCACGAGTGCAATGCAATAAAATACAATAAATTGGAAAAACAACCCACAACTATTCCAGAACAGATTCCAACACCCACACAACACGCGACACAAAGACCAACTGCAATATCCTCCCCATACCACCAAGCATCTAGAGAAACATATATACTACATGGAGAAAAGAATTTACAATCACCTGTGGTGATCTAAAATCTATTACAGACCATAGTCTCTAAAATAAGATTGCAACAATTTCTTTATGGAACTCCATTTTATAGTATAGAAGAGTTCTATGAATTGTTTTAAACTTTTACTCTAGATCATTTGTTATTTGTTGTTTAGTTCATCAGTTCATCATGTTCTATCTACTTGGGCGCAGATCTAGTGCGCTATATTTTTGCATTGTCATCTTTCAAACGACATATATTTTTAAATAAGACGGTTCTCATTGCAAATATATATTGTTGTTTATTGTATTGCTACATGGGTAATATAGAGAACTATGTAGAACTGGTTGACGAAAACCAAATTCTGTATGTACAAAAATTACTTACTTACTTACTTACTTACTTACTTACTTACTTACTTACCCAACACAGTGGCTGGAAGACCTCAGCATGCGCTATTGCCTGTTATTTGGCAAGACTGAAATCAGACCATTGTCCGAATGACACTGAATGAAGAGAAGGTAATCCTTGGATTTCTTTCTCGAACGTTCTGTTGAAAAGACATGAGACAAATTGAAAGTATATATATATATATATATCAAACACCCTTATCCAACATTCGTCGGGTCGGGGGGTGACAAATTGAAAGTATATTGAAACAAAATTCAAAATTGTGACCAAGGGAAATGAAACTCAAGAAGTGAGATGGTTATCGAAAGGTTCATAAGTATGAGGGGTATAATTTACAATCCTCTTCTTTGTTATCAACAAAAACCAGCGCAGCGGTAAACCTCGTCTGTGAAAGGTCGGTCTTTGGCTCTACTACATAGGCCTACAGAAAGTGCGGCCCAGTTAGTCAATATTAATTCAAAATGGGTCAGTCACGTAAAAGGTTGCACACCCCTGGTCTTTAGAGTATGTTCTTATTACTGTATAGGCATAGACGTGCGCAGGGGGGGGGGGCAGCGGCCCCTCCATTAGGATAGGCGAGCCTTTCTTTTTTTTTAAATATAATTTGGCCCAGGGTATACTGTATACGCCTGCCGATCGTAAAATACGAGAAGAGGACCTATAGCACCTTCCTCATATTAAATATATTCCTCAAACTGTCACTGTTGCTCCAACTGCCTTGCCCGTTTGACCCGGGAAATAATAGGTCCAGATTAGTGCCTGTCGTAATGGGTGACAAAAATGCTGACGCCTGACATAATGGTTCTAATCTTACCTGAAGTCCTAGATTAGAAAGACGTTGGAATCAGCTGACCGGCCTCAACATCAACTGTTGCCCTACCGCCAAGATTTTGGCTGTGGGACTGACCACTTCCTTCACTTTGTAACAATGATATCACTGATATCCACAAATAGTTGTGTGAAATTAACCCATTGAACAGACAACCTGTACTCCTCCTAATACGCTTAAAAACACGTTTAAAAATGCATGTCTTTAAAAAAAACTCCTGCGGAGCTTTTTGTGGGGGGGAATCCCCCCCACACCCCCCATTGGCGCCACCGTGAAGTACTTTCATTGGGAATTTATTGTGCCCCCCTATTGATCAACCTCTGCGCACGCCTATGACTATAGGGAAACACTGAAAATAAAAACTATTGCCTCCGGCAAGATATGTTGAATCGACCCTGCTTCGTGGACGATAATCTGCAATAGGTGCGTGAAGAGCAATCAGAGAAATTGAGTAAGTACATCTACCGCCGATATAAGTTGTCCCAAGATTACCTTACACATGCTTTCGTCTCAGGCGACGGGTTCGTAGCCAATCAGCGATTGGTATGTGCGCGGGTGTCTCGGGCGGTTCGCTGGTTGTATATATATATATGTATATATGTAAGTAATCTTGGGCCACGTATATCATCATTCATCCCTCACAGGTCTGCAGATGTCAAATCTGTCTGCTCCTCCTTCCTGCACAGATCACACAAGCCCATTCTATGCAGATGCGGCTTTAGGAGTCATGTCCTGTGGAGTTAAAATTGGGCAGTTTCCACTTTTCTGTTGGTGTACTTCGCTCTCCAAGTAGTTGTGTCATTTTCCCATTTCTTCCCTCTTCCTTGTTCCCTCCAATTCTGCTTAGTTCCTTGCACTGCTGCCGATTTGATATGTGATTTGACTGCATTGTAGTCTTCCTGTTGAAGTTTACTCCCTTATTGTGGCCATGAGTAGTCTGCCTTCTCGTTTCCAAGAATGTTGCAATGAGATGGTATCCACTGTAGTTTCACAGCTTTTCCTGCATTTTGTAAGAGTATTATTTGCAGTTTGCATTGTACGGTATAATGTCTTGACTGTTTCCTTTATTGCTTATGTATTGTACATGTAATGACTTGTTGTGGATGTATGAAGTTGTGTGGGCTATACATTAATTAATCAGCCTTATAATTTCATTTGCAATGGGTCATTGCATTATTATTGTATTATTATCATGTATCACCATTAGTATATTTTATTTTAAGTTATTACCTGCACTCACCCTTCAAATCTTCGCACATCTCTTTAGAGATTGACTGACTGACTGACTGGACATTCTTGTTTGATGAAGAATAAAATCTTATCTTATCTTATCTTAACTAGTGCTTGGATCGCTGCTTTGGAATCAGAGAGTAGGACAAAATTATTTTGCTGTGCGTCTTTTATCCTTTCCAGTGCTTTACATAACTCCACTGTTTCACCATCAAAGTTGCTTGGTGGGTAGTGTTGTATATTATGCTGTATACACTTGCTATATACACTTGCACACATACAACAGATAGGATGCTTCAAACTCTCTACGATAGATTCCTGCTCCCGCTCTTCCGACTCCAGGTGTTGCTGATCCGTCTGTGATAGACATGCAACCATTCATTCAGAATGGTGTATTTACAAAGGAGAATGAATCATTCTCCTTTGTAAATCAGTTTTTATAACTGGATAGGATAGACATTTAATAAATCAATCAATTCATTTTCAGGGTACTGCTCATGTATATGTTTTAATGCTGTTAATCTTCTCAGTTCCTTCTCTATGTATGTAATTGACTTTTTGTGGTCTGGATTTTCTATTGATGTTGGACTCCCATGTAGCAGTGGTGATACTGGGAAGTGGAAGTTTCTCTCTGGCCATATAGGCTACTGAATTTGTCAAATAAGTTCTTGGCTGTTGCAATAAATGTTTTATGGGGTTTCAATGCTTCACACTCCTATCTCTGGCCTGGCCATATAAGCTACTGAATTTGTCAAATAAGTTCTTGGCTGTTGCAATAAATGTTTTATGGGTTTTTAATGCTTCACACTCCTATCTCTGGCCTGGCCATATAAGCTACTGAATTTGTCAAATAAGTTCTTGGCTGTTGCAATAAATGTTTTATGGGTTTTCAATGCTTCACGCTCTTGCCTGGTCCATTCTCCCTCGCCAAGTCGAGTCGTACCAACTTCTCGTGTAGACATGCACATTGCACATGCTGCGGCAATGTTTATTTTATATTATGAATCAATTAAATGGGCTTTGTCAGTTGTTTGTTATGAAAAATATGAAATAATTAATGCAAACCCCAAAAAATGTATCTAAGGTCCTTTGGGCTTATTCCTGCTTCCAATCCAGCCGATCCAGTGTTCGATTCCAGGTTTATAGGCTGGCACATCTGTGTTTTTCTTGAATCTCTTGATATGATAATACTGACATTGATTGACTGAGAATACTGACAACTGACATGTAAAGTGACTGACAGCCATCAAAGAACGATTGCACATAATCATAAGTATAATGATTGTTCCCACTTAAAATCAGTTTAAATAGCTTAACTGTGTGACGTGTAGAAAATAAATGCATATTTATTTATTATAGCCTATACAGTGGCACTATAGGCCTTCATCCCACTCACTAGCTTTCCATGCTACAATTTAAAATAAGTTCTACCGGCACTCTTTTCTTTGAGAAATCGGAAATCCATGCAGCGTACTATACATGATTATTGTGTGCCTATAATCACACTAATCGATGTAGTTTTTTTTGTGGGGGGGGGGGGTAACATCCTGATAAACATTCAAAGATCAACCCGTAACAGTATGGGCAGGGTGCTCCTGTTTCATAAGCAAAAGTAATGCCTATCAGTCAACACTTGACTTGTATAATCCGGTACCAAAGGCTTGTGGCCGCAGTCGATTAGATGATGGTATAGTACGGTAGATCATCGTCCATGCATTCCAGTTTCGAATCCTGGCTTGGGCAGCATATCATAATATCATATAGGCCTACATCTTCATAACCGTCTCGATTAGCATCATTGCTAAGAAGGCCTACGTGGACTAGCCGGGGCAGTTCCGTCTTTGTACCCTCTGCCCCGGCGTCCAGAAGACTTTTTGAAAAGCACTGTAATGTCCTGGAATTCCAACAATAGCTTTTCCGGATTTATCGACATTTGACTTGCAATCAAAGTGTTGTAATACAACACTTAATTGCAAGATTATTAGAGATTATTATCATTGCAAGATTATTATTAATTCTCATGATACTTAAGACTGTACGACATGAGCACGTTATCTGTGACACGAGTCTACATCAACATACAACGACGTCGGTCTCACCTCCTGCCGCTCGTCACTCCGTGGGTCTCTTACGATGTCTCATTCATAAGATGTACAATATAATTAGTTTCTCGAATTGCTAACTCAGGAAATACTCCCGTAACATATTCTAAAAGACACTTAAAAGTTAAAACCACGTCAACGCACGTGTTTTTAAAATTACCTATGGTGCTGTTGGGGGGGGGGGGGGGAGGAGCACCCCCCACGCCCCCATTGTTTCGTTTGTCCTGTCCCTTTTTCCTTTGGGTAGTTTGTCCCGGATTTTTCTATTTGAAATATATGGTCACCTTAATCACAGATAAGTTGTCTGTGCCTTAATCATTCCCAAAATATGAGATGAAACCCCAAATAAATAGTGGACCCAAATAATAGACCTAAGCACAGACAACGGCCTACAATCCCTTATCTGTGACCTAAGACTTGTGCAGGGAATTTCTAGTGCATAGCTAAACTCTAAAAAATGTTTACTGTATGTGCCACTTTAAAAAATGTACGTTTTGGCGACTGTGACATATTTACTGGGCCCTGGTCGTGATTTGACACCGAAGCCCGGACCCAGTGAAAGAACATTTTATTCCAGATGAGAGCTTATAGATTTGAATCTTTTCCTTAATTCTCTCATTTTTACGAGATGATCAACAGGTTTAGACTTCATACCTGTTTGATTTGTTACTGCAGGCCCTCAGTACATTAGTTCATGAGTAGTATTAGTATTAGAATATGAAATACAAATTTGGGCTAGCATAAATTTAAATTGTGTGACATCTTCATATATTATATTATAATATCCACCAAAGTTTAACTAAAGTAAAAAATAATATAAGCTCTACTACTACAATGAGTTCAACTCCAACTTTTGTAATGATTTTTTGAAACACACCTGCACAGAAATATTTTATTGGACAAAGAAACATTCATTACCATGTATTGTATTTTAAAGCAATTTTTACAGGCATATATCAGGGATACATAGATGATTGAGACTTGGGCTGTAGATTACAAACAAAAATTATAGCAGTAGTAGTATTCTTTATTACAGCATATCTTGCTATTTTGCATCAGTACATACATATATATATATATATATATACAAGTCATATTTAATCAATGATCCATAGAGTATGGAATAATAATAGTGATCATACATAGTACAGTCATTGAGTTTGTTACTAACAAACTCAATGGTACAGTAGTATAAACATAGCAGAACATTGTTGTTGGTAATATACCACAAACATTGCATTGTTGAACGAACAATTGTAGCTGTTTTGGACAATTTAAATTTTCAATAAACTTTTTTTTTTTTTTTTTACATTATGAAATTTTAAAAACATTTAAAATTTGCGCGCATTGTGAACCCAGGTTTCCGTACTCCTGACAGTGTTGAAACTGCGTTTCCCAGACCGCCGTAGGCGTAGAGCTTTTGCTCAGTTGAAGGCCTACGTAGGCCTAGCCTACTTGTCTGTGGTTTCGTGGTTCGTGGATAATGTAGATTTTAGAGAAACCGGACTGAGAATCTCTGCACGTTCTCTGCACTTTTCCCCACACAAAATCGATCCACGTCAAGGGTGTGTACGTAAACTTATTAAAATGAACTATGTAATGGAGAGCGGTGTGTTACTAGTAATTACTGTTGTGTTGACATATCGCAATAAAAAGTATAATAAGTTTAGGTAATGTGCAATGAAAATAATTAAAGAAGATTTGTAGTATTTTTCTCCTTTGTAAATCAGTTTTTATAACTGAATAGGATAGACATAATATAAATAGCGGCTTTCGCTTCCAATGTGGACGGGATTAGATTGAGAAGTGAGGTTATGGATGGTTATGGGAACAGTAAAATAAAATTATAACTACGTAATGGGGCTTTGCACTGCCACATTCTCCCACTCTCAGCGCCAGCGTAGTGCCAGCCCTCGGACAAGGTCTACTTGATCTCCGCATAACTTAGCCATGAAAAAAGGGCTTATTTACCTATCCAGGAGGCTCTGGACTTGAGCTCGAACTATGGTGGCGCTACTTCTATTCCAATGTCTTTGGCAAAATGCATAGAGATAGTAATGGGGTAGACCTTGTCCGCGCTGATTTACCCATCCAGCAGGTCATGGATTTGGGCTTGGACGGTGGTGGCGCATTCTACGTCAAGCTTTGCGTGCAAAGCCCCATTGGTTTGGATGTTGTTTTACACAAAAATAAGTGGTCCATTAAAAAAATGATTTGAGTAGTTAATTGTTGTATCAATCGCGCTGTATAGTTGGTTTTTGGGGGCAAATGTTCCTTCATACAAAAAAAAAAATATTGTATAATATTAAACTTTATCGCACATATGCTTATACAACTGGTCCCTATAAGTAGTGCAGATAGATAATATTTGTACATTAAAAAAATGATTTGAGTAGATGATTGTTGTATTAATCGCGCTGTATAGTCGGTTTTTGGGGGCAAATGTTCCTTCATACAAAAAAAAAATATTGTATAATATTAAACTTTATCGCACATATGCTTATACAACTGGTCACTAAGTAGTGCAGATAGATAATATTTGTACATTCAAAAAATGATTTGAGTAGTTGATTGTTGTATTAATCGCGCTGTATAGTCGGTTTTTGGGGGCAAATGTTCCTTCATACAAAAAAAAAATATTGTATAATATTAAACTTTATCGCACATATGCTTATACAACTGGTCACTAAGTAGTGCAGATAGATAATATTTGTACATTCAAAAAATGATTTGAGTAGTTGATTGTTGTATTAATCGCGCTGTATAGTCGGTTTTTGGGGGCAAATGTTCCTTCATACAAAAAAAAAATATTGTATAATATTAAACTTTATCGCACATATGCTTATACAACTGGTCACTAAGTAGTGCAGATAGATAATATTTGTACATTCAAAAAATGATTTGAGTAGATGATTGTTGTATTAATCGCGCTGTATAGTCGGTTTTTGGGGGCAAATGTTCCTTCATACAAAAAAAAAATATTGTATAATATTAAACTTTATCGCACATATGCTTATACAACTGGTCACTAAGTAGTGCAGATAGATAATATTTGTACATTCAAAAAATGATTTGAGTAGTTGATTGTTGTATTAATCGCGCTGTATAGTCGGTTTTTGGGGGCAAATGTTCCTTCATACAAAAAAAAAATATTGTATAATATTAAACTTTATCGCACATATGCTTATACAACTGGTCACTAAGTAGTGCAGATAGATAATATTTGTACATTCAAAAAATGATTTGAGTAGTTGATTGTTGTATTAATCGCGCTGTATAGTCGGTTTTTGGGGGCAAATGTTCCTTCATACAAAAAAAAAATATTGTATAATATTAAACTTTATCGCACATATGCTTATACAACTGGTCACTAAGTAGTGCAGATAGATAATATTTGTACATTCAAAAAATGATTTGAGTAGATGATTGTTGTATTAATCGCGCTGTATAGTCGGTTTTTGGGGGCAAATGTTCCTTCATACAAAAAAAAAATATTGTATAATATTAAACTTTATCGCACATATGCTTATACAACTGGTCACTAAGTAGTGCAGATAGATAATATTTGTACATTCAAAAAATGATTTGAGTAGTTGATTGATGTATTAATCGCGCTGTATAGTCGATTTTTGGGGGCAAATGTTCCTTCATACAAAAATAAAATATTGTATAATATTAAACTTTATCGCACATATGCTTATACAACTGGTCACTAAGTAGTGCAGATAGATAATATTAGTACATTCAAAAAATGATTTGAGTAGTTGATTGTTGTATTTATCGCGCTGTTAAGTCGGTTTTTGGGGGCAAATGTTCCTTCATACAAAAAAAAAATATTGTATAATATTAAACTTTATTGCACATATGCTTATACAACTGGTCACTAAGTAGTGCAGATAGATAATATTTGTACATTCAAAAAATTATTTGAGTAGTTAATTGTTGTATTAATCGCGCTGTATAGTCGGTTTTTGGGGGCAAATGTTCCTTCATACAAAAAGCAAATATTGTATAATATTAAACTCTTTCGCACATATGCTTATACAACTGGTCACTAAGTAGTGCAGATAGATAATATTTGTACATTCAAAAAATTATTTGAAATGTTGATTGTTGTATTAATCGCGCTGTTAAAGCCCTACTTTTGGATTGGTAAATGTGCCCTTCAATAAATCAGACAAAAAATTTAAAAAAATCGAGCACAAATTTTATTGAGAATGGTTGAACCGTTTGGGCAGGAAGGCTGTTTTAAGTTTTTGTGACGTCACTAGCCGTGACGTCACAGCGGGGCAAGGCCGGCTCGCCCCGACAACCCCGCAGCCAGCGCCGTCCGACAGTTCGTGTCATGTCAAAGCAAACCCTTACTCTCACTCATCGCATCTTCACTGAGAATAATGTACGGAAATGTATTTTAATACGTGTAAAGTAAATTACAAACATGGTTGGTTCGTGTGTTGTTTTTCAGTGTACAACAGCAAAGTGCAAAGATCGGGCTTGTATTTTATTTATTTCCAAGCATTTTAAAATATTTAGGCATACCGCATAATATATAAAAGGTGATTACGAGTAGTAAAAAGAAAACATTTCTAACCTACTCAAACTGTATGTGTAGTTGGTCTATGCAAAAGAAAGAAAATATATCTGTTAACTACGCCAATACCTATTCAAAACCGAAGTATAATGCTTCTTCCCCTTGGGCGGTTTTGGTCCGTACTCCATATACACGCTGTTTGCTTCCGGGTACTCTTTCTTGACGGCGCTCGCGACACACGAGGAATAACTACCCTCTTGTCTTTACCAAATGTCTCTCAAGACTTCATCCAATACACAAATAATTGTTACGCAAAGAGTCTCCACATTTTGTATGAAACAAGTTTGAGGTATTTCACCGTCTGCACGCATGCGTAACACGGAATCGTCTGCCAAACTGTGTTCAAACTTCAAACTGTCCAAGTCTAAAATTATTTTTTCGAAAATGAATGAATTGTTGTACACTCCCAAGTCAATGCTTAGCCTACTACTTTAATTGATTCAGATTCTTGATACTAAATCCATGTCCATAACAGTCACCGCATTGCCGACATGTGCACCGTTCCGTCCGGTTCCGTGTTTCAAAATTGCCTTCGAATGTTTTGCACTTCGCACTCTTGATCACGTTATTCCGTCGTTTTTGGTCAATTTCTTCGACTGTGTATTTTGGTTCGAAACAGACATTTCACACTTAGTGTACAAGCTTGGACTGACTGACACTTTCTAAAAATAACGTAATAAACGAATAAAACGTACGTTGCCCTCTGAAGGCGGGGCTGGCAGCTACGAGGGTTGCATTGAAGGCCGCGTAGACAATTCAAACCTGCCCCGCTGTGACGTAGTTTCGCGCCACAATCGACCTCGCTCGAAAATAAGTTTTCCCTCATTATCAATGAACCACTGAACCGATTTACGAGATTTTTTCTTTATTACTATTTTCTATTGGGTCTTTATCACATAATCATCCATCGCTTCAAACCGGGACACTGCCTTTAAGTCGGTTTTTGGGGGCAAATGTTCCTTCATACAAAAAAAAAATATTGTATAATATTAAACTTTATCGCACATATGCTTATACAACTGGTCACTAAGTAGTGCAGATAGATAATATTTGTACATTCAAAAAATGATTTGAGTAGATGATTGTTGTATTAATCGCGCTGTATAGTCAGTTTTTGGGGGCAAATGTTCCTTCATACAAAAAAAAAATATTGTGTAATATTAAACTTTATCGCACATATGCTTATACAACTGGTCACGAAGTAGTGCAGATAGATAATATTTGTACATTCAAAAAATGATTTGAGTAGTTGATTGTTGTATTAATTGCGCTGTATAGTCGGTTTTTGGGGGCAAATGTTCCTTCATACAAAAAAAAAATATTGTATAATATTAAACTTTATCGCACATATGCTTATACAACTGGTCACTAAGTAGTGCAGATAGATAATATTTGTACATTCAAAAAATGATTTGAGTAGTTGATTGTTGTATTAATCGCGCTGTTATGTCGGTTTTTGGGGGCAAATGTTTCTTCATACAAAAAAAAAAATTGTATAATATTAAACTTTATCGCACATATGCTTATACAACTGGTCACTAAGTAGTGCAGATAGATAATATTTGTACATTCAAAAAATGATTTGAGTAGTTGATTGTTGTATTAATCGCGCTGTTAGGTCAGTTTTTGGGGCAAATGTTCCTTCATACAAAAAAAAAATATTGTATAATATTAAACTTTATCGCACATATGCTTATACAACTGGTCACTAAGTAGTGCAGATAGATAATATTTGTACATTCAAAAAATGGTTTGAGTAGTTGATTGTTGTATTAATCGCGCTGTTAAGTCGGTTTTTGAGGGGCAAATGTTTCTTCATACAAAAAAAAAAAATTGTATAATATTAAACTTTATCGCACATATGCTTATACAACTGGTCACTAAGTAGTGCAGATAGATAATATTTGTACATTCAAAAAATGATTTAAGTAGATGATTGTTGTATTAATCGCGCTGTTTAGTCAGTTTTTGGGGGCAAATGTTCCTTCATACAAAAAAAAAATATTGTATAATATTAAACTTTATCGCACATATGCTTATACAACTGGTCACTAAGTAGTGCAGATAGATAATATTTGTACATTCAAAAAATGATTTGAGTAGATGATTGTTGTATTAATCGCGCTGTATAGTCAGTTTTTGGGGGCAAATGTTCCTTCATACAAAAAAAAAATATTGTGTAATATTAAACTTTATCGCACATATGCTTATACAACTGGTCACGAAGTAGTGCAGATAGATAATATTTGTACATTCAAAAAATGATTTGAGTAGTTGATTGTTGTATTAATTGCGCTGTATAGTCGGTTTTTGGGGGCAAATGTTCCTTCATACAAAAAAAAAATATTGTATAATATTAAACTTTATCGCACATATGCTTATACAACTGGTCACTAAGTAGTGCAGATAGATAATATTTGTACATTCAAAAAATGATTTGAGTAGTTGATTGTTGTATTAATCGCGCTGTTATGTCGGTTTTTGGGGGCAAATGTTTCTTCATACAAAAAAAAAAATTGTATAATATTAAACTTTATCGCACATATGCTTATACAACTGGTCACTAAGTAGTGCAGATAGATAATATTTGTACATTCAAAAAATGATTTGAGTAGTTGATTGTTGTATTAATCGCGCTGTATAGTCGGTTTTTGGGGGCAAAAGGTTCCTTCATACAAAAAAAAAATATTGTATAATATTAAACTTTATCGCACATATGCTTATACAACTGGTCACTAAGTAGTGCAGATAGATAATATTTGTACATTCAAAAAATGATTTGAGTAGTTGATTGTTGTATTAATCGCGCTGTATAGTCGGTTTTTGAGGGCAAATGTTCCTTCATACAAAAAAAATATATTGTATAATATTAAACTTTATCGCACATATGCTTATACAACTGGTCACTTAGTAGTGCAGATAGATAATATTTGTACATTCAAAACATGATTTAAGTAGTTGATTGTTGTATTAATCGCGCTATTAAGTCGGTTTTTGGGGGCAAATGTTCCTTCATACAAAAAAAAATATTGTATAATATTAAACTTTATCGCACATATGCTTATACAACTGGTCACTAAGTAGTGCAGATATAGATAATATTTGTACATTCAAAGAATGATTTGAGTAGATGATTGTTGTATTATTCGCGCTGTATAGTCGGTTTTTGGGGGCAAATGTTCCTTCATACAAAAAACAAATATTGTATAATATTAAACTCTATCGCACATATGCTTATACAACTGGTCACTAAGTAGTGCAGATAGATAATATTTGTACATTCAAAAAATGATTTGAGTAGTTGATTGATGTATTAATCGCGCTGTATAGTCGGTTTTTGGGGGCAAATGTTCCTTCATACAAAAAAAAAATATTGTATAATATTAAACTTTATCGCACATATGCTTATACAACTGGTCACTAAGTAGTGCAGATAGATAATATTTGTACATTCAAAAAATGATTTGAGTAGTTGATTGTTGTATTAATCGCGCTGTTAAGTCGGTTTTTGGGGGCAAATGTTCCTTCATACAAAAAAAAAATATTGTATAATATTAAACTTTATCGCACATATGCTTATACAACTGGTCACTAAGTAGTGCAGATAGATTATATTTGTACATTCAAAAAATGATTTGAGTAGTTGATTGTTGTATTAATCGCGCTGTATAGTCGGTTTTTGGGGGCAAATGTTCCTTCATACAAAAAAAAAATATTGTATAATATTAAACTTTATCGCACATATGCTTATACAACTGGTCACTAAGTAGTGCAGATAGATAATATTTGTACATTCAAAAAATGATTTGAGTAGTTGATTGTTGTATTAATCGCGCTGTTAAGTCGGTTTTTGGGGGCAAATGTTCCTTCATACAAAAAAAAAATATTGTATAATATTAAACTTTATCGCACATATGCTTATACAACTGGTCACTAAGTAGTGCAGATAGATTATATTTGTACATTCAAAAAATGATTTGAGTAGTTGATTGTTGTATTAATCGCGCTGTATAGTCGGTTTTTGGGGGCAAATGTTCCTTCATACAAAAAAATATGGTATAATAATAAGTGTTATCGCACATATACTTTTGAAACCGATCACAAAAAGGAACGAATGAAACGAACTAGTGAAACGAACTTACAAATGTATGAACAATCGAAGATAACGAACAAATAAATGAATTTCTTTCAGTGTTCATGCAGAATATTTATTTAATGCACGTCTGTAGACCGTGATGGCCTGTTTTAAAACTGGACTAAAAACAAGTTTTAAACGCATTGTTTTCTGTTTAATTTAGAGCGTTGCGGTTACTACTATTTCACAACAGGTGTTTCTGTTTGGTTCTAGATAGCGCTGTTGTACGCATTCTCCTAGTAGTCCGGTTCAGAATCGCATTTCCGTTCGATTTGTGAGGAGACCATTTTTTTATGATTGTTTATTGTAGAGGGGCACTAGAAGATAAAAAATTGCGAGTATATGTTTTTTGAAAATTGGATTGTTGGACCCAAATTTGGATTTTGTTATTTTCATACTTTGGGCCATAACTTCTCCAAAATTGGTCTAATCAAAAAATTTGAAATTACAATAATATTTATAAATTTAAGTAAAATAGGATAACAATAATTTGATTTTGTTCATTTTTCAAATGTACAGTCAGTGACACAAGTCTAGAGACCATCTGTTTATGTCACGTTTTACAACCTGTACTGACTAAATAACAATTTTTCTGAATTTGTCATTTATGATCAATATTATTCAATTAAAGTAACGTATCGATTAAGTGGTCTGCGATTTTTGTATCTTAAAAACTATGGAAAATAGCCTAAGCTGAGGAATCGCGTCAATTTTGAGGCCGGGGATTTTTTCGTCGCGACTAGACGTGTTCCAGCCTAAACACGAACTCGTCATTGTTGTTTGATAGTTTGGCATTATTCAATAAGGCGGTGGAACGTGAGCAATTATGCTGTGATCTAAAAACTACACGTAAATGTTCGATTTTGTGAGAAATATCAATTTGATTTTACTAAACAAAATGTGTGAGGTAAATGAAGAATTCTTGAACATAGCGAACCAACTGTAAAATCGACGAAAATCGTCATCTTCATGAAATCAGCCACTTTAAAAAGTGAAAGCATAAACATCCGGAATTAGGACCATCAAGAATCAAAAAGGATATTGTAGAAGGGGAGTCAGTGATTGATGCTCTCAACGAGTGGGACGCTGACCCCTGGGATTTGACTAATCCACAACTAAGATCACTTTCCACAGCTAAGCCGTGTCCAGAAGATGCCATCAAGAGCTTGAGCACTGCACATCGAGAGGGAGATAAAATGGTCGAGAAATTCCTTGATCTTCTTACCACTGGAACTTTGTCAATATATGAAACAATCTCGAAACAAAAGAGTAATACATTTGCTTCCAGTTCAAAGAAAGTGCAAGTCAAGAAAACAGTCGACTCCCGATCAACTGTTGACCGAGCCGCAATGAAAGAAGTGATTCTGCTTCTAATCTGTGGGCAAGATACCCCCTTTACTCTTGATGAACCGAAGAACTACCGCATCACAGATGTATGCCTATCACTTTTTACAGCCGACAAAAGATTCCATAAAACTGTTAAATCCAAGCTCAAAACAGTTCTCACAATGGATCAACTTGACGTCTCTTTCCCATATTATGCAATAATTGATATGGGGATGGCGTGGAATAAGGTACAACCAGCTGGCACCTGGGTCACTTTTGCGCGAAATCTTTGTATGTAATCAGTGGCGAAGCGTGGCCTTGAAATTAAGGTAGACATAGATAATTTTGCGTAATATTTTGCAATTTAGAAAAAAACAGTTGGTAATGAGAGGGGGGGTGACGCAAAACGAACATTCGTGAATTGCCCAAGGCGAGAATCAACAATATCACTTTCGGCGGAGCACATCGTTAGTCACTAACAGTTTACACAATAAAGTCAATAATATTTTTAAAAATAACGCTAGAAATCACACGCTATTTGGACATTCTACCCTTTGCACTGCACTACTGTACTGTGTTGTACGCAATCCACGACGCACGCACCTCGCATTGTCTAAGGATTGCCTTGAACGTTACTGAAGTATCCATCGTTTTACCCTCAAACATAAAAAATGTGAAGACAAGACACATGGGGTTGAGTTGGGTATCACATTTTACAAAAGCAGACCGTGAAGGTTTATTACTGAATGCTGTTACGGCCGTTCTCTCAAATTTCCAAGTCCCATTATGCTATGAAACGAGTGTCTGGCATGTGCCCGCGTTCACAGCTCAGAGTTGGTGTGTGAGACAAGTCTCTAGTATCTAGTAGGTGTAAAAATTGAAGGATGTAGTTTGGAAGAAGTAAGAAGTTACAAATATCTAGGTATTATATTTGATAATAATAAGCTAAATTTCGATGAACATTTCCAATATATATGTGGTAAGATGGCAAGAAAAGTTGGCTTCATGGGTCGGATTAAGGGATCCGTGACATCATGGACAAAATTACTTGTATACAAAACAATTGTTCTTCCACATCTTGAGTTTTGCTCGACTACTTTGTACTTAGCTAATAAGACTGACTTGCAAAAAATGCAGAAAATACAGAACATAGCTATGAGAATAATTATAGGAGTAGGACGGTATACCAGAATAAATCTGATGTTGAATACTTTAAATTTTGTAAGCATTGAAGAGCATGTTTGGATAAATAGCATGGTATTTATTTATAAAATTATCAATGGTTTACAACCAGTGTACATGAGTGATAATATTGTTTATAATAGAGAGGTGCATGACCACAACACTAGAGGTTGCAGTAATTTATTTATAGACAGGAGAGCAAGGGTAAGGGCCCAAAATACAGTCTACTATAGAGGCTTTAGGGATTATAATAAGTTACCTGTGTACATAAAAAACTCTAAGTCAATCTCTGAAATGAAAGCTTTACTGCGTGGTCTTAGGATGGCTGAACGTGTGCATTCCTAGTTCTGTGACCCGGCTGGGAGCATCCATGATATGTGCATGTATATGTATATATCATGGATGTTCCTGGTTGGGTTGCAGGATTGGGAGTGTGCGCGTTCGGTTGTCTTGGGCTTGTGTAGTGAAGTTTTCATTTCAGAGATTGAAATAATCTGTAGACCTTCAATGTAATGTGAATGTGTAATGTGAATGTGAATGTAACTATAAGCAAACTGCTAATAAAGTAAAAGTAAATAAAAATCAAATATTCTTGAAAAACTGACGAAAATAGCGTTCTGATCATGAGCGAAGGAGACCAAACGACTGTTTGTCTCCACACGTTTAAATTATTCAACTTCAAGAGACAACGGTAGATGCGAGAGTGTTGCCGAATGTTGAGTCCTTCGCCGTCAACTAAATTTAAACGTTCGCGGGAGCCACGGAAGACAAGAAAATGTAGGATAGAAAGCATAAACTTGTGCACAAGTGAATCCATGGTATTAATTAAATTTGTATACAGGGTAGACAACCTATCTTTGTCTCATATAGGACGCTTCGCCACTGGTGTTCATATGCACGATATCAGCCAAACCGGTACTCATATCCTGAAGAAATCTCCAGGGAATCTTTTAAATAGCTGCGCTTAGACATTCTCCGTTTTTAATGAAATCGAATATCTACTTTATTGTTGTGTTTTTTTTTCTCACAACAAGTAACACAGTAATGATTTTCGTCGATTTTACAGTTGGTTCGCTATGTTCAAGAATTCTTCATTTACCTCACACATTTTGTTTATTAAAATCAAATTGATATTTCTCACAAAATCGAACATTTACGTGTAGTTTTTAGATCACAGCATAATTGCTCTCGTTTCACCGCCTTATTGAATAATGCCAAACTATCAAACAACAATGACGAGTTCGTGTTTAGGCTGGAACACGTCTAGTCGCGACGAAAAAATCCCCGGCCTCAAAATCGACGCGATTCCTCAGCTTAGGCTATTTTCCATAGTTTTTAAGATACAAAAATCGCAGACCACTTAATCGATACGTTACTTTAATTGAATAATATTGATCATAAATGAAAAATTCAGAAAAATTGTAATTAGTCGGTACAGGTTGTACAACGTGACATAAACAGATGGTCTCTAGACTTGTGCCACTGACTGTACATTTGAAAAATGAACAAAATCAAACTATTGTTATCCTATTTCACTTAAATTTATAAATATTATTGTAATTTCAAGTTTTTTGATTAGACCAATTTCGGAGAAGTTATGGCCCAAAGTATGAAAATAACAAAATCCAAATTTGGGTCCAACAATCCAATTTTCAAAAAACATATACTCGCAATTTTTTATCTTCTAGTGCCCCTCTACAATAAACAATCATAAAAAAATGGTCTCCTCACAAATCGAACGGAAATGCGTTTCTGAACCGGACTATAGTCTCGACTAAAGGTGAATTCACGACCTTGCGTGGCCGTGCATGCAGCGCGGTGCAGCGGCTGGTAGACCAATCAGAAACGACTTGCATGCAGTGCAGTGCAGCGCTGCCGAAGTTGGTCGACATTCAACTTTTGCAGCACTGCACGCAAGTCATACCTCCATAGATCGTATATATTCTGATGGCTCACACTGGCTGTGGCCAAGGCGACTGAGCCACCGAGGCTTTAAGCCAATCAGAAACATACAATATCACGATTTAGATGGCCGTGATCACTGCAACCAAACTGCAACAAGGCTCAAATCAAAACAAACATAACCCTACACACAGTTACATGAACGCGTCTTTTACAACACAAAAAGCAACCTAGAATGTTATATTTCTCTATTCTAGGAATTTCTCTATGTTCTAGAAAGCCTACAAGGTAATGCCTAGGCCTACGCCAATATCTTATTATTTCTTAACACTGAATTTATATGTATCGGCCTAGTAATACGGCAGTCCTAGTGATACAATAGGCGGAGGCCTAGGCAGTGAAACCGCATCTGTGCCGGCCGGGTCGTGAACACATAGAACTTCCCACGCACTACTGCAGCAGCACGGACGGCGCTGCATGCACGGCCACGCAAGGTCGTGAATTCACCTTTAGGCCAGGATTGGTGACACTACGCCAACGTAGAAACCTAGAATTGCGCACAATTTTTTATTCATGAGGCCGACTGGACCAGAGCCAATAACCGTACTTACTTTCGTGGGCATCCTCAACCTGATCCCCTAACCTAACCGAATTTCGTGGGATGCCAGGTAGCTGGGCAAAGTCACTTTGATTCAGTGTCACCCATCCTGGCCTTATCCGACTTCCGCATTCTCCTACGCGGCCTATCAAAGATTCTAATATGACCAATAGAGTGCGTTAACATGGCGGTTTATTTGCTTCAAGCAACGTTGGAAGCACGTAGTGTTAGTTGTGCTTTTATTTTTTCAGTTGTCCTCTTGTCATTTCAAGTACATTGGTCATAGGTATCGGTTGTTTTGTTAGTTTGTACGAGGTGTAAGTGTCGAAGAAGAATAAGTGAGGTATTGAGTTAAGTGTTGTTTTAGTTAGTACTCTTTTCTGTTGCCATTAAAAATGGTCACGCATTTAAGTACTGTTAGAAGCGAAGATTTATTAGATTTTATTAGTAAGAAGGGAGGTGGTAGGCCTACTGCAGAGACAATTGATTCTAATCTTGAGTCTATGTTTTGTGATGCAGCTATACACTTATATGGTAGTAACACCAAACGCAACCGGATTTTGCTTTATAAAAAATGGTCTTATTGTAAGTCTAAAATATTGTTTTTGCCCGAAGATGTTTCAAGTAGTATATGCACGCACGTATCATGTGTTGAAAACTTATTAAATTCCGGCAAATGTGGGCAAATTTCGATTTTTAAACAAGTATGCATTGACTTGAACAAACCATCGAAAAAAAAAAAATATTCATCATTTGTACAAGATGTGGATAAGAAATAGTTAAGGTGTTTAAACTATGGTGAAACATAAGTTGTCAGTCAAAGAGAATATTAATAATGCAAAATGTGAAAATAACGATGGCTTCACTGAAGCTTCCCCGGGAAGTTCTAATTGTGAGATGCAATTAGTTCCAAATCAACAGCTTTCTATTAAGCTTGTTGATCACGATGGCTTCACTGAAGCTTCCAGGGAAGTTGTAATTGTGAGATGCAATTAGTTCCAAATCAACAGCTTTCTATTAAGCTTGTTGATGACGATGGCTTCACTGAGGCTTCCCAGGGGAAGTACTAATTGTGAGATGCAATTAGTTCCAAATCGACAGCTTTCTATTAAGCTTGTTGATGACGATGGCTTCACTGAGGCTTCCCAAGGGAAGTACTAATTGTGAGATGCAATTAGTTCCAAATCGACAGCTTTCTATTAAGCTTGTTGATGACGATGGCTTCACTGAAGCTTCCAGGGAAGTTGTAATTGTGAGATGCAATTAGTTCCAAATCGACAGCTTTCTATTAAGCTTGTTGATGACGATGGCTTCACTGAAGCTTCCCAGGGAAGTTGTAATTGTGAGATGCAATTAGTTCCAAATCGACAGCTTTCTATTAAGCTTGTTGATGACGATGGCTTCACTGAGGCTTCCCAAGGGAAGTACTAATTGTGAGATGCAATTAGTTCCAAATCGACAGCTTTCTATTAAGCTTGTTGATGACGATGGCTTCACTGAGGCTTCCCAAGGGAAGTACTAATTGTGAGATGCAATTAGTTCCAAATCGACAGCTTTCTATTAAGCTTGTTGATGACGATGGCTTCACTGAAGCTTCCAGGGAAGTTGTAATTGTGAGATGCAATTAGTTCCAAATCGACAGCTTTCTATTAAGCTTGTTGATGACGATGGCTTCACTGAGGCTTCCCAGGGGAAGTACTAATTGTGAGATGCAATTAGTTCCAAATCGACAGCTTTCTATTAAGCTTGTTGATGACGATGGCTTCACTGAGGCTTCCCAAGGGAAGTACTAATTGTGAGATGCAATTAGTTCCAAATCGACAGCTTTCTATTAAGCTTGTTGATGACGATGGCTTCACTGAAGCTTCCAGGGAAGTTGTAATTGTGAGATGCAATTAGTTCCAAATCGACAGCTTTCTATTAAGCTTGTTGATGACGATGGCTTCACTGAAGCTTCCCAGGGAAGTTGTAATTGTGAGATGCAATTAGTTCCAAATCGACAGCTTTCTATTAAGCTTGTTGATGACGATGGCTTCACTGAGGCTTCCCAAGGGAAGTACTAATTGTGAGATGCAATTAGTTCCAAATCGACAGCTTTCTATTAAGCTTGTTGATGACGATGGCTTCACTGAGGCTTCCCAAGGGAAGTACTAATTGTGAGATGCAATTAGTTCCAAATCGACAGCTTTCTATTAAGCTTGTTGATGACGATGGCTTCACTGAAGCTTCCAGGGAAGTTGTAATTGTGAGATGCAATTAGTTCCAAATCGACAGCTTTCTATTAAGCTTGTTGATGACGATGGCTTCACTGAAGCTTCCCAGGGAAGTTGTAATTGTGAGATGCAATTAGTTCCAAATCGACAGCATTCTATTAAGCTTGTTGATGACGATGGCTTCACTGAAGCTTCCAGGGAAGTTGTAATTGTGAGATGCAATTAGTTCCAAATCGACAGCTTTCTATTAAGCTTGTTGATGACGATGGCTTCACTGAAGCTTCCTAGGGAAGTACTAATTGTGAGATGCAATTAGTTCCAAATCGACAGCTTTCTATTAAGCTTGTTGATGACGATGGCTTCACTGAAGCTTCCCAGGGAAGTTGTAATTGTGAGATGCAATTAGTTCCAAATCGACAGCTTTCTATTAAGCTTGTTGATGACGATGGCTTCACTGAAGCTTCCAGGGAAGTTGTAATTGTGAGATGCAATTAGTTCCAAATCGACAGCTTTCTATTAAGCTTGTTGATGACGATGGCTTCACTGAAGCTTCCCAGGGAAGTACTAATTGTGAGATGCAATTAGTTCCAAATCGACAGCTTTCTACTAAGCTTGTTGATGACGATGGCTTCACTGAAGCTTCCAGGGAAGTTGTAATTGTGAGATGCAATTAGTTCCAAATCGACAGCTTTCTATTAAGCTTGTTGATGACGATGGCTTCACTGAAGCTTCCCAGGGAAGTACTAATTGTGAGATGCAATTAGTTCCAAATCGACAGCTTTCTATTAAGCTTGTTGATGACGATGGCTTCACTGAAGCTTCCCAGGGAAGTTGTAATTGTGAGATGCAATTAGTTCCAAATCAACAGCTTTCTATTAAGCTTGTTGATGACGATGGCTTCACTGAGGCTTCCCAAGGGAAGTACTAATTGTGAGATGCAATTAGTTCCAAATCGACAGCTTTCTATTAAGCTTGTTGATGACGATGGCTTCACTGAGGCTTCCCAAGGGAAGTACTAATTGTGAGATGCAATTAGTTCCAAATCGACAGCTTTCTATTAAGCTTGTTGATAACGATGGCTTCACTGAAGCTTCCAGGGAAGTTATAGTCGTGCGGTGCAATCAAAACAAAAGCTTTCTGTTGCACTTGGTGAAAACGCTGCTGTAAACACAATGGATTTCTGTTTATGTGACGTTTCGAATAAATCGATTAATTGTTGCGATAAACAAGGAAATCAATTATGTAAAGTGACAGAAGGTAATATTATGGTTTCGAATAAAACGATGAATTGTTATGATAAACAAGTAAATCGAGTATGTAAAGTGAAAGAAGGTAAGGTTGACTTTGTCCCTCTCGATGGTGAGCCTATGTCCAATCGAGTGTCTATGTCCAATCGAGAATGCTGGGTATTTTACGATTGGAGAATGGTTAGCCTGTTACATACAGGATACAGATTTGCATTTATTGGAGAAACAGTTCGTATCGGGTATGAGAATAGCGGATGTCAAATTTTGTCAGTTTTCGAACATAGAATCTGGCAAAATCAACCACGAAAGCATTAGTGGTGCAAAAGATGGCGTATATTTATCGGTGATTCGCAACAAATGTCTAACACGGGGGTGTGATTTTCAAATTGAATTTCGAATGAATGAATTTCGAGCATCCCAGGAGTCGTCCCGTAGAGTTAAATTTGAAATTCTTGGTTCTGGAGAGTATGACGGTACCCCATGCACCATTGGGCCTTAAGGGCCGCTGGTGTATTTAACGAAGAACGAGGCCATAATGTAGATTATATGGTGGATTGGGTTGATACAATTTGGAATCCCTTTCGGAATGTTGGTTTCACTCAGGTGCGTCGGGCAATCACCAATAATGAATCAAACATCTCGAACAGTACAGACCACCTGTTGTCAGCAAAGAACACATTACGCAACTCTCGCGAATGGAGAGAAGAAGGTTCTTTTGTAATACCTCTTCACAATGTGACAGTTGATGGACTTGTTGACGCGGGCTAACTGCATTCTAGTGTTAGACAGAATATGATAAGCGTATTAAACATAAGTTGTGTTCTAACGTTCCAAGGCATCAAGGTGCGAAAGAGTGGTATTGTTGTTGAGTAGACCACGGTCGAATGAAATTATGCGGAAATCCATCAACTTGAAGGTTTTAATTTCTTTAAAGAAAACTTCTTAACGGATTTTAATAATATTTCGTGCATTTATTGGCAACATATCAAGGAATAATATACTTAAGTTATAAGGTTGTAACTTGATCCACCATCTTGTAAAAAAATCATATGTTTATTATAAAGGTATTTTTTTTTAAAAGTAATATGATATGCAAATGATTTATTTGATTTGATACATTGAAAACAATCGCTCATCTGTCAACGCGGAGCGTTTTCCTAGTTGTTTCAATGTTAGAAGAAGCTTTAAGTGTGGCGGTACAAAGTTGTGGAAGTCTTGAGGAAAATCATCCCAAAAATCCTCATGAGAGTGTATAATCGTCTCGCGGGAAACGAACAGACAGAATTAAAGCACACTTTGTTAATAAAAAAGCCTTCTGCCTGTCACCTAAAGTCTTTAACATCGATGGATGTTGGGTTACTTGAAAGTGGTAATTTGGGTAAAATATTCCCCCTGCATGTCCAAAAGGCGAAGAGTGAGGCCAATTCGGAGGGCGATTATTATCCACATGACGATATAATAGTCATGGTGGTCCGCTATTTAGTCGATCTAAAGCGCGACAAAAGCCAGCGCATAATATTCAGCATGTGGGCGTGCCTCTTAGTGTATATATGTGAAGTAAGTATCATTATGAAGCAGGTTCGTGAATTGCACTTTGATGCGACGATGATGGTGATGATGGTGGTTCGAAAACCAATTAGGTTTGAAAGTAAACGCATTTTTTATTACGCTGGCGTCGTCGCGTCGTCAATGTAGGAAATAAGGTATTCCCATTACTTGAAATGATAAGTGCAAGTCATTCTACTGCCAGTATAGTATAGTAGCTTTCTTATCCCAGTTCAAATATTTCTGTACTAAACGAACTCCCCAAAAATGGCAAATTTTTGAAAGGGTTGTCGTAGATTGGAGCTGGGCCATTATTCATGCTTTCATTCAAAGTTGGAACAATATGACGCTGTTGCATTATCGCACCATACGATAAAGTATAATATAATACACTATTTTTTTTTTGTATAAAGGAACATTTGCCCCCAAAAACCGACTAAAGAGCGCGATTAGTACGACAATCAACTACTCAAATCATTTTTGTAATATTATACAAAAATAATCTATCTGCACTAATTTGTTACCAGTAATGCATTTGCATGTGCAATATATTGAACCGCATACAATATTTTGTTTTTGTATGAAGGAACATTTGCCCCAAAAAAACGACTATACAGCGCGATTGATACAACAATCAACTACTCAAATCATTTTTTGAATGTACAAATATTATCTATCTGCACTACTTAGTGACCAGTTGTATAAGCATATGTGCGATAAAGTTTAAAATTATACAGTATTTTTTTTTTGTATGAAGGAACATTTGCCCCCAAAAACCGACTATACAGCGCGATTAATACAACAATAAACTACTCAAATCATTTTTTGAATGTACAAATATTATCTATCTGCACTACTTAGTGACCAGTTGTATAAGCATATGTGCGATAAAGTTTAATATTATACAATATTTTCTTTTTGTATGAAGGAACATTTGCCCCCAAAAACCGACTATACAGCGCGATTAATACAACAAAAAACTACTCAAATCATTTTTTTTTTATACAAATATTATCTATCTGCACTAATTTGTTACCAGTTATGCATTAACATGTGCAATACATTGAACTGCATACAATATTTTTTTTTTGTATGAAGGAACATTTGCCTTAAAAAACTGACTATACAGGGCGATTAATACAACAATAAACTACTCAAATCATTTTTTAAATGTACAAATATTATCTATCTGCACTACTTAGTGACCAGTTGTATAAGCATATGTGCGATAAAGTTTAATATAATTCAATATTTTTTTTTTGTATAAGGAACATTTGCCCCCAAAAACCGACTATACAGGGCGATTAATACAACAATTAACTTCTTTTTTCATTTTTTAAATGTACAAATATTATCTATCTGCACTACTTAGTGACCAGTTGTATAAGCATATGTGCGATAAAGTTTAATATAATTCAATATTTTTTTTTTTGTATAAGGAACATTTGCCCCCAAAAACCGACTATACAGCGCGATTAATACAACAATTAACTACTCAAATCATTTTTTTATTATACAAATATTATCTATCTGCACTACTAAGTGACCAGTTGTATAAGCATATGTGCGATAAAGTTTAATATAATTCAATATTTTTTTTTTTGTATAAGGAACATTTGCCCCCAAAAACCGACTATACAGCGCGATTAATACAACAATTAACTACTCAAATCATTTTTTTATTATACAAATATTATCTATCTGCACTAATTTGTTACCAGTTATGCATTAACATGTGCAATACATTGAACTGCATACAATATTTTTTTTTTGTATAAAGGAACATTTGCCCCAAAAAACCGACTATACAGGGCGATAATTACAACAATCAACTTTTTAAATCTATTTTTAAATGTACAAATATTATCTATCTGCACTACTTAGTGACCAGTTGTATAAGCATATGTGCGATAAAGTTTAATATAATTCAATATTTTTTTTTTGTATAAGGAACATTTGCCCCCAAAAACCGACTATACAGCGCGATTAATACAACAATTAACTACTCAAATCATTTTTTTATTATACAAATATTATCTATCTGCACTAATTTGTTACCAGTTATGCATTAACATGTGCAATACATTGAACTGCATACAATATTTTTTTTTTGTATGAAGGAACATTTGCCCCAAAAAACCGACTATATAGGGCGATTAATACAACAATCAACTTTTTAAATCATTTTTTAAATGTACAAATATTATCTATCTGCACTTCTTAGTGACCAGTTGTATAAGCATATGTGCGATAAAGTTTAATATAATTCAATATTTTTTTTTTTTGTATAATGAACATTTGCCCCCAAAAACCGACTATACAGCGCGATAATTACAACAATCAACTACTCAAATCATTTTTTTAATATACAAATATTATCTATCTGCACTAATTTGTTACCAGTTATGCATTAACATGTGCAATACATTGAACTGCATACAATATTTTTGTTTTGTATGAAGGAACATTTGCCCCCAAAAACCGACTATACAGCGCGATTAATACAACAATAAACTACTCAAATCATTTTTTGAATGTACAAATATTATCTATCTGCACTACTTAGTGACCAGTTGTATAAGCATATGTGCGATAAAGTTTAATATTATACAATATTTTTTTTTTGTATGAAGGAACATTTGCCCCCAAAAACCGACTATACAGCGCGATTAATACAACAATAAACTACTCAAATCATTTTTTGAATGTACAAATATTATCTATCTGCACTACTTAGTGACCAGTTGTATAAGCATATGTGCGATAAAGTTTAATATAATTCAATATTTTCTTTTTGTATGAAGGAACATTTGCCCTCAAAAACCGACTATACAGCGCGATTAATACATCAATCACCTACTTAAAATCATTTTTTGAATGTACAAATATTATCTATCTGCACTACTTAGTGACCAGTTGTATAAGCATATGTGCGATAGAGTTTAATATTATACAATATTTGTTTTTTGTATGAAGGAACATTTGCCCCCAAAAACCGACTATACAGCGCGATTGATACAACAATTATCTACTCAAATCATTTTTTGAATGTACAAATATTATCTATCTGCACTACTTAGTGACCAGTTGTATAAGCATATGTGCGATAAAGTTAAATATTATACAATATTTTTTTTTTGTATGAAGGAACATTTGCCTCCAAGAACCGACTATACAGCGCAAATAATACATTAATCAACTACTCAAATCATTTTTTAAATGTACAAATATTATCTATCTGCACTACTTAGTGACCAGTTGTATAAGCATATGTGCGATAAAGTTTAATATAATTCAATATTTTTTTTTTTTGTATAAGGAACATTTGCCCCCAAAAACCAACTATACAGCGCGATTAATACAACAATCAACTGCTCAAATCATTTTTTTATTATACAAATATTATCTATCTGCACTAATTTCTTACCAGTTATGCATTAACATGTGCAATACATTGAACTACATACAATATTTTTTTTTGTATGCAGGAACATTTGCCCCCAAAAACCGACTAAACAGGGCGATTAATACAACAATAAACTACTCAAATCATTTTTTAAATGTACAAATATTATCTATCTGCACTACTAAGTGACCAGTTGTATAAGCATATGTGCGATAAAGTTTAATATAATTCAATATTTTTTTTTTTGTATAAGGAACATTTGCCCCCAAAACCCGACTATACAGCGCGATTCATACAACAATCAACTACTCAAATCATTTTTTTATTATACAAATATTATCTATCTGCACTAATTTGTTACCAGTTATGCATTAACATGTGCAATACATTGAACTGCATACAATATTTTTTTTTTGTATGAAGGAACATTTGCCCCAAAAAACCGACTATACAGGGCGATAAATACAACAATTAACTTTTTAAATCATTTTTTAAATGTACAAATATTATCTATCTGCACTACTTAGTGACCAGTTGTATAAGCATATGTGCGATAAAGTTTAATATAATTCAATATTTTTTTTTTTTGTATAAGGAACATTTGCCCCCAAAAACCGACTATACAGGGCGATTAATACAACATTTAACTACTTATATCATTTTTTAAATGTACAAATATTATCTATCTGCACTACTTAGTGACCAGTTGTATAAGCATATGTGCGATAAAGTTTAATATAATTCAATATTTTTTTTTTTGTATAAGGAACATTTGCCCCCAAAAACCGACTATACAGCGCGATAAAAACAACAATCAACTACTCAAATCATTTTTTTATTATACAAATATTATCTATCTGCACTAATTTGTTACCAGTTATGCATTAACATGTGCAATACATTGAACTGCATACAATATTTTTTTTTTGTATGAAGGAACATTTGCCCCAAAAAACCGACTATTTAGGGCGATAATTACAACAATCAACTTTTTAAATCTATTTTTAAATGTACAAATATTATCTATCTGCACTACTCAGTGACCAGTTGTATAAGCATATGTGCGATAAAGTTTAATATAATTCAATATTTTTTTTTTTGTATAAGGAACATTTGCCCCCAAAAACCGACTATACAGCGCGATTATTACAACAATCAACTACTCAAATCATTTTTTTTTTATACAAATATTATCTATCTGCACTAATTTGTTACCAGTTATGCATTAACATGTGCAATACATTGAACTGCATACAATATTTTTTTTTTGTATGAAGGAACATTTGCCCTAAAAAACCGACTATACATGGCGATTAATACAACAATCAACTTTTTAAATCATTTTTTAAATGTACAAATATTATCTATCTGCACTACTTAGTGACCAGTTGTATAAGCATATGTGCGATAAAGTTTAATATAATTCAATATTTTTTTTTTTTGTATAAGGAACATTTGCCCCCAAAAACCGACTTAACAGCGCGATTAATACAACAATCAACTACTCAAATCATTTTTTTATTATACAAATATTATCTATCTGCACTAATTTGTTACCAGTTATGCATTAACATGTGCAATACATTGAACTGCATACAATATTTTTTTTTTGTATGAAGGAACATTTGCTTCCAAAAACCGACTATACAGGGCGATTAATACAACAATCAACTACTCAAATCATTTTTTGAATGTACAAATATTATCTATCTGCACTTATTTGTTACCAGTTATGCATTAACATGTGCAATACATTGAACTGCATACAATATTTGTTTTTGTATGAAGGAACATTTGCCCCCAAAAACCGACTATACAGGGCGATTAATACAACAATCAACTTTTTAAATCATTTTTTAAATGTACAAATATTATCTATCTGCACTACTTAGTGACCAGTTGTATAAGCATATGTGCGATAAAGTTTAATATAATTCAATATTTTTTTTTTGTATAAGGAACATTTGCCCCCAAAAACCGACTATACAGCGCGATTAATACAACAATTAACTACTCAATTCATTTTTTAAATGTACAAATATTATCTATCTGCACTACTTTGTGACCAATTGTATAAGTATATGTGCGATAAGTTTAATATTATACAATATTTGTTTTTGTATGAAGGAACATTTGCCCCAAAAAAACGACTATACAGGGCGATTAATACAACAATCAACTACTCAATTCATTTTTTAAATGTTCAAATATTATCTATCTGCACTACTTTGTGACCAATTGTATAAGTATATGTGCGATAAGTTTAATATTATACAATATTTTTTTTTTGTATGAAGGAACATTTGCCCAAAAAAACCGACTATACAGCGCGATTAATACAACAATCAACTACTCAAATCATTTTTTGAATGTACAAATATTTTCTATCTGCACTAATTTGTTACCAGTTATGCATTAACATGTGCAATACATTGAACTGCATACAATATTTTTGTTTTGTATGAAGGAACATTTGCCTCCAAAAACCGACTATACAGGGCGATTAATACAACATTTAACTACTCAAATCATTTTTTAAATGTACAAATATTATCTATCTGCACTACTTAGTGACCAGTTGTATAAGCATATGTGCGATAAAGTTTAATATAATTCAATATTTTTTTTTTTGTATAAGGAACATTTGCCCCCAAAAACCGACTATACAGCGCGATTAATACAACAATCAACTACTCAAATCATTTTTTTTTTTATACAAATGAAGGGCGCCATTCCATAACGTGGTAAGTGCCAAATTAGGATAAAAATGCTTTTTTGGAATATTGGGTTGTATTTACCACTGTCCACTGGCACAAATCATTTTGAAGCATTCTGATGGCCACTCAAGAAGAAGAAGCACAATTACAGTTGTGCAAGTGTCATAAAGTGGTAAGTGCCAAAATTTATCATGGCAGACTTGGACAATAACAATGAAGTCACGAGAGGGAAAAATAGAAGAAATCACCTGAAACGTGGGCTAAAAATGTGAGGAAGAAAGCTAGAAACTCTGGAGAAGAGCATTCTAATACTTAAAAGAGACCTATAATGGAAAAAGACCCACCAATTGAGGTTAGTGCCTACATAACCTAAAATAACATCTAAGTAGGATACCTATGCTAGGCCTAGTCTAGGCGTTAGTTAGTGTGTTTGTAGGAGGACAGTGTATTTTTTTCATTAGTATTGTGTTAAAATATTATGTGTTATGCCAATTGGTATCAATATAAACAAACATAATGACAATTTACCTATTATTGGTTTACCCATGCAGAAAAAACCTCCTCCTGCAAAACTTTTTTTTTGGCACTTACTACGTTATGGAATGGCGCCCTTCAAATATTATCTATCTGCACTAATTTGTTACCAGTTATGCATTAACATGTGCAATACATTGAACCGCATACAATATTTTGTTTTTGTATGAAGGAACATTTTCCCCCAAAAACCGACTATACAGCGCAATAATAACGACAATCAACTACTCAAATCATTTTTTAAATGTACAAATATTATCTATCTGCACTACTTTGTGACCAGTTGTATAAGTATATGTGCGATAATGGTTATTGTCATAGAAGATATTTTTTTTTTTAATGAAGGAACATTTGCACCCAAAATCTGACTATACAGCGCGATTGGTACGTCAAATTACTACCAAAATCATTTTTTTAATGTTTTAATATTATGTATCTTACTACTTTGGGATTGGTTATGTGCGATTTAGTTTATTATTATGCAATAATCCTGCTACACAGCATTATAGGCAAAAATGGCACACCTGTTTCCTACTTTTACTGAACTTTTTTATTTAGAATACAATGTATGTATTTTTTTTATTTAGTTTTTATGTTATTAGTTTTCTTATCGCTATACAATAATTTGTTTAATAGAAGTGTGTTCTCTGTTTTTGTTTGAAATTGGCGCCGTCAGCGTACAGCCTGCTGTATTTTTCTTCATTGACACCGTACACACCCGTGGTATGGGTCGTACTTGTGTGGGAGTGCAGATGAGGATGTGCAGACGTTTTCCATCCGGTTTTAGAGAATGGTGGTCGAGTTTCTTGTTCCTTGTTCTATGCATTTCACTGTTTACAAGTTCCACACCTTGTCTCATATTGGTGTAACAAGTAGGCATCGTAGTATTGCAAATAAAATGGGGCGTCATTCTTGACAAGACGTTAGCCCTAAAAACGGACGTTTTCATACAGCAATGGGGAGAGTTTTCCAAGCCTTGAAGTTGGCTAAGCCAAGGCCTTTTCCGAGTACAGGCCGAGGGTTATTCATTACCCCAGTGATTATTCTCACGGTTTGCTTATGTATCACCTCTGTTTTCGCTCATCTTGGAGATGAAGCTCAATTTATGCCCTTCGAGGAAAGAGAGCAACTCAAGTAAGTCAAGTGGATAGGCCTAGGCCTAGGCCTAGGGCTATTCTAAGTTGAAAGTGTAGGTAGCCCTAGCCTCAGCCTCTAGGCGAAGGTACTAGGGCCTACCTAGGCCTAGGGCCTAGGCTAGATTTTAGAGCTAAGAACGTAGGCCTAGGCATTCTTTTGGCTGGAGGTGAAGGGCGGAACGTAGGGTAGGCCTAGGCCCCAGGCCTAGGCTCTAGGCCAAGATGTACACAATATCGTAAAGATTTTTGGCTATTTTTACACCTTGATAATGTCCTAGCCCCTAGGGGAGCTAGGCCTAGACCTCTGCCTATTATGTTACTAGTACAACAACTAGGCCTAGGCCTAGGGCCTAGCCTAGCCTGTCTAGTGTCAACCCTCGGGTTGGACCTAGGCCTAAACGTACACAAACTCCAAAAACAACAATGTCAATGAGAATGCTACACATCGAGGTAGCCTAGCTTACTTTTACCCTGTACATATGCCTACCAGTGAATGTGGCTGAATAACCCGCAAATCAGTTTAGTTACTGAGTGGGTAGACTCTAAATGTGAATTTATTTTATTTATTTATTTAGGTAGAATGAGAATCAAACTTGGTCGGTCATCTTTCCTGTTTCTGGAGCTCGGAAACGAAAAAGGAATTATGTACGAGACGACAATGTATGTTCTTGACATTCTTGTTCCCATTTCCGTTCTTGGTCCAGGGCTATTTTGTAGCCTGCTATAGGGCCATCTGAAATGCCACATGGCCTGCTAGGCGTTTGTAAGTAGGCCTAGGTAAGATATAGCTAGGCTATCCTGTTAAACGTGAGCATAGGGCCTAGTATTACTTTCATGGCAAATAATGTAACGGCAAGGTAACAACACTTCATAACCTATATCATAATTAGGTAATTTCCCTTCTCGCCCCTCGCTAAAATGCAGTTTAAAGTTGTGTCAGTTCAAGCTCAAAGTTCCTTAGCCTACTTTGAGTACAAGTCAACTTGTTCAGTTGTGAAGCGTAGAAAGTAGTTTTTAGATGGTAGAAGGTTTTAATACTGTTAAAATAGTATATGCCCACATAAGACTGCTTACCATGTACAGCGAGTGGCAACAGAACTCTCAATTTTGTTAAATGCGTAACCTACGGGCACCAGCTGTAAGGCTTTTGTTGTTGAATTTGGAAACTAACTTACCATTTTTTCTTTTCAGGGAAGAAGCACGAGATATGTTCTATCATGCATATAGAGCCTACATGGTATGTACACAACTACAATACACATTTAGTGTAGTGAGCAGAAATGGGCAACCTGCAGCCTGTGTACTGGACCAGCCCATGGTACATTTTTGTCTGGTGGCCATAAGATTATAAAATTTGCCCATAGTTTGATTTTGGAAAATGTTGTTTTCATGAATTTGGCTTGAAAAATGTGTTATGCATTACCGAGTTCAGCACTCTCAAGCCATGGCAATACCGTTACATAGGCCCTACATCCAAGATTATGCAGTATTTTTAACTACCCCATTTTCTGTCATTACCTCTCTCTTGGAGTTCAAAACAATATTCACCTCGTGTACAAGTGCCTTCTATGCCCGAGCTCGAGCAATCAGCATGTACAGTATTCACAAATTTGAGCTACAAAGTAGCGTCTTTGCAAATCGTTGTGGGTACACCGAAACAGGTTCCTAAACAACGGAATGAAAGAACACCCTATACTTGTAGATACTTTCTGTTATCTGTTTTAACTTGAAACATTTTTATTTTTTAACCACTTTGTGTATTAATATGTCCTGGTGAAAGTTACTGGCATTTGCCCACCCCCACACTGCTATTACTGCAAGTCCATTGTCTTGCATCAACTCACAATAAGGTAACAAT
Source organism: Isoperla grammatica (assembly GCA_945910005.1). NCBI lineage: Eukaryota > Metazoa > Arthropoda > Insecta > Plecoptera > Perlodidae > Isoperla > Isoperla grammatica. The sequence goes on from OX246739.1 coordinate 2,531,766, forward strand.
TGTGGTGTTGTAGGAAAATGCATATCCTGCTGATGAGCTGATGCCACTAAGTTGTACCGGGCGTGTGAGGGGGGCAGCTGCGAGCCGTGGAGATATCGATGACACCTTGGGAAAGTAAGTACCCCAGTGTGATATGCTACTTGCTACCCAACCCCCTTTTCCCAAGTTTGTGAACGATTATTAACAACGACAAAGCTAGAAAAATGAGTTCTGATCTAGATAACTTGTGGATCATTTTGAGGTTCTACCTGCTACATAGGCCTATCTTTCAGAATACAATATACAGCCTACCTACCACACCACAGTGGTAATTGTGTGATTTTTCCCCAGTCATTGCAGTCTTGCAGAGCATGTTCTATATTTGGATCTAATGTTTCAGCTTCTCCCTGACGCTGATAGACACACTGGATACCTTAGTGGTAAGTTCAGTCTCCGCCGTATTCTTTCTAAAGTGTGACTTGGCATAAAATTAACTTTCTGGGGTCCTTTGGATTTGATCAGTTAATTATGCTTTTTGAGAAGAAAATCCTATGAGGTATATTTCCTCCTCTTATTAACATTTTGTATAATGTGTTTGATACCATGTAAAAAATAGATCTCCCAGATGTGCTGGTAATTTTCTTTCTTGCCTGCCTAGCATTCATCTCACTGTCAACTCCAACTAGAATTGTGGAAACAGCTAGTGAATGTTGTTAATGTGTCCATTGTTTTGTTTCAGGTGCTCGGAGATCTTGAAGAGTTTGAGCATGCGGTGAAGTTGGTAGTTCGAGATGTCCAGTTCGACAACGACATCATTGTATCGGTTTTCGAGACCAACATCCGAGTGCTTGGGTGAGTTTGCTGGCTGGGCAAAACGTTGCACGGGAGTATCTCATTACCGTCGTTTAAATGAGAAGTGTGTGACTTATTGCCGTCGTTTAAATGAGAAGTGTGTGACTTGAGACTAATAGCTTTCATTTGGTTACAGTGGTCTGTTGTCGGGACACATCCTGGCCGAATACCTACAGCAGCGGGCAGGCATCATGAGCTGGTATCGTGGGGACCTGCTGACCATGGCTCGAGATCTGGGCTACCGTCTCTTACCTGCATTCAACACCACCACGGGCATACCACACGCAAGGGTCAGTGCATTTATCTAAATAAACCTGTCTCGAAACACTCTTACAGGTGCTCTCGAGTACTTTATTGTTTGTCAGGCTCATACTCCTTATAAATAAATAAAAGACACATCTATGTCTGCTCAGACATATTAGCAACAATGGCCCTGACTATCTATCTGACTTTGTCTTACACACTATTTAGATAAACCTGCGGTACGGCATGAAGAGTCCGTCGTTGGAGTCCTCCAGAGAGACCTGCACTGCTTGCGCTGGCACGATGATCCTAGAGATGGCGGCTCTGTCCAGACTGACTGGGGAACCAATCTTTGAGGTAGGCTCACAAACATAAATACTGTATTTGCTTCTTTTTTTTAAACAAATATGGTAGGATTGTGCAGGTCACGGGCGAGTTCGCTGATCCTTGTTTACAAACAAGTGCAATATTGTCCAATCCGCACAAAACTCCACGGTGCGCAAGTTTTCCCTCTAGGCAGCGTGTCTAAGCTATGCGATCGCGAATAACGCGTGTGTGTTACAGGAGAAGGCCCACCGAGCCATGGACACATTGTAACGCTGCTTATATTGTACGCATGGAGGCAGTAACACCTGTGTTTGGTTGTACAGGAGAAGGCCCACCGAGCGATGGACGAGCTGTGGAAGCTGCGACACCGCAGCTCAGACCTGATGGGAACCGTGCTCAACATCCACTCGGGCGATTGGGTCCGAAGGGACTCGGGCGTGGGCGCCGGCATTGACTCGTACTACGAGTATTGTCTCAAGGCGTACATCCTGCTCGGTGACGAGCGCTATCTGGGGCGCTTCAACAAGGTAGCCTACGTTCTGTGCATTTCTCAGGGGGCTAGATTGTACAAATAACAACTAAAAAGTATAAATTTGTGGTGTTTACAATGTGTGGATGTCTAAGCTACAAGAAGTTAAACATTATTAATGAAATGTCTTTTGAATAGCAATTTTGATTTATTTCACTCATTTCCCTCAAGTAGGCCTACGTAATCTTCCATTTTAATTATTTCTCTCACAATGTTATAGGGTAGGAACTAGGAACATTACAAATTTTTTCTCTATAAAATTCAAAGTTTCTGAATACATAAAACACCGTTTAATGTTGTTTTTGACGTTAAAAGTATTGGTGTGTAAACGGCGCTCTCTGTGTCTTGTCTCCCCAGCACTACTCCGCGGTGATGAAGTACATCAGCCAGGGACCGATGCTGCTCGACGTACACATGCACCGTCCGCACACAAACACTCGCAACTTCATGGACGCGCTGCTCGCGTTCTGGCCCGGCCTTCAGGTTCTCAAGGGGGACCTCAAGCCGGCTGTGGAGACTCACGAGATGCTCTACCAGGTCATGCAGAGGCACAACTTTATCCCCGAGGCATTCACCACAGACTTCCAGGTAGCGTAGCGGCCTGACTGAATGTGTCGATACTATAGGATGAGAGAGATAGATAACTAGCTATATACGTGGTACCAGGTCATGCAGAGGCACAACTTCATCCCCGAGGCATTCACCACAGACTTCCAGGTAGCGTAGCGGCCTGACTGAATGTGTCGATACTATAGGACAAGAGAGAGAGATAGTTAGCTATATACGTGGTACCAGGTCATGCAGAGGCACAACTTCATCCCCGAGGCATTCACCACAGACTTCCAGGTAGCGTAGCGGCCTGACTGAATGTGTCGATACTATAGGACAAGAGAGATAGAGATAGCTAGCTATATACGTGGTACCAGATCATGCAGAGGCACAACTTCATCCCCGAGGCATTCACCACAGACTTCCAGGTAGCGTAGGGGCCTGACTGAATGTGTCGATACTATAGGATGAGAGAGATAGAGATAACTAGCTATATACGCGGTACCAGATCATGCAGAGGCACAACTTCATCCCCGAGGCATTCACCACAGACTTCCAGGTAGCGTAGCGGCCTGACTGAATGTGTTGATACTATAGGATGAGAGAGATAGAGATAACTAGCTATATACGCGGTACCAGATCATGCAGAGGCACAACTTCATCCCTGAGGCATTCACCACAGACTTCCAGGTAGCGTAGCGGCCTGACTGAATGTGTCGATACTATAGGACGAGAGAGATAGAGATAGCTAGCTATATACGTGGTACCAGGTCATGCAGAGGCACAACTTCATCCCCGAGGCATTCACCACAGACTTCCAGGTAGCGTAGCGGCCTGACTGAATGTGTCGATACTATAGGACGAGAGAGATAGAGATAACTAGCTATATACGCGGTACCAGATCATGCAGAGGCACAACTTCATCCCCGAGGCATTCACCACAGACTTCCAGGTAGCGTAGCGGCCTGACTGAATGTGTTGATACTATAGGACAAGAGAGATAGAGATAGCTAGCTATATACGTGGTACCAGGTCATGCAGAGGCACAACTTCATCCCCGAGGCATTCACCACAGACTTCCAGGTAGCGTAGCGGCCTGACTGAATGTGTCGATACTATAGGATGAGAGAGATAGAGATAACTAGCTATATACGCGGTACCAGATCATGCAGAGGCACAACTTCATCCCCGAGGCATTCACCACAGACTTCCAGGTAGCGTAGCGGCCTGACTGAATGTGTTGATACTATAGGATGAGAGAGATAGAGATAACTAGCTATATACGCGGTACCAGATCATGCAGAGGCACAACTTCATCCCTGAGGCATTCACCACAGACTTCCAGGTAGCGTAGCGGCCTGACTGAATGTGTCGATACTATAGGACGAGAGAGATAGAGATAGTTAGCTATATACGTGGTACCAGGTCATGCAGAGGCACAACTTCATCCCCGAGGCATTCACCACAGACTGCCAGGTAGCGTAGCGGCCTGACTGAATGTGTCGATACTATAGGACGAGAGAGATAGAGATAACTAGCTATATACGCGGTACCAGATCATGCAGAGGCACAACTTCATCCCCGAGGCATTCACCACAGACTTCCAGGTAGCGTAGCGGCCTGACTGAATGTGTTGATACTATAGGACAAGAGAGATAGAGATAGCTAGCTATATACGTGGTACCAGGTCATGCAGAGGCACAACTTCATCCCCGAGGCATTCACCACAGACTTCCAGGTAGCGTAGCGGCCTGACTGAATGTGTCGATACTATAGGACGAGAGAGATAGAGATAGCTATCTAGCTATGCTGTACCAGATCATGCAGAGGCACAACTTCATCCCTGAGGCATTCACCACAGACTTCCAGGTAGCGTAGCGGCCTGACTGAATGTGTCGATACTGTAGGACGAGAGAGATAGAGATAACTAGCTATATACGTGGTACCAGGTCATGCAGAGGCACAACTTCATCCCCGAGGCATTCACCACAGACTTCCAAGTAGTGCCTCTGACATAAACACCCGCGGCGCCCAGAGTTAACATTAGCATTAAGCTTTAGACCATTTGCTCTGCATACACTCACATCTAGTCTGCTGTGTGCGTAGGTCCACTGGGGACAACACCCGCTACGTCCAGAGTTCCTCGAGTCCACCTACTTCCTGTACCGCGCTACGGGCGACGCCTACTACCTGCGGGCGGGGCGGGCGGTGTTGCGGGCGTTACAGAAGCACGCCCGGGTCCCGTGCGGGTACGCCGCGGTCAAGGACGTTCGCACGGGCGTTCACGAGGACCGCATGGACTCGTTTGTACTTGCCGAGACGTTCAAGTACCTCTACCTTCTGTTTGCTGATCCTTCCGAGCTGGTTCTCGACCTGGACGAGTTCCTCTTCACCACCGAGGCCCACCTGTTGCCCCTCTCGCTGGCGCGCAATACCAACTCGTCGGGTGGCGTCGTCACGGTGTTGGACTCTTCCGACCAGGAGTGTCCTGGACGGGAGGACGTGGCCGAGGAGTACGCGCGTTCCTGTCCCAACACGTTCCACCTCTTCCCGGAGACGGTACGTTGCGCTTACAAACACGTTCCACCTCTTCCTCGAGACGGTACGTTGCTCTTGCTCCGGTAATAACACGTTCCACCTCCTCCCAGAGATCCCTTCCCTTCAACATAGTATAACTGACAACTAACATCAGAGTCAAGTGGCACTCTTACCATCTGTTTACTTTATATTCATCTTGGCAAGAGTGCCTTTTAGGCACCAGTGGCAATACTGTGAATATGTTTAAGTAATTATTGGTATCATTGCCTTTGTAGTGTAAAGTAGTGAAAACGAAATTCAGAAACAGTTGTAGAAAGTGCAGTATTAACTTTATGTACTTCTTCATGTCGACGATTATGTTGCGTTTAAGTGTCTGCTCGCCTACAGAAAGACAGACAGACACAGTCAGAATAGAGATAGAGTATTGTAATACATACTTTACACATGCTCTGTTTAGGTCCGCCACCCCCTACGCAACATGGTGGACGGAGTCTGCCCGCGTCGGGCTGGGAAGCGGAAGCTTCTAGCTACCCAGTTCCTGGCGGGCAACCCCGATCACATGAAGCTGGTCAAGGAAATGGGCATTTCTATACTCGCACTCTCCGACGGCCGTGTCCAACTCATGCACACATTTTCAAGTGTGAGTAGTGAATGCACAAAAGAATTATTTTCCCCGTGTGTGTGTGCCTTCTCCCGTTTGTTAAAATGTGCAATTATTCCATTTTATTTGTATTTTATGCAGGATTAAATTGAAGAAACCGTGTACCGAGCATCGATACAACTGATGTTCCAATGTTTTGACGTTGGATCTGTCAAATTCCATGAATCGTACGCCTGGCATTCTCTCGTGTAATATTATATTGCATGTGGGATTAATGTCCATTCCTAGAGGCATACAAAAATTAGATCACAGAAATGCTTGTTGGAGAATTAATATTAAACAATGGACACCCTATCCATGTTGGGATAGGATCCAACAGCTTACCTTAGATGTAAGGCGACGAATTTGAGAGTAGAAAGTGCAAGTTGAAGACATAAGAACAAAAGCAAAAAGTCTTGTAATTTTTTGTTTTATCTATTTTTTGTCTTCAATGTGCACGTTCTACTCTCAAATTTGTAATCGTACGTCTAAGGTAAGTTATTAGTTCCTATCCCCATGTGTACGACAAGACGGTTTAGTGACCGGCCGTTGTGTCAGCACAAGTTGTTAGATCCTAGTACGACAAGACGGTTGAGTGACCGGCCGTTGTGTCAGCGCAGGCCCAGTCGGCAGCAGACGCAGAGGAGGGTATCCTGTTCATGCAGGAGATGGTGGAGCTGTCCAAGGCTCAGGCTCAGAGTCCCGAGGCGCCGCCCAGAGCCGTCTGGTTCACTTCACCCTCCAAGGACGAGTTGGACGTGATCCGTGCCGGGCCGGCGCAGTTCGGCACGCAGCTAGACGGCTCGTTCAAGGTGCGTGCGATCATGTTCTAGGCGTAGACATAGACCGAGTGGCGTAGGCTTAGGATGCAATCATGTTCTAGGCGTAGACATAGACCGAGTGGCGTAGGCTTAGGATCAAATACGCCTCACGTGCTCCTCAACTCAGCCTTTCCTCAGACTCTCCCAGCCACCAATCACAGAGCAGCCCCCCACATGGCAATGCTGCTCTGTGATTGGTGGTTGGGCTAGTCTGAGGAAAGGCTGAGTTGAGGAGCATGTGCGGAACGACTATGCATTTGACCATTTTTGTCCATCAGTTTATTAGGGCTAGGAGGATTATAGAATTATTGCCTGGTTTCAATAGACCTAGGTTTGACAGAGAACACCTAGCATTTTATTGTTTTGAAGACTTCCATGTGTCTATCTTGTAATCTATGTCCTGTTTATACCAGCCACTAGGTAACCAGAAGATTGAGTATGCATTTTAAAAAGAATCTCGACAGGTATTGGAATTGGCCTCGGTACTCGAGCTCATCGAGGTGATTGTGCTCCGCAGGTTGTGGGGCGGGTGGGGGTAGAAGTTTTAAGTACTTGAGCTACCCCTTTCTTCTACTCATGGAGGTGATTGTGCTCCGCAGGTTGTGGGGCGGGTGGGGGTAGAAGTTTTAAGTACTTGAGCTACCCCTTTCTTCTACTCATGGAGGTGATTGTGCTCCGCAGGTTGTGGGGCGGGTGGGGGTAGAAGTTTTAAGTACTTGAGCTACCCCTTTCCTCTACTCATGGAGGTGATTGTGCTCCGCAGGTTGTGGGGCGGGTGGGCGTAGCCGAGCCACTCCGTGCTTGCCAGGAGCTCGTTAACCCCGAGAGGCTTGCTGGACGGATTGTCATCGTTGAGAGAGGAGACTGCATGTTTGTGGATAAGGTAAGGCGCATTGAGTTCTAAAAATTTTGGCATTTTTTATTTTTAAGTGTCATATTCTGTGGCATCTTGTACAATGTTTGTGCATATTTTCACACTACACATTTGTAGAATAGGCTAGCTAATTCTGGATTGTATTTTTCCGAGGGAAATCATTCCTTTGTTCCGTACATACTACAGTAATCCCCCTTTAATTCAAATTTCAAGGGACCCTAAAAACTCCAATTTGAATTACAAAATTTTGAATTAAAAGAACTTTAACACTAAGCATCATACCTAAATCTTCTGCTGGGACTCCATCAATAGTTTGAATTATACATAATTTTGAATTAACAGAGTTTGAATTAACGAGGGACTACTGTAGTAGCTTTGAAATGTAGGCCTACAGTATCTGCATTGATTGCACTGGGGGCCCGTGGCCTTGATGTTTGCTTGTCCACGTTTCAGGCTCGTCGCCTCCAGGAGGCGGGAGTGGCCGGCGGTATAGTGGTGGACAACACCCCCGGCTCGGGGGCGGATTCATCCCCCATGTTTGCCATGTCGGGGGACGGCAGCGACGACGTGTCTATACCGGTCGTGTTTCTCTTCTATCGGGATGCCACGCGGCTGCTGAAAGCGGTGGGACAAGACCCGGCACTGGAGGTCACTCTCGGTGACCTGTCCTACATACAGCAGGGTGAGTACGCCTCTCATTACGTCCACGGAAATCATTCAAACAAAAAGTAAAAATATTGATTTTGAATCTTAAATTTGTTGAAAATACATTGTTGCTGCTAAGTATCGGTACATGGAGGTAATTGTAAATCTTCTGTTCCAGGAACTGATACGCCAGTGGAATATAAAATAAGTGATTCTACACCAAGCAAGACATCAATAGACAAAAAGACTCACGAATCAACATTGGAAAGACTCAAGGACTCAATACTGGAGTTTATTGGCAAACAAGACGTCCCTTCTAAGGTAATCAACTACAGTATTCAAACTAGGGTTATATACTGGGCTATGTAGAAAGATAATATTGTAAAGGCAGGAGGCTTAACAAATACATAATTTTGTAGTTTTTTTGTCTTAAGTCAAACGCATTGCCCAAGAGTCCATTCACATCGTAAATAATCCTTTTTCTCTCTAGGTCAGGTAGTGGTCAATCTGCATGAACATGTAAATTACTGGACGTTATTATCTCATTTCCGTTTTTATAGGACTCCTGATGCCAAACAAAGCGTAGTGTATTTTGCTCCAGCCTTATCTGGCTGGCCTCCTAGGGCAGACCCACCTTTCAAGCACCTTTGCACAGACAGACAGGCACCGACATTGAAATACAGATGCGTCACCTCACTGCGTGCGCTCCGAACTAACTTGAAAATATGCATAGATAAGAAATACAAGAGCAGAGGTATCAATTTCTAAACAATAATGAAAACGACATTCAAAAAAGCCTGGCACCCTATACACTAAATAAAACTTTGAAGTAGGATATATCTGACATCATTTAGTTAGGTAAATGCTTTTGCTTATCTCTAGTTACATTGAAAATGTGTTAATGCCATTATTTTAAAACCTTGTAGGAGGCTCATTAGCCTAATGGCTACCCAGTGCAGGTGTAGCTAGGGCGCCACACTGTTACCGGGCTATCGTGCCTTGTTTCAGGGGGAGCCAGATGTGACACACCTGGACATGGGAGACTTCCATGCGACGGTAGAGCAGGACGGGTCGGGATCGGAGGTGATCCGGATCTCTCGCAAGAGCAGCGGAGAGTCTGTGGCGAGCAGCGAAGAGAAGGACGACCGTTGGATCCGTCTCAGACAAGTGCTCATCAACAAGTTGTCCCAGGGTGAAGTGAAGGTTCCGGCGTCCGTGCTCAAGCTCTACCATCAACTGCTCGGCAACCAAGACTCGAAGAAGGATCAACAGTCGACGCGTTTACAAGCGGCTTGGCTGTTGGCCGAACTATCCAAGCTCGGGGCACAATCGCTAAGGACGCCTGACGAGTGCGATGCAAACGAAGACAATGAGTGTGCAAGTGAAAGAAAAGTGTATGAACCAACAAAATTAAACACTAAACCAGAATTGTAATTTTAATATTTTATGTTATTGTTATAATTTATTTATGAAGACATTTATAATATTATAAATACAAATACAGAATTGATATCAGACCCACTTTTTAAGGTTTGAGGCTCAATGTTCTACATTGACGGGTTTTACACCCGTACAATTTTCCGTTACAACCTCAGTCTGTCTTGAATTTGACTGGTTAGTTAGGTCTACAAAAAGAATATAATAACTGAAGTCAGTCAGATGAAAAGAAAACATACTGTAATTTGTGAGCTATCATCAACAGATACAGGAAAGACTATTGGAATATAGCTGTGCAGATGACACAGTATATCTCGCATAAGGTGGACGCAATTCATGTTTGGCATCGTTATCAAATACAACTAGCTTCATTGGTTTACCATGGATAGTGGCAAAGTGGTAACTTCGAAATAACTGGTTGGGAAAAAAGATTTATCTAAGTACAGTAGTACTAAAAACGAAATGGGATATTTTGAATGGTTGTACATATAGGATGGCATAGTGTCTCTTAAAGATGTTGATAGGGTTGTGATTAGTAACTAGACTACTACTATCAATTGGAAGTCATTCAACAACAAAAAACAACCAAGTGGCAAAGAGTTTTAATGTAATGTATAACCGCGGCGCAATACGTATATATATCAAATGTTTTATGTGTTTACGCCTTATCCGTGGTACACTGTGTAATGTGAAGGCATTCCCTGAAAATGTTTCAGTTGGCACAAGAGTAGACCTATGTTAATTTTGTTCAATTTGCTGGTGATTAAAGAGTTTTTGTTTTGTTAATTTTGTCATTTAAGTATTGTTTTCCCATCATTCCATTTTTTTAACGATATCCTTATCAACTACATAATTCCAATAACAAAACAGGCTTCTCTCTTGCCTAGAAATGTAGATAGTAATAGAGCAAAAAGGACCTTTTGTGATCTTGCTTGTTTCTCTTTCACATTGCAAATTTACTGTAGTTTGAAAGCTCATACAATTAAAATTTTGGTCTGTGTGTAAACATATTGATGCTATTTGATCAAATAAGTAATGCAGTGTGGGTTCAAACCCACGTCCCTGTACATTTAAAACATGCCCCCCCAACTGTATGGGCCACCATGGACTGCATCAAGATTCCCAAATAGGTAAGTACACCCATTGATTTAAGATGAACCTTCCATTATTTGAAATAATATTTAGATAAGTATTCATTCCACTTACCACGTTTGCGTGGGGGCTTGTTTCGTGACTTAGTTTGGGAAAGAACGATATGAGCAACAGCATACGTGTAAACGCTCTGGTAGCCATTTCAAGTGTGAAGATGACAACTGTAAATATATACCTACACAAAACAATGTTTGGCTTCAACAGGTCTGTTCACTTCTGAGAGTGGTATAAACTATAAATAAGTAATTTTCACATTAGGCAATGCCATATCCAGGCATTCACAATGGGGGGGGGGGGGGGTGTCAAACATCCTAAGCAGGTAGGGGTCAGCCACCGGAGGCCAGTTTGCCAAAGGCAAATTTTATATGATACACATATATATATATATATATATGACGTTTTAAATGCCTATAAACACGTTTCGAATCAGACAAGGTCATAATGAACGTGTGAAGAATGCAAGAGTGACTATAAATCTAATTAAATACAGTTAGGCCGTGTCTCTATCACTCATTTATCAAGCGGACTCGGTTCGGACTGACTTCAGTACGCACTGAGTTCGGAACCCGTTTAGCAAGCATAGCTCAATCCGGACTCCTCCTATTGAACCCTATCCCTAGTCCTATAAACCGGGCTAGATCGGCTTCTTAACAGAACTGAAACAAGCTCGAGCTAGGGTGTTTATCAATCGAACTCGTTGCGCACTAAACTCGGCTCGCACCGACAAGTGCGAGCCCAGTCCGCTTGATAAACGTAGTGAAGGCTTCGTAGTCAACTAAATAGTTGCCTAAACCACAACGATCGACAATGGAAATGACGTCTAAAGAAGGCGGCAGTGGAGCTGTGATTGGCTGGCAGTGAGTTAGCTGACTAATATTTAGTCCATACTTGAAGCTTTGAGATATGCCCTTAATATTATTATTATTAATATGAATTACAAAAATAAAGTTTCTTCCTTCTCTCCTTGCATTTTTTTTTGCATGGGGTGGTTTGAACCCCACAACTCCCTCCCTTGGATATGCCATGACTGACATTAGGCACTGTTGGTGGGAGCAGAAAGGTAAAGGTAGTTCACGCCAGAGGTCGGCACAAGTTCCAGTCGGGTGGTTCGTGGGAGCTCGTGACCATTAATTGGTGGGCTAGTTCCCATTACCGTGTTCACGTTCATCGCAGTTGGGATTGATGACACTGACGTTAAAGCAGTTATTAAAGCTGTGAATATGTGGGGCCATGTATAGGCCACTCGTTTGTCAATTTTTTAATCTTAGTTGGAATTATTTCAAGTAAGCCGGTAGTTTCATTCGGCTAAATTCAAATACTGGGAACATCCAGCCAGTGGACAGTAGTAGTACGATTATGGCAAGATGATGATGATGATGGTGATGATGATGATGATGATGATCTTTATTGACCAAAATGAGCTTGTGCACTTTACATTGGCATTTACAAACTGGATATTATTATTATTATTTATTTTTCAACATCAGAGTACATTGCATTATATAATGTATAAACACTACAAAGTACATGTGTCTAGTGCTGAAAGGAGGCAGAAAGTAATTTTCTAACTCAAACTCAACTATGCTAGGTGATTGATTACAAGCCCAATAATAAAGTGATAAATAAGTACAGTACAAGTGTGGATAAAACACTTCTTGTACCAGTGGCAATTTGCAACGTAGGTACATTGTACCTACGTTGCAAATTGCCAATATGTAGAGACCCCAACAATAGCACAGCAGGTGAATTTTTTTTAATCGTACTTTTAGAGTGCATTCTGAGCGTTTCAGAAAAAAATACCGGACTGAATGCAATACCAAAATACTGTCGTTTTAGTAGTGCCAAACCAGAAAACTGCCAAAAAGAATTGGAACATTGAAAATAACTACTTGGCTGTTGATAACTGGGCACGTTCTGGACTGCAGACATCTGATATTGTAAATTATACGTTGTATTGCAACATTTTATTGCGGGACCTAAAATTGAATATCGGGAGTGTCCCGCCCAAAATATGCGGGACGTATGGCAACCCTGTGGGGGGATGTATCTTACGGTGTCTCGTTTCCTGTAATAAATATAATCTTTTCTTTTCACCTGATTGACTTTAAGGAAAATAAAAATACTTACTTACCCACCACCCCCGCTAATTGAGCCATATACTTGTCAAGTGGCAGGGAAACAAAATACTTACCCCCACCCCCTCTAATTAAGCAGGCATATACTTGTCAAGTGGCAGGGAGGGTGGGGAAAAGTCCAATCGGCACATTCGTACAGTGACTCATATTGTCTTTCGAATCGTCGAAAACAGCTTCACTCATAAATCAAGACATCTGGCTTCAGGATCATCAGAATCAGGATATCTGGCATGTAAGATTACTCCTTGACTTAGCTCTTCTCCATTACAATCTTTCGTCCTTCACCTTTATCTAGTTCACATTGCACATCTAATACTGTAATAGGCCTATAGCTACCTTGGTGTTACATTGTGGCAACTTCATTCTGTATTCTAAATTCCCTTGTGCCAGTAGCTCACTTCTTATTTCGCTGGCTACAATGATGAAAGTTTTTTTAGTTTTTAGTCTCTCATGAGGTTCTCTACTCCAATGTTCATATCTAGAATCTTATTAGCTTTTCGTGATAGTAAATAACTTGCAAAAACTTAAATTGTATCGAAAGCAACTAAGTTTAGAATAATGACAATTCCTATATCATACTTGATCCACTGGAAGCTATAATAAAAACAAACAAACAAACACAGTGCTACCACATTTCTTCGAGACTCGAGTGGTGAGATGTTTGTTCTAGCCTGCATAGCTGTGATTGTAGTAGACTTTACTGCTCTCGTGGGGATTCTCATAGCTTGGTTTCGTTTGTACCGTATCCAGTTTAGTTTCTGTAGTTTGCTTTTTGGTGCTGAGCGCGCTTGTGTATTCGAGTAGTGGTCTGATCAGTGTTGGCCCCCATAAGTTCAATCTTCGTTTACTTGACGCTGCTATTTTATCAATTTGCTTCTTTCCTCTCGTCTTAAACGGTCACAATTATTGCCATGTCTAAAATACAACATTTGCCCCCTTCTCAATTGTTTCCATCCCAAGTTGAAATCTGGTTCTATACCCTGCTAGTTGAGTGATTACCATAGATTGTCTTTGATTTATTTACCACCATTCCATTTATCTCAGACCATTTATGTAAGGCTTCTATGGTCTTGGTAACCATAGATTGTCTTTAAATAAATAAATTCACATTTAGAGTCTATACCCACTATGTAACGAATTTACTACCATTCCATTTATCTCAGTCCATCATGTAGGCCTAATAAGGCTTCCATGGTCTTATTCATTTCTTCTTCTGCTTTCTTCTTCTGATCATTTCCTGTTTACCAGATTATCACATTCACACCATCCATAACAGGGTATATCTTACTATCTTTGGCTCATAACCTCTACTTTACTACTTGCTTTGATGTACTCTGCCAGATCATCGATAATAGATTACAGAGTAAGTTGAAAGTTTGGCCCCCTTGCTGCAATCTGATTCACGTCTGCATATATTTAGATCTTTTTCCCACACATTTAACTCGCATCATTCTCATAGCCATGAATGCTCTTGTCCAATTCTTGATATTGTTTGGTTGTAGAAGCTTAATTTCTGTCCACTAGGGCGAAACCTGAGCTGACACATAAACTACGAGGGTTCAATGCCTCCTTTACATCCTGCACGAAGTAAGCTATTTGACCCACAGTGATTGATTGATTGAATCCCTCCTTTACATCCTGCACGAAGTAAGCTATTAGACCCACAGTGATTGATTGATTGAATCCCTCCTTTACATCCTGCACGAAGTAAGCTATTAGACCCACAGTGATTGATTGATTGAATCCCTCCTTTACATCCTGCACGAAGTAAGCTATTTGATCCACAGTGATTGATTGATTGATTGATTGATTGATTGATTGAATCCCTCCTTTACATCCTGCACGAAGTAGGCCTAAGCTATTTGATCCACAGTGATTGATTGATTGAATCCCTCCTTTACATCCTGCACGAAGTAAGCTATTTGATCCACAGTAATTGATTGATTGAATCCCTCCTTTACATCCTGCACGAAGTCTATTTGATCCACAGTGATTGACTGATTGAATGCATCCCTCCTTTACATCCTGCACGAAGTAAGCTATTTGATCTATAGTGATTGATTGATTAATAGTTTATTATACATAGATCCTGAGATAAATACAAGAATGTACGCTCATATAATGATATTATACGTAGTCAAATATATGATATAATACATATACCGTACAATGAATAAAATGCCTATAATCAACAAGGAATGATGTAGCTTGCTTTTAAAACAATCATTGGTATTAGTATTTTTCGGCCAGGGGCAGATTGATGAAAAGCCGTCTTCCACAATTTCTAAAGTAAAGTAATAAGTAAAGTAATTGCCTTTATAAACTGAATTGAAATTGAAAAATTGAAACTGAATGTAAATAATTTAGTTCAAATCTGGGCTACAGCGGAAGTACTTCTTTTTATGTAGATACTGCGCTTTCCTCGTCCGCTGTCGGTTTCTACAAGGCCGTGTTCTAATGTTATGGTTTTCGCGACAGTCCAGGTCGCCGTGGGTAGTTTTAGGCATAGGCCTATGTTTATGTCAGCTGAAGATCTTGAACTTGATATGGATTTGGGGTATTTTTGCCCAAGGGAAGCTTGCAATTGATAAGCCTATATTCGTTGGCGATCCCACAAGCTATGCACAGAGAAATGGCTCTTTGTGGTTGGTCTAAATAGTGGAGGTAATAAGTAGGTAGGTAGTGTAGGCTAGGCCTAGGCCAAGGCACCTAGGATCTAGAGCCTAGGCCTAGGCCCGTGCTTTTCCATTGTCAACCACGTCTAGACTCCTAGGCCTAAACCTATAATGAAGGCAAAAAATATTACACTAGGCCTGCGCCTATGCGATTGTTGTTTCTCCTCGCTATTGGTCCTTGTGGGCCGTTTGTGAATTGCTCTACATTCCCCCTTCCTTCCTTCCTTTGGTTTGAAACTCCTTCCTGTTTCCTTGACCGGGTTCTTACACTCTCCAAGAATCCCTTTAATTTCTCGTGCCCAATTTGTCCCTCATGTCAAGATCATTCCATTCCACTTAACCATCCTGCCCAGGAATGAGTAGGCTACTCGATTACATCAGTTCTCCAATTTACCCTATGGTACTTCCATGAATGGTCCCCTCTCCGCAGATCCACGTACTTTGTTAATGCCAGATTTAAATATTCAGGTGTGAAAGCTAAATGCTAGGTTAGATCCAGGCACATACAAGAAACCCTACGACCATTCACTAGTTACTCCACCTTCTAATGCCTGTGATGGATGATGTCGATGAATAAAGTTGGCCGAATTGTTGCCAAACAATGTTGCTAGAAGTAGACTTGCACTTGTTAACACACAAATTGCTTTGAACGAACTGGAAATGGTTCCAGTTAGGCCTATTTTAACTTGTCGTCTGGTATGGTATGTTGCAAGACCTGCCTAATTTTGGACCGTGGCCTAGGCATGTTTAGAATGTATGATTGAAAGTTGAAACAATTCCATTTCTTGTCGCAGGGGAAAATGGCAGTGGATGTACGTGGCCACAGTGGACGGTTGCTACGAGGACTTGGGAAAATAGCAATGCAGTGTTGGGCACTGGCAGGCGCTGCTGTTCTCTCCTGCTTGTTACTCTACTGGGCTTATGGGGGGCTGTTGGCTTTTCTCTTGCTCATTTTCGCCATAACGGGTAAGCAATTTTATTTTTCGTGTGTGTTGACTAAGCAAGGCAAGTAGGCTAGACCTTGTTAAATGACTTTTACTGATAGTAGATATTCTGCTCTTTCAGGAATTCTTTATCACACAGAAGATCATCTCCTATTCCATCCAGAACTTCCGGCCCACTCGAGAGTATTTGTCCCGGTTCCCTCCATGTTTCAGCTGCCGTATGAAAATATTTATGTACGCAGCGGCGATGGGACAATGCTCCACCTTTTTTTTATTCGTCAAGAAGGAGAGCTGGGACCCACAGCCCCTACACTTGTGTTCTTCCACGGAAATGCTGGAAATATGGGACATAGACTGCAAAATATTGTCGGACTGTACCAAAACTTGCAGTGTAATATTCTGATGTTGGAATACCGAGGCTATGGACTCTCTCAAGGCTCACCTAGTGAAGCAGGCTTCTATATGGATGCACGAGCCGCTATCGACTTTCTGGCATCACGTCCGGACATTAACCATCAGGAGGTGGTTGTCTTTGGCAGATCTCTAGGTAAGTACAGTCTGAATGTGTGGAAGCTACCATATTTATTAATATAGATCTAACTTTCCACAGCTTAAAACGGTGGCAGTTCTGGAATTTAAATCTCGCTTAGTAAAGATTCGGGGTTTGAGCATTGAACATTATACGACCATTGTTAGTTGTTACACTCCAAAATAGAGTTTAATGAATTTTACAGTCCTGATGACACAAAATCGTTGGAAAAGATTAATTAGTTCGAATCGAGTTTGTTGAAATCTTCGTAAAAAATAACCCGAGAACGTTCTCTTTTTTTAAAGTTATTACTTATTTCCCATAACACTTGCCTAGTTAGACATTAGGTGGGTAGCCTAAAGGTTACTAATTTTCAAGTATTGCATTACATCCTTTTATCCTTTCGCTCATTCACTCGCACGAGTTGCTACATCAACAGTCTCGGGACAGACACAAGCAATCTGAAGTTGTCGTCTATGCCATTGTCAGTAGGCCTTGTATCGACCGATTGTCTTGCCCTAAACTAACTTGTGTGTTTTTATGTTGTAGGCGGAGCTGTCGCAATCGATTTGGCCTCCCAGCCAGAGTACGCCTCGAAGATTTGGTGCCTTTTGCTGGAAAACACGTTCACAAGTATCCCAGAGATGGCCAAAGTGTTGGTGGGCTGGCGAGTCTTACAATATCTGCCACTGTTTTGTTATAAAAATAAGGTGATTTTTACTTATCAATATCTTATATTAGATAGGGAGGAAGAAGAATGGCTTCCTCAGCCATTCTGCTTCCTCTTCTGCTTAGGGAAAAAACTTATCAATAATGTTTTCAGAAGCTTTACAAAGTTTGATGTAGGCCTATGGAAACAAAATTAATGTTTTTTTATTTCTTAGTCATTTTTTATTAGATCATTCAAATATTGTAGGGCCTAATTATAATAGGATCAATATTTCTTACTAACTTTATTCGATAATCTAGCTTATGTTGATAGATGGCAATCGGCTGGAATATTATGAATTATGATGTAGCGCCCGATAGAATCCAACAGCCAAGATAATCATCAAAAATAACAATCCTACACCCCACTTAGTTTTTAAAACCACATTTAGTTATCAGGGTTATCAATTGTGTGTTTCAGTTCTTGTCTGCCCGCAAGGTTGGTCAGCTGACGACGCCGACGCTGTTCCTGTCTGGTCTCGCCGACACTCTGGTGCCCCCTCGCATGATGGTGGACCTGCACCACTCTTGCACCGGTCACCACAAACAGCTGGTGCAGTTCACAGCGGGCTCACACAACGAGACGTGGACAACGCCCGGCTACTATCACGCCATCGCGACATTCCTCCGAGACGCCAGACTCAGGCGGCCCACACAGGTCGTCAAGTGACCCCGCTCAGACACTCTAGATATGGTTGTGATACGGAAAGGATGAGAATGTGTGTAGTGTATGTAGATGGTTTCTTGAGCTATTTTGGCTTGATGGTTGTAAAGCAGTAATAGGAATTGCTTGCTGCAGAATCGTATATAAAACTGCATCGATGCAAGGTAGCCGGGACGAGTATGTGGAGTCAGTTGGAAACCCCTGGATTGTGTGCTACTTTAGACCGTTGCTTGGCAGTTGGTTCGTACATCCACTCTCACCCGACTGTAGCCAGTTTGTTGGTCCGACAGTTGACGGGTTTCGGCTAGTTACAATCCAAGACGTTCACTACCGAGAGAGAGGTCACTACCGTTGATTTATATAATATGTTGGCGCGTGTGCAACTAAACATGCAATGTTAGTGCGCCTTCCCTTTGAACACATTTTTTGCAAGTCACCACATTGTAACGTACTATCCATCTCGCAACGTTGCCACATTGTAACGTACTATCCATCTTGCAACGTTGCCACGTTGTAACGTACTATCCATCTCGCAACGTTGCCACATTGTAACATACTATCCATCTCGCAATGTTGCCACATAGTAACGTACTATCCATCTCGCAATGTTACCACATTGTAACGTACTATCCATCACGCAACGTTGCCACATCTTCTGCTTCTCGGACGATATCCGAGCAATGGTCGAGCCGGGTTAAGTGAACTAATGATACCTAGGATAATAATTACACGAGGATCTGCGGAGAAGCAAACTATTCGCCAACCACCATGGAAAGTCTGGCAAATGATAAGTTAAGACCCGTCCTTTAAAATGTACAGCTTCTATAACACTAGGGTGCACTTGGAAACCATTCAAGTTTATATTGTAAGCAAGTTATCAATACTGGTTAAGTGAAAAGTTAGGGTTTTGCTAGATGTGGCTGGACTCTCGTATTTCTTTGCCGATGTAGTTTTCATTGTTGGTCGCATATTTCCATGACTGAAGTTTTGCTGCATTGTGCACAAGTAAATCGTATATCTTAATATTTGCTTGTGAGATCTTGAATGGCGCAATCATTGTTATAGTGTCTCGCTGCCAGATGATGCAATACTCCGCGCTGCAGATGTTTACAAGAAGAGGTGCACATCTCTCTGCTCATAGTCATGGATGTCTAGCATGAAGCAATATTTCTTTGATACCTATTTCTAAAATTTTACTAAATCACATTTTTAATTTATTTATGAGAATAATTGTTAAAATTAATTCATTGACAAAGTTATAAAAATTAAAAATTTAAATATGTTCTACAAAAGAGCTTAGTTTTCCAATACTCGACACTAACTCAATGGATTTGAAATGTTACACAGTTGTAGGTTGAAGGAAATTATTTCCGCTATGTTAGCGTTATTTCTGGAGTAAGGATTATTGGAGGCTAACAGATAATATTTCCTGACTTGGGCAGCCAACCTCAGTAGGGACTAGGGAGTATTCCTGATGTTTTGCATCTATTACACCACTAAATTAGTTAGGCTACCACATTCTGAATACAAAAATATTTCATATTTTAGTAAATATTTTAAATTAAGCTGACATATACTGTGGTGGGTAAAACAGGGCCTGTGAGTAACATCAATGAGGCCATCGTACAAAGATCGATAAAATGTCTCTTCTATGATAACCGTCTCACTCATCGAATATATTTAAACCACAGTTTGGTTCTACATGCATGTGAATTAATTTTCAACATTTATTTTGACTGGAGGGTTAATTATTTATAATATTATATCATAATT
Organism: Isoperla grammatica; assembly: GCA_945910005.1. NCBI lineage: Eukaryota > Metazoa > Arthropoda > Insecta > Plecoptera > Perlodidae > Isoperla > Isoperla grammatica. The sequence goes on from OX246739.1 coordinate 2,551,780, forward strand.
AATTTCAGTGTGCATAATAATAATTGCATAATTATTATGCAATCGAAATAAATTTTCTGAAGAGGTGAATGGGTTTGTATCGATGATTGTGTAGTACATAGTCGCGAACAAGACTGTGAGTACCGCATCCCCTTCATAAACATTGCTGTTAACAAACTCAAGATGTACCTAATGAGTAATGACACAAGCTTTTTCACAATATTAGCATGTGAAAGAAAGAAAATTTAACTTGCTCCACATTCATTATAAAAAGCGAATTGATATTTTAAAATAAAAAAAGTATGTTGCCTGCTGGTGTTTGAACATGGAGTCTACCTATTTTAAACAATCTTGCCAATATGGGGAATATTTCCTATTCTCGACATTGTGAAGTGGAAGGCAATGAAGTGACAGCGTATTTATTACATCACTCTGCCCTTGTGTGGCTCACTTGCACTATATTTGCTACAACATCACTACGGACCCTCTCTATTGATCTGTGTAACTTCATTAGTAAGCCTGTATTTAAATATTGTATCAACTGAAACGGTAGACTAGTTGAGTGTGAACAAGTTCTGTTAATAGTTCACCCAATACTATTAGTCCTGCTTTAGAAAGTTCAGGCTTCAGTAGCCACTGGTAATGCTATCTTGTTTGTACTCGTACCTTCAAATGCTATGTTGATTAAATTGTACAGTTTATACTTGCAGTTGCTACATTCAAGCCACAATCACATTGTCCCAATATTAGGACCAAACCAACCCAGACTGGTCCTAAGTTTTGGTAAATCATGTCACTCAGTTTTATAATGAATGATAGCCACCACACAAAGGAGGTATTTGATTGACCCTACAGTACTTTAATTAGTACTGCTGTATTTATTTATTGTAGACTACGTGTTTTTATTCCCATGTTCAATCTTAAGTTGGGTTATGGCTATCATTCTTTTAATTTATATACATACTACAAATAATTTTGTTTGTTACACAAGTATGATTACAATTGTAAGCAATGTACAGGTACACCAATAAACACCAACCTTATATAAGTGAGCATTATCTATTTGGACAATATTTTAATTTTATATTAGGTTTTCTATTAAATTTTTATTCTTTTTATATAGGGGAGATAGGCCTAAAGTGCATTTAGAAATGTATACATAATGTTAATGTGTAGGCCTATTGAATTGTTAGTGATTTTGATGTTTTATTATTTGTTAATATTTGGTAAAAAACTAAAAATGTAAAGTTTTTTTGTGTATTACACTCCGCATGTACACGAGTCCAAAAAAGGAGATGGGATGACTAAACCAATAAATTTACCTGCATACATCTATTACACTAAAATATAGTGTACATTTTTTGTTATTTTGATGTTAATCTGTTACGAAAATGGTTTGAAAATAATTATTGTCTATTATTAATTTTTGTACAAAAACATATTGTGATTGTGCAAATGATTTTAACAGATCAACATGTTAATGTTGCATACATTCACAGGTTTAGGGGGGCCTTGCAGTTGCCACCACTGTAGAACAATGAATTTGGCCCAAGAAATTTACAATTCAGCTTTTAACTAGGAATTGCTGACAGTCATGATAATACTTAATTAGTAATTACCTTCTTCAGTAAAACTTATTTATAACAAACTCATCCATTGAATAAACTGTTTTTAAAGTCTCATCTTATGCATGGGATTGTACCATCCTTATTTTGGTCCTCGAGACTTTGTTATATAGAGTTTTCACTCTATAGTAGTATTTTGTTCGAAGAGAAAAGAGCCTAAAAAATGTTGATGAGCAATTGAACATAATAATTGTTCTTTCATTTATTTATGTCTGTCTGCATAAGACATCCCTTACGATGCTATGTTACCATGTTCAGTTTTAGGTAGGTAGGTTTTATGTTTATTATCTATTTACATCATTCATTTATAATTGAGATGTTTAGAACAAGATCGATGGAAGATTATATGAAACTTAGCTAAAAAGAGTGGACTATTAATGGTATCATTTACATCCCTTATATACTAATGATGGTGTTATCTGTAATGCTTCAAATTTTGTTATTCAAGTTACATCTTTTTGTAGTACATACACAATGGTTTTAAATACAGTACATTGTTAGAGCCAATTCACACAAATGACCAATGACTATTGACTATTGATTAAGCGATTTGAACCATAGGCGATACGTGCTGACGTTCACACAACTTTACTTTTGACTTTTGACTATTGACTATTGACTAACGAATTGAAAATATCTCAATTCCTTGGTCAAGTCTTAGTCACAGCCAATCAGTGTGCAGAACTCTCTCTCTCACAGCCAATGAAAGGAGTCGTTAGTTTTGTGGCTTGACTAAGAAATGATCACGGTGTCGGTGGGGTTTTAGTCAATAGTCAATATTCACTAGTCATTTGTGTGGACGCGGCTGTAAAGAAGTAAAACAAAGAATCAATTGTGTGCACGTGTCTAATTAAATGTAGGCCTACATCGGTGGTGGCAGTTAAGTAAAGGTCAGTTTACACACTTTGCTGAGATTTAAGTGTTAACAAAGTTGAATGAAACCAGTAGCATCATGGCATTCACATTACTTCCTAAGTTTTTATTATTTAAGAGCTAAGGAAACCAGAACAACTTGTTAGCTCTTATTCCTAAAATTCTTAGGCAATGAGAGGTGACCTTATATAAATCCAGCCAATGGTAGCAATCCTAAGTAAAACAGTTAGGAAAATACATGGCTTAGGCTAGGGACAAAATAATTAATCTTAATCATAGCAAAGTGTGAAAACCGACCTTTACATAAAAGAACATATTTTGCATATGCATTTGTTTTAATTTTAGATTGTATTTAAATGAAATAACATAAAAAAAGGCATTAGTGGATTTCAATTTTTAAACAATAAAATATTTGATTTTGATGTCATTGAATATTCCTAATCTACAGCAAAGATAAATAGCTACAACTACAACCTCTATGTAGCACATTATCACGTATCTGAACTAGCGTAGATCATTGTCTAAGGCCCGGTATTATGACAGCCCGCTTAATATTTAGTCCACAGAGTGAACAAGTCTTCTCCATACTAAATATTTAGCGGCCCATCAAAATACCGAGCTAAAGTCAACTATGGGAACATCAGGCTCTCTCATAGTGTCACATCTGTAGGTCTGACTTTTTTAATTGTACAATAAATATGTTTTTATAGCTTGCACTAGTCTAAAGCATTTTCTTTATTGACCAATGTTGACTATCATATACCATGGTATCCTCTAGTTCTTTGTTCCCTAATGTTCTCCTTCCTCAAATCCAATTGGACCCTCCAAAGTCTCTTGGGGTGAAAATACCTGCTGGCCTTGAATGGAGGTTCTGTGTCATGGATCAGCGTCTACACCCATGAGGAAGGTTGCTGCAAAAGCTACTGTGCTGATAACTTCGAGTGAATCAAATACAAAGCGGAGTGGAGTTACGTTGAGTTACATTGAGAGCAGTGTGTTATCTACCTGTGTAAGTGTTCTAGTCTCTCTGGGCGGCATGGCGAGGGCGTATGCAGTATTGTCGTCGCTTAGCATGATTGTGGTCTGGGGTTCGAGACCCATCATTGCCACTCTTTTTTTCCACCTTATACAGGCGCCCAAATTTTCAAAAAACCTCACAGAAAGGCAGAATCGGAGAATTTTGAAATTTTTATTTTTTTTTTATTTTTAAAAAAATACGAAACATATCAAGAGAGCGATGAATAAGAAGGAATTGACCACCAAAAAGTTATATCTCAAACCGTTGTACCGTAAAAAAATAAAAACCTCAAAAAATCTACTATTTTGGTTACCTTAAGTTGGCGTCGCCTCACCAAGACCTGTGCAAACCGACGCTACCGACGCTCATACTACGTCACCAAGGATTCTTACTGACCTTAAGTTCGACGCTACGACTAACTAGGTACCACTGTTCATCCACAATCGGTACCGAAAGTGGAACTTGACAAGAAAATCTTTGAAATTTCGGCGACGCCTGACGTCGTTCACAACAAACATAGCGAGGCAATTATTTTTTTCGAAGTAGACAATTTTTAGATCTACCTAGAAAATTAACTTTAAGATCGCCCAAACAAACAGTATAGACGTAAAGAATATTATTCTAAAAAACAGAGTGCATTTGAGCACGTCTTTGACGACGCGTAGCGTCTCTTGTTAAAGGGTTAAGACAATAATTATTAGAGTTTCTCCATTGGACATTCTTACTCTATACATGAAACATGTTAATGTTTGCCTTGCATTATAACGGTAAGCCGAGGAAACATGTTTTAATGTTGGCTGTTCAGTGTGATGTTCCCAACGTGGGTCCCAAAACTACGGTTTCTGTGGATGTGTATCAGGAGTTCAGACGGCTATAGGAGGTTATAGTGATGTTCCCAACGTCAAGTCTTGAAAGTCCCAAAACTGCGTTTTCTGAGGATGTGTATCAGGAGTTCAGACGGCTATAGGAGGTTATGAATAAGCTATCTGAATACCCCAAACAATGCACAACATTGAGAGCAGTATGTCTTGTATCTGTGTAAGCGCTGGAAGTATCATCGTGTACTATGGCGTATGCAGTAGCGTCGTCGATTACCATGCTTGAGGTCTGGGGTTCGAGACCCGTCACCGCCAATCTTTTTTTTCATCCATATTCACACAGTTATATCAATACATCAATGTGCATGGAGCCGCTTCAGACACGGTTTATTTTTTAACAGTCAAATTGCTCGTTTTGGCCGAAAACGCGTGCGGTTTTGCATTCACGTGGTCAACATCTATCGAATGCAATTTTAAACTGACAAGGTGTAGAAACTGGATTTTTGGACTTAGAAAAAAAAAACGGCTTCAATTTTTTTTTTCGTTTTTCAGAGTTTTTATCATCAGAGCGTATTCTTGGATATATATATATTATTAATCCAACGAGACCCTCAGTTCGTAAATCCATCAATATTTGGAGTTACAATTACAATAAGAAGGTATTGAGATACATACATGCATTCATTGACAGCCGTACAATATGTACCAGTCTAAAGGCTCCAACTTCCATCCTGTGGCGTGGCGTAGGCAGTAGCGACGCCGACTAGTGTTTTCGCGGTCCGGGGTTCGAGACCCGTCTCCGGCAAACTTTTTTTCTTCCATATTCAGAGCAGAATAGTTGAGAAGGGTTTTCTAAGGGGAAATTTTTTTTTCAAGCGCTCGTAGCTAAAATACGGGTAGTCCAAATTTGTTTTTTTATTTTTTTTATTTTTTTTGCGTTAATTATCTAAGCATCCTGAAAACGAAAATATGCTAGGGGTCATACTAACAGAGATACAGGCGCCCAAAATTTCAAATTTTGTCTCAGAAGAGCACAATCGGAGACTTTTGAAATTTTTAATTTTTTTTATTTAAAAAAAAATACGAAACATATCAAGAAAGCGATGAATAAGAAGGAACTGACAACCAAAAAATTCTATCTCAAACCGTTTACCCGTAAAAAAATGAAAACCTCAAAAAATCTACTATTTTGGTTACCTGAAGTTGGCGTCGCCTCACCACGACCTGTGCAAACCGACGCTACCGACGCTCATACTACGTCACCAAGGATTCTTACTGACCTTAAATTCGACGTTACGTCTAACTAGGTACCACCGTTCTTCCACAATCGGTACCGAAAGTGGAACGTGACGAGAAAACCTTTGAAATTTCGGTGACGCCTGACGTCGTTCACAACAAACATAGGTATACACGTTGATTTTTTTCGAAGTAGAAAATTATCAGTTCTACCTTGAGTATTAACTCCAAGATTTCCCAAGTAAACAATATAGCTGTAAAAAATTAAAAACTCAAAAACGCAGTGTATTTTAGCACGTTTTTGACACTGCGTAGCGTCACGGATTAAAGGGTTAGGACAATAATGTCTACACTTTCTTAATTGTCCATTCTCAGTGTACTTATTAAACATGTTTTGGTTTGCCTATGATCCATGGTTAGCCCAGGAATCATGTTTTAATGTTGGCTGTCCAGTGATGTTCCCAACGTGAATTTACTAAGTCTTAAAAGTCCCAAAACTGCGTTTTCTGTGGATGTGTATCAGGAGTTCAGACGGCTATAGGAGGTTATGATATAAGCTATCTGAATACCCCAAACAATGCACAACATTGAGAGCAGTATGTCTTGTACCTGTGTAAGCGCTGGAAGTATCATCGTGTTCTATGGCGTATGCAGTAGCGTCGTCGGTTACCATGCTTGAGGTCTGGGGTTCGAGACCCGTCACCGCCACTCTTTTTTTTCATCCATATTTACACAGTTATCAATGTGCATGAGCCGCTTCAGACACGGTTTATTTTTTAACGGTCAAATTGCTCGTTTTTGCCGAAAACGCGTGCGGTATGCATTCACGTGTTCAACATCTATCGGATGCAATTTTAAACTGACAAGGTGTATAAACTGGATTTTTGGACTTAGAAAACAAAAAGGCTTCAATTTTTTTTTTCGTCTTTCAGAGTTTTTATCATCAGATCGTATTCTTGGATATATTATTAATCCAACGAGACCCTCAGTTCGTAAATCCATCAATATTTGGAGTTACAATCACAATAAGCAGGTATCGAGATACATACATATGCATTCATTGAGAGCAGTACAATATGTACCAGTCTAAGCGCTCCAATTTCCATCCTGTGGCGTGGCGTAGGCAGTAGCGACGCCGACTAGTGTTTTCGCGGTCCGGGGTTCGAGACCCGTCTCCGGCAAACTTTTTTTCTTCCATATTCAGAGCAGAATAGTTGAGAAGGGTTTACTAAGGGGAATTTTTTTTTTTAAGCGCTCGTAGCTAAAATACGGGTAGTCCAAATTTGTTTTTTTATTTTTTTTATTTTTTTTGCGTAAATTATCTAGACATCCTGAAAACGAAAATATGCTGGGGGTCATACTAACAGAGATACAGGCGCCCAAAATTTCAAATTTTGTCTCAGAAAAGCACAATCTGAGACTTTTGAAATTTTTGATTTTTTTAATTTTTAAAAAAATACGAAACATATCAAGAGAGCGATGAATAAGAAGGAACTGACAACCAAAAAATTCTATCTTAAACCGTTTACCCGTAAAAAAATGAAAACCTCAAAAAATCTGCTATTTTGGTTACCTGAAGTTGGCGTCGCCTCACCACGACCTGTGCAAACCGACGCTACCGACGCTCATACTACGTCACCAAGGATTCTTACTGACCTTAAATTCGACGTTACGTCTAACTAGGTACCACCGTTCATCCACAATCGGTACCGAAAGTGGAACGTGACGAGAAAACCTTTGACTTTCGGCGACGCCTGACGTCGTTCACAACAAACATAGGTACACGTTGATTTTTTTCGAAGTAGAAAATTATCAGTTCTACCTTGAGTATTAACTCCAAGATTTCCCAAGTAAACAATATAGCTGTAAAAAATTAAAAACTCAAAAACGCAGTGTATTTTAGCACGTTTTTGACACTGCGTAGCGTCACGGATTAAAGGGTAAGGACAATAATGTCTACACTTTCTTAATTGTCCATTCTCAGTGTACTTATTAAACATGTTTTGGTTTGCCTATGATCCATGGTTAGCCCAGGAATCATGTTTTAATGTTGGCTGTCCAGTGATGTTCCCAACGTGAATTTACTAAGTCTTAAAAGTCCCAAAACTGCGTTTTCTGTGGATGTGTATCAGGAGTTCAGACGGCTATAGGAGGTTATGATATAAGCTATCTGAATACCCCAAACAATGCACAACATTGAGAGCAGTATGTCTTGTACCTGTGTAAGCGCTGGAAGTATCATCGTGTTCTATGGCGTATGCAGTAGCGTCGTCGGTTACCATGCTTGAGGTCTGGGGTTCGAGACCCGTCACCGCCACTCTTATTTTTCATCCATATTTACACAGTTATATCAATGTGCATGAGCCGCTTCAGACACGGTTTATTTTTTAACGGTCAAATTGCTCGTTTTTGCCGAAAACGCGTGCGGTATGCATTCACGTGTTCAACATCTATCGGATGCAATTTTAAACTGACAAGGTGTATAAACTGGATTTTTGGACTTAGAAAACAAAAAGGCTTCAATTTTTTTTTTCGTCTTTCAGAGTTTTTATCATCAGATCGTATTCTTGGATATATTATTAATCCAACGAGACCCTCAGTTCGTAAATCCATCAATATTTGGAGTTACAATCACAATAAGCAGGTATCGAGATACATACATATGCATTCATTGAGAGCAGTACAATATGTACCAGTCTAAGCGCTCCAACTCCCATCCTGTGGCGCGGCGTAGGCAGTAGCGACGCCGACTAGTGTTTTCGCGGTCCGGGGTTCGAGACCCGTCTCCGGCAAACTTTTTTTCTTCCATATTCAGAGCAGAATAGTTGAGAAGGGTTTACTAAGGGGAATTTTTTTTTTTAAGCGCTCGTAGCTAAAATACGGGTAGTCCAATTTTGTTTTTTTATTTTTTTTATTTTTTTTGCGTAAATTATCTAGACATCCTGAAAACGAAAATATGCTGGGGGTCATACTAACAGAGATACAGGCGCCCAAAATTTCAAATTTTGTCTCAGAAAAGCACAATCTGAGACTTTTGAAATTTTTGATTTTTTTAATTTTTAAAAAAATACGAAACATATCAAGAGAGCGATGAATAAGAAGGAACTGACAACCAAAAAATTCTATCTTAAACCGTTTACCCGTAAAAAAATGAAAACCTCAAAAAATCTGCTATTTTGGTTACCTGAAGTTGGCGTCGCCTCACCACGACCTGTGCAAACCGACGCTACCGACGCTCATACTTCGTCACCAAGGATTCTTACTGACCTTAAATTCGACGCTACGTCTAACTAGGTACCACCGTTCTTCCACAATCGGTACCGAAAGTGGAACGTGACGAGAAAACCTTTGAAATTTCGGCGACGCCTGACGTCGTTCACAACAAACATAGCGAGGCAATTATTTTTTTCGAAGTAGACAATTTTTAGATCTACCTCGGGAATTATTTTTAAGATCGCCCAAATAAACAGTATAGCCGTAAAGAATATTATTCTAAAAAACAGAGTGTATTTGAGCACGTCTTTGACGACGCGTAGCGTCTCTTGTTAAAGGGTTAAGACAATAATGATTAGAGTTTCTCCATTGGACATTCTTACTCTATACATGAAACATGTTAATGTTTGCCTTGCATTAACGGTTAGCCGAGGAAACATGTTTTTATGTTGGCGTGATGAGGAGCTATCTGAATACAACGAGCTATGCCATACATTAGAGAGCAGTATCTTATACCAGTGTATAAGCAATTCGACTTCCATTGGGGGTTAGGCGGACGCAGAACGTCGGCGCTCCGAACACTTGAGGTCTGGGGTTCGAGACCCGGTACATCCACTTTTTTTTTGTTCCACCATTTTCACGCATTTACATCATGCATCAACGTGCATGGACACGGTTTATTTTTTTACTGAAAAACGGCTTGTTGTATCAATCAATACGATCTGATGATAAAAAGTCCGAAAATTTAAAAAACTTTGAAGCCGTTTTTTTTTTTACAATTTTCGGAGTTAATATCTTCAGATCGTATTCTTGGATATTTTTAAAATCCAATGAGACCCTCTGTTCGTAAATCCATCTATGTTAGGTGTTACAAATACAATAAGAATGAATCGAGACACATATACATGCATTCATTGAGAGCTGTGTGTTATCTATACCAGTCTAAGGGGTCCAACTTCCATCGAGTTGCACGGCGTACGCGGTAGCGTCGTCGACTTGTGTTTTCGCGGTCCGGAGTTCGAGACCCGTAGCCGGCAGTCTTTTTTCTTCACTATTTAGACAAGCAAAGTTGAGAAGGGTTTACTAAGGGGAAATTTTTTTTTCAAGCGCTCGTAGCTACCATACGGGTAGTCCAAATTTGTTTCTGTATTTTTTTTTATTTTTTTTGCGTTAATTATCTAGACATCCTGAAAACGAAAACATGCTGGGATTCATACTAACAGAGATACAGGCGCCCAAAATTTCAAAAAACCTCACAGAAAGGCAGAATCGGAGAAATTTGAAATTTTTATTTTTTTTTATTTTTTTAAAAATACTAAACATATCAAGAGAGCGATGAATGAGAAGGAATTGACAACCAAAAAATTCTATCTCAAACCGTTTACCCGTAAAAAAATAAAAACCTCAAAAAATCTACTATTTTGGTTACCTGAAGTGTGCGTCGCCTCACCACGACCTGTGCAAACCGACGCTACCGACGCTCATACTACGTCACCAAGGATTCTTACTGACCTTAAGTTCGACGCTACGACTTACTAGGTACCACTGTTCATCCACAATCGGTACCGAAAGTGGCACTTGACAAGAAAATCTTTGAAATTTCGGCGACGCCTGACGTCGTTCACAACAAACATAGCGAGGCACTGATTTTTTTCAAAGTAGACAATTTCTAGATCTACATCGGGAATTAACTTTAAGATCGCTGGAATAAACAATATAGCCGTAAAGAACATAATTCTAAAAAACATAGTGTATTTCAGCACGTCTTTGACGACGCGTAGCGTCTCTTGATGAAGGGTTAAGACAATAATTATTAGAGTTTCTCCATTGGACATTCTTACTCTATACATGAAACATGTTAATGTTTGCCTTGCATTAACAGTTAGCCGATGAAACATGTTTTAATGTTGGCGTGATGACGAGCTATCTGAATACAATAAGCTATGCCATACATTGAGAGCAGTGTGTTATGTACCAGTGTAAGCAACAATTGTTCCATCGTGTGGCATGGCGTACGTAGTAGCGTCGTCGACTAGTGTTTTCGCGGTCCGGGGTTCGAAACCCGTAACCGGTCGTCTTTTTTTTCTTCCATATTTAGACAAGTTGGTGAGGGTTTACTATAAGGGTAAATTTTTTTTTTAAGCGCTCGTAGCAAAAAAACGTGTGGCCCAAATTTGTTTCTGTAATTTTTTATTTTTTTTTTGCGTTAATTATCTAGACATGGAAACGAAAATATGCTGGGGGTCATACTAACAGAGATACAGGCGCCAAAAATTTAAAAAAAAACTCACAGAAAGCAGAATCGGGGAATTTTTTTTTTTTTTAAATACGAAACATATCAAGAGAGCGATAAATAAGAAGGAATTGACATTCAAAAATTTTTATCTCAAACCGTTTACCTGTAAAAAAAAAAACCTAAACAAATCTACTATTTTGGTTACCTTAAGTTGGCGTCGCCTCACCACGACCTGTGCAAACCGACGCTACCGACGCTCATACTACGTCACCAAGGATTCTTACTGACCTTAAGTTCGACGCTACGACTAACTAGGTACCACCGTTCATCCTCAATCGGTACCGAAAGTGGAACTTGACAAGAAAATCTTTGAAATTCCAAAGAAGCCTGACGATCCGTTCACAACAAACATAGCGAGGCGATGATTTTTTCAAAGTAGACAATTTTCAGATCTACCTCGGGAATTAGCTTTAAGATCCCCCAAATAAACAATATAGCCGTAAAGAATATAATTCTTAAAAACAGAGTGTATTTGAGCACGTCTTTGATGACGTTTATCGGCTCTTTTTAAAGGGTTAAGTAAATTGTGAATACAGGTTCTCTATTGGACACTCCTAGTGTACACAAGAAACATGTTTTGGTTTGCCTTTCATTAACGGTTAGCTGAGGAAACATGTTTTTAATGTTTTATGTTTTTTAGTTGGGGTTTTCACAACGTGAACTTGTCCCATTTTCACAGGCAAAACGTGCTCGTTCTGCAGAGGTTTGTATTAGGAGTTTAGATGGCTGTTGGAGGTTATTATATGAGCTATCTGAATTGTCCATTCATAGGTTGCACGTACGTCACATCTTTGTGCGTGGCGGTTACATTTGTGATCAAACTTTGACGTTGCCATGGAGAAACAATTGAAGGCTGTTTTGGTAGAACACATAAAAACTTAAAGTTCTGCAAAATTCTGCCCGTTCTTCACGTGAAATTGGTATGTGTGGTACTGTTTTTATTTTTTTATCACTTATGTTTACATTTTAAATTCTAAATTAGGTATATTTATTAAATTTGAATAGTATTTACCAATGATCTAGGATTGGTCCTCATCAATTTTGTCGCAATCATGGCCGCTGTGAAGGCACGTGGGAACTATGAATTATTTATGGTGTCTTATCTCTATACCACAATGGTCTACAATTCAGGTAAGCTGTTGGGGTTTTTCCTTCTACCTTTCATGTATATATATTTGATTTCTTAGATTTTGCTGATTGCAAAATGTATAGTACGTTGGATTGGGTTTACCGTTAAAATGTTTTCGTACTATATATATATATATATACATATTTGTTCTCAAGTTTTCGCGGACATATGTGTACATATTGCAATTCTCTGGGCTTGTTGCCACGTATAATTTACTAAAGGAGGCACTGTTACCCTTCCCTTCCTGACGTTTCGGGAGTCACATCTCCCATCCTCAGAGGCCCTCACTCGACAATGTGCATCTCGAACTTCGTAGCCACTAACTTACTGGTTCAGTCGTTGTATATCATACATATTAATGTGGCCCGAGTTATTCTTACCTGAATTGTAGACCGTTGGGTCTACAATTCAGGCAAGGTATAGAGATAAAATACAACATATATAATGGACAATACAGGTTTTCCAAGTTTTCCATCGGAAAACTTGTGTCGACCATTAAATAAGTTGTCTTTTCTGTTATCTCTATACCTCAACAGTCTACAATTCAGGTAAGCTGTTGGGGTCTATCCTCTTACCTATCATATTACTAGCCTTTTGGCCCAGAGCTCTCTAATCCAGTATGTATGTACCTATATATATACCGTATTTACCCGTATAGAAGACTATGTACTACAGTAATGATGACATTGGGTACCCGACTCCTACCCGACTCCATTTTCTAGGAGTTGACTCCTTCATCGCCATCCACAACCAAAACTCTTCTGTTTGTGAACCATAATCTAGATTATGCAAAGTTATTATCTACACAACCCTAATCATAATAGTAAATACTAAATAGTAATCCTTCCTAGTTCCTAATATTACAAATCAGTAATAAATAAACAATAAAGAATTGTACTTCAAAACTGCCAAATCACTTTCTTTTGCTCCCGCCTGGAACACAAGCAGCCCACCGAGGGTGTTGCAACGTTGGTTAAAATTAATCGCTTTTACTTTATCTTTTTGTCGTTCGAGGAGTCGACTCCTACCCGACTCCTAAGGTTCAGGAGTCGACTCCAATATTTACTACCTGATGTCATCACTACTATGTACCTTGAATTTAAGACGACCCCCTATTTTCAAGAATTTTAAACTGGAAAAAATCATATTCATATGCATAATCTTAACACGCCAATGTAAGACCCCCGATATTTTGGTTATACAAAATGGAAATAATTATAGTCTTAGATTCAGGTAAATACAGTATATCATAAGGTTTCTTAAAGGTTCGCTGAATGCCAACGAAATTTTCAGAAAGGATTTTCAAGATTTTTTGGAACTTGGTACAGTAGTTACATAAACAGGTACATATTGGTGTCAAGGTGAGCCAGAGATAAAACAACTATGTTCAAGTCAAACCTACATCATAATATGTATATTTGTTTAAGTTTATTGTACAAACATCCATACGGAAAAGTACGACACATTTAAAAAGGAAAACTCGTTTGCCTGTACAAAATGCATTCATCAATCATTGTACAATTATTTACTGTATAACAAACAAGCAAATCATTTATTAACAATGCATTTACTTTATTGAAATCAGTTTGTTTAAAAAATAACAATATAAGTTAAAACTTGCATGTTATATCTCGGATTTCAACAGATCTAACAACCATTTGTTCGTAAAAAAAATCTTTCATATTTTATTAACTTATCGTACTCTGCTTTGAACAAAATGCTGCAAGTAGTCCTTACATGTTAAAATTAACACTGAGCAAATATCTCACCATGGTCAACCTTAACAGGAAAATAGTTATGCCCAACATTATAAGAAATGAAATAAGACTTTTAAGAAAAGTAGTTAAAGAAAGTTCGTTGTTTGAAAGAGCGAGCAGAGTCACAGAAGTCAAATGAAGAAAGCCCCCCTCCCCCCTCCCCAGTTCAACCATAAATAGTGTACACTTTAACACTAGCTCTTAAATCTTAATATTATATTATGTTCATCTTTTAATCTTTGGAGTTTACAAAATATCTTATATTTTTCTCTCTAATATTAGTATGTGTTCCACACTCAAATCCTACTTAATATACATACAAAGACTAGCATTAAGAATAATATATAGTAGTTATTTATAATTAGTACAGTACCTATTGAGTCTATGAGCCATGACTGTTCTAGTGCTGTGTACAATGATTGGAGGATTTTAGACCTACCAGCAGACACGTCATTGTCTCACTTGTGTAACCGACAAACCGGCAATCTCTGGTCCCGGTTGCTCGTATGTCTTTTAGTAAACATCGGTCGCAATCGACAAACACTTTTTATCTTCATTGTGAAAATGTAAATCAGCATCGACCATTCCGGTTGTATTTATGTATCACAGGTGACGTAGGAGGGGAATGAAATAGGTATTTTGTCATTTGGCTTGCAAGTACTTCCCTTTCAACAATGAAAAGTGTATTGATAAACTTGCAACCAAATCGATAACGTTTGAAACCGGTTTTAAAGTAAAGCTTCCAAAAAGCGCCATCAGATTAGCGTCATTGTCTTTGGCCTCCCACAAATTATTTTTTCCCTATTTCAAGACGTCGGAAACTCGAGAATCTTTGCCGAGAAAGTAATCAAATCGTGGGCTAACATTCCGTCCAAAACAATAAAGGTAGCAATAACCATAACGCCGCCGTGTCGGACTTATCTGTGCACCGCGTTGATCACGTCTCGCACGGTGTTTCGAACGTCGTCGAACAGCCCGGAGTTGTCCGCTGTGTTCCGAGCGCTCGCGGACCGAAGCTGCTGCGCCTGGGACTCTAGCCTGGTGAGCAGCTCTCGGAACTGGAACCTCGTGTGAGGCGGAACGATGCGCTCCGCGTAATTCACGCACGACGAGTGGAACAGTCCGACTTTGTCCGAGAGCTGGAGCCAGGCGGACGTGGAGACTCCCGGGGCCGAGCGGAGGGAAGAGAGGCTCGTCTCCAAGGCTTGCGATATCTCGAGTAGATCCTCCCTGCGAGGGGTGGTGTCGGCGTGGCCCGGGGTCGCGTAGATGGGCTTGCAGGGGGGCAGGCTGGGCTTGACGGCCTTGACGGGAGGCTTGGTGGGTATCGCAGGCTTCTCGTCCTGTGGGGGCCACACTCTCCTGTCGCTCCTCGGCTTGCTCTCCTCCGGAGACCCGCCCTGCTCCAGCTTTGGGCTGGTCTGTCCTATCGACTCCCCAGAGTTCTCCTTATTCTCCCACATTTTCTTTAAACTACTAATACTTCCAGTACTCTTTCTCTTATCTTCTCCGTCCACCTCTTCTTGATGGTCAACGTCTACACTTATACTAATTTTACTCCTCTCTTCCTCCCCCTCCTCACACTCCGCCTTCTTTTCGACTGCGCCGTCAACCTTCCTCAGCCTGGACTTGAAGTCTATGATGGGACCAGGTCGGTCTTCCTCCTCCCTCCCCGACCTCCGGGCTGACGAGGGTTCGTACTTCTTGAGCTGCGCCTTGAACCCTTCCACCGAGCCCACGATCTCCGTCTTGGCCTTGCGCTCCTGGCAGCCCCCACCCCCGTCTGCCAGCAACTCTGCCAGCAGCCGTGCAGCGGGGTCTGGGGGCGGCCCGGCTGGGGGAGGGGGCTCCTGGGGGCTTTCTCGCCGTCCCAGCTTCCGGTCCGCTCGCTCTCTGATCTCTGCCACCAGCTTCAGCTCCAGCATCTCCTTGGACCCTCCATACGGGCGCCTCTCTTCGGGGGCGGGGGCGGGGGCAGGAGCGGGGGTGGGGGTGGGGGCGGGGGTGGGGGCCTCCTCGCCACTCTCGGGGGACGCTGGAGCCTCACCGGACGGGGACCGGGGGCCGCGGTGTCTCAGGCTCACGCCAAACCGGGAACTGGCCTCCTCCACCGAGGGGCGGGTGTTGCTCACATCCTCCTCCGTGTCTGGGGGTGGGTCTGAGCCGGGGGCGGCGCTGGGCTTGTGGGTGGGGCGGGGGGAGGCGGTGGACCGGAGGCGACGGCGCTCGGGGCTGGGGGAGGCTACGGGAGGGGGTGGGTCGGGGTCCTCGGGGGGAGGGGGCAGGTCTGCGGGGGGAGGGGGGAACTCCAGGTCTGCCAGCGTGGGGGGGAGAGCGCGGGACGGACTCCCCCCACGGAACGTGTTGCGCACGGAGCGAAACGTGCGCAGACTGCCTCCGCTCTCTGCGCTGTGGTTGCGGGACATGCCGGGCCGCGCACGCTGGAACTTGTTGGCGGTGGGGGAGGAGGGGGGAGGGGGGTGGCCCAGCGCCCCCACCACCCCCCCAGATGAGTTGCTTCGGATCATCTGAGGCTGCGTCCTGATGTTGGTTCGCGGGGACCCAGACCGATGAGGGGGCAGATCAGTCACTGAAGAGGCTGTGGGAACTTCTTCGCAAGCTTCTACGCCTTCTCCAGTCATCTCCACTTCAGAGCCTGACGTCAGGCCACTCTGCCTCAGGGATTCCAAATAAGCTCCAATTCTGGCACCTTTTGGTAATGTCCCATACCGATTGATGGCACGTTTTACATTTTGAACTTCCAATGCAGCTACTTGGACAATCTGAATCATAAGAATTAAAATTATATTAATTTTACAAAGTCTACTGACTATGTGAACCCTATACGGGGATTGTATCGCTATGCCCGGTAGCACTTAGCCTATTACATTAAAACAAGTTGTGAGTATGTTTGACCGAGTTCTACCCTTCTTACTCATGTTTACAAATTACTTCAAAACCTTCTTAACCTCCCAGGCATGTACAACACCTTAAGGCGTCCTCCTCCGCGCGGTGGCCAAGCCTGTGAGACGTCCCACACATTCAGGCTCAAATAGAGCACGTTTCCACTTGGTTCATAGAGTTGATACTTGCAGCAGCACTCCTCAGGGGGGTTTTCTTGTTGCTAGATTGCACGCGGGACTGAAAGAACACTCGCAAACTATGCCAAGTGGTACACATAGGTTTTTGTTGCGTTGCACACGGGAGCATGACGCAACGGGAGGGGACAATAGCCGATATTTCAGGAGACTCCGACTAGGAAAATGACAGTGGGGTATGATATTGGACATTGCCTGTGGTCATGATGTGGATGACGTCTCGGACCGCGACCATGACCAGATCCCACTACTTGCGAACGCGAGCAACAGGCCTAGGGGCAACGTCGTGTCCACGTAATATGGGATGAAGTAGTCTTACTGATATCTCCCCATTGAATCAGAAGTTTTCATCATGTAGTTTTTTTATGCTAATGCATGGTAAATAATTTCATTTGCCCGTGAAATAAAGCATGCTGGGGTGAAAACTTTGCTCTAAATAAAACACGCCTGAGAGGTTAACAATGCGTTCTGTACGTGGTGACAGTGACAGTTGAATTAAAATAACTATTGCTGGGCCACATCAGATTAAACATTAGCATCGGTACATGTTCACTCACGTGCTTGGTCCTCGGGTAAATATATCATGTCACATGTCTAAGAAGGTGACAGAGAGAGAGAGAGAGAGAGAGAGAGACATCTGCTGTACATCTTGCTATCAAAAATTGCCTTTTTTATAAACCACGAACGTCTGCTCAAGGCTGTATGACCATCCTCGCTGCAGAACCCCTAATTCCAGTCTGGTTAAATTGCTTTAGAATGGTCACAATGTAAAACAAAATGTCATCTCTTTACAGAATTTAGTACTCTTCCTTAAGAATGTTTATCCTTGTACCATTCCAATAAATATTATACTTCCGTTTTTCAAATGGTCTTAAATCTTAATTAATTGAAAAGGGGTCTAGTAACAAGACATAATTAAGAGCATTTCAAAAACGAATGGGACAAAAACATTCCTAAGAAAGGGCACTAATTCTCTAGGCGATGATATATTGTGTTGTGTATTGTGTTATACTTTGTGACAAATTTTGAAGTATTTTAAGCTATTTTAAGAGACAGAGATAGGGGTTTATAGGTGGGAAATGAGTAGATGTAGTGGGAATCGCTTGTTACCTTCTGCACCTCCTTGGGTGGGTAGGTCCGCGACTTCTTCCCCCGCTGTTCCAGCCCGCGGCCGCCCATGACGGGCGCTCGCTTGAACGTGGACGAGCTCTCGGTGGTGGGCGTAAAGAAGGTGGGCGCGGGCGCGGGCTGGGACTGAGCCCCGGAGTCATCCGTGTCCGGGGTTGCATCGTGGGCGTCACTCTCACTGTCGGCCCGCATCCCGATACCTGCGAGCCAGACATCCACATTACCATTTTACTAGGGCGGTTCCATTCACGTTCACGTTGAAACATAGATCTACTGCAGGGTTGCTACCAAAAAAATCCTCAAAAATCCTCAAAAACACATTTATTCTGCTGTTACTTAGCATATTATAAAGTGTGAAAGAATAAAAAAAAATTTTAGGTTATGTTTATTTTTAGGTTACCTATGCATTATGCCAGATTTAAGAATTTACCTCTCCATTATAATTTATATATAAATAAATAAATAAATAAATAAATAATAAATGAATTTGTGTATATGCACATGTATTGTGTATGTATATGATTTATATATAAACAAGAAACCAGGCAAATAACAGCATAGACTCATATAAAAAGTCAGTCATCACGTCACGGGCTCACGCTCACGGTTCTGCTTGTTATCAACGAGGCACGGGCAACGCGCTCTATCGTACACTAAAAGAACACACACGTTCTGCAAAGTTGACGATAGAGGACGCTACTTACTACTAGACCAATCACAACGCTTTAGGTACCGCATTGGCTGTCTCCCACACAAGCTCCACCCTCTGCTTGCTAGTATAGCAAGACAACTTACAAAAACTCAGTTGAAATCTCGATATTTCACACGTGTTTTGAGACATCGTGTCTATGCTGCGGGTTCAAGTGTAGATTGTCCAACTTTACTTTTTACGTTATTAAATTGTTCTTTATGGCGGAATTTTCAAATTATAGTAAATTTCACGGTTTTTCAATAATGGTAGAAAATCCGCCAATTTGGCCGTTAATCCTCATGTCCGCGAGGCACCCTAAAAATCCGCAAAAGAGGATAAACTCCGCAAAAACGGCAACCCTGATCTACTGTAAGATATTAACTAATTTCTATTTGTATGTAATATTCGTACGAGTATTAACGAATAAAGCCCTAAAGCAAAGGAAAAGTAATAATTTGGTGACTGATCACGTAATTTAGGCATGGAGGTAGGCCTACTTCAAAGCCGAAGGTTTAGGTTAGTTTAGACTTGAATAGTAATAGAAGAATACAGGCCTAGCAGGGCTGGATATACAAAAACCTAGCCAAGATATTTGAATGCTGGTCGACGTGCTATTTTACCAACGAAACATGATCATACCGTTCAGATCTGCGGTGTCGTCTGTGCTCTCCGCAAGCAGAGGATCATGGTCCGCGTAGGTGCTGTCCCGGAAGGAGCTGCAAGAAGAGAGAAGACTACGAGAGGTCAACGCATCACCCTCAAACACACTACACAACACGATGCGGGTACACAACTGTGAACACAAGATTCAATGGCACTTGTCTGTACGCGACAATATCAATCCCACCACCCATTAATATACATCACTAAGACAACGGAAACAAGCCTGTGTTAGAGCTAGACCTGGCATTTTATATCAACTAATAGATATCCATAACATTTATCTTCAATGATGAGCTGAAACATCATTTAAAGTAATGCTCCAAGTGTACAAATCCTGTACATTCAGAGTAGGTTTCTAGATTCATGGCCCAATTATGTATTTGATAAAATTATGGATATGCAAGTGATCAAAGACCTCGTGTCAGAACAGAAACGTCTCATTATCTAGGCCTATCTCTCTTCAGTGTCAGCTTTCAACTCTAAAATTAGTCATCTCATTCGAAGGCAAGATGTTGGACCCTATCTTTTCACTCGACTCTTCCAGCATTTATCAACGTAACTGATTATTTAGAGGGTTAAATCGTGAATTGCAATATTTTTTTCAGTTTTAATCATCAATTCTTCAAGAGTACCTTACGACCATCACTAGACCGTCAAGTGTGCACGTTATGGTTGTGTACCCTAGTCCACTGCCTCGTATAGTTACCTAGTACGCTTGGGTGGAGCAGGTGCTTGTTTCCCCTTCCGGTTTGTGGGCCGCCTCATCTGAACGAGGTTTCCCTTCGTGTTGGTCATGATGGGACCTCCCGTGAAGGTGCTGAGCTTGCTCACCACGCCATCTGTCGGAACATTGTTCTAGCATTAGCCTTACTCACTCATCAATCAATAGATGCATGCTTGCTCACCACACCATCTGTCGGAACATTGTTCTAGCATTAGCCTTACTCACTCATCAATCAATAGATGCATGCTTGCTCACCACGCCATCTGTCGGAACATTGTTCTAGCATTAGCCTTACTCACTCATCAATCAATAGATGCATGCTTGCTCACCACGCCATCTGTCGGAACATTGTTCTAGCATTAGCCTTACTCACTCATCAATCAATAGATGCATGCTTGCTCACCACACCATCTGTCGGAACATTGTTCTAGCATTAGCCTTACTCACTCATCAATCAATAGATGCATGCTTGCTCACCACGCCATCTGTCGGAACATTGTTCTAGCATTAGCCTTACTCACTCATCAATCAATAGATGCATGCTTGCTCACCACGCCATCTGTCGGAACATTGTTCTAGCATTAGCCTTACTCACTCATCAATCAATAGATGCATGCTTGCTCACCACGCCATCTGTCGGAACATTGTTGCCTTTTTATATAGCAGTCTAGTATAAAACATTTCTTTCATTCCCGGGCAAATAGTTTCCTTGAAACCAGGGAGCGTGGTCTACTAGACCAATGCCTAACTGACGGCCACCAACCAGGGTGCACACTGACTCAAGACATTCAAACAAAGATGTTATCATGAAGAACTTGAGCGCATGCTGTTGTTGTTTGAACGTAACTCACCAGGAGGGGTGCTGGCCTGCTCAGCCGAGACCACCATGCTGTTATTGTTTGAACGTAACTCACCAGGAGGGGTGCTGGCCTGCTCAGCTGAGACCACCATGCTGTGAATGTTGCCCGTGCTGCCCGAGTGAGGTTTCTTGTACGACATGAGCGGAGTGGCCGAACCCTGCAGCTGTTTCTCCACCTCTGAAACAACACACGGATAAATTAGAGGGGCATAATGTGTGTGTGGATCAATAAGGCTATAATAGTATACAGTCAAACCCACATTTAACAACTCTCTTTTAACAAAATTCTGGATTTAACAAAGTAATTAAGATTCTCACTAAACAAATATACAGTATATTTTACTCTTTTTTTTGTTGTCTGGTTATTTTGACCAGGTTCTATTGCACTTATGGTGTAGTATTCTCAAGCCACCACAACGGTGACCAACCTTCGGTGATGCTCGACTCCTGGAACATGTTCTCTAGCGAGTGATGTATCTCCCGGAAGGTGGGTCTCTCGGGGGGCGTCCACTGCCAGCACTGTCGCATCAGGTCGTAGATCTTGGGGGGGCAGCCGGGTGGACACTCCATGCGGTAGCCCTTCTCCAACATGTGGTACACGTCAGTCAGGTCCACTCCGGGGTAAGGGGACATTCCTGCAGGCAGACACAACAGATGGTTCACTGCGAGCCTACACCTATTCCATTTACATCCATTTTAAATCAATAACAAATAAAGCTGTGCTGCCAAGTTGGGCACGACTAAAACAGACGTACATTAGAGGCAGTGCTTGAAAATTGACATTTTAGACAGCCCACTGGTAACAAAATGAGTAGCCAACATTTTTAGCATTTTGCCCTGATCTGAGCAGCAGTAGGGCTACACGGAACAATAGTCTGCAGCAGCACTCGTAAGAGACTGTCCAAATCGGAAATTGTGACGACAACACAATGAACTAATGCACAGGTGATCTTTAGCTGTCACTTGTAGGCAACTAGAATTGTGGAGCATTAAATGACACACACAATGGTATAGCTTAGGGCCAGGTTTACCAAACTTTTAATCCCGCAATTAGGTAGGCGTTAATTGGAGATTTTCTCAGATCATTATCATTTTTTTCATCTTTAAATTAGAGATTAACAGCGTTTGGTGAATTCGGAGCCGAGTTGTGTATTTAGTTTACCGTAGGTGGCGATCTCCCATAGCAGGATGCCGAAAGCCCAGACGTCGGACTTGGTTGAGAACTTGTTGTAGGCTAAACCCTCAGGCGCCGTCCACTTGATGGGGAACTTGGCCCCAGCATGAGCCGTGTAAGTGTCGTCACGCATCAGTCGCGCCAAGCCAAAGTCTGCCACCTTCACCAGGTGATTCTCTCCCACAAGACAGTTGCGAGCTGCCAGGTCCCTGCACATCACATAGAACACACGTTAGTTGTAACGAACAGTAATGAGACGAGTTTGAAAGTACAGGTAAATTATCTTCATTCAAATATCGTTTGAAAAAAGTAAACAAGTGGATGTTTATATTATAAAGTAGATGCGGGCATAAGAAAAGAAGAAGATATTTATTTTTACTCATTATACCCACAATGCGTAACAATGAAATATTGAGATGAATTGCAATAGAAATAAGATAATGATACGATTTAAGTTACCATAACCTTATTTTAGACTTAGTATATTTTGACCTAAATAAGTTTAGCCCCTAAGAAAATAGAATTTCAACAATTGTGTTACTAAATGTCATGAGTAAGTCCCACATTACAATACAAACATTACAGCCTGGTTTAAATGAATCAATCTCATGATTCAAGGCGTCATCAACGATGGCCCCAGCGCAAGTAATGCTGCTTGTAAAAACAAGATAGGCCTATACAGACACAGCAGGTGTAATGATTGGTCTACTTCTAGACAACTTCTCAGGCTGCAGGCATGCGTTATTATTTACCACACATTTAGTATACAGGGACAGTACAACCATTCAC
Organism: Isoperla grammatica; assembly: GCA_945910005.1. Classification (NCBI taxonomy): domain Eukaryota; kingdom Metazoa; phylum Arthropoda; class Insecta; order Plecoptera; family Perlodidae; genus Isoperla; species Isoperla grammatica. The sequence continues at coordinate 2,574,850 of OX246739.1, forward strand.
AGCTCTCAATTAATTTTAGTTATGATGGGATAGAAGAAAAACACGTGGTGATTAAAGCTACTGTATCTTTAAAGTATAAATTGGTTGCAGCCATTATCGACAAATGTAAGTATGTACCGGTACGTACATATTGTGTTGTCTCGTCTAACCGTTAAGAATGTCAACCACAATGGAAACACCGCTAGTTACTGACCGGTGGATGAAGTTCCGACTCTCCAAGTAGCTCATCCCACTGGCGATCTGCGTTGCAATGTACATGAGCACGACCGCATTGATCTGGTCCTTGTTTCCGTTTCGTAAGTAATCCAATAAGTTGCCTTTGCTCATAAACTCCGTTATTATGTAGAATGGGGGTTCTCGTGTACAAACACCTTTGAACAACACAAGAACATGTCAACCATTAGTGTTGTGTTGTACACAAACCAGTCAGTTTTATTTGTTTCAATTCTTATGCTTTTTGAGTGTGAAGTGCGATTTATCGCAGAAAGGAAATACTTCGCTACCAACGCATCGCTGGCGGAAACAGCAAGCTTACCCAGAAGCTGCACCAGGTTCGGATGTTTCATCTCCTTCATGATAGCCGCCTCTTCAAGGAAGTCCTTCAACGCCATCGTGTCTTCTTTTAAAGTCTTTACAGCTACCGTCATGTTGTACCTGTACAAGATATTACGTGTTATGTTACCATACTGCACAAGAAAAATAACTGGCACATGGAAAATATTTTGTGCCAACAACATAAATTCCCTTTTATTTCAGTGAAATGTATGTTTATCAAGGGAGCCGCTTTAAACAAAAAAATACATAACTGAGAAAAATGTTACGAAAGTACAAAGAAATTACGTAGCATTGTTTTAATGTAAGATAGCTCATATTTGAATGTGTGAATGTGTGTCTGTGAAAGCTAGAAAGCCGACCTCTTCCAGACGGCCTCGTAGACGTCCCCGTACTGCCCCCCGCCCAGCTTGTGTCTCATGACGATGTCGGTCCGGTTTATCTCCCACTCATCTGGCTCGGGACTGAGCGGGAAGACCGTGGGCTTGTTGTGCTTTGGAGCCGGGTAGAGTAGCTGCGTTATCAGTCCGTCGGCGTGCATAGAGTGGTGGTGGACTAGCTCGGCCAGGGTGTTGAACTTGCTCTCCGTCGTCACGTACACCTGCAAGTAGAGTAGCTGCGTTATCAGTCCGTCGGCGTGCATAGAGTGGTGGTGGACTAGCTCGGCCAGGGTGTTGAACTTGCTCTCCGTCGTCACGTACACCTGCAAGTAGAGTAGCTGCGTTATCAGTCCGTCGGCGTGCATAGAGTGGTGGTGGACTAGCTCGGCCAGGGTGTTGAACTTGCTCTCCGTCGTCACGTACACCTGCAAGTAGAGTAGCTGCGTTATCAGTCCGTCGGCGTGCATAGAGTGGTGGTGGACTAGCTCGGCCAGGGTGTTGAACTTGCTCTCCGTCGTCACGTACACCTGCAAGTAGAGTAGCTGCGTTATCAGTCCGTCGGCGTGCATAGAGTGGTGGTGGACTAGCTCGGCCAGGGTGTTGAACTTGCTCTCCGTCGTCACGTACACCTGCAAGTAGAGTAGCTGCGTTATCAGTCCGTCGGCGTGCATAGAGTGGTGGTGGACTAGCTCGGCCAGGGTGTTGAACTTGCTCTCCGTCGTCACGTACACCTGCAAGTAGAGTAGCTGCGTTATCAGTCCGTCGGCGTGCATAGAGTGGTGGTGGACTAGCTCGGCCAGGGTGTTGAACTTGCTCTCCGTCGTCACGTACACCTGCAAGTAGAGTAGCTGCGTTATCAGTCCGTCGGCGTGCATAGAGTGGTGGTGGACTAGCTCGGCCAGGGTGTTGAACTTGCTCTCCGTCGTCACGTACACCTGCAACATCACAACTTGTCTTTAACAGGCCTGTGCAAATAGTCATTTTTCAGTTTGAATCAAATACCAAATAACGAATATAGTAGAATCAAAGATTAAACAGTAGGATGTAGGTAGCGAATCGCTTAAGCCTTCACTCTACTTGGGTTTAAAGCTGTTGGAATCACATCTCTCCCACCTAACTACATTGCTCAAGCCTTTTAGCACTTCTCCTATCAAAACACAAATGTGTACAAGATCTTAATTTGACAAATTTAATTTTTTGGTGAGTGAGATTAAGATTGCAATAAGCGCTATCAGGCAGCAACTGCATCCAGGTAAAGATTGCACCATCGAGTCCCGCACTTGCCCTACTGTGTTGTACGTGTGTGCCGAGACAACCTTACAGACGCTTTCGTCACAGACGAGGAACTCGTGGCCAATCAGCGATCAGCGATCGGCCAGTAATTGAAAATTGGGTCTCACTTGGTGACCAGGCACAACTCATCTATGACGAAAGCATCTCTTCTTCTTCTCTTATGCCTACATTGACATATTTATGTCATAATGTGTCTTGACAACTAATGAAGATAAGACTCCCATTCCTTCCTGTCCAGCCCCCTTTGGTGATCCTTCATAGTGCTTCTTTGAAAGCACCTGCAGGATTGTCTTGGGACGTAAACGTGGACACTAACCTTCCCCTCCGAGTCCTCGTTGATGCGATAGTGGTAGACGCGACCCTCGTAGCGCAGCGATATGCTCCGCTGGCCGGGACTGCTCTCGGACTCTCGCACGAGGAAGCTGCCGTTGATGCCGGAGCTGAGAAGATACTCGGCGGCGTTGCGGGAGATGGGGCCGTGGTACCACGAGTGTTTCTCCAGAGAGTTGACGGGCGTGACGTAGTTGGACGGTACCCAGCCCACCTGGCCAGAGCCAGAGTGAGCCTCGCACCATTCGCCGCTCTTGTTGTAGCTCAGGATGCGCACTTGCTCCCCTGCAAACACAGGCATTATATAACTGAATAGGATAGAATATATAGGTAGATAAATAAATAAACAAACAAACAAACAAACAAACAATAAATAAATAAATAAATAAATAAATAAATAAATAAATAAATAAATAAATAAATAAATAAATAAATAAATAAATAAATAAATAAATAAATAAATAAATAAATAAATAAATAAATAAATAAATAAATAAATAAATAAATAAATAAATAAACACGTAAAACTGTTAAAACGGGGTAAGTAAGCGGAGATACCTTTCTTGAGACTTAGCTGGTTCTCCCCGCCCGCCTGGAAGTCGTAGAGAGCTACAAACAGCTGCGGGTCATCCTCCTCCTGAGCCAGCAGATTCTCCTTGGAGGTCCACCTGTTGGCCGTCTCGAGGGGTAGCGGGGTACCCGGCGCCGTGCCCGACCCCGACCCGCTGCCTCCCCCCGCCACCACGCTGCCTGGCGGGTCACTGTCGGGCAGCGCGGGGATGTGAGGCAGGGGCCGACTCTGCAGTAGGGCCTCTGTAACACACACACGCACACACATTACAGTGGGTCCGTGGCTTAGTTGAGAACAAGCTTCCGTCGATCTTGGCATTTCACAAATGATGTACACCCCCACTAGCACAAACATGAGATGAAATCCCCGAATTCATTACCGTACGTAAACCATAACAGAAGTTCAACCATGCGCACATTTCTTGGAAACGCAACAAATAATAAGAGTCCACCCAACAAACAAACGATTACATTTGATTACTTTTTGACAGTTCGGACCCAACAATTTCAAGGAAATTGCGGTCGCATTCGGGGTGGGTGTACAAACAACTTATTATAAATGCAGTGAAAAAAAATGCCCTGCGGCGTTCTCAGCTTTGCCACGGACAAAGTTTAGCACACTATAGGGGTATCCGGCGCCGTGTGACCCGCCACGACGCTGCCACCGGGTAAATGAGGTGAAGATGAACGGAGAATCGTTTGTTTAACAGAGCAAAGAATGAAAGAAAACGAGAGGGAAAATAGCGGGGCCAACGTCTCCCTTTATGCTAATTATGCCATTGATATCTGTATATTTTAATTGCCAAAGGACGAAGCACAGATTCTCCCTGAAATCCCAAACTATAACAACCGGAATTTATTTTAATAAGGACTTTCTATTTTGTTTGAAAGTTTGGGAAGCAGTTCCTAGAAGCTAGTCACAACGACAAAATGCTACTGTGTAATGTGAGTAACCCCAAATCTCCTCATAAAAATGACTCATCACTTTCAGCTAATATGCTGTCGATAAGTAAGTGCCATTGTACTGTGGATGTGACACGGCGCTTCTGCCTTGAATTAGCTCCTACGAATGTAGAAACACAATTAAAAATTGCGTAAAATATAATTATAAATAACTTATTCTGTTGCCACACAAAGGTATAAATTATATTTCCCATGCTCGCGGCTAGAATTGCCCACCCGACGAGCAAATTGAGATCGACTCCCCGGCGTCCATTTAATCGAGGCCTCTAAGGACGCAAGTTTTATCGATAGTCGGAACGTGACGTAACGCCGACAGCGAAGCCGAGAAGTAAAATACAAAAGAAGGGATGAATGGAACGAAAGTTCTAACCGGAAGCGAGTAATGAATATCGTCTAGCTGCGACCAACTCGATGCTCGCGGCCAATGACAAGGGACCTTGGGAGGAAGGAGGGCCGAGAAAGTGAATGGAGCATCGACCGACGGGGTTGCAGACAGACAGGGAGAGGCTAGCGCGCGGTAAACAGTGATAAATATCTTCATCCCCCCCCCCCCCCCCAGACTGGCCGTATACGTAGCAATGACACGGGGACAGCGGGGGGCCGCTCTGTAAACAACCTACTGTACACACCTCAGATCCTTATCTACTGCTCCGTTACGTACGCTGTTTCATCGAAAATCAACTCTTAATCAACTTTTGCCACTTTTTCATGCATTCGTAAAGCGTTATTCCAACAAGCCTCTTCAGTAACGCCCACTGTGTTAGGAGTTTCCAATTATCCAACCCAGGGTCGTAAATTATCCCTAATGGACATGTCTCAAATAGGTGGCAGGATCTAGAGAGGTAGAAAATTAAGTTGGTACTCCTAGACTCTGGGGCATCTTGACCACTGTAGGTCAGTGTCACAGCCTGTGCTCGCAGCATGACGACGGGTAAACACTGAGTATACAATACTTTCGCTGCTGAACAATACCAATGTCGAGCATGTTTCCTAAATCAATAGCTGTGAGGTGGGTAAGTGCAGCGAGCGCTCGGTAGGTCGGGCTACGGCGAGCGACCGGTACGATATGCTTCCTTGCACAAATCATGCATGGTAACTCTATATCGGGTGAGTGTGGGTTCGATTCCTGCCTGCGACATTCAAGATGTGCCTGTTTGGGCCCTTGACGTCCGACGCAAACTAGGTTGTTTCTAAGGTATTGGCTACGGCGAGCAATGTAAGACTGTGACGTCAGAGAAGCCGACCGTGGCCTAGGACAACGTGTTGTCAAGTCTCATTAGCGGTGCAACTACCGGCTCATCTCGTGCTTGCGTAACTGTAACAACATGCTACCGTATTAGAGTGTTGGTACGTGTTTATTACATATATGAGCTAACGAAGACGCAACATATCCGTTGTAAAGTGAAGTGATACAAGAGTCGTGTTTATGTGTTAACTCGATGACGATATTTAGGTGTACTACTCATGATGGCATGATCGATTTTTTTTAGTACACCGAGAAGTAATGTTTCCATTTACATCACTCGGTCGGTGTAGTCTAAGAAATCAATCATGTATGCTACATGTGATTGTCTCCAACAATGACTTGTTGTATTGGTAACACAACTTATAACGCTTCACCCACGTGACTGACGGATGAGTCATTCTTTGAACACCACCTTATCGGCTCGATAACCCTCGCCCCGCCAATATGACTAAAGAACAGCTGCTTCGTTGTCTCAGAAAATATCGACTCCACGACTCTCTAGTACGTGGCATTTGGAAATTACCATTACACCGAAATGTGCAGAAATGATTTGATTTCACAAAATGCGCATGAATTGATCAATTTTCTAAACTAGAAAATCCAATAAGTGAATCAGCGCCCAACACAGAAAATTGTATAAATTGGTGAATAATATCGAAATTCATATTGCTTGAAAACGGAATTGTATATGTTTACGTGTATTTTATAGGAGTACACCCAAAATATTTTGGTGTATAATGGTTCAATCTAAGTTCTTAAGAAATCTTGGAATCAGTCCCAGTTCTAAAGCCCTCTGAGTAAGACCACATTCAAACTTTTCACGTGTCCACGTAAGACTCGTGAATGTCTCATTTACGCCCGTAAAAACACATAAACCATCAGTAAAATCAACCAACAAATTAAAAAACAAACTTCTCTAAAATAAATCCATGTTGATGGCCAATTCCTTCTCACAAACAGGTACGCTGAGACAGCCCGTGTGGGCATACAACCCCTCGGCTAGACGCGACACTACGAGGGGTGCGTTGCGTTGCATGACGGGCTATTGATCGTGTACATGTTGCTATACGAAGGCGCCGATCTTCGCCTCCACGTGTCCTGAGTTCTACCCCACGTGTCCTGAGATCTACCCCACGTGATTGTGGTTTCATATCATACATTGTTTATGTGTTTTCGCAATACATAATTAGCTATAAAAATAACATACTTTTATTCATGTATATTTTGTACAGTTCTTCCAATCCACTTCATGTTAACTAATGTTGAGTGGAACCCACACACAAGATAACGATAACGTTGAGAGGTAGACGATTGTTTGCACACACGGCCTCGTGTTACAGGAGTACCTCCCGTCGATGAAGGTGGGGGTGGGATCTATGTCGCATTCCCTTCCATTGTTGACTTCGGTTTGTTCAAACACACTAGCGAACTATCCACTAAACGTCCAGCAACTCATCAACGCATACACTATCATGATTCATGAGTATCGTGGAAAGGTGCCGAGAAATCAATAGCATAGGAACGAAGATGTAAATAAGGCACTTCACTAAGCCCCCCCCCCCCCCACGCTTCCTTGGCATCATTCGTGCGGTGGTGAGACACCAGGGGAGGGGGGGGGGGCCTGTGGGACAGCCACAATGATCAGGAGGCCAGTCCGGAATCGCAATGGCTCTTGACTTTTGTATAAACTTGGAAGATATAACATTGCATATTTCTCCTAATCCTATTTTAAGGAAATTTTAACAAACCGTATAGTATGCAAATTGCACTTGTTTCTCCAGTATAAATAAAGGGGGGAGAGAGGTGTCAAGACCCATCAGAGGACTCGGGACGTCTGCCCGCCTACTGGTTGGCTCTCGAACACAACTCAACCATGGTACAGTACCTACTACCTCCTCGCACCGTCTCCATTCGGTCTTGGTCGGCCTTGACGCATGGGCTACATTCCCGTGTACAAGACCTGTGTTACGTCATGGACGCACTCGCACTGCATACCTGGCTGCGACCCGGCTACCCCAAAGCTGTCGTTGTTATCCGACCGTTGTATGAATACTGCAATATTTCACTATTTTGCTCTTCACTTGAGGAAGCAGGCGGAGGATCCGAAATTACGTTTACAAAGGTAAAGAAGTAAGCCCCACTCCACCCCGGGTTGTAGTTACAGTGTTTGGTCTATAGCTTGTGCCCAAAGACCTGCAGACCAATATAACACCGCTCGTCGTGCACCTGTTGAAAGAGGACCGAGAGAGCAGTCTTACCTCTGTGCGCACTTGTGGTGCTGCCGTAATGGTGTCTGGAGGGCGTCTTGCGCTTCTTCTTGCGAATACGCAGCCCGGCGCACACGATATCTAACTGAGTCAACATTACAGACGAGACTCTCCGGCCATCGCGGTCACACGTCACGCCTGAAACTGACGTAAATAACCTCCGTCGGTGAAAGGGTTGCGCGCCTCGCGGAAACGCTTCCGGCCCGGGGATCGAACCCCGTGCACGCCGCAATACGCTCAACGACGGACCTGGATCGAGCTCTGTTCACGGCGCACTATAACCTATTTCGACCGAACTACCATGTATATAATCTACACGACAATATTGTGTTATTTATTTTATAAAATGTAAATGGTCCGATTAGCCATTGAGTGGTTATATATGGTGATGGTGCATGAATGCTTGTGTAGCCTACACGTATTTGGTGTGTTCGGAGTTCGGACATGTCGCAAGGCAGACAATACGCCTATTTAGGAGCGTTGCAAGTGACAATATTGTCGCAGCTCAAAGGTAGGCCTAATAACTTTGCAACACAGTGCGATAAAACAATGTTGAAGTTAGCCTGGTGATAAGACGTGTTTGTTATTGATCGAGATAATGGCATAGCATAGTGTGTATGTGTGGACCAGAGAGCTGGAACCAATGGGGTAACATAACAATTAGATGTGTGCGCTCATTAGCTACGAACAATCGCGTCGTGTCACTCACGCACTCACGCACGCATGTCGCAACAATACGCATCGCATCGGACACGTAGCGCCCAGCGATCGATTTGACCTACATGCGTGTGCGTGAGCGCGAGAGTTCGTCATGTCGAGCGCAAGACGCAACGATCCGAGCAAGAGCCACTTTAGGAAGTCGTCGTCGTTGCAAAATTAAAGAAAACGGTATTGCCCAACGGAGGACGATTATCTTCCAGGGCCAAGTGCCGTCCTGTTGCACACAACTAACGTAACGCCGCTTGGCTCCCCCGCTGTGTCAATACAACAAGCTGCATCTACGGCCGATGAATTGAATTAACCTCGACCCGTCTCACATGTCACCGCGGCGACCTAACTAAGCCGCACAACGAACACGGAAGGTTTCTTTCTATTCTGTATATTACCCAGCGGCGGCGAAGCCATGAGAAAACGCGCAACCTATTCCCAGCATTGTTCACGATCGCTGCGTTGTGTGCACGGAATGTGAAATTCCTACGGCCCAAAATTAAATTAAAAACAAGCCGAGCACCATTCATTCATTCATTGTCTCTCGCGCGGGGCTCGCGGATTCTATCAGCGCTGTCGGTACCACTTTGCGCACATCACATCCGCATACCGCGCATGTGCGAGTGCGACGGCGACAACAACAACAACACGACGCAGACTTACGCAAGGTGATTGGATGAAACAACGCGCACTGCACAGAGAGAGAGAGCGGTGAACAACGCGACCGCCAGCCAAGATGCCCGACCGAAGACTACGGAATGCTGCTCAGCTGCTGCTGTGTCGACCAGAGCAGACCCGTCAGCCTGCACAACCATGACCAGGAAGCCATCTTTGCCGCAGAGGTCATTAATACGGACAGACAGGCACCTACATCGGATCAGCGCTGAGATCACACCCACGTGATAAGAGCGCATCACTATCACACCCACGTGATGTGGTAAGAGCGCATCACTATCACACCCACGTGATAAGAGCGCATCACTATCACACCCACGTGATAAGAGCGCATCACTATCACACCCACGTGATAAGAGCGCATCACTATCACACCCACGTGATAAGAGCGCATCACTATCACACCCACGTGATGTGGTAAGAGCGCATCACTATCACACCCACGTGATAAGAGCGCATCACTATCACACCCACGTGATGTGGTAAGAGCGCATCACTATCACACCCACGTGATAAGAGCGCATCACTATCACACCCACGTGATAAGAGCGCATCACTATCACACCCACGTGATAAGAGCGCATCACTATCACACCCACGTGATAAGAGCGCATCACTATCACACCCACGTGATGTGGTAAGAGCGCATCACTATCACACCCACGTGATAAGAGCGCATCACTATCACACCCACGTGATAAGAGCGCATCACTATCACACCCACGTGATAAGAGCGCATCACTATCACACCCACGTGATAAGAGCGCATCACTATCACACCCACGTGATGTGGTAAGAGCGCATCACTATCACACCCACGTGATAAGAGCGCATCACTATCACACCCACGTGATAAGAGCGCATCACTACACTATCACACCCACGTGATAAGAGCGCATCACTATCACACCCACGTGATAAGAGCGCATCACTATCACACCCACGTGATAAGAGCGCATCACTATCACACCCACGTGATAAGAGCGCATCACTATCACACCCACGTGATGTGGTAAGAGCGCATCACTATCACACCCACGTGATAAGAGCGCATCACTATCACACCCACGTGATAAGAGCGCATCACTATCACACCCACGTGATAAGAGCGCATCACTATCACACCCACGTGATAAGAGCGCATCACTATCACACCCACGTGGTAAGAGCGCATCACTATCACACCCACGTGATAAGAGCGCATCACTATCACACCCACGTGATGTGGTAAGAGCGCATCACTATCACACCCACGTGATAAGAGCGCATCACTATCACACCCACGTGATGTGGTAAGAGCGCATCACTATCACACCCACGTGATAAGAGCGCATCACTATCACACCCACGTGATAAGAGCGCATCACTATCACACCCACGTGATAAGAGCGCATCACTATCACACCCACGTGATGTGGTAAGAGCGCATCACTATCACACCCACGTGATAAGAGCGCATCACTATCACACCCACGTGATAAGAGCGCATCACTATCACACCCACGTGGTAAGAGCGCATCACTATCACACCCACGTGATAAGAGCGCATCACTATCACACCCACGTGATGTGGTAAGAGCGCATCACTATCACACCCACGTGGTAAGAGCGCATCACTATCACACCCACGTGATAAGAGCGCATCACTATCACACCCACGTGATAAGAGCGCATCACTATCACACCCACGTGATAAGAGCGCATCACTATCACACCCACGTGATGTGGTAAGAGCGCATCACTATCACACCCACGTGATGTGGTAAGAGCGCATCACTATCACACCCACGTGATAAGAGCGCATCACTATCACACCCACGTGATAAGAGCGCATCACTATCACACCCACGTGGTAAGAGCGCATCACTATCACACCCACGTGATGTGGTAAGAGCGCATCACTATCACACCCACGTGGTAAGATCGCATCCCTATATCACATCGCCGGGGTCGTCATAATATGAGTCCAATAGAGGGTTGGTGGGCATAAGGCCGCAAAGAGGGCCGGCATGAACGTGAATGTGAAGAGAGAGATATTCAAGTTAAAAAAGTAAGCAAGACCACAATGAAAGACCAAAGAGATGATTTGGGGCCACTGGTATCATAAATGAAATCATGTAAACATGAAAGCTCACTCCCTCATTTTCTTCCTCCCATCTCACTCGTTCTTTTTGAATGCATGGGAGGGCCCTCCCCCCAGCTTGGAAACGCCACTGTATTATCCAAACCAAACAAACGTAAGAGCACGAATATGAAATGTAGTGATGCCCCGTGGCCCACTGGGTTCTTGTGACCTTGTCTTGTAGTAGGGAGAGAAGTCTTGGAGAAGAGAAGGCCTGGACCACCTCAGGCCCGAGTTGACGGGCTCAAGCTTGCCGAACAATTAACAAACACGAGTTATTTCGAGCGATATACCGAACATGGTCTTGTAAACCCATCATCGTTAGCTGCGCAAACCGCATTTCTAACTGCACAAGTAACTCGGGCATCTGCGTCGGTCGAGGCATGTTGACACGAGTGCTCACCGGGCGAGAGTACGGCTAGCGTACCGTACACGTCCCGGGGCTCGAGTAGCGGTTTCGCGACTGTCGCGGGCATTGGACGCTGGGGGCCGTGGGTTTGAAGTCCGCGACGCTATCGGAACGCACGACGTAGCGCGGGGAAGAAGTGTTTCAAGTCGATGCTACTTCTTATAAACGGCGGCCCGGCTCGAAAAGTTGTGTTGCCGACGCTTCCGGTCAAAAAACACCACAGAATCCCATAATACACAATATTATGTCTGACCAATTCATTCACTCATTGTACGGCAAACCACAACGCAAACTAAACTCGTCCACTTCTTCATCGTGTAACTTATAATTGCGCTCAACAACAATACCCAATCATCATCAACACGCAGCATGGGTGGTCGACGCATCTCGACTCGCCTGAGGCTCTACCGGGCTAGCATAAGACAAATCAATCAAAGAAATGAAACACAATGCAATAGCTAAGCAACGAAGCTGTACATAGAACGAGGCACTTCTGAAACGTGATACGAGTTAGCAGATCAGCTGTATCCGGTACCTTATCAATGTCGATATGAACTAAGCGATTTGCTTCGCATGGATCGCTGTATAGGCACTTCCCGTACAATATAGGCTACACACTGTGCGCATTGGGTATACTTATTTGTTCACCTGCTGTGTGTGTGTGTGTCCCTCTTCAGGTGACTTTAATAGCAAAACAATGCTCGAAGCAGGTTGAAGAACTTAATAACAGCTTTCGCCTAATTACTGTACGTAAAAAAAAAGAAAAACTAACATTTGGTGGGAACCGCGTGCGCATGCAGCAGAGTTGAGCTAGGCAATACCTTCTATGCCAGTCTTGCACGGAGAGCATTATATGATTATGACTTATGACTTTACACCTCTGACTGGTCTAGAATGTATCACGTGACAAGAGCATTGATTGGTTCGTAGGCAGCCACTGCGCCGATATAACGTTACCTTTTTATAAATGTCAAACAAATCGAACAGTGGCAAATTTTGGGAAATATTCAAAACCCAAAATGTACGTAGAATTTGGGGATTCTGCTGAAATTCGATGATTTTATATTTCCGTCACATAGACAAAATCTTCTCTGGAAAGGAAACATCTCACATACAAGTTCAGACATGAGCGCGATCCTCATTGTGACGAGAACGTAACCGTGGACGTTAGGGGGAGCCCCAAGTGGCTACGACGTTCATCGCGACGACGAATGTACCGTGGATTTAGGAGCCGCCCTGGTAGTCCGGTCTGGCAGCGAGGTTCATCACGACGAGAGAGAATCCAGACCGCCAAACGAGTCTCCTCATCAAAACACCATTTCTGGCAAAACAAACACGGATATGTCCATTTCTAACAGCGACAAAACCGATTGATTTCTCTCCCGTGTCCTCCGAGCGCCGGATTGAGCGCACCTGATTCTCACCGGAGCAGGGTCAACAAACCGTCAGCAAACTGTGCGACCTTGCTAGGCGACCACTTAGTTCCACAGACTCCCGCAAGTCAACAAGAGCGCACCTGATTCTCACCGGCGCGGGTTCAACAAACCGTCAGCAAACTGTGCGACCTTGCTAGGCGACCACTTAGTTCCACAGACTCCCGCAAGTCAACAAGAGCGCGCGCCGATGTTGTTAATCTACGGCGACCGAGACAAAATTAATAATTTCCTATTACCCTATTTAGAGTTTCCTGCCACTGTGTTATTAAATACCTGAAAAACAACATCTCTAAAAATAATTTGACTTAGCGGTAAATACCGGTGTTATTTAGTCTTCTATACATAATCCGATCCGAGCATACCTTTCTTGTTCCTTGCGGTTGACGTAGGAGGGTCTTGTGTAGTGTGCAATCATTAATTACGCCTCGATTACACCTATTGGTATTATCATTCGATCCGACGTGCTTATCAAGCAGTGATGATTTCAGACATTTTTCCTAGGGGGGGCTGATAAAAATCTAGGGTGTTGCTAAATTAGTAACTCATTTTATGGCTTTTTTTGACGCCGTGACAAAAGGCAGGGGTGGAGGGGGTTACGGTCTCTGTTGATGCCATCCTTTCAGTTTTCGAATATGAGGTGATTCCTATTTGCCATTCTTACCTTTACCTAACATCGTTTAAATAGGAAATAAAATGTTGCAACATTTATGTAGATGAGTTTTTCGTGGAAATCGATTTATTTCCTAGTCCTATATGAGGTGGAAAAATATACCTCATTTTCTTGTATTTTGCATTTTTTTTTTTTGCAAATTTACATTACTTCATGTGATTTTTTCAATCTGCTAGGGGGGGAGCATTTACAACTGCCGGGGGGGGCTCCGCCCCCCCCGGGATATGCCTGAAATCATCACTGTTATCAAGTAAAAGTAACGTATGTTGAATGCAAAGCCTCCACTTTGCTAACAGCTAAACTATTACTTTACGTACATTTACCCAGTTTAGGTAATCAACACGTGCTCTAATAACGTTATGTCTACGAAACATGATAATACATTTACTCGTGTGGTAAAATACCCTCTGAGGAACATAACGTAAAATTACAATTATGAAAATCTGCAACAAGGTTAAAACAGAGAGTGAGAGAGCGAAACAAACAATATGGTTTAAATCATTTAAAACTATCCAAGTCAGTTTTGTTTAATTTTCTCTTCTGTAGGCTATTCCTACTTGTTCGCGTATCACTTCACTCAACGACGAAGACATGTCGATGTCGATGGTGTTGTCAAGTGAACTGACACGTACAATATTGGCGCAGGCGGTGCATGGTCTGACCTAGAGCACGGGGCGCTCAACCACGGTGGTATCGATTTTACATGGACCCAAGGGAACTAATTGGGAATGAAAGTAGTGAACACACACAAACACACAGCAGCCGTCACTCGCTGTCGGCCGCCGTCTGGGTTCGATCCCCGGCCACACGGTCACATGGTGTATTGACCCATGTACCTGCATGTACAGCCCTTGGATTCTACACCCTGAAGATTCTCGAGCGTGTACGAGTCCTTTAATTACTTGTTTTAAAAACCATCATAATTATACTTATTTCAACCAAATTGACAGTTAATTTATTATTATACTCGAGTATAATACCAAATAGTCAAAAAGCATCGAAAACAATTAATTAAAACAGCAATTTCGCACACGTGTTGCCTTGTACATGCTCGAGCATTGTTCCCTTATAACTGTCACGTGAACGATATGAATGATGGGCCCAGACAAACTGCGTGGCGGCCTTCTTGCAAGCCCCGGTCACCTCAACCGTTCCAAGCACGTGGCTACAGACCAATCACAATCGACCAGTGTTCGAACCAACAGTTGTGTCCGCTGGATCGTCCGTAATATCACAATATTAGTATTACACACGTGAACTAAAAAGTAAAAACTGATTTTTTGGCGTTTTCGTTTTGTTTTAGATTGGCATTCTGTCCACGACGAACGTAGCTAATAAAACCTGAGTCATACGAAGCAAGAACGCGGCTAATGACCGTTGGTCCGTTGCACTAAGTCGCTCAACTCAGATCGCTTTAGTTTAGTAGTCCAGTAAACGGGGTAACCTTGATGCATTTTATCGCATAGCTGCGATTGTATGAGTAGACAAACAACAATCATGCAAGTAACCGTACGACAATCGCTACATTCACATTTAGCCGTTTGATTGTTGTGGATAGTGGCGTAACCGCGTAACTTAATATTCGGTGGGGCCTTCCCCGCGAAAGATCAAGAAAGCGGTGTCCGCAAAGAGGGATCTCGCCCACCCGAAACCCCCCAAATGGATTCCCCTTACGACCACCCCGGCGATGTGCAATGGTTTAGCGATCTGATTCAATCGTCGTCATAATTACGACCAAGCAGTCGAGTGGTACGTCGTAAAACGGCAAATACCGACTCCCTAACCCTCTCTCAATGCGCACCGCCTCCGTAAGCATAAGGGCCCGCACCAAAACGACGCCCCCGCCCCCGGGCCCCAACGAGGTTAAGCTAGACATTCCTGCATGGTGGAAATAGGACCGAGTAGGCAACAAAAAGTCAAATATGGTGTATGTATTAATAAGTTCGTGCGTGAAAGATTGGATGCCGCGGTGCTAATCACGCTGCGGCGTCGGACGGGACGCAGGAAGAGACCAACTCAACTGACTACATCTGCGTACACGGAGGAACTTACAAGGAGGCGACCCACCCGACAAAAAACCTCGCTGGATGGATACTACTATACGTCGTGCTCTTCAACTGAGAGGGGCCCTTTGTCGAGATTTCGGCCGCGTTCGTCGGCTCACTGAGTCACACCCATCGCACGCGTGACGTCACATCGCCCCCACCCCCGCAGAGTTGTGTGTTTTCCTTCATACATCTCATATCTGTGCACTACATTCACACATTCCTATCATTGGACGCTCACTGAGTCACATCGCCCCCAACCCCGCAGAGTTGTGTGTTTTCCTTCATATATCTCATTTCTGTGCACTACATTCACACATTCCTATCATTGGACGCTCACTGAGTCACATCGCCCCAACCCCCGCGCCCCGCCACCGCAGTTGGCGTTATCGTTTCCTTACATTTTCCTTATGCATGCATTGCATCCACTTGTATTGGGCGTTCATGTTTGACCAGCGTTTTCAGTTTTCTAAAATATACATACACACAGTCAATATTGCTATACTTTTCCCGAAACAACCTTAGCGATGCTTTCGTCATGGACGGACGAGGGGCTCGTGGCCAATCAGCAATCGGCATTTGAAAGTAGGGCTCGCTAGTCGGCCACAAACCAGTCGTCTATGACTACGACGAAGATATAGTTTTGGGACGACTTGACTTCACCCCACTTCACGTCCCCAAAAATACACACATTGGTATTGCAGTTCATTACATTATTATCTTGAATGGTATTTGTTTATAATTTTTTTGTTCATTCACAGGTATGGCGAGCGCCGAGCGCATTTGCACCGGTAGACGAAAAAATATATTGCTGCCAAATTAGCAACAAATTTTACAGTTATCGTGTCCGAGCGAGTTTTCCTACGGCTTCGGGTATAAACACTTGTTTCCCCAAACACCCTTCGTATGTGGCGCCTATACGATTCAACCGGTGATATATAAGAATAGCCTCGGTATATGCCTACGAATGAAGGCGTAGCCGGAATCGAACCAAATTTAATCAGCAGTGAAAATTGTGTGTGGCAGCGATAGGTTGGTTGAACGTGAATTTATATCGAATCGATACGTCCGTCTGTCTGTCCGCCTGTCTGTCTGTCTGTCTATCTGTCCGTGTGAATTCAATGAAAAAACTTACGGCACAAAAAGCCAGCGAGCATGCCTGAGTGTTGCGTTGCTTGCGGCGAGAATATGGGAGCCCGAGCTGACCTCAACGTGGTCTACTTGACTCGAGCTCGAGTGTCCTCCGATGAGTGTTTCAATGTAATGTTGGCTGTTACTGACCACTGTCCACCCGGGATGCGTACGCAGTGCTGACTTGTCACTGACCACTGTCCACCCGGGATGCTTACATTATTATTACACATATTATGTAGTATGTACACATTACGCATTCGTGAAAAGAGGAGCGGGTATGGACTCAATACAACAATACTAATATTCGCACAACTACTTCCGTTGGTCGGTTCTACAATAATACAATATGCAGCACTGGGGTTGTCCGCCGGAGGTCAATTCGGCCATGGAAAAATGTTGCGCCTTTCTTTTCTTGACCTTATGGCAATTTTTCACCAAATGTATTTTATCGAGCTAAAATAAAGAAAACTAGTTACGAAGTGTGTCATAAAAATGCAATAAAAAATGGTTTATTCACGGCGTAACGTTGATTTATTAACGTAATGCCGGATATATTTTAAGGGTAAACGAATATGTCAACGACGAAGATATATTACAACATGACATACTGAGGAGGGGGGATACATTGGATGTGGGAGGTTTCCTTCCTCTTCGGATTAAATGGTCCCTTCTCGACGATGGGGTGAGGGTCTCATGCAACCAACCTTCACTGCGAGGGCTGTGCTGACACACGCGCGGGTGGGCGCAGGTTCGATCTCACCAGAGGGCGGACAAGCAGTCACCGCGCATACATCCATCCGTATGGACGACAACAACCACAACAAATGTCACGATGACCGTGTGTGTGTCCTCCAGTCACACGTGGCATCATGCGATACGATGAATGAAGCGCGCGGCAGCTTGAATTAATTGCACGATCCGGGCCAAGTGTGTCGCGTGTTGTCACTGTTATCTCTACGGTACCGTGAGGTGTTGATGTGTGGAGACTACTGTTACCCAAGCGGGTTGTTCATGTTATACCACCCGACTCCAAGGACTCTACTTCATATGCGCTCGTCATACCAGTACTTCACACCCTAGACCAAAGTCATCTTCTTTAACCGCAATAAAGATTGTTATCACCACAACGAATTTCTTGTAAAAGTTAGCAGACATGAAGCAGATGAAAGTAGCAATATTAACGGTACCCGCTGCAGAAAAATTAACGTTGATACTTTCAAGTCCAAATTCATCAAACTTTGTTAACTTATGTTTGATGTAATAATCTCGGATTGGTTTTCGGTGGCATTGGTTTGAACTAACAATGCATACAAAACGCATGGCATCTTGTACCAGTCGCCGTGTTTGTTCGGAGCAAATCTCTTATTAGTGGCTAATCTCGGGAGTAAATGGTGTAACCGGGCTTCAGAAGCCGATGTTCCAACTTCAAATCTAAACTTTTGCATGATAATTGATAATGTAAGTGACTATGGATTCCCCACGGAGCGTCAGGCCAATCAGTTGTACGTTGCTCATACTTCTATGCGACTCGTTTCAGACACAGGGGCATGGGTACAGGTGCGCGCTAGCCGCTAACGCGACCAAAACATGACGATGTAAAAACTAATTTTAAGACGTGCAAACATTGTCACGTTTGCATTTAAAAATTGAGTAGACCTACAGCTATATGGTAAAAACACCACCAAGAACAAAATGTATAAAAATGTGAGGAGTTGTCCACAAGCATTTTTTGTTGGAGAATAGGCCTATTCTCGAGAACATGTGCGAAAATATTGTTGAGGATGGGCATTTTCTGCGCATATAAAGATTGTATTTTTACATGATAAAACTGTCAATGCCAGTAAATTATCATTGTTATTACAGTTTGTAAAGAAGCAAAACAACAAAGTTATCAATGCGAGTTTAAGCTCGCTGGATCAAATTTTGGGTTTCAGTATTTTCCCCGAAGTCTTGAAGTTCGTAGCACTACTGGCTAGTACAGCTACAGATAACACTGAAATAAAGTAGGGCCTATGTTTTTTAAAATGTGATGTCACTGCATTCTAAGAGTAGCTAGGAGGAGTAAAGGCTGTCAAATCATGGGTACGTTAGGTCTACTACTTACTAGTCTAGCCTGCATCATTTGGTGGACAGTTTCACTAGGCTAACAGAGATAACCTCGAGACGCCCATCTCTTGGACACCGATGTATTAATAAAAATAATCGTACGCTCCAACAACATGATTGAGATTGATTGCGTTAAATACACGTAGGTCTACGTATTATCTGTTTGCTCGAACATAGTGAACTGGCTCGGTGTAGTGACTGAACTGGCCTCACTGCATTACTAAGTGTCTTTCACAAAAAGGTAGCAGGCATTCCAAAACTAAAACAAATGGTCTAGGCCCTACGCCTTGGCCTACGCACTCATGAGCTTGAACAACCCCTAGTAATAAACGTAATCATAGGTCAAGGCTAGGCCTATAGGATAGGTCTAGGCTAGGCCTAGGGCCTAGCTGCGTGTCCAAACACATCTTGTGCCTGATAAGAGGAAAGTAATTGTGTACGATTTCGTCATGGCAAAAGTCATCCAAAGCCTACGTTTAGGCCTAGGCCTAGGCCTAAGCATCTGTCCCAGCATACAAGGTAGCCTAGCTAAGTTAGGCCTAGGCCCTAGGCCTAGGGGCGCCTACCAAACCTGTCACTCGATATCTGAAGCCCCTGGCTCAGACTTTTTCCCCATGAGTCTAGGGCCAAGATGACACGACCTAGGGCTAGAAATGATCCCTAGGCCCCTAGGCTTTGCCTGGAAGCGTAGGCCTAGGCCTAGGTAAAATTCGAAACTTACCGCTATGCTCAGTGAAAATGTTGGATCCTTGTTGACGACCATCTTTAGGTATCCTTGGTTTATTCCTCGTCGTTGGTCTTGTGGTCAGAGCACCAGCAGATATTAGGCCTACGCGTTCCTTGGCTTGCTGGGCACCCATGATTTGGGACCATTCCCCAGTCGGCCTAAGGCACAGCACGCCGAGCCACACTGAAGAACGTTTGTCGTTACGCTCATCGATACATTTCAGGTTTTTTTTTTTAAAGATCAACGTAATAAAAACTTAAGTTCCATTACAGTTAATATAAATACTGTCGGTAAAATGGTTTTATCACTATCGTAAAACTTATTCACTCGCACATCTCAAAAACAAATCTCCACCACCATCTTTGACATCTCGACGTCGATTGTTTAGTTTGACATTTGAACATGAGAGAGCAGCACGAGACGAGGAGGAAATTTAAGCAGCGGAGGCGGGAAGCCGAGAGAAAACGAAAGTAACCGAGTGCATGAATCATAATCAATTATTGTTATTTGTTTTATTTTATTTATTTTAACATACAATTTATTCTTACAGTTTACATACAGTATAGTTCAGTTTCATTTCAGGTAAACGTTAAATAATGCAGTTGTAATCATATAACGATTAATTTATACTCCAAGATACAGGTACAGGTACAGAAGTGTAAGTGAACAAATGTGAATACAAAATTAAAAACCTCACAAAATCATAACAGTAAAATAATAAAAGAGTCTGGGAAACATAGACATTTTGTAAGGTCTTAATTTCTTAAATAGTTACAGCCTGTTGAGGAGAGCTGCTGTAGTCAGTCCCCAAAATATTGTAACGGTAAAAAAAAAACCTACCATGTTTTTGAAAATCTTCATTCTTCACCATGAATTTGCACCGAAGTGAAGATGAAAGTGCACTAAGTCGTTGAGAAAGACACAGTCAGTACATACAAAATATATATTGGATACTAGAAGCAGTAAAATTGAAAATTTCAGGAGAGAGTGTTGTAAATGTATTACATCACAATCACATAAACTAGTACCAAATAAAACTGAAAGTATTACTTACTGGGATGGTTTGGACTGAGTGATACTGATAGGATGGATTGAAATAAAGTATAAATTAAGATTTTAGATAGGATAAACTTTATATACTGACCACTATCTGTGTACTGACCATTGTTTTTGAAAAATACATCACATACCAAAGGACAAAGTATGTGATTCAATGTGTAATTTATGCTATGACCAGTTAATTGGAATAATGTACTAATTTTTTTTATGTCCCATTTACTATTGTTTTTGTAAAGTATGTAAAACGAAAATTGTGCTATTACTATCCGTCCCTGTGTATTTTTGATGGACTATGTGGCTGGATTGTTTTGTACTGTATTTATGTATGTCCATTGACCATTGATAATGTTTACATTGCGAGACAGTTGCATAGAATTGTATGAATCGTTTCAACTTACTTTTGAAACTATGTATAATGTAAAATATGAATGTAATGTTTGTAAAATAGCAAAAATGCTAATAAAGATACTACTTCTACTACTACTACTACTACTACTACTACTACTACTACTTCTACTTCAACATATTAATGTGTGAATAAGGTGGAAAAAAAGTAGCGATAATGGGTTTCGAATCCCAGACCTCGAGCATGCTACACAGAAACGTTACTACATACGCCATAGCACACGATGATACTAAAAAATTTCCCCCATTAAAACCCTTCTCGAAATAGATTTTTTTGACACTTTGTCATTTTAAAATCGCATTCGATCGATTGAGTTCGTGAATGCGAAGCCGCAAACGGTTTTTTTCAACAACGAGCCGTTAACCGTCATATAGACTAGTGATTGGATTTGAATGTGATACACAAACTATATAGTCCTATACCAAGCTCAAAATTGGGTGTTTTATGTGTGTATGCGTCTCTCGCGTCTATGTAAGTCGTTTAGAAAGACAAGGTCAGTATATAAAAAACAAAGAATATATTGTTAATGTTAATAAGGTGGAAAAAAAAGTAGCAATGATGCGTCTCGAACCCCAGACCTCGAGCATGCTAAGCGGAAACGTTACTACATACGCCATAGCACACGGTGATACATCTAGCGCTTACACAGGTACAAGACACACTGCTCTCAATGTTGTGCGTTGTTCGGGGTATTCAGTTAGCTTACATCTTAACCTCCTATAGCCGTCTGACCTCCTGATACACATCCACAGAAAACGCAGTTTTGGGACTTTCAAGACTGGACGTTGGGAACATCACTAACCTCCTATAGTCGTCTGAACTCCTGATACACATCCACAGAAAACGTAGTTTTGGGACCCACGTTAGGAACATCACCCTGAACAGCCAACATTAAAACATGTTTCCTCGGCTTACCGCTAATGCAAGGCAAACATTAACATGTCCAATGTATAGAGTAGGAATGTCCAATGGAGAAATTCTAATCATTATTTTCTTAACCCTTTAACAAGAGACGCTACGCGTCGTCAAAGACGTGCTCAAATACACTCTGTTTTTTAGAATTATATTCTTAACGGCTATATTGTTTATTTGAGCGATCTTAAAGTTAATTCCCGAGGTAGATCTGAAAATTGTCTACTTTGACGAAAATCATCGCTTTGCTATGTTTGTTATGAACGACGTCAGACGTCGCCAAAATTTTAAAGATTTTCTTGTCAAGTTCCACTTTCGGTACCGATTGTGGATGAACAGTGGTACCTAGTTAGTCGTAGCGTCGAACTTAAGGTCAGTAAGAATCTTTGGTGACGTAGTATGAGCGTCGGTAGCGTCGGTTTGCACAGGTCGTGGTGAGGCGACGCCAACTTCAGGTAACCAAAATAGTAGATTTTTTGAGGTTTTTATTTCTTTACGGGTAAACGGTTTGAGATAGAATTTTTTGGTTGTCAATTCCTTCTTATTTATCGCTCTTTTGATATGTTTCGTATTTTAAAAAAAATAAAAAAAATAAAAATTTGAAAATTCTCCGATTCTGCCTTTCTGTGAGGTTTTTTGAAATTTTGGGCGCCTGTATCTCTGTAAGTATGAGTTCCACCATATTTTCGTTTTCAGGATGTCTAGATAATTAATTAAAAAAAATTAAAAAAAATACAGAAACAAATTTGGGCCACACGTTTTTTTGCTACGAGCACTTAAAAAAAAAATTTCCTCCATGTAAACCCTTCTCAACTTTTCTTGGCTGAATATGGAAGAAAAAAAGACTGCCGGTTGCGGGTATCGAACCCCGGACCGCGAAAACACTAGTCGGCGTCGCTACTGCCTACGCCACGCCACAGGATGGAAGTTGGATTGTTTACACTAGTACATAACACACCGCTCTCCAATGCATGTATGTATCTAGATTCATTCTTATTCTAATTGTAACACCTAAGATAGATAAATTTACGAACAGAGGGTCTCATTGGATTCAAAAAATATCCAAGAATACGATCTGAAGGTAAAAACTCCGAAAATTGTGAAAAAAACGGCTTCGAAGTTTTTTAAATTTTCGGAGTTTTTATCATCAGATTGTATTGATTGATTGGTTGATCGCGTAAGAGTTAATCGTTTGTGGAAACAATGAGCCGTTTGACAGTTAAAAAATAAACCGTGTCCATGCACGTTGATGCATTGATATAAATGCGTGAAAATGGTGGAACAAAAAAGAGTGGGTGTAACTGGTCTCGAACCCCAGACCTCGACCATGCTAAGCGGAGACATACCCAATACGCCATAGCACACGATGTTACTTCCAGCGCTTACACAGGTACAAGACACTGCTCTCAATGTTGTGCGTTGTTCGGGGTATTCAGTTAGCTTACATCTTAACCTCCTATAGCCGTCTGAACTCCTGATACACATCCACAGAAAACGCAGTTTTGGGACTTTCAAGACTGGACGTTGGGAACATCACTTTAACCTCCTATAGTCGTCTGAACTCCTGATACACATCCACAGAAAACGTAGTTTTGGGACCCACGTTAGGAACATCACCCTGAACAGCCAACATTAAAACATGTTTCCTCGGCTTACCGTTAATGCAAGGCAAACATTAACATGTCCAATGTATAGAGTAAGAATGTCCAATGGAGAAATTCTAATCATTATTTTCTTAACCCTTTAACAAGAGACGCTACGCGTCGTCAAAGACGTGCTCAAATACACTCTGTTTTTTAGAATTATATTCTTAACGGCTATATTGTTTATTTGAGCGATCTTAAAGTTAATTCCCGAGGTAGATCTAAAAATTGTCTACTTTGAAAAAAATCATCGCTTTGCTATGTTTGTTATGAACGACGTCAGACGTCGCCAAAATTTTAAAGATGTTCTTGTCAAGTTCCACTTTCGGTACCGATTGTGGATGAACGGTGGTACCTAGTTAGTCGTAGCGTCGAACTTAAGGTCAGTAAGAATCTTTGGTGACGTAGTATGAGCGTCGGTAGCGTCGGTTTGCACAGGTCGTGGTGAGGCGACGCCAACTTCAGGTAACCAAAATAGTAGATTTTTTGAGGTTTTTATTTCTTTACGGGTAAACGGTTTGAGATAGAATTTTTTGGTTGTCAATTCCTTCTTATTTATCGCTCTTTTGATATGTTTCGTATTAAAAAAAAAAAAACAAAAAAAAAAAATTTGAAAATTCTCCGATTCTGCCTTTCTGTGAGGTTTTTTGAAATTTTGGGTGCCTGTATCTATGTAAGTATGACTCCCACCATATTTTCGTTTTCAGGATGTCTAGATAATTAATTAAAAAAAATTAAAAAAAATACAGAAACAAATTTGGGCCACACGTTTTTTTGCTACGAGCACTTAAAAAAAAAATTTCCTCCATGCCCCCTCCCCCCCAACCCCCTCAACCCCCCCCCCCCCTTTCCCTTCTCAACTTTTCTTGGCTGAATATGGAAGAAAAAAAGACTGCCGGTTGCGGGTATCGAACCCCGGACCGCGAAAACACTAGTCGGCGTCGCTACTGCCTACGCCACGCCACAGGATGGAAGTTGGACTGCTTACACTAGTACATAACACACCGCTCTCCAATGCATGTATGTATCTAGATTCATTCTTATTCTAATTGTTACACCTAAGATAGATAAATTTACGAACAGAGGGTCTCATTGGATTCAAAAAATATCCAAGAATACGATCTGAAGGTAAAAACTCCGAAAATTGTGAAAAAAACGGCTTCAAAGTTTTTTAAATTTTCGGAGTTTTTATCATCAGATCGTATTGATTGATTGGTTGATCGCGAAAGAGTTAATCGTTTGTGGAAACAATGAGCCGTTTGACAGTTAAAAAATAAACCGTGTCCATGCACGTTGATGCATTGATATTTAAATGCGTGAAAATGGTGGAACAAAAAAGAGTGGGTGTAACGGGTCTCGAACCCCAGACCTCGACCATGCTAAGCGGAGACATCCCCCATACGCTACAGCACACCTTGATACTTCCAGCGCTTACACAGGTACAAGACACACTGCTCTCAATGTTGTGCGTTGTTCGGGGTATTCAGTTAGCTTATATCTTAACCTCCTATAGCCGTCTGAACTCCTGATACACATCCACAGAAAACGCAGTTTTGGGACTTTCAAGACTGGACGTTGGGAACATCACTTTAACCTCCTATAGCCGTCTGAACTCCTGATACACATCCACGTACAGAAAACGTAGTTTTGGGACCCAAGACAGTTCATTCACGTTGGTAACATAAACATGTTCCCTCGACTAACCATGATTCCTAGGCAAACCAAAACATTTTCAATGTGTACATTGGGAATGTCCGATGCAGGAAGTGTATACATTATTTTCTTAACCCTTTAACTCGTGACGCTACGCTCTGTCAAAAACGTGCTAAAATACACTGTGTTTTTGAGGTTTTAATTTTTAATGACTTTATTGTTTACTTGGGGGATCTTAAAGTTAATACTCTATAGGTTGAACTGATAATTGTCTACTTTGAAAAAAAGCAACGTCTCCCTATGTTTATTGTGGACGATGTCAGGCGGCGCTGCAATGTCAAAGATATCACATGGGATGAACGGTGGTACCTAGGCGCTCATTACGTCGAACTTAAGGTCAGTAATAATGCATGGTGAGATGGTTTAAGCGTCGGTAGCGTCAGCTTACACAGGTCGTGGTGAGGCGTCGCC
Source organism: Isoperla grammatica (assembly GCA_945910005.1). Classification (NCBI taxonomy): domain Eukaryota; kingdom Metazoa; phylum Arthropoda; class Insecta; order Plecoptera; family Perlodidae; genus Isoperla; species Isoperla grammatica. The sequence continues at coordinate 2,600,627 of OX246739.1, forward strand.
AACTTCGGGTAATAAGAATACTACATATGTTTAAGTTTTTATTTTTTAACAGGAAAACGGTTGGAAATAGAATTTTTTGTTGACGGTTTTTTGTTACTTATACCACTCTTGACTTTATTCGTATTTTTTTTTTTAATTAAAGAATATGAAATTCTCCGTCGGACTGCGATTCTGCTCGTCTGAGAGGAAATCTGAAACTTTCGGCGCCTGTATCTCTGTCAGTATGGCCCCCAGCATAATTTACCTTTGAAGACATCTAGATAGTTGTCAACAAAACAATAAAAATAAAAATAAAAAATAAAAATTGGTTCACCCATTTGGTAGCTACGAGCACTTGAAAAAAATGTCCCCCATTAAAACCCTTCTCGAAAATGCTTTTTTTTGACACTTTGTCGTTTTAAAATCGCATTCGATAGATTGAGTTCGTGAATGCGAAGCCGCGAACTGTTTTTTTAAACAACGAGCCGTTTGCCTGTTAAAACATAAACGGTGTCTCAACCGTCTTATATAGGCTAGTGATTGGATTTGAATATGATACACTAACTATAGTCCTATACCAAGCTCAAAATTGGGTGTTTTATGTGTGTATGCGTCTCTCGCGTCTATGTAAGTCGTTTAGAAAGACAAGGTCAGTTCATAAAAAACAAAGAATATATTGCTTATGTTAATAAGGTGGAAAAAAAAGTGGCGATGATGGGTCTCGAACCCCAGACCTCGAGCATGCTAAGCGGAAACGTTACTACATACGCCATAACACACGATGGTACTTCTGGCGCTTACACAGGTACAACACACACTGTTCTCAATGTTGTGCATTGTTTGGGGTATTCAGATAGCTGATATCATAACCTCCTAAAGCCGTCCGAACTCCTGATACACATCTACAGAAAACGCAGTTTTGGGACTTTTAAGACTTGGTTAGTTCTGATATCATAACCTCCTATAGCCGTCTGAACTCCTGATACACATCCACAGAAAACGCAGGTTTTGGTAGCTCCTTTCAGGGAACATCACTGAACAGCCAACATTAATTAAAACATGTTTCCTCGGCTAATTATATACAAACTGTGTCTAAACCGTCTCCATGCAGATTGTAGTATAGGCTAGTGATTGGATTTGAATGTGATACACACAAAAATTGGGTGTTTTATGTGTGTATGCGTTTCTCGCGTTCAAATAAAAAAGAACAGCAAACGATGTTCTTTACATACAATACAATGTTTTTATGTAAATGTGATAATTATATTTTTTACACCTCTAAACATTTACTTTTATGAAGATGAAGAATGTATTTCAAATTGTCAGAGCCAACTGTTGAGTGTACATAATAATTATAGACGTGCGTGGTCTTACTCTCAAAGTTAAATCGAGCGTATACGAGTCAACTCGCATGAAACATAGGCTTCTATACAGACCAAATTATACCAAAATTGTTAAAAAGTATCGAAAACAATAAGATCTTTATTCTACATGCGAGTTGACTTGTATTTGCTCGAGTCGGAGCATAGGGAACCTGGACAGGGAAATTTTCATTTTCAGGTTTTTCATGAGTGACTTAGGTACTAGGTATCCTGGTATTGTTGTTTATTTAGTAGTTTCATTCATGGCATACATGTTACATTTCCATAAGAGCCATATTACATTGTCAGTTACACAGATAACAATCACAACACATAAAATATACGCAACACAAACACACTACACTACTGTCATAAGCTGCATTTACAATAATTTGATGGTAGGTACTAAGGTTGGAATTCATAGTCGGCCCCTACACCTAGGGCGCCCATTGTTACCAAGGTAACAATTGTTTGCATGTTATTTCCCATAAACAAAACAAATCCATAGCAACAATGGGTGCCCCTAGGTGTAGGGGCCGACTATGAATTCCAACCTAAGTGTCCAAAGCAACAGTACCACAACATCTCTTTACCACTGTCGCAGTCGCTCAGAGCATAACAATAGGCCCATGTATAACTGGTGTGTACCATTGGTTTATTATTGTTTATTGTATGGTAGCTTAGCTTTCATTGATCCAAAACAGTTGTTATGGAAATTGGAATTGTTAATAATACAAACAAAATACATATTGTAATGAGTTTATTTTCAGGAAGTCTGCTAGTTTTTTTTAAAGCTTATTATGTTGTCGGAGTTTTTTTTATATGGTTGCTTGTTATATATTTTTATTTTTGGATAGCATGAGTTTATTTGTCCTGTATTTTATAATTCATTTTTTTGTCTTGTTTTATGTTGATGTGAGTTGACTTGGGATGTGAGTTTGGAGGTTTGCTCTTGTAAAATGAGAGTGGACAGAGGTGTTCAGCGGAAAAAGGTTGGGTGGGGTTGGAACGGACAAATGTTGTGGCAACTTGAATAAGAGAGCAAGCAAGAGTAGATATTCCCTTATTCCTATCTCCTTGAATAGCTCTCTCCTCCTGAAAATTGCCGGCTACCCACGTGGAATGGAATGGAACCATAACAAAATTTAAATGAGCCCGCCTCGTGCATGAATTTGGGTCTCAACTTTAAAAGGCGGCGCGTGTAGATAGTTGAAAGTTAATATCTATACATGGCGGTGTATTATTACCGCCAAACCTAACCTGTACAACTAGGGCTAGGCCTATTTTAGGTTAGCAACTGAATTCTGTTCAGCAAAAGTTAAGTGTTATTTGTAAAATGGCAGATCGTCACGATGAATTAACTTTACCGAATGCAGTCGTCACACGACTCATTAAAGATGTTTTACCTGAAGGCGTTAATATTGCTAAAGAAGCTAGAACGGCGTTTTCGAAGGCAGCGTCAGTGTTTGTTTTGTATGTAACTTCCCAATCAAATTCAGTCGCCCTGAAGAATAATAGGAAGACTATAACAGGACAAGATGTTTTGGTAGCTATGGAAGACATGGAGTTTGAAAAGTTTGTGGAACCTCTTGAGAAATCGCTAAGCAGTAAGTTGATGACCCTCTTAGGCCCTATCCAACCTCCTAGGGCCTAGGTCACTTATGCTTTGTTTTGAACGTCTAGACCTTGACGTAGGCTATTTTATTTAGAAATGTTCAGTTAATTAGTCCCTATAGGCCTTTGCCTAGTGTATGTAAACGATGTAACAATATGCCTAGCCTAGGGCCTATGGCTGGAATTCATAGTCGGCCCCTACACCTAGGGGCGCCCATTGTAACCAAGGTAACAATTGTTTGCATGTTATTTCCCATAAACAAAACAAATCCATAGCAACAATGGGTGCCCCTAGGTGTAGGGGCCGACTATGAATTCCAACCTATGTCTTTCACTGTCTAGGCCTAGCCTAGGCTAGCCTAGGCCCTAGTGCTTCCACCGTGTGCAGCACTGTGTTGCTCCCAGTTCAGTCGATGAAGTAGGCCTAGTCGTTTCATTATAAATGTGGTGGTCGCATTGTTGTCATATTCCACTCACCACTGCACTAGGCTATATCAGAGAGTCAAAATGCCAATTGTGACTTTTCAAGTTAACTGGGAGTGCACCCAGTGCGTACCAATGGAAAACGCCATAAGTTTTAGCAAGTCGTTTCAATATATATTCAGAATCATAGCATTGCTAATGCTGAGCTGACAATAATTCTAGTCAACCAAAATTCCGCTGAACTGCGTGCAAACGGAATAAATGGCGCCTAGGCTAATTCGATTGTTGAAATGACAAGGTCCTGGAACATGTGGATATATGCAGCTATAAGCATCCCTAAAAACACCCTATTGCTAGTTTTATATAAATTGTTTCTCATTCAAATAGGCCTACCAGTTCCAAAAGAATTAATCAGTCTATCTTAGGTTTGGAGACTATTTGTTTTGTGTTTTACAGTCCATGTACATGGCTAATTTTTTAATCAACAAAATAACTACCCAACTATGGTTTCATCTAACACAATTTCTTATTTTTGTATCTCAACAGACTTCAAAAGAGCTCAAAGGGAGAAAAAAGAAGCTACAGCAAAACGCAAGCAACAGAGCAAAGATGACACAACCAAAAAGGGCGATACAACCGGAGAAGAGGAAGAATTGGTTGATGAAAAAGAGAATGATATTGAAACAATAGAAGACGATTAAAATTTACTTAGCAAAGACTATCAAACCAGAAAAATTGATTTAACTTGTGCATAATAAATTATTAACAGTAATGCAAGTCAGGTTAAATAATTGAGTACAGTAGGCCTATACACTATATACCAATTTTGTACATACAATACTTACTGTAGTTAGGCCTAAAAGAATCCATTTGTGAAAGAAGCCTATCAATATCATCGATTATTATTCTGGAATGTTATTTCTTGAATACCTACATAACGGTTTCCTCCCCAACATGTAGACCTAACACTATTGTAATAGGCTTACATATTTGGAACCACACTTCCTTCTTGGCATTCATGAAACACATCTTTGATTAGTTCTCTGCTCACACAGTTAACAACCAGTAGGAAAAAACAAACAAAAACAGAACGAAGTGCCTTAAAGGTCAAATGGAGACGCTCCCTTAAATATACACTCCATATGCTGCATTTAAGGTGGTACATTCTCTTTTTGTTTTTACCTACATAAATATTAGTATGGTCTTTTTCTTGACTCACTTACTTGGAAATGTAAGTACCATCTAGTACAATATTAAAGTTAAAACATTTCAGAATATAGAATCAAAATTAAAAACAAAACAAAAATTGCTACAATGTGTCAACATATTGTAAGACAAGATAGTGCAACAGTGACAAAAATTGAAATCCCAACAAAATATGAATATGTTTCACATAAGTTTATATGAGTAGGCCTATTCCAGGTATCTTTTAGTCAGTATTTTTATTTTGTCAAACATGTTCAAATAAAATGCCACTACTCTGTTCGAGTTTGTTTGTATATGTCCTTGAATCCAGGGAAGTTGCTGACATTACATGTTATTGTATACTTGCACTTTGGTAGTTATTCCCGATTCTAGTTCGCCACACTCTAAGGACAGCCTCAAGACTTGCCCTACGACTAGAGAAAATGAACGAAGACTGAGACACTGATCTAGTTACTCGGGCCAAGTAGATATAACTGCTCAAGGTTTGAATATTGAGGTAAATTAATCAATACTTGATATTAATACAGATATTTAGAAAATTTAATGTTTCGATTGGCATCATTGCATATAGAGAACATCATGTTTCAATGTCAACTGAACAAAAACTATTGAGGAAAAGAACATGCTTGAAGAATATGCCTTACAGCACTCACAACATCAAGATCTCTCTTGCGATCACAAGATACACTAGTGTCTGTTTAGGTGCAACACTCTCCTGAAACAAAGTGCAATAGGGGTTTCTGAGGTAAGCTGTTTGGTCCCATTCTCAAAAACTTCAATATAAAATACACTTCAAAGATTATACGAACAATTGTTGAAGATCATAAAGAACAGATCTAGAAAAGTACAACATTAATTTAGAATGAATTATTCATGAATCACTGTATTACATTTTGGTACAGTAATTCTGCAACAAATACCAGTCCGTAGACTAGGCAGGCTAAACTAGTTTGGAGTTTATTAAGCATATTGCATGTGGAAATTCCAATAAAAATGTACAATATAATATATATACTTAACAAATTGTGCACTACCAAAAAGTTGCCTACTAAAGATTAAGGCGGTGCTTAAGGTGAATGTATTGACAGTAGCTATTTCATTTCATTGACTGGTGATTCTTTTATTTACAAAATGATTTGTCATCTTGAAAATTTACTGGAGTCTGCAGGTCCCATATATTTTATTTTATAGAGACGGTCCGTAATCTGTAACCCAACAAACCCTGTGCAAATAACGGACCGTCAGCTAACGGCCCCGTTAATGACCGATTGAAAAACTGGGCCTTAGTCTAGATCAATTTTTCAATTACATGTGAAACATTAAATCAAAACGTACAACCAAAGCTGGCAATATTCAAACTATTCAACATTGTACATATATATTCAAAGCTTATTCAAACCACAGCCACTTCACAACATAAAACATGTATTTTACCCACAATCCACCAATTTTGTGTGGATATTCAATATTCATGTCTCTATAGCCATCCATGCTCTTCCATTTTTTGTCTATACAGTACACATATTTTATTAATTTGCTCTGTCTAGATTATCCGAGTCTGTATTTGTACAACTTGGCACTAGAGTTATAATAAAATAAGTCCAACGCCCAACAAAATGAGCATACATTATTTAAACTAACAAATATTGATGTGTATTTGGATTTGCTCAATCAGAGGAGAAATGATGGCACTTAAGTAGTTTGTTTTGTTTTCAAGTTATTGCACAACAACCACCAGGTTCTAAATCACCAACCCAGGCAAGGTTGTTGTTACTCCTTTCTCCCCAATATTTCTTAACTTTTACACTACTCTTAGTCTTACCAGTACTTTTTAAGGCCAACCTCTATACGAAATAAATCAGGTACAGTATATGAAACAATGTTACTGCTGTGCTTATATTTGTGAATACGTATTTTCTTTTGGCAATTGGTTGTTTTTGGCTCATGAAAAATCACCCGACAAAAATGACTAGCAGCTACTAAAAGAGTATTGCATACTCTAAATAAAATATCATAAATACATCAGACAGAAACTCTTAACAAGACTTTAATATCAGTAAAATATTGCTATTGTTGCTGGCTTCACTAAGGCATGATTGCTCTGATCTTCTGTTCCACTTGTGCACGGCACATAGGACAGGTAACCAGCACCTCTGCACACTTGATGCAGCAGCACATGTGACCGCAAGGCACAAAGATCACCTCACACTGAAACACACAGAGTTATGGCAATCATTTCAACCAGGCTATGTCATGTCTTAAATCTGTTTCGTCTCGCATGCAACCTGTTTCAAACGAGTACAACTTGCTTGGCTCCTAATTAGTAGAGATACTTGACTAATATTCCTTAAATAACATTGAAATACTGTATACACATAAACATTAATTTTAATAATTATAAAACATTTAGTTTTTTATAAAATGCTGAATCTTTGAGTCAACTCTCACGAAGCGGAGCTACTCTGGGTTCATTTACAATAGGCTCTGATGGGGACTTTGCTTGTGTTGTTAATTGTTATAGATATACAAATTACACTACACTTCATAATAATATAACTTCAAAATTTTAGTCAGTTACTTATTCTGCCACGATCCCACCTACAGAGAATAAATTGGTTTGGTAACTTTGATGAATGTCGAACAAGAGGGAGAGGCTGAGGTTGTAGCCTGAGAGAGGGACGTACCTGCAACTCCATGCACACAACACACTCTGCCGAGCCGATGGTCCCCTCTGAGTCCCCGCCGGTCTCCGAGGGGTCCCGTGGGACTAGCGGAGGCGCAGTGGGCTCCGGTCCCAGCTTGGTCTCCTCCAGGTACAGCCGCACGGCCTCCAAGATGGCCGCCCTGTCTGAGGCGGCCGAGACACCGGCCCGGTGAAGCATCTCGTCCGTGAGGCAGTCCGGGGCGTCCAGGCAGCGCGTGAGGAACGGCAGGCAGTGCACTACCCCCACCAGGACGAGCCTGTGGGCGAGCGAGGGGTCGAGTCTACGCTGGGCCTCGATCATGGCCCCGGGCCTCGTGTCAAGCAGGCGTTGATACTGTCTCAGCCAGTAGTCGGGGTCTCTCTCGTCTTCGTCGGTCCACCGCCTTCTCTCCATCTCCTCCACGGTGGCCAGCAGCGCCCGCCTGCGTTCGGCCTGCCTCTCCAACAGCTCGACCAACAGCTCGGACAGCGCCACGCGCTTCTCGGCCAGGTCGGACTCGTGCTCGGACAGACGCAGCTTCTGTTTGCGCTGCTCGACCGCCGTGAGCGCGGCCAACTGTTGCTCGACCAGACACACCTGCTGGACGAGGCCCCAGCTGCGAGCGTCCCCGCGTTCCAGCAGAGCCCCCACGGCCGCACGCTGCAACTCCTCGTCCCGTTGGATGCGCGCTACCAACTGCTGCTGCGTTCGGTCCTGGTGAGACAGCAGGCCCGCCAACTGACGGTCCTCGGACACTTCCCTGGGACATTACGTGAATATCTAACAACTGAACGTTACTGGACGTGATTTACAAAGTAGCAGTTATCGACAAAAAATTAATTAATGGGGTCACCATTCAAGTATTCCAGGAGGAATAAATAGAGCAGCTAATGCATTTTGTTTAAGAAGGAAATCGACAATTGGTTTCCTTGAGGGAGATGAATTTTTTGTTTTAATTTATGAAACAGACCCGTAGACCTACTGGTATGTATAAAATACTAAACGTAATTCACGTCCTATTTCTTTTTATTTCACAATAAATCAAGAAAAAGTTGTTGAAACTGTACTAACCGGCTGAGCAGAGTCCTGGTGGCCACGGCTCTCCCCTGCTCGTACTCCCTCAGCTTCTCCTCGCGCTGGTATTCCTCCTCCAGCATCGCCTCCATTGCTCCGAGCACGTCCCTGCGTCTCAGCGCATCGTACTCTCTCTGCCTCACGTCGAGCAGTTGGGCCTCGTCCGCCATCTCCCGCTGCATCAGGGCGTGTTGACCTTGGGCCGTGTCGCCCCTCAACGCCAGGAGGTTCGAGACAACGACGTCGGACTGGCGCTCGTCCGTGAGGACGTCTCTCACTAGACGCTCTCGGTCCTGCTCGTGGTCTCGGTGCACTCGCAGGATGTCTTTCTCCAGCTTGCACTGGCTCTCCAGCAGCCGGTCCAGCAGCTGGCCAGATATACACACAGGTAAATGATGGTAACGAAATTCTCAATTTGTTTAAAATGCCCTTTTTATTGCCTAGATTATGTAATATTGTCGACGAATTAAAACATTTAGAGATGGAAAAAACACATTTTGAAAACGCGAAATCGCATGTACCAGTAGGCCTGGTGTATAAATATATAATAATAGTAAATATAAATAAAAATTAAAAATATATAATAATATAATATAATAGCCGAAAGAAATTGTATGAAACTGGTCTAGCCACGAATTAACTCGTGAAATTGAACCCTTTAGTTTGTGTTTAATTCTTTTTGTGACAAAATATGGAAATCATTTTAAAAAATGTAAAGTTAGTGCCGTAAATCGAAATTGCAGCTCATCTGACGCCAGTGTTTTTGGAAAAACTTTTGGAACAATCATCGATAAGTCCCACATTTTTTTTTAAATAACGTTTTTGACAATGTGCATTTTTACAAAATCACGAAAAATGCAAAATTTGGGTTTTTATATAACCAGTTCTCATTTCTCATCATTACCACTACACATGACATCCAACTTGAACACACGTGGTGTTTCAATGCCAATGAACACCTGTTCTAAACTTGAGACTTCTTACCCGCTCTTTGGATTGCTTCATGGCATCTTGCAACTCAAACTCTTTCTTCTGCTGCTGTTCCATGTCCTGTTCCAACGCCAGCATTTCTCGTCGTTTGATTGCCTAGAATGTGGTTTAACTAAATTATTCACTGTTAAAGAATACTAAGCTCGTTCGTTCGTTCGTTTCCGTGTCCGGAACACCGTTCTAGACAACTAATTTCCAAAAATCCGCCACTTTTATGGCTTTGTCATTTGCTAAAATTAAATCCTCTATTGTACAAGTCTGCTCTAGATTTGGGCAGACTAGCAGGTTTTTGGCTGATACGAGGAGATAATATCAAAGCTAGAAGGTGGAAGAGAAGGAAGAAGGTGGAGGAACTGGCAAAGGAATAACAGATGCACATGGTACTTTAAATTTCTTATTCTATCCAGGTTATCGTTTGCCCCCTTGCAGAAATATTTTATTTTGTATTCCCTGTTTAGTTATACCACTGACTGGTATGGTACTTTCCCCTATCCAGGCTTCTTAATTACTGTATTATGTTTGTAAGTGCACTTATAAATAATGATCATTGACACTACATCATATAATAGTATATATGTGTACTTTTAAATGTTTTGTTTATTTTGCAATCTGTCATTGGTTGGATGAAAAAGAAGGTAATGATTTTGAAGTTGATAAGATAACATACTGAACATGCACCACATCATACATTTGTTAATGCACACTAAACTTGGCACTTAAAGTGAATAGGTAGGTTCTATGATCAAATACAGAATAGCCTAAAACATCGCATCTTTTCATAACAATAACAGTAGGTACAAAACTACAAACAAACAAAAGTGATGTCTGCAAATCATGCAAGCGTAAAAGATTTAACGCAACAGCTTGCGACCTACGGTACTTGAATTATTTTGAAGGGAGTAGATGTAGGCAGTCTAGCATGGGAAATCTCAAGAACCGGACTAATTTTAACTTTTTATTTATAAAGTAGGTCTAATGTGTAAAAACAGGATGTTTTGTTTATAATTTTATCATCACTTTCTAACAACAATTTTAAGAAAAAGAAACAATAACAGTTCCTGTACCGGTACTCAATTTGATGGTTTTAATAAACAGTGCATGCAAAGTACACTTTATAAAGCTATGGACGTGTCAGAAAGCCGGTTCTATTGTTGCCAAGCCCAGGTCCAGATATGATGCTATCAACAATCATTAACAAGCAATGAACACATTGTTGATAACGTCAGATCTGGACCTAGAACTGGAGTTAGCAACCATAGATGGGCGTTCAGACACGTCCTATGTAACTATCACAGGGATGTCCATTGATACGTTTAAAATTAAATTACCGAATGGGTACAACAAAAGAATGTTCAATAAAAAATAAAAAACATGGGTCAAATACACACACCAATAAATATACATAAGTTCCCCTGCAGATTATCAATTGACCAATTATTGTAGCTCCAAAAGAAGACCATATTTCAGTCAGTTTTCAAGTGTTGATAGTTTTACTTTTATATTTTGTTATTGATTGTTGAAAATGGATTAGATATTGATTGATGATCATGTGCATCCCTAGTAATACCTACGGTATCTACATCTATCTACAGTAAGCGTACTCACGTATACTGCACACACAAAAATCACAAAAGGAAAATCTGCTGATAACAAAAAAATATAAACTTCTAAAGCCAACTATCTTTGTGTTTTAACTTGAATACCAAATGACTAAGTAAATGCATTCAAGTGTAGGTTATATGACTATGTACATACAAAGAGCCTATGCATACAAACTATACCAAACTTAAAAACAAAAACTTGGTAAAACTCATGCTACCAAAAAATAATAAAAACATTTTACTCAACATGCCTTCAGTCTCTCAAGCTGCATTATTTTTGCCTAGAACGGAAAAGGGAACAACAGTTATTATTAATCAACATGTACATAGACACATATATTATGTACAGCATCTCAAGGGTGAAATCAGGAACTGATTTATGTACAGCCATCATCAATAAAATGCCACTTATTTAAACCAAAAATTAATAATTTAATCTTCACATTCTATAGGATAAGATACCAACAGTGCTGCAGTTCAGTAACACTACTTAGTGCTTAGTATTTTATTTATGCTGTTAGTATTCTGTTATGCAAAATACAGTTGACTAATCCCCCCACAGGATTGGAGTCTGCGCTACTAATTGTTACTGGTAATTGGACGAGCTTTACTTTACCCTTTGGAAATGTCTTCTGATTTTGAATTTAGACAAATACTATAGTAGTATAGTAGACTCATAATTTATTGTGTTTAGTACAGTATGGTCATTGTAACACAGTATTTAAATACGTTATTGTGGAGCATGACTCCAAGCCCTATTGAAACTCTCATTAGTGGATGTATGGAAAGTGAACAATACCTATCGCAGTTGTCTGGCCTTCTTCCATGTAACGATATAAACGGGGCCTACTTTTCCTACAATCAATGGTTATTTGAACGAGTTAACACATATTTCTAGATGTGTGGACTTACAGATTTGACCATCATTGTACAACAAATGAGGTTCCCGACAAACACTGGTATGATACACTAATCAGAGCCAAACAATAGGTTGCATAGACAATGGTGCACTCAAGTGACATTGACAAATCTAAAAGGTGGAACATCCTGGCAATACATGTAAAACAATAAGGTTAATGAAAGCAATTTAATGGCAAGAATTGGGTACAGTTAATCCAGCCTATTTGTAGGTAAGGTAGCCAACTAATTCAATAACTAGAGACACATTGTGAAGATAAAAACCCTGTGGTCTACGTACAATACTAAGATGTGTGGAGAGCATAGGCCTACATCCTAGATCCTAGTGTGACAACAGCTCGTATGTGCTACTAATATTAACAAGCTGTGAGTCGTACTTAGTGGACATTCATAATATATCACCCGAGTTTTTTTTTTTAGATAGTCTAGTTGCATCTTTCTACATTCCCCAAACACAGCCTTATTAAAACAAGTTGCAAAGCACCCCCCCCCCCCCCCCCCCCCCAACAAAAAAACAATCAGAACAAATACAGCACATTTGCACTGACACTTCAATCAGCGTAACTTACATAAAATTGAACACTCTCTGCATGTTTGCCATCAGTGTCGCTCATCGTTGGTTTGTTGTCTTCTGCGGCCTCACCCAGAGTTCTGCATTCTAGCCCACTCTCTGAAATAATATGTTAGGTCAGATGGGATTGGCCTAAGTTTGTAACATTCAGACTCTTTTCAGCTCATTCTCTTCAGACATTCTCTTGAAACTCTTATTGAACATAGATGCATTTATATTTCAAACAAAATCACCTTCAGCCAAGAATTGCAGGATAGCATCCGTTCCCTGAGATACAACTAGCTGAGGAGGGTGGACCAACGATGTGCCTTCAACTTGTATCTCCGTTAGACTGGTGGCCCGGCAGAGTGTCGCAGGAAGAGAGGTTAATTGAGCATTCCCTCTCAAATCCAACTGACGTAGTTGGCGGAGATTACCCACTGCACTTGTGACGTTCTTTAAACAGTTGTTGGACACATCGAGAGTTTGCAGTTTCACGAGGTGTCCGACTGCGTCCGTCAATAACTTTAAATGATTATTTCTGGCATTTAAAACCTGTGAAATGTTATTTGATTTAGTCTTCTTCTTAAATGCTTACATTTGGCTATTATGCCATCATGCTGGATTTAGTAAATAATAGTATTTCATTTGATTTAGTAAAATGGTTCTTCCACATGTTGATGTACCCTACTACTCAAAGCTACTACTGTTGAGTGTAGGCCTATATTTTATTCATACACAATGTTTTGAGGTGAATCCTATAACTATAGGCATAATAGAACTGTGAGATTATTGTTAACCCACTGTACCAGTCATAAAACAGAAGGCTTACTGGTACATTAATATGCTACAATTTTAATGGTATTATTATTGTGTATGTCAATAGTATGCTTGCATGAAAAGTTACAGACATATTGCTAGTGGGAAGAAATTAGAGCATTGGCCATATTATACTGTTGCAGATGGTGGTTGTAAGTTCCAAGGTTATGTTTAAGTACTTACCTTAAGATTTGTCAAAAACTTAATGTCGTCTGGCAAACTAGTAAATAAGTTGAAACTTAGATCAAGAACTTGCAAGAAAGCCAAATCTTTCATGTGGCCACCTCCACTCAATGATGACAAGTGATTCTCCTAGAAAACAAACAGATACTAGTATCGTCGGTCAAGAAGCAATACCGCGTAAGTAACGTCTCACCAATACGAAAAGGCGCAATTCAGATCAAATGACTAGGCCTAAGACTAAGTTTAAGGTTTAGGGAATAATGACCCTGGGTAATAATATTCATCGAATATTGTTGTTAATGCTTGTTACATCCACAGAAGTTGTGGTCTTGACTAACGTAGTTAGACATATATCATTTATAAAGGCAACTTAAGCAGTATTGTCACTTCACCAATGGTATATGGTTGGACTACATGGTTATTTTATAATTTTACAGTGGGGAGGTGTGGATTCAGTATAGGCTACAGTAGGTCGTGATTGGTAGGCCTACCAATTATGGATGATGGGCTGTTTTCCTACGATCCCAATTGTGATTGCGATCACGATGTGTCTAGGGCTTTGGTGTTACCAGTATGTAAAATTAAGTAGTTTCTGTTTCTCTAATGCTGGTTAGCAGAAAATAGGCCTAGCCCCTACCCCTTATCGAAAGCCTAAAGCGGGATGCACAATCCCCGGGAAGGAGCTCCAGTAACGGTAACGTTGGCTAGGTATGATTTAACAAAGCTCCTTCCCGGGTTATTGTGCACCCCGCTTTCCAAAATACTTGCAGAAGTATTGTAGTGTGGCATATAGCCTAGGCCTAGTGAGACATGTCAAAATCATACAGTTCTAGGTCTGTGTGTTGACAGCAAACATTTTGTAAAATTATGATTATTGATTATGCATTCGTAAAACTTGACATTAACATACCTGCAAGAATAAGGCATCTTTTCTAAATACTTTACAAAGCGAAAATATGCCTGACGGTACGTTTTTCAAATCGCAATCAGAAATGTCAAATACGGGCTCTGGGTTTTCACGAGCTAAATATAGTTTGTGCTCGAGCCTGGCTTTGAAGTCAGTACCATGAGATTTATCAGTACCATTCGATTTTCTTTTACTAAACAGAGGCATCTTGTGAAAATCAGGCACAAATTAGTCTTCAATTGAAATACATGATACGCCCACTTGATGAATCACGAGCATGTTGTCACTTTGTAAACGGGTTTCAATGTTCTCAAATCTTCTAACAAAAGTCACTAACTGGTTTTATGAGCAGCAATTGAAGGCGACATAGTGTTTCGTTAATTATATATTTATCGCCGTATGTATTGGTAGGAAATGAAGATATTAATTAGCTAAAACACAACATCACAACACTTTGCTAGCTATCAAAACTATTTCCAGTGTTGTCCTTATTTTTCTTTACACAATCAGGTATGCCAACCAAATCTAGTAGCGAAACGAAGCTAGCACCGGCACACTAACGGTGTGAAGGTAGCACCGGGACCAAATCAAGGTCTGTTCAGTGGTTCTCAACCCGTGGTACGCGTACCCCTAGTAGATCATAGCAGACATTAGAGCAGTAGTAATCAATGGTAGTGGATCATAGAGATAGCTAGATCTACTAGCGGAGTCGTGGAACCCAACTTAATTAATTTAAATATGTATTTAGATACCATCATGTGATTTCCTGTAATTTTGGGTAATTATGGAGTGGGCTTTAACACTTTTTGTAGTCACCTAAAAAAAAAAAAAATACACCAAAAACTCACTGTTTATTGAATTTTGGATGTCAAGTAACTGTTTATTTTCATAATCGAAACGATTTGATAACTTTATTTATTTGGCCACCAAAGTTTCCTCCAAATTTCCATTTCGCCACCAATACGGACTTCTTCTGGACTGGGATTCGCAAACGAAAGTGCTGCCAACTTCCAAATAATGTATCTATTCATAGAATTTATATAATATTTTGAAGGTGTAATTAATGTTCTGTTTCATATGCAATCATACAACACAAAAATGAATGACACTTCGGTCATAATCGTGTAAGCCACAAGTGGATTTTATAAATGATTTTTTTTACAGTTCACACACGATCCATAATATTAGGTAGTAGAATAGAACAGGTGCCCACAAGGGGGGGGGGGGGGGGGGTAATTGCCCCCCCATACCAAGTCACTATAATATGTTGCGCTTGTAGGTATTATTAGTATTACAGTAGACACCTGTTGCATGTGTACTTGGGCGTGCAAGTGTGTAGGTTAAATTGCAAATATGATTGCCCCCCCCCCCCCCCCCCCTGGTAAAAATTCTATATGCGCCAGTGACGGAGAACACCAACTTACTCGACAAATAACTAATTGCTAACATATTTCGAGTTTGATAGTGGCATTACTTATTTCAGACTAACAACCTCCAAAAGGTACACCTCAAAGATAGTAAGATATATCCTGGCCTGGTACACCTTTTGTTACCTTTTTGGCAGTGGCATATCCAAGATGGGAAGGGAGGGGACAACCCCCACCTTAATTTTGGAACACCACTACCAATAATAGTAAGTCAAGAACAAAGTTGGTTTCTTTCATATAAAAAGCATACTTTATTAAGTAGCATTTTAGGCAGCTATACAATCTGCTGACAATGAAGATTATGAACAAGAAGACAATGAACATTATCACAATTGGAAATCGATGAAATAAAGAAACATTGAACTTATTTACATTTGTGTGTATGAATTCACTTAGTAGAATGTTCATAATATTACTTATACATATTAATATTGAACAAATTTATTAGTCATAAAATAGATTTAAAATAAAATACTAAAGAATATACCACCTATAGTGTCATCTACATATCACAACTGTACAAACTACAAAAGTGTTTGCAGATACATATTAATTAGTACACATGGGCATACAGTAGTACCAGCACCTAAAGTAAAGTACAGCACATATGTGGACAATCAATGAATATACTTAGCATGTAATGAGTGCGGTGAGGTCTAACATAACATCATAATTTATAATTTAATCTTTTTCTTGTGGGTTGTAGGCATACAGTATTTAGGCCAACATTATTATTTTATGCAGCAGAGATGTACTGTCCATGTGGAGCGATGAAACTTGTTACACAACTTATAAGGTACGGCTGGACAATTTGTTGTCTGTATGTTGTTCATTTTCTTGTATTTATCTAAACTCCTTTACACATTGAATGACAATAACAATCTGTAAATTAATACAGAAAAACTGCTACGAGCCAGTTAACATGTTTAGATGCCTTTGTCTGGGTTAATGTTTGGGAACCATAGAAAGAAACAAAAAGTTGAAGCTACCCAAAAAAAGTTATAGGTAGAAAAGGTAAGTAGTATAAAATGGTGACCAAAAGTGTGAATTCTTTTAAAATGCCAATTTTATTGCATAAAATGAAAATGTTTCCAAATCACATCATTTAGAGATGGACAAAACTGCATTAAGAAATCGCTCTTCTCCGGAAATACCTATGGTAGAAAATTACAAATTATAATTAAATTGTACGAAATGGCAAAAAAAAACAACTAACAGTCACGTAGACATGTGTAGCTTTAAGTGTATTCCAATTTTTTTTTTAAACAAACTGTGTACTACAGTTAATTCAAAGTAGGTGCCCAAAACATAAATTTGTGATAGTGTGCAAGATATCTTAGGCAGACCCTTCAATATACATGTCATGATTAGGGAAAAATTAGGGTTTATTTAGTAATTAATATGGAAAAAAAAAAATTGAAGGTTGGCTTTTCTGGCCCAAACTACTTGGAACACACGATTAGTCCATTACTATCCCTGTGCACAAAACCAACAGCAACACATAATTGAGGCGCCAGCTCTGCAGATATCCTCAAACTTGAACAAAAAAGCAAAATTTGGGCTTTTAAAAACTCATACTTCGTTTTTAAGTCACCACTTTCATTACCTCTACTTAAATATAAATTTTATCAGAAGAACATTTATTTACAAAATCAAAACGTTCAATATTTTCAAACTAGCTTTTGGTTTGTTTCCACATCCCGAACAATTACTAAGCGATCAGATAATGAATGATATTTTGAAATTTGCTATTAAAAGTGTTTGTAACGTATTGATTTTAATGCAACTTTCTTCTATAAGTTCTATATAGTATACATATGTAAAAGCAAGAGTGATAAATGTGAAAATGTATGGGGAAGCTTGATACATGCCTTTTTGCTTTTGAATGATTGATTGTTAATTAAGTTTTTGCAGGCAATATTTGGATGGAAGTGTGTTCATATTGTTATTGTATTTTTCTTTGAACTATGAAGTATATTTTGTATACCCTTATGTAGTAGTGTAGGGTACTCACAATTCTAATTCTCCCACAAAGGACCAAAGCAAGAAACCAAGTAAATAGAACCAAATTTATAAACTACTACATATACACAAATTCCAAGTTAGTGAAGGTTATTAACGAGTTTCCAAAGAAGTCATTCAGCTTTCAAAAATTATAACCATTTAAAAAAAAAGTAATCCATGTACTGCATTACCACAGTAATTTAGTGAGAGGGAAGTTGCTTATTGGGCCTCTTATCTCATGTCCACAAAAACAAGCAGAATTTAAGGTTTTCTTAAAAAGTCAATCAAAAAATTACATTCTTTTGCGTGATACTATAACGTGGCATTGAACAAAGCTACAGGTGATAAAAATATAACCACATCTATGAAAGCACAATGACTCCTTGTTTTCGGTAACTCAGAACATTCAAAACAAGTTATATTATGTCTCAAGAAGCACAATCACTTTTTTAAATGAGAATGTTACAGCGGACTAAAACCAATCACCAACTCGTCAACCATTTTATCTAATAATTACACAGATAGGCCTACACTGATTTTAATTCCTGTCATACTGATCATTATTTTTTTGAAGGTGTATGCCTGCATGCAATATAGCTATGTCACACACTAACTGAGAGGGTCAACATAAATACAGATGCCTTTATTTTTGTTCTCTCCTTTCGAAAGTGAAGTGCTAAAAAATGAATCCACGGAGAATTTGCAGAGTATAGAAAAAACAATAAAAATATGCAGTTTGTCTTATACAGAGTAAATGTATACAAAAACAACTCAAACTGATTTGGAGGCAAATAAATTGATATGAAATTTCATAACCGAAAGTCAACCCTCGTTAAAACTCCTAAGTCAAGTGCAATGAATTTAGTGGTTGTTAGGTCACGAGACTTGATCTTTTACTAACATCAACTTTTTGGTTTTATGTCACACTTCTTCACTTAATGAATGCGATGCCCTGATAAGTACTAGTATATAGTTGTGAGAAATTAATTTTAATATCTAAAAATACAACTGGAAAAGCTTTGATCTTTGACTAACATTGATAATGTGGTCACCTTTTAAGTTTTGGCTTTTGGCATCAGGATACATCTGTTACTGATCATAATTTGTCGGTGCCTATCTTTATACTATGATACCCAATCACTCGCTCCATATGTTGCTTTTCTCCACACAATATATCATTGTCTCTTGCCCCACATGGGCAGTTTTCAACATTAATAGTTATTTTCCAATACAACTGTCAAACATAAAAGAGGCTCACCGTCATTACAGGGGAACTTTACACAGTTCAGCGACACCTACAATTGAGTGCGCTTACACACTTGAATAGGTCCCAAGAATTGTCATGTTGGCACTTTTACACATTTCAAAATCTGCAGATTCACATTTATACCCAGGTCAAATATACTTCTTCCATATAATGACTGATACACGACTTTATGCATCCAGTACAATGAAAAAGCAATTTATCTGCCATTTCTTCAGCTCAGCACAGAGCATTGGAGTGACTTAGAACTACCAATGTAGACATTTTCAGAACAAATGCAGTGACTATCACTCAACCATGTCGTTTTCTTGCGGTGGTGCCACTTGTTTCTGCACCATGCACGATCTTGCAACAGACTCGAACAATCTGTACAAACAATCCAATCCAATTAATTCATTGTTCATCTATATATTATGTTAGGTTATGAAAGTAGGTGCCAATCGGCTGGGATGGTATATGTGAGGAAAGGATCCAGCAGCTTACCTTCGAGTAGTAAGATGACGGATTTGCGAGTTTGAAGTACACATACAAAACATAATACAAATATAACGAGACGTTTCGACCGAGGTCTTGCTCACTCGAGAGAAGAATGGCTACTGCCGGCAGTAGCCATTCTTTTGTTTTTTATGTGTACTTCAAACTCGCAAATCCGTCATCTTACTACTCGAAGGTAAGCTGTTGGATCCTTTCCTCACATTATATACTATATATTATGTTAAGTTAAATAAAAAGAAACTCTATATTTGGTATATACCTAACTATAAGCGTTGGGGCCTAACCTTATACCAAATATTAATAATTTGCATTAATTGGCAGTATCCGTTAGATACACTGGATTTTGATTTTATTATTGTAGCCTATCGTAATTTTATGGATTGACCCCCCCCCCATTTCGGTTACTCGTTTTACGATTCCCTACAAAACTAAACGATGTGACATGACGTATTGCACACCTCGGTATTTGCTATACTTTCATCCAAGACAGCCAGTTAGCCTCACAACAAGTATTTAGATTATTATTCAATAAGAAACATACTTCTCTATTTCGGGTGCACAATGTACGAATTCGTGCTTCCAGAACTTGTACGTAGGATTCTTGATGAGCTCAATGAACGTGATGAGGAGTCCCCATGGGTGTGGACGGTTCACAATCAAGCGCTCCAGTAGAACCCTGCAACATTTGTAATTTGATAATCCCTCGTTAAATTATACAAATTAGGCGTTTAAGTCTGAAACGATGTTGTTCAAGGCAAACTGCACAGTTGAGTCACGTATTAGTACAATAGTACAATTATGTATACCTTTTAAGAAACTGAAATTATTTCTTTACCAAAATGCAAAAGTTGAGAATATTAAGGAAAATATGCCTACATTATTACCTCGCATATAATATAATCCGGTTTAAATGAGTTTAGAGTAGCCTTATTTTTAATACTCTTCAGCTTTATTTAAAGTACTAGGAATTATCCTTAAAGATACAGTAATGCAGAATAAAAAAAAAACAACAGTAAGTGGCTGATAAAAACCTATAGATGTGTTGTACCGGTACAGCTGAGTTAAAAAAGAAATGTGTAAAACCACGAATAACATACCTCGTGATCTGTTCTTGGATGGCTTCCGTGTTGGCTTCTGCAAACAGGTACAGCAGCGTACAGCTGAAGTAATGCGTGTGACTGTTGGGGTATCGCAACTGGTTGGCAATGGCGTTGAGGAACAGGTAGCGACCCTCGGTGTCAAGGTCGACTGCCAGGTTCTGGAAGATGTCCATGTGCGAAGAGTGGGCAATGGTGGACATGTTTGGTGTCAGACCCTTACTCCTGATGTGGTTGATGGCTTGCGTGCCGACGTAGAGCACAAGCGCGTTCATTAAAGGGATGTTGTATCTGCAACGAGACAAATATTATTTATGTACATATTTTGACAATAGAAGGTCATAGAGGTAGGCGAGAAATAGCATCCCACGGGGGAAATGGAACTGGAGAAAAAGAGATGTGACCCGCTAGTCGTTCCCGACAATGCCATTTCCGCCCCCGCTGTGTTTGGATTCTCGGCTGTCACTTCTCTGCCAATGATGGCGGTTGAAAAGCGCGCTCAAGACGAACTATTTTATGACAGGAGGTAAAATTAAGGAATCGTAAAAACGATTCTTAACGAGTCCCGTAGGAATCGGAATATCTCCTACAACAATACAATAGATGCACCGAGTGCAGCCCATTGGAAAATGCCACAAGAAAAACGGCCAGTTACAATCTTACCTCATTCCTGGCTCGTTGGAAATTTGGAGATTACTACGAAGTTCCGAGACAAACGTAACGGGGGCGCGCGCCTTCAAGTAAGAGTCCAAGTCCTTCTTGAAGCTTACGGGTTGGATGACGGACGCAAAGTTTGTCAGCACCTAAAAAAATGCAACAGGCAAACCTTAATTTCTTGTATCATCAAACGCATAACACAATACTGGTAGTAATCAAGACGTGGAATAAGTAATAAGATTCAGAGCTCAACTTACTCTGGGCGCGTGCGCGATCTCGGGCAGCATGTCCACCTTCAGGTTGGGCGTGAAGGGGTCGGGCAGTCTCATGTTGCGGGGGAAGGCGGAGAGAATCAGGTTGCGCATCTGGATGCAGTTTGGCGGTATCACGTCGCAGAAGCCATAGTGATAGTCGCACAGGAACTCGGGAAAGTCGTGTAGTAGTACCAGCAGCACTCGTAGAGTACCCTACAAGACCAATCACAATAATACAGTACTACTGTCAAAACAATAAATTACAAGTTGTTTTGCATTAGCATAAATAATAACTCAAGCTTTCGTCTGTTAATGTTAGTCGGTGGGTTAGTCTCCCACTAGCTCGCTGTGGAACTATTTTGTTATTGAAACTAGACATTTATATCTATACTAATCAATATAATCCATAAAATCTATAAGGACTGCTGTCTATAATTCTCAATTTCGAGCAGTGATCGATTGATATAATCACTAGTTATGGTGCATACCTTGTACAAGAGCGTTACGGGCTTAGCTAGCTCGGCATTGCGCAAGAAGGGCGCCAGGAACTTGAACAGGTCTATGAGGAGCTGTGCGTACATGCCCCAACCCTTCTGTTGGGGGGTGAGGGCCAGCATGCGTCCCACAAACACCCGGTGACTTGTCAGCTCCAGCCACGCGTACGAGAAGCCAGAAGCCTTGGCCGGCCGTAGGATGTGGAGCGTGTGGCAGAACGCTGTCAAAACCTGGTACAAATCAAGCAACATAGAACATGACATGATGAGCCAAATACAAACCTTAGCTTAGTCCTTACATTACACAAATAATGCAGTAAATTTGGTAAAAAGTAACTTTATTTTTTGTTAAGCAGTATCAATGACCTCTATGTAGTTAAATGCCTTTTAAGAGGAAGTTCACTACCGAAATGACATACAGGAAAAGTGATTTTATGTTAATCTATTTAATTCCTTGAAGGGTTTCAAAACTTTGTGTAGGCCTACATGCCCACCACACAGTTCTTAGTAACTAATAATAATAACTAGTATGCAGTTTGTCGTTGTGCTGACCTGATAATTAATTGCTTCAAGGACGGGTTCTGGAGTATTTAGCTCCAAGAACAGCATGATGAAGATGCGATGATACGGAAGCTGTTGGAAGTCTTGTAGCCTGTTCTCGTGGTCTTGAAGAAGGACACCGGCCACAATGCCCATTACCTAAACAGACAAGTGTCTCATTTGATATCAAGCTGTTTTACCAAAATACCAGGCAAGGTGTATCTAGGTAATAGGCTACATTGATATTTGTATATGAAACATGAATATGACTAAATAAACAAGACAGCAAAGTTATCAATCCCCAATGTGGAATATACATAGAAATAGAATATAGAATACCTTCAAATGCTGTGACTTACCTTATTCAGTAGATTGATCTTTGTGTTGGTGTTGGTGGAATCACCCGAATGCTTGACTAGTAGCGCTATCAACCTGACAAACGCATCCAATGTATGAAAACACTTTGCTCTCGTGAGTGTTGGCGACTGGGTCGTTTCGGTCAGCGCCCGATAACAAAGGTCAACGCACATCTGAGTTGACAGTCTGAAGAAGCGAGTTATAAGATCGTCTGTTTTCAGTATCCCATGGCCGTTCATCTGAAATGGTAACAGAATTACAGAAAAAGGATAGATACAAAAAAGAGTGAAGATTTTGTGTTACGCACTAGAAAGGGAATGTGTGTGATAGAAAATTAGGTGCAAGTGAAAAACGTAACCAGACTTTGAGGTTCATAGAACCTCTGCCAGGAGATCAACAGAATTTAATACAAGGGGTTTTTTTTTTTTTCTTCAATTTAATACTAGGGGTGTGCGAATCCTAATTTTTAGTTTCGGATCGATTTCGGATAGTAAATTATTCGATTTTTCGCATCGGATTCGGTTCGGATAGTTAACCGTATTTATTTACTACATTGTAAGCCACAACCGAATAATGGCCACACATAATTTTATTAGAAGAATATAATGTTAGCATGTTTACTATCAATTATTAGATTGAAGATTCCCATAATTGACCCACCCCACTTTTTAAACTTGGTATATTAAATAAATATCTGCCACCTTTGGCATACTGCACAGAATGCCTGCACTCTAAGTGATTACTTAGATTTGTTGTCGTACCATACTTAGTACTAAATTCCCGTGAACAATAGATGCACTTGTAGCACGGAAGTAGCGTGGTTTATTAATCCACCTGTTTAATCAATGTATTAATATCGATAGTCGAAGAAAATCGCGAGAAACTATCTATGTAGCCGCGAACACTGCCTTCTTGAGGCGGCAGAAGTGCAGTCTGCCACACGCTCTCCGTGCACAAGGTCGGTAAAATAGTATTTCACTACCGCTACTTTACCGACCTCACTCCGTGTGAGTGCGCGCGCGAATCAAACTATCTGAAACCGAACCAATGTCGGTTCCAATTTATCGCCCTTCGGTTCGGATGCTAAATATCTGATCTGATCCGAAATTTCGGATATTCGCACACCCCTAATATATACAAAAAATAAGCATTAACTTAAGCCTAGGATAATTTGTCATAAATGAATAAATAATAATCCACATAATGTGAAATCCTACCTGTTGCACAAATACACTGAAAGCCCTTGTGGGGTCCCGTCCTGCTGTGGGAGAGTGATATATAGACACCCACTCTCTGAGAAGGAATTCCGTTTTTTCTAAGAGACCAGGAGGATCTTCATATTCTCGAGCCTAGAAAAATGTTAGCACACAATTTATCAAAATACTAAACATAATTATTTTAAAAGCCAACATCCTTACATGCTAGCCACTGTACCCTATAAAAGAAACAAACACAACTCCAGGTATTCGGTACAAAATGATGATGAGTTGGAACATAGAAACTCAGTACTATACCAGAACACAGGCTAGTGCTGTCGATAGCCTTGCACGATACACAAACCGAGTGGCTCCACTAAAGTGCACTGCCAAACAGTTGACAACACTTGCGCCTCATGAAGCACCATCTGCCAAGCACTGTACCTTGTCTTCTGTGTTCATATCTTCCAATGTTTTCCTTAACTCCTACATCTCAATCCTTTTCCTCCTGCATCATGTTTTAAAGTGATCCCACCCCTTCTTCTTACACTCTTTTATCACCCTTGACCTCCTCTATCCAACCAAATCTTCATAGGACCATAACATCTCAAACTTCACTTCTCCTTTTTTCAAGTACGTAACTTCTAGCCTTTAGAAGCTCGTGCTTTTAAAAAAAACTATTGCCATTTTGTTGGTAGAAAGTGAAAACCATGTGAAAACAATGTAGCCTATGTCTAAGGGGTTCGTTTATTTAAGACGGTTTGTCCAGTTTTCAGTTTTCTAAAATATTAATAACATACCAAAGGCTCATTATATCAAGCTTGCTATATGAGGGGTAGGCCTAAGTCTTACAGGCATTTCGGACTAATGAGACTTTTTTATCCCTTCAGAGTTGTGAGAATTTGATTTGGGCTTTTGATTTGCTTCAAAAATAGGCCTTAACACCGAGTACTTTATTTATTTATTTAATGTCTATCCTATTCAAAATGGGAATTGAGAGTGAAGACCAACAGTGATAACTGATAAGATGAGGGTGGGTGGTAGAGAGTGCTAGTGAAAAGGGAGAAGTAGAAGCGCTAAGAAAAACTGAACATAAAATTACAGAATTAGGCCTAATGAAAGAAACATAACAAATTTATTTTAAACATTTTTTGATTTTCATCAAATGCATTTCTCATAGTGCTAGTAGGCATACCTATTACAAGGAAAAATCACATTAATTAAATCATAAAATAATTGTTATTTAAATTTATACATAAAGAGATTATATATTCATCATAAATGGTATCAAATAAAACTATCTGGCAGGAATTGTTTTCATCGCACTTACAGTTTAAAAAAAAATATGTGTATCGATATCTTAGAAATTCATACTTATTGACGGGCAACCTTACTATACAGCAAAATTAATCCAATAGTAAAAAAAAAAAAAAAAAAATGCTTTTGAAAATGCCATGCAGTTACAGTACTAGTAGTAATTCAGAACCCCCAAATGCATTAAACATTTTGGGGCAAACAAAACAAATTTACAAGTGTGTTCGCAACTGATTTGCTGATTTCTGCTGCAACTAACCTTTCAATAAGTAAAGGCTGTGGTTAAAAATTTCGTTTTTATTAATTATAAATTAAACAATCAGTCTATCATCAATAGCAGTTCAATAACATAAGAAATTGTAAGAAAATAGAAAAAATGATGGCTCGATAGGATTTTATTCTTCTAAGGCCCAATGAAAAGCAACGTCCAATGCCTGAAAGGAAAGCAATTGTTTAATTAGAAATTTAGAATACACATAAAATTAATTTCTCATACCGAAATCAAATTTTTTAAGATTTTGGTTTTGCTGTGACGCAAAAGCGGCAAAACGGCATTGAAATCATTTAGGTCGAAAAATTAACATCTCCATCATTACAGAGGACATTTTCATCTAAATTTTGATTTCCTAAATTAAACCGTATTCACAGCATAAGGTTATACAAATTCTCAAGTCCTTTTAAGAACCACTGTGAGTGCGATGTTACTTCAACCATCAAGAGTGTAATTTGATACAAAAAGATGTTCTAAAGATACAAACAGAAAACGTACAATTCATACGGGTATTTTGCTCAGACTTCAGCAGATCCTTAAAAAGCCCAAGATTATTGTAAGTAAGATTATTGTGTATTATTGTGTAATTGTTGTGTGGAAGTACGGGTAAACGATCTTATAGTATAGGTTGTCTACATCACTTTCCAATGGTAATAGTTTTGTGTTTTCATATTATACGTTTGAGAGCTATGCTCATTGCGATCAAGTTTGCAAGCTTAACAATATGTATACTGTACATTGTATTGCACTTGACTCTCACTCACCTAATTTGTGAATCATGCAGGAATGCAGATGCCGCAGATCATCATTAAACATCAAACAAACAACGCACCAAAGATAGAATATGCTGTGGCCTTCTAATCGAACATAAAATTAGTTATGGTCATGGTTCTTGCCTGGATTTCGAGAGAAATGGTGCATGCTAACTTGTAAATGAAGGCAGAAAGGGAGGAAGACCAAACTTCAAAGAACTCCACTCTCTGCTGTTCCATGTACTTAATGGAACACAACAACCTGTGGTCGGCACAATTCAACTACGAGGCGTCTACCGGTAGTAGACTCCACACACAAAGCATCTAAGGAAAGCGAACTCACTCTGACTTGCAGGATGCCCGAGTGGATGTGGGCGGTGGGTCCCCCCTGCGCTCGGTCTGCCAACACGGCCTGGTCTTGCGACCCCCTCAGAACCTCCAGCATCGCGTTGAGTCGCTGCGGAGGATCCCGAGTCTGCACGGCAATGCGCGTCAACACCTCGATGATGTTGAAGAGGTCGGACTCGGAGACGTGAGTGTTCAGCCTGGGAGACGAGACAACACGATGTTACGCTCGCACACATGTGGAAGTACGGGCTGGACAAAGGCCATTCATTCTTTCGTGTACAGATTGACCACAGCCCAACTTGAACAAACACTTATCAATGATAATGGACGACTCCTGTCGTCACACTCGACGAGCAA
The DNA here is from genome assembly GCA_945910005.1 of Isoperla grammatica. Taxonomy (NCBI): domain Eukaryota; kingdom Metazoa; phylum Arthropoda; class Insecta; order Plecoptera; family Perlodidae; genus Isoperla; species Isoperla grammatica. The sequence continues at coordinate 2,627,763 of OX246739.1, forward strand.
ATCCATTGGCTGTATCTTCTTTTCTTGTACCCATAATTTACATCTCATGTCATCATGTATTTGTATATCATGAGCCATTGATCTTATGCTCGGGTATCCTCAATTTATAAAATTGTAAATTAAAATATAAAGTAAACAATAAAACAAAGCTGATGGGCAAAGAGCAAGGGTAGAGAGAGGGTGGTGTAGACGGAGACTTGCCTGTCGTCGACGAGGTAAAGCTGGACCAGCTGCATGGCGAATGTGACGGCCAGGTAGTTGATGCCGTTCTCCATAGAGTGAGCCAGGTGCAGGTCCAGCTGTGGCAGGTTCACGAGGTGGGACCGTATCAGGCAGTCCACCACCTCCAGGTTGTAACGGTATTCCTCGCGACACTCCAGGAGACAACGCGTGACCTGCTTGTTTGTCCACTGAACGCCGTACGCTCTCGGGTCTTGCAATGCCTTCAACACTCTGAGGTGCATGTCTCGGTACCTGGAACCAGTGCGTATAGTAAGCCATACCATTTCCTTGTACATACCCAACAGATGACATTGTTGCACAAACTGAGTAACAGGTGCAGACTTCTAAGTCACGAGTATCAAGTATAGATACACGCGACATAGTCGGGTAGCAGTTCAGTGTGAGCTCAAGGCAATTGGAACGAACCGAGTTGTGACTATCGTTCGATTTAGGTCCGGATGGACAGATGTCCCCTAGGTTAGGTAACTCCCTAATTGTCGAGGAGTTTGTTTTACCAACGAAAATAGCATGGCAACCAAACAATCCTGTAGCAACCCTAGGGATCCTCCAAGGTACCTGAGTGTGGACTCCTGGTCCAACATGGGTGTCTCTAGCAGCCCCTCCACCGCCTTCTGTAGCAGCGACATGGCCGAGTGAGCGTCGCGTGTCCGCCTGGCCATGACCACAGCCTCTAGCATGCTGTGCAGACTGGCAGCGTGGGCACCCAGCACCGGACCTCCTGACCCCAGCACGGACGCGAGGTAGTGCTCCAGCTCTGCGCCAAGCTTCTCAAAGATGGCGCCCACTTCGTCCGCACCGAACGGGGCCACGCTCACGGGGACCTGGGGAACATAAAGACGAGGACAGATTTAGAGCGCCATTTCCTTTAATCAGCCAGCCGGAATATTAAATATTATACTAAACATTAACGTAAATTAAATTAACGTAAATTAAATTAACGTAAATATTAAATACTCTGGTTAAACTCCAAGGGGTACATTCTACCTGACGCGTGTTGCCTTTTTGACACCTTTTAGATGCTGCGGCCATCAGTATGTAAAGGACAATTGAAAGGGCTGGGTTTGAATTACGCGCCATGCAAACACCTAGTCGGAGATTTTGCAATATCTAAAAATAATATTGAAGTGGGAATTTTCGGAGTTAAGAAGCATTATATCGACTACAAGAGTAGTCTCTTGTATCAACTAATGTGTCGTTGTTGGAAAGGTTTGGATGTTTTAAATCGGTCCTTTACTTTACGATAGCTAGCTCAATGCCAGGTAGTGCTCCAGCTCCACATTTTTTTTTTTTAGAGTTTAAAATTCAGGTATTCCCACACCCCTATTGTAAATACATGAATAAATGGCATAGACAAACTCATTCAAAGTATATTGTTAACATCAATGAAAGACAAACCTGGAACGGTGTGACTGCTGGCGCAGGTAATTCCGGCTGATTGGGTAAGAATGTGGAAGTCGAGGCATCCCGGTCGTTCATGGGAAGAAAACCGGGGATGTTTCTTGCGTACTCTTCGTACACCAACATTTGATGCTGTGCAGCTCCGCCGACCTTCAAACGGATGACCTCGGGCATGCGCTCGGCTTGATAGGTCAGTACCACGGGGTCACAGTATCTCCGGCCTTCTTGTCTCGCCTGCTTACGTAACTCCAGCTCCTGAGGGGTAAAACAAACAAAATAAGCACTGCTTGCAAACAATTGCGTACAGAGAACACAATGAACGTAGGCCTAGTATTATTGATGAACAAGATACACACTAGCATAAAAGCTGAGACACGTTCTCACTTCTTTACTAAAACATGTATGTATTGATATAATAACAATACTAGAACCCCAGAATCGTGGCATTTTCCCATCAAATTGGTAGCATTTGAAACTCAAAAACTCTTCGGAGCAAATATCATCATTTATTTTTATATTATTTGCATATTAGTAAATTACAAGAAAACATACCAATCTAGAGAAAAACAATTTGGTATGGTTACAATTACAAATAAAAATACAGACCCTTACCTTTAAAGTTAAATAATATATACATTATATGGAGTATGGACATAATTCAGTAGGCCTATGAACGAGAAACCAGTCACTTGGCAACATCGAAGGGTAAGGATAACAAGCTTAAATATTCAGGAGTATGCCTACTGTCTGCACCACTTGTAATTACCAATTACCAAAGAACTATTTAGATAAAATAAGTAAGCGCGTGGTGGGCCTACCGTAACGAGCCGCTTGTCTATCTCGGGCACGACCTTCTCGATGGCCGTCTTCTGTATGAACGCGCACGCGAGCTCCATGTTGTCGCTGGCTGCAGACTGCGCTGCCTGGTCCACCAGCTCCTTCTGCTGTGGCACGCCTCCCATCAGCGCAGAGTTGAACGCCACCTTCAGGTTGTTGGTGATGGACAGACAGAGCTGGTCGCGACACGTTATCATGGCCATGCCGGCAGTCAGGTTCTTGACCATGTGGTGGGCGGCCGCACGCATGCGCGTCTCGTCCGGGTCAAGCGCAAAGTCCTTCTTCACGATCTGGAACCAGGTCACGTTCGTAGGGCATCGTTTATTTCATTGACTCGTGTCATTTCATGTATTATTTATTATTTCAGGTATTATTTTTGTATTGATTTTATTTGTGAAAAAATTATTTAAATAAAATATTAAAAGGTATAACAATAAAATAAAATAATGTACGTAATAATTTGATGGATTAACAATGAGTGACTTACCTGTTCGCAAGTCGTCAGAGCTATTTTGATGCTACGGTCTACAACCGGGTGAATCCATTCAGACACCGCCCTTTCGACTGCCGGCCTTACGAACTGCTTGAGCTGTGGATTAGCTTGGAAGAGGGGCGACTGCGAATTGACTGTCACGTGGGGTGCCAGGGAACCGATACCTAAACCATAATCATTCATTTAAAAAATATAGTCAATTTTGTTGCCAGGATTGGCAAGGCATCCCCTGAATGCAAAGTAAAGGTCTAGACTTACCCGCTACACTGATCTCCATGTATGAGAAGCGTGGATCGGGAGCCAGACCAGGCCCAGGCGTGCTATCGTTGGCAGCACCTTGAGATGGCGGTGGTGTGGAGTCGGCAATAGCCAGGGATGACATCTCTTCGGCAGCGGCCGCTACCGACATCACCTCGTTAGGAGGTGGCAACACTGCGCTGATGGGGGTTTCCACCTAAAATAATACCATCATTTCATTAACTTTTGGGGAGAGGGGAGGCACAGGTGGGACAGTGATGAAGTTGATGTTTTAATGTTAAAAATAAGTTTCCAAGTAGGCTAAGCAATGTGATTGTTTATAGAGGCTAGTAGGCCCAAGAACCTCGAGGGTAACAATTACCCGGTCGGCCTTGGCGAGATGCAGACAGACAACCTGCTGTTTGGTAGTGGCTGCCGATAGTTGGTACTCCATGAAGCGGTGCTTCTCGGGGCACTTGAGGTAGACGGCGGGCTTCAGTTCCGTCACGTCGATCGTCAGGTTCTTGCAGAGTACTTCGATCTCAAACTTGAGGTTGAGTTTCAGATCCGTTTCTTGGTGAAGTTCCGCGAGTACGTTCATCAAGGCCATCGTCCAAGGGTTCGGCGGCTTAAAGATCTTGCTCTTGGCGCAAGACTCCAGTACCTACGTGGACAATAAACAATCAGTATACGGTATCTATGCACCGGCAGAAGTAGAGATTTGGGCTTGAAAACCCACATATTTAGATCTACACTTTGTACATACATACTATAGGCCTAGACCCTTGAAGACCGTCCATCACAATGAAAACACTTAGTTCATGGATAATTTTTAAAATGTTAGGTGTCTGCCACCCAATATTAATTCTACAGATATGCATATAGGCCTGATAAAAACCCAGGTACGCCTATTCATTTGGCTGTCCTTATGTCTCAAATTTTATTCTTACTACCGTACCGTACTGTGGTCAGCAGTGGCAGTAGGGGCTTGACCATAAGTAAAGGAACTCTTTATTTACTAAATGTTGTTTTGTGCTTGAATATTATTATGAAACAAATACATGTAATAAAATTAAGGATTAAGTTAAATATGTCTATATTTCTTGCATTTTTTATCTACCCTCCCCCCCCCCCCCTAAAAAATATTAGAAAATCGACTGGCACCCGGGGAGGCATTTTCATAAAATTTCCAAGCCCTACAGATGCAGAAGAGTATCGTTCAGAAGTAGCCTACAGAAAGAACAATATGCCCGAAACAGTTGTGACATAATACATACCTTGGCGACAAAGGGTACAACATAGAGGAGCTCCTGTTGGCCCTTGTTGTAAGCTTCTGCCAAGAGAGACTTGAGATCAATGTCTATCTGCAGGATGGGTCGGTTGCGAGCCAGAGTCAACATACCCAGCCAGTGACCCAAGTTCTTCAGCAGTGACCTGTCAGAGAAGTTGGCAATGCCCTTATCGCTGCGTAGCAATACCTGTGGAATGAATTACATCTTAGCATACATGGCTACAGCATTTCCTTGTTCAAGCTTACTGCACGAGTTGATACAATCTTAACCAGACGACTACATGTAAAACTACTAACTGCTGACTAAATATTTATATGATTCTTCATGGAGCAATAAATACATCCAAAACTCATTACCAGAGCGTGAAACTAGAGATGACCTTATTACATGTTATCATTACCATGGTAACAAAAGTTACTTTCAAAGTTCGCCTCATTACAGGATTATCCCGTTCCTTACCCGTATATTTCTAAACGTCTCCCTGATGACCATCAGATTTAGCTCGGAGAACTTGAGCACGTCGAGGAAGTTGGAGTACAGAGTGTGGAAATTGAGCTCAATGCTGGCTCGCTTCATGACCAAGTACTGAGACATCCATGGCCAGTACTCCTCCGTCACAATGTCTCGGAGCTCGTCACATTTAGTCGTGAGATTTAGCTGACTAAGGTTGTTGAATACAAAACCAATTTTATCCTATAAGACAGAAAAGTACAACATCAGATCACAATGTATTACCTACAGCATATAAAATGAGCCCTTTTAACAAAAGTCATTTAGTTTTCCATTTTACTCTTGTTATAAGTGATTTAGTACCTGTAGTGCTTCCGGCGGTGCTGTTAATACTTTCTCCTCCTTCTCTGTAGCTACTAGTAGTGTGTCGATGTTTGTCGCATTTGCAATCGATGGCTGAAACATATCACAAGAAGTCTATGAATAGTGGGGAAGATGATGAAAATATTACTATTTTGGGCCAGACATTTTAATGTATTGGTGCCCTTTCATATATGCTAAGGAGTAGTATTATTATTACTTGAGTTTAATGTTACAAAATACCAAAGGCCAAACAGTTAGCATAAGAAACATACGTGAGTTATCTGTTGGTATTTTGAGATGGGCCACACAAGCGACAACAAACACTGATTTGGGCAAATTTGAAGGAAAATAGTAAATATACTTTTCAAGTGAATCAAATGAACGAGGCTGGGCCTTACCCTTGCAATAGCCGGTGTGGCGGTGGTCGGTGTTTTCGAAGTGGTGGCAGTTGTGGGGGTAGATGTTGATGGCAGGGGTTTGAAGACTGTCACGTTGGCAGGAGACATGATCGACTGAGTGCTCACAGCGGGAAGCACTGAACCCTAGACGAGACAAGAGCGGCATTACTGTGTGCAACTACAATCACTCACATCTAGAATAACGACAAGCAAGGTTGCGGACCCAATGAAATGCATTTAGACGGTTGCAGTTTGCCCACACCTAAACATGTACCAAAACTCAAAATGCAATAAATCCTTTAACCACAAAATAATTCTGATTTGGACGTTATTCTTAAGTTAAGCTGAGTGAATGCAGCAAACCAACGTACCTGAGGTCTGTGTGGTGGCTCGTTGGATTGGAGACCGAACTCGACGTACTCTATCAGGTGGGGAGGGAACTCCGAGAAGTGAGGAATAGCGGCCACGTGTTCACAGTACTTGTGGTAGTCCTTGAGGCGAGACTTGAACCGATCCAAAGCAGCAATACCAAAGTAGTACATTTTGCTAGAGATAGGCTTACGCAGCGCGTCCAGCACAAACCTAATGGGGATGAAGAAGCAATCAATAGTAGGCTACACTTCCCTTATGGATTAAAATTTAATTTGTTGAAGAGTACAGGTGCCTAGAAAGTATTATTATATAATTTTTTGTTCACATTTAATACACAAGCTTTCATACTTAAGAATTACATCCATTTCATGATAATATCCAATCTTCTTCAGAGTCAGTAAATGGTTAAACTTCACTGAAAACATTTAAAAAAGTGCACTGCAAATTTATGACTGGCATATAAAATGTTAGCTATTAGTCTAGTAGTGTATTAATGCTTGGATGATTGTTCATAGGAATGCCTGCCACGTTTATCTCATATGCTCCTCATCTGGTTAAGTTTACTACATATTAGTTAGAGTATTTAGGTCTATAATTTGGATAATTGGGACAGAATGTCCTAGGATAGTTTAGAGGACACAATTGCAGAAAATGCTTTATTTACAATTTATGAAAACCTTGACAAAAACCTTCAGTCTGGATTGCTGTCAGTGTCAAGAGATCAAACCCGCAACCTTAGTATAGTCTGTTAGTATCGCGATCAAGCGCTGAGCCCCCACTATTGGTTACTTATTAGTTATTTGATTCTAATAAACTGTAAGTACAGTAGAATACAAAAATCAATTTAATGAAACCTTAGCTACATAAACTGGCCTACATACTTGCCTAGGAGGATACTAATAAATTTGGAAATGAAGGCTGTCAAGAAAATGTAGGATTGCCATTCAGAATTGAATTTCACATCGATATCAATGAAATACTGTTCATTTAATGATCACAGATCAAGCTTAAATCAAAATGACTATTTGTTGATCTTTATGCAGTACCTCTGTATGTCGGGGTAAGAAGGCAGCTTTGCCCATTCGTTGGACGGCCATGCCCATCGGATATTTTCTTGTTCCAATTTATTTATTTTTAAGTGTCATCAAGGGGCATAAAACTTGTTTGTTATACTGTACTACTGTATAGCAATCTTAAAAAAAAGGATGAAACTTGAAACACAACATATGTAAGTTAGGCTCTGGTTTTTTTTGGAGGGGAGAAACCCTATTTAAAGTGGCATACTTCACATGCAAGTGGTAGAAATAGAAAAGTATTAATTTTCCAAACCAAACTCATTTTGAAGTTCAGTCAATTTTAGTGATAAATCAAAATCTCACACTTGATCCAAACTTCGAGTGTTTGAATTTTATTCTCAGCCTGATTTTTGTTTTTAGCTAATATATTGCTTAAAGATTTTTGAAGTCAAGTTTTTAACTAAATTATGGTGATAACGCTACAGATATACATTAGCCAGAGCCTCACCTATGACTATGACAAATAATGAAATGTGAGGCAGCATATATCTCGTCAATAAAGGGGATATTGCCGATTAGGTCCTACACATATCACTATGACAATATAATTCATTATAACAGTAAAACAAACTTATCAGTTACCTCAGTTCATTGTCTGTGTAAAACAATTATGCCTATGGTAAGTCTTTCTCAAAGAAGATAGGAAGAAATAAAAATAGTTTTTCCAATATAGTTATTCCTTTATGCCCTAGCAAGGCCCTCAAAAAAAAAAAAGATAGTACAATTATTGATGCTTCAACAACTGTCCCTCTTCTCCTAGCTATGAAATGAATGTATAAATGGTCCATACATGGAATATCACATAATGTACATTGAAGGGCTTAAATTGCATGGGATTACAACATTGGATAGTCCAGCCAGACTCGAGCCATCTTCAGCCTTGCTCAACCACCAACCATGGTACGGCATTGCCATACGGATGGCTCCCCAGTTGGTGGTTGTGCTCTGTGCTCGGCTGAGGAAAGGCAGAGTTGATGACGGCGTGAGTCTGGACTATGCTTTGACCATAAGACCTTCTGATGCTTTCTAGTTATCGCTTTGTCTCACTCCAACTTGCTCCAATAGATGATGCCATGATACCTCTTAGAAAAAGTAATGTGAAATTGTGCACCAGCTAGTGTAGTATGGAAGTTTCACCATTATTTTGGTCCAATTTAGAAAAGTTGCTGTATTTACAGCAAAAAAACAATGCTGGCACAGTTGATTAGACATTGGTATCGTGAACCATGGTTCCTGGGTCCTAGGTTCGAAACTTGGCTTAGGTAGGGATGCCGAGTGTAATATGTTGGGTGTAAATAAGGGTTTATATAATAAGCAGTTTCTTGTTTTAAGAGCAATCTTATAAGGAAATGATATTATGGCATTGTTTGTTTACTTGACTTGTATGGTTGTACCATAATCACAGGGCATAGACAGAGATCTGCTACCCTATAGACACGGAGACAGGGTTCTGGTATGGAAAACCACTTTTGATTATCTTGTAGTAGGACATTTAAGTTTTACAAGTTTTCAGACATTTATGATGCTGTTTTCTTAGCATCAATACCTATCTGCTATTTACAGCCCTTTGAAGTGAGCAGGCAAGACAAAAGTATCACATCTGCAATCCAGCTAACACAATTATGATTGAACTCGGAATGCAATTTCACATCTAGCTAATCAGCATCAATCCAATCAAAGTTAGTTAAGGAATGTCACGATCTTTAGGAACACAAATTTACAGAACTGTTACCTATATCGAACGATTTGTCAATATTGAATGGCAACCCTAATAAAAGAGGGTATGGAAGACATGTAGGGTAGGAGATTACAAACCAAGAAAAACTGCAGCAGAAAGGCTCATCTTGTGTGTTGTAACCCAGGAAACTGGAAAGGAAGAAGTAAATCATGATAAGAAGTAGGAATATGAGAAAGGACGGTATTATTGTTGAGGGATCATCATTTGTGAAGCTTGGATTCTATCAGCTAAGGTAGCCGCAAGGTTAAACATTTTAATACTAAAACTAGGCATGACATCAAGAAATATGAAATTAAAATATTAGGCCTATAACATGTAGGCCCCTACCATATTAGGCCTATCGTAATTGACTAAATACTTCTCCAGGCCAAGGTGGAGAGTAAAGATCCGGAATAGTTGACAGATTATTTTTGAAATGCCTAAGGAAATGAGATGAGATGGAGCAAAATCAAATTAATGTCAGAACTAATCATTTTGCCAGTCTATACAACACGACTGGCACATACTCACTATAGCCATGTTTAACGACCCCAGCAGATACTGACTTTAGCAATGCATTTAGAGAGCCACACTACTATGTTTTGTGAAGATAATGAAGGAGGGGAAAATTGGATAAATTTCATCATAGTGATTCAATGATCTAGAACCTATTTTTTGAAAGGAGAAAATGAGTTACTAACTAACTAGGTTGAGTCGGAGTGAGACAAGAGGGATACTGGAGGGTGTAAATCACCATGCCTTCCACAGCAACAGCTGTTTTCACAACAACAGGGAGGCAGTGTATAAGATACATTACCAACTATGTTATAGCTAACTTACCAGTACAATTATTTTAGAGATGTTTTCACCCAAGGTCTATTAGCGTAACTTAAATCATAGAGGCAAAAATGGTCTTGCACACAACACTAGCTTGAATGTGTAGATACACCCCTTTACGCCTGCGCAGCCACCTTACCTAAAATTAGCGTGATATAGCCTAAACAATTTCCCCCCGTTTTTCCAATTCAAAACCGCGGTAGGTTAACGATAATTAGTAATTACCTCCGCGATATTGATGTGAATTTTGTTATCATAAAGCAGCCCTATCTGCTTTTGGCACAAATAATGTACAAATTACGTGAACTTAGCCAAGAAGTCCAGGTTATAACACTACAGTCAAATGTCATTACAACGAACTCGAAGGGACCTAAAGTTTTTTTCGTTAAAATGATTATTTCGTTAAAATGATCGGCGTTTTTTGTGTGATGGAAACTTGATTCCCAGTCCCCAAATTGGTCAAAATTGCGTCTACAAAGCTTAAAAGTCGCGTAGCGCGCGAGTAATGGCAGGTAACGCATGGCCCCTGTGTGGCCTGCAACCAGCATTACACATGTGTGTTGCGGGCAGTAGACTCGCAGGCGGGTCCTCAAAGTGAGAACAGATGCGCCCGGCCGAACGAGAGAGAACAATAGAGTGGTATCGTGAGCGAGACGCGACGAAGTAGTTCAACTACTACAGCGACCGGCCGCCGTGAGAGAGAGAGAAAGTGCTAGGCTCAGGATGCGTAAGTGCAAGCGAGACCGCGATAGCCGCCTGTTGTCAGTTCAGTTCGTCCCTCGCTCCGTAAACTCGATCGTGATTGGTCGGCTGGGAGGGGGCTCGTCTTGCGGCGGCCAATGACCTTGCCCGACTCTCGTAGATACCTGCTAGCAGGCCAGCCGGCCCATGTAATGAGGCGATACACGGAAAAACACTAATCTACGCGACTGGGAATTCCAAATAATCTACATTAATTTCGTTGTACTAACGTGTAATAATACCAAGGGGAACCAAAATTTGTTCGTTAAAATGATCTTTTCGTAATAACGAATTTTCGTTGTAATGATAACAAATTAACATTGTGAACATAGGGATTCAGGCGGGACCACAAATAAATTTCGTTAAAACGATGATTTCGTTGTAAGGGCGTTCGTTGTAACGACTTTTGACTGTTGTAAATCTTCTTATACACCATAACTGAAACACATCATCTTTGAAGGAACAATGTACAAAAGGCTGACATCTACCTTAGCGCCAACCCCAGAGCCATGTAGCTGGTGACGAGGCCCCTCTCAATGATGCCCCCAAACAGTTGGGCGGTGATGTGAAGCTCCTTATCGGGGTATTGCGGGAAGAAGCGATACTCTTCAAACAGGTTCCGCAACATGCAGTTGAACACCTCCCGCTCGCGCTTGTTGGAAGAGTCTTGGAACTTCTTGAGCATCTCCAACACCTGGAAATACAACATACATAGTGGTATGGTATAGTGAAAGCCATGGCCATGCAAGCACACAAACAGCTACTCAATCTGTCGTGGGTTTGCTGTAAGCTTAGTGATGACGGGAGTTCACAGTTAACCGGTTCGTTTATGTAACCAGTTAGGAACTGATTAAATATAATTATCAGTATTGTTCCAATTTTCTTTACTTATTTTTTAACAAACAAAAATATATATCGTAAAGTGTGCATCTGTATGATTGATGACCTAATGTCAATATTACTCGTATCCCATATTACAATATTATTATAATAAGAAAACACAAAAGTACACTATTACAGTCAAACCCGCCTAATACGTTTTCGAAGTGACACCTTAAATTAACATATCTCGGGGGAAAACGTATTAAAAACCAACATTTATTTTTAACTATTTTTGTGGTCGCTTGTGTGTCAAAACATCATCTGTGCCTAAGGGCACCCAGGGGGCAGTGAACTAGTGTGAAATTACGAACATCGCTCGTGATGAACTGTGGAGTGCGGGCGGGCATGGGGGTGCAGGGATCAGGGTTGTGTTCAGACAGTGAGCCGCCCAACTCACAGCGCACTCACTCACTCGCAGCTGGTCCAACTCCTTTCATCGCACCCCCCTCCCCCTCCAAGCGACCAACACTTTAGCCGGCGGCCGGCCAATGACAGCATGTCAGTAACCAAAGACTGACTGGCAGCAACTGGCAGCTGCGCCTACCCTGCAGTCTTTACGTAGACTTGACCTTGGGCGGCCCGCGCATGCGCAGATGATGCACAACACACGTGCAGTGGGAGGCCGATACCTGCTACACGAACGTTATCTTTTGTAACGTCGCTACAAATGTGGGTCGAGAACTATCTCGCATGCCAGAGATTGGTGAAAACGTATCTCACGGACAAGCAAGACATAAATCGATGGTTATTTTCGCGTATTAGGCGGGAAAACGTAACGTACGGGAACGTTTTTCACGGGTAATATTAACATTACACTTATGGATGTATTTTCAAGACCTATAATTTTGGACGTCATCAGCGGGAAAACGTAATGAAAGGGAACGTTTTAGACGGGTTTGACTGTATTCCCAGGTATCCAGAAGATAGAGGCAATGCATCATACAACTAATTACCTCGTCAATGGAGAGTGTAGGGTGTGGCGGGTGGTTGTATATTCTCTGGAAGTAGCTGTTGGCTTCGTCTTCGATCTCCTTGGACACGTTGGCGCCCATGTCCGGGAACAGCGTGGCAGTCTCTGCGAGTCTAAGGTCCTTGGTTTGCGCCCCGCCCGCTCGGGCCCCCAGCGCTCCGATGGCCGCCTGGTTGGGGGTCCCGACCGCGCCCCCGGAGTGGAGGGAAGAGACCAGGGGGAAGCCCGGAGAACCGGGGGTGGGCGGTCCGCCCATCAGACGGGACGGAGATCCGGGGGTCGGAATTATGGAGCCCAGTGAGGCGGGTAGATTGAAGGCCGAGTTGCTGCCACCTAGTTGAAAGTACATGTACAAACTATAATTTTATGTTGAAGATGCCCACCCAGATTGTTGTTAAACAACATAATTATGACACAAACTGATAACACACTTGCAACTGATGAGAAAATATGTTTACTATTCGACTACAGGCTACTTCATACCGGTACAAGTAATTGACATCAATTCAATAAACACATGAGCCTTTTAAAAAAAAGGTACTCACACACATCACCCAGTTTCATCACTTGCAATGTTTCGTTTAATGTAGGCAACAACTTAAAATCAAGAATATTTGAGATATAAATTCTTGCTTACCTAAATTAATACTGGCAAGACTTGATCCAATGTTGGCAATGGCATCCACTTGAGGCCCCGAGAAGATCTGACCTCCTAGGGACGAAGGGTTGAAGGCTCCCCGGGCTACCGAAGATTGTTGTTGTTGCTGCCTAGCCTTGCTCAATATGAGGCTGCAGTTCTGCACCATCGTCATGATCACGTCAGACAACTCTTGGTTGACACTGCTCGCGCACGCTTGTAGGCACGCCAGCATTGTGGTCAGGGTCTCGTGCGGTAGTTGCGCAGACTTTGGTATGGACTCTTCCTTCACTGTTGACGAGAAATTATAAACTTAATTAGGTACATAGCCTAATAGCACAACTTTGTCACAAAATAAGATTATCAGAGCTATAGGAGAAAAGGTTATCAAATCTCGTAGGGTTTTTACCGAAAAATATAAAAATACACTAAGTCATGTAGGGTACCAGTATGTCAATGGGAGAAATAGTGAGTAATAAATAGCTTTACCACATAATCCAGTGACTTTTAACAAACAGATTAATTCCTTTGGCACCACAGCAAACTTTGTCCAGGGAACTTCATAGAAACTTCTGTTTGAGGAGGTAGGTATAATACGTACTGGAAACCTGGCCCATGATGTGCGGACACCGCCGCTGTAGGAACTTGACGCAGGCCGATATGAAGGGTTCCCCGTTCTCACGCAGTTTATCATTGAGCCACTTCTCCAGCTTGAGGTACTCCCGTCGAGACGCCAAACAAGCCAGGTCGATGATGAATGGAAACGTTTGCACGTTCAGCAGCATTGAAAGAGCCTGAAACATATGAGAACCGTTAATTAGTGGTTATAAGAATTGTTCCTGGTAGATGCTTAATTTCCAGACAAGGGCCACATTTTTTCGACACTCCAGTGTAAAAACACTGGCTACGCTCGAAAAATGAGGCAAATCCAGAACATTCTTGTTACCAGTGACTTCATTTAGCGTTCAAATAGTTTTTTCTTTTCTAGGATATCCCAGAATATTTAAGGTAGGTCCTACTCATCAAGGAGACATGGACTATAACTGGCACCTGCATATTAATAAGTGACATGTGCTTATGATTTAGAAATAATCCTAAAGTAATAGGTCTAGTACTTTTTATCAGTGGCAGCACTGTCACCATGTCGAGCAATGGCTGTACAGTGTTGCCAGCTCCCAAATTGTGCAATACAGTACTGTATTACAAAAAATATAGGCTACATTTTCTGTAAAAAAATGTTGCGCACGCATCCAAAGCTAGAGAACATAACGTTGAATGTTTGTAGGTTACCCACCTTGAGGTCCTGAGCGACGTCGAGTATCCTCGACAGCCTCGTCTGGTCGTACTCGCCCCTTGAGTACCACTCGGCCATCGCGTGCACGATGATGGGCTTAACGCACGCGTGCTGGGAGTGCCAGGCGTGGTGGAGGATGATGGCAGAGTTCGGGTGGTTGCCCAGGAAGATCGGGAACAGGTTCGAGAGAAGCTCCTGCCGCAACGCTTGCGGGGCAAACGTGTCGGCAAAGTCGGTGTGCTACAACCAATAACAATTTATGATGAGAATATAATAGCATAAGTCCGACCATAACACATAAATTTCCTTATAAATAATATTTTAAGTAATTGCAAACCTAGAATTAAAAACTAACCTTCTTTATTCATTTAATTACTATCCTGGTATCAATATCAAGATCATTTAGAAGGAAGCAAATAGCCTACTACTGACTGACTGCACTAGGCTACATGCAATGAAAACAATAATAAAAACAAACACATGTATCAGGGAAGATAATCATAATTGTTCATGGATGTACTAGCAACGAGAACTATGATGAAAACGTAAATAAGCAAAATTGAAAATGCCAACTTAAAAACTATGAACCGTACTAATAAAAATGTACGTACCGACATTGGGGGGTTGATCTGCAGGAGGGCGAGTACGAGAACATCGGGGCAGTGCGTTAGGGGTATCTTAAAGAGTTCGTGTACTTGACTGAAGAGTCCGGCATCTCCTAGGTAAAGTAGGGTCCCAATGAGATCGAGCGACCGCCACGTAGTGATTTCCTTGTTGTCTGTCTCGGGAGGAGCTTTCAGAGTGTCCACCACAACCTACACATAAGACAAAGTATTGAAACACACACGAACAACAAGCTGTGCCCTTGGAACACATTTCAGACATTTTCATTTTTGAGTCATCAAATTCATTTCATCACGTTATACTGTAGGCCAGGGTTGCCGTTTTTGCGGAGTTTATCCTCTTTTGCGGATTTTTAGGGTGCCTCGCGGACATGAGGATTAACGGCCAAATTGGCGGATTTTCTACCATTATTGTAAAAACCGTGAAATTTACTATAATTTGAAAATACCGCCAAAAAGAACGATTTAATGACGTAAAAAGTAAAGTTGGACAATCTACACTTGAACCCGCAGCATAGACACGATGTCTCAAAACACGTGTGAAATATCGAGATTTCAACTGTGTTTTTGTAAGTTGTCTTGCTATACTAGCAAGCAGAGGGTGGAGCTTGTGTGGGAGACAGCCAATGGGGTACCTAAAGCGTTGTGATTGGTCTAGTAGTAAGTAGCGTCCTCTATTAGGCCATATCACATTAGGTTCCGAACTGGCAATTGCAATCGTAGATTCGAGCTTACGATTGGCGGCGCATGCGCAGTAGCTCAGTTCGGCCAGTCTACGGTTGCAATCTTTTTATAGACCGAGCTCTAAAATAAGATTGGGAATCGTAGATCCGAGTCACGTGAACCAATCAGGAAGGAGAACGGTTCATAACTGTCATAACATAACCTCAAGCAACAACTACTTTAATGGAAACAAAGAGCCAATAAGTTTAATTATATATTTGTTTGTGATTAAGGCTTGTCTTATTAGTTATTATTATTGAATTTATTTCCTAGTTGAACGATTTTAGGATTTACAGCTGGTCAAGTGTGATTGGATAATTGTAGATTGCGATTGCAATTGGCGACTCCAGTCTACGATTCCAATTGTAGTGTGATATGGGCTATTGTCAACTTTGCAGAACGTGTGTGTTCTTTCAGTGTACGATAGAGCGTGTTGCCCGTGCCTCGTTGATAACAAGCAGAACCGTGAGCGTGAGCTCGTGACGTGACAACTGACTTTTCATATGAGTCTATGCTGTTATTTGCCTGGTTTCTTGTTTATATACCTAGGCCTATGTATACAAATTAATTTATTATTTATTTATTTGTATATAAATTATAATGGAGAGGTAAATTCTTAAAGATCATCTGGCATAATACATAACCTAAAAATAAACATAACCTAACATTTTTTTTTATTCTTTCACACTTTATAATAGGCCCTATGCTAAGTAACAGCAGAATAAATGTGTTTTGGAGGATTTTTGAGGATTTTTTTGATATCATCAGAGGATTTAAAAAATTACTTGGTGGCAACCCTGCTGTAGGCTACTGAGTGTAGAAAAAATTGAAATAATATATGTCTCATATATTTTTAATGTTGATGCAAAATTATATTGAAAACAACAAACCGCATGGAATAGGTGATCTGCAAAACAGAACACGTCTGGGTTCTTTATGATCTGCGTTATAAGCGATAGTTGGCCATCGGCATTCTTCCAGTGGCGGTAGATCTCTTCCACTGGAAAAGGTTCGGGGTGGTGGAAACCTCGGGCCTGTGGAAGACAAACAAGCGGTCAAAGAAAAAGAATTGTGTACACACGTGGTTACCAACTTCTTTAAACAACATATTATGTCAAATCTAGGCCCATCTCCAACTTTGCTGGTTTCTAATAAGTCAAAAAAGATTGACATTAAACTTCTGAAAACTGTAATTGAGATAGGCTACAGGTTTGTCTTGTGACTATAGTCAGATGAATGATTTATCTAAGTATAACACTGAAGGTTTTTGAAAACTATATCTCACCTGTAAACCAAGTCTGAGAGCGGTGACGAGCAATGTGAGCCCCTGCCTATCCTTCACTATGAACTCAGAATGATCTAGTTCACGTAGCACTTCTTTCCACGAGAGACTGGGTGATAGTTCCTTTACAGCTGCCACAAACACTTCCACGTTCCAGGATGAGGCGTTAGAATCTGAGGGAGAAAATTAATGATTATAAGTTACAACCCCACAAAGCTATGCATGGTTTTTTATTTGATCAGACGTCACAAATTTACATACAAAAACAGAACAAATTTGTTATGGTTTTACTATTTTCTTTGAATTCAGCCTTCTCTAATCCAAACTGGGATTCTTAAGAGCCCTTCTGGTTTGGATTAATAAAAGAGTTAAAACACAGTAGTGAAGTGAAGTGTGACCTTACCTCTTTGTTGGTCCGAAGGCTTGTCTTTATCTCCCCAGAACGTAGCGCCAGGGTTCTGAAGGTTCTGAAGAGAGATGGAATCTTCCAGGCCCGAGTGCGAGCGAACCATGGCGGCCAACATGCGGGCCACCATCGTAGGCGTCATGTCTCGGGCTCCCAGGTTGGCCAGGCTGTTACGGCAATCCTCCAGCGTGGCGCAGAAGCCGTATCCCATCTCCAACACCATGTCTGCTAGTGAGCTCTCCAACTGTAACATGCCAGGACAGTTCTAAGAATAAAAATATTTACTATCTAGTTTGCATGTCTAACACTAAACGACTTGTAAGTAATTTACAGTTGTGCCACTGGATAAAACCCGGACAACATTAGCCTGTACAGTAGTCAGTTTGCGGGCAATTTGCAAAGAAATTGCAAACAACCTGAATGTATGACGTGGTCTCTATTGTCAGATATTGGCCTGGATTCACACGAGGTTCAAAGTTAGACCGGTCTTACAGATACGACCAGAAAAATACACACCTCTTGTGAATCCAGAGCCAGACAACATTTTTTCAGGTTCCAACGATTTGACTGTACAGCTTTGAAGTTTCCCTGCTGGATCAACTCGCTTACATTTAGCGATATTTCAAGAATAAACTTAGAGCGAGACAAAACACTTACCATGTTGTTAGGTATGCTTGGTGTGTTATCAGGATTCAGTTTGTCCATCGGCCGATCGGACTGAGATGGGTAAAGAAGTGGTGCCAACACAACAGGCACAAGTTCACGTGGGAAGTCGCGGCGCAAGCTCTTCAGGAAGGCCTCCTAAAAGTTAAAACAAATAACATTATTGACGTAATAACCACGAGTCCAAGAAAATAGGCACAGGGTACAGGTTAATAGAAAGTCTATAATTTATCAATAAAATATGATTTACCATTCCGTCTATGAATGCGATTTTTGTCATGTCTCCCCTATTTTTTCCAATTTACTTTCTGCTCACTAACTTTTTGTTTTCTTAGGCTTAAAACCAAGTAGGCCTACATAACTAAATAGCCTAATTTGGTATTTTTTAGTCGCTTATAGGTGATCATTTAAGTGTTACAGTATTATACGAACATACTGGATAAAGATGAAAACAAAGTAGAGTAGGGCCTATATGGTAACTTGGTACTCGCAAGTAGCTCTCCCCTATGCCTACCTCAAAATAACATGTTATTGAATTTCATTGAGTACCCCAGAAATTTGGCTCAGGGACTTCTGGATGTCGGCACCAGTTGAACTTCCAATGTCCAGCTCAATAGGTTATTCATACTATTGTCTACAGTCTAGTTACCACAGTTTTAATTTTCTCACTTAAACAGCACGACTGTGACAATTGCTGTAGCCTGTATGCCTATATAATGCGTCGGTATCTCAATGCCTACCTTGGTCTCTGTGTTGATGCCAAACTGATCCTTAGGCCCGTGTAGGAGGCTGCGTAGAATCAGGTGCAATACTTCCGGAGTGGCGTCGTGGAGTCCTCCGTCACTCACTGATCGCTCTACAACATGCCATTCAGTATTTAACAACATTGCAAGGATTAGCTTACTTTGTTTACGGTCAGCTACCCCCATCCTCACCGCCCACCATGCGTCTTGCCAAGCGATACATGTACACAAGTCACTGAATCACCAGCATCAACATGAGGAGGAAGGATAAATATGAACAGGCGTGTACTTGACTGTCTTGTACGTCTCTGGATACAACATACTTTGAGGAAGTAATGAAATTGAAAATCTTACTTTTATTGTTTCTTCATAATCTGTTTTGCATGCCTGTTGTGAATTTCAAACATAAATGTAATCCAAAAGAATTTATCAAATGACTAAAGCAAATAAATTTGTGTGCCACAACTAGGCCTACCAATTAGTGTACGCCCAAAAACGTTAAGTAGCTACTAGTGTTGCCCAACGATATTTTTTTCAACATCGATATCGGCGCCATTTCGACGATCGAATCAAAATCAACATCGATATCTCGATATCGAATTTTTTTTCGGCGGTAATAAAACAATACATAAGAAATCATAGTCAATTTAAAGTGTTTTTGCCGTGGCCTGCAGTACGCGTTGCTGTAGTTAGTGCCTTCACGTCTATTACCCCCCCCCGGGATATCACAATAACATCAACTTGAAAATTTTCCGCCCGGGGCCTGCAGTATGAGATGCTGCATAACGATTATTCGCGGTGTCGCGTGATGACGAGTCAACTGTCCGGGATCGGCTATTGACAACTGTAAAAGTATCAACACAACATCTGAACAACAAACAAACAACTTCTTCTCGGAAAGAATTCGGGTTTCAGGTACAAATAGTTGAATGGATCCAATGTCTCGACGCAAACAAAGGGAACTCCCCGGCCCGTGCGGCCATCTGTGTGTGGGGAGGGGGGGTAGATGTGCAGTTATAAACTGCAGCAACGCGTACTGCAGACTGCGGGAGAAATACTTCAAGTTGACAATGATATCCTCAAGGGGGGGGGGGGGGGGTTAGGTACTCAGTGACAACGCTGCAGCAACGCATACTGCAGACCATAGCGGAAATATTATAATATTTTGAGTTGACCACAATATCGCGATATTTTCGATATGACACTACCATATCGATATCGAAATTAACGGTGATTTTCCCACGATATCAATATCGTATCGAATAATCGATATCGTTGGGCAACACTAGTAGCTACTAAGTTACAGTAGGCCTAAGTCTATGTACAAGGAATACCCTTTACAGTCTACTACTATCTGTATTTTTCAATTTCAATGTTTTAAATCCCAGTAGGCCTAGCCTATGCATTAAGCCCCATAAATTATGGAGTTTGGTTGAAAAGAATATTGAAATTGTAATTAAAAATTAAAATGAAACACATTATATGTAGGGCCTAGTCGACAACATAATGGCAAATTTACGGCTAGTGCAAAGAGCTGCGCCTAAACTATAGTAGAGGACCTAGATTTCGAGTAGCACTCTTACCAGTATCAATGTATGATCGGATAAGCTCTGGTAGACGCTGCTTGACAAATAATGAGGCGTAGTGACGTGTGTCCGGGTTGGAGGAGTGCAAGAGCGCAAGGCCAAACACCACTTCCTGGACCGGTGTCAACTTCAATACCTTGGTTAGTTGGGGGAACAGTTGTGGCGAGGGTTTCAGTACCTAAACAACATCAGTCAATTTATGAAGGTGTCAGTTAGTTACACATGAATGATACTTATTTGCTCAAGGTTGTTTTTATATTTAAAGACATTCTTTGAAAATCACACTCAATTACAGTTAAAATAAACTAAAACTACCCTATCTTCAAGTAGCAAACAACTCTAATAAAATAATACTGTAACTACCTGTTGGTGTTGAAAGTATTGTTTATTTTAAATAAACGGATATTTAATTAATGTTATAGACATCCAAATAGCATTGATCAGTTAAATAAATAAAATAAATACTACTGCCATCTGAAGTGAGTGGTACTTGACATGACATTGTCAGTAAGTAATCAAATTGCTCAAAGATGTTCAGTAGCATGTAGGCCTACAGGGGATATAAATACTATGCCCAATTCACAACAAAATTATACACTGATGGAACAACAATCTGTCAAAAGATATGATAACTCAAAACTTAACTGTAGGCTTATTTAAATAATGATCACCTTTTTGTTGCCGTCAATAGCGTAGCAGAGATCCGAAATAAGCGTTGGCTTTGTCAGCAGCGCTGCACATTCGGTGGCCAACAGTTGGGTTTTCAGTGACACACTGCTGGCCGGATTGGTCGAGGCTGGATCTGTTCCGGACCAGTCTGGGCTCGAGAACAGGACGCGCAACAAGTGCCGGTCACACGCTAAGCCGAACCTCCCCACAAACTGGAAGTACAGACCTTGTTAAGTACGTGTACAGTGATGAACAAACATTTTGTAGCTGGGCTAAAGCAGCCGTCGCACGGGGAGGTTACAAAAGTAAAGAGGAAAGGTTCTTTTACGAGTACCTAGAGAGGCGTTTAGCTTATGGGATTTTCCGCGTTGTCGCCACACTGGGAAGTTGAATAGTGAAAAATAAAAATAAGTCTCTAAACTTTCGACTGTGCTGGGACAAGAGAAAGTATAAGAGTTGATCATGCCACTGATTGGTCAATATTGACTTGCCATGAAGCACAATACAGTCGAGTCCACTTAGGGCTACAATATAAATAGGCCTACATAAGTATAAGCTAATTGGAACTCAGAACAAGAATAAGATAAACATGTTCTAGTGCCACACACAATTAAAAGACCACTGCTTAACACTGCCAGAGCTCCTTCGTTAAGTTTCTTTCGGCTCCAATTGCTTTCAAATACCTGCATATTGCAGAATCAAGTTGAAAACTTAGTTTGCGCAATAACACATTTAGACGGATCCATGCTTCCCTGTTAGTTTTTTACCTAGAAATTGGCATCCATGTTGCCAATCTGGTAGCAGCAGTGGTGCTAGGCCTAGGCCTATAACGTGGTTTACAACCACTTAAGGCGGTTTCACACAAAAACATAGACATAAGATTTAAGGTTTAACGCATAGTACTTAAGGGGCGCTGGTACACATAGAAACGTAAGCACAAAGAGTTTATGAGAAGGCATGGCACTCGTTGAAGTTCTTTGGAGGTTGCGGCCGAATACTGTACTACATAATTATTCTATATATATAATTATTCTATATATATTCTATTATTATATAGGCCTATGTATTATTATATATTATTATATATATATTATTATTATTATTCGGTGACGTAGGCCCCTACATGACTGTGGTAGTCATAACCTTTTAAAGTAGATGCTTCTTTGACTCAAGTTTTTCGTGCGTTGTTTTAAGGTTTAAGCATAAAGTTGAACATTGTTCAACTTTCTTATGCCTTAAAACAGAAAATTATGCGTTAAACTATGTCTTAAAACTAGTGCATTTGTGTGAATGCCAGTACGTATTTCCTATGATCCAACATTACGACTATCGTTAAACCTTAAATAAGTATACAAGGCAGTGTATAATATATTTGGGTACAAATGGACCGACTCTATTAATTTCCTGTCGTGAATAACTAGGCCTAAATAGGGCTTAGGCTAAAGGCCCATTCACGATTAAACTTACCCGTAAACTTACAACTTAAAGTAAGGTTTGGCTTATGGAAGATCACATGATTGTTCACGACCAAAACTTAAACTTAGTTTTGGGCTACGGTTAAGTTTGGAACGATCAAACTTTAAAATTAAAATAAACCTAACAATAAGAAAGAACCAATCAGCGCCAGCCGCAAGGCCTAGGCTAGCTAAATCGAAAATGGAGCCGAAACATGCTCAGAATTTATTTGACGAAACGTTATTAAATGAGTTTATGAAGACCTAGGCCTAGCGTCTACGTTTAGGTTCAAGTTTACTACTAAGTTTTTATCGCGAATGAGCCTTAAGCCTAGGCCTAGATCAAGAACAAATGTAAACAACAGAAACAGATGATGTCATGTCTTGGAAGATGGACGGAAACAATGACCTATCTGGCACCTAGAAACACCGGAGGTTTGTTGTGATTTGGTTAATTAAGAAATAAACGTGGTGTATGGAAAAAAGCAGGTTCGGTCAACTTTTCCGTGCGTTACGTAGGCGATAAGTGGATCTAAACAGTCCTAGGCCTAGGCCTACCTATTGCTTTTCAGTGTTTCAAATTTAAGTTAATTTTTAGTGTATTCTTAAGTGGTTGTAAACGATGCTCATCTCTTGGGCTACATTTAGGGTTGAATAGGCCTAGGCCCTAACATGGCTAAGCAACAACCCAACCACAAACAATAACAGCAAACAAACCAGATCCAATATGATGGTATGAAAGCCAAATG
This sequence comes from Isoperla grammatica, assembly GCA_945910005.1. NCBI lineage: Eukaryota > Metazoa > Arthropoda > Insecta > Plecoptera > Perlodidae > Isoperla > Isoperla grammatica. The sequence goes on from OX246739.1 coordinate 2,650,898, forward strand.
TGAGTATTTAAGAAGAAGTTTAGTACGTATGTAGGCTGGGTACGCTAGGGAGTAGGCCTAGGCTAGTGCTAGTAGCTCTCTCTTCAGCGGCTACTGAATCAACAACAGGCCTGCAGGTAGGGCCTAGGCCTACGCCCGTTTATCTTAGGATCTAGGCTCGGCCCTAGGCCTAGGTGTAGGCCTAGGCCTAAGTTAACATGATCTCTACGCTAGGCCGTAAGCCTAAGTCTGGGCATGCACTTAAGCAAATTTAATTGGAGTTAGGCCTAGGCCTAGGCCCTAGGCTAATCCACATCAGCATCCTAGCCTAGAGGCCCTACGGCCAAGGCCTAGGCCTATTACTTACTTCACTAACAATGTAGGCTATACTTACATATGATAAGTCTTGAGTAGTTTGCTTGAAATTTTTCTTATTTAAATTAGTAACCAAATTCGTTATTTGCAACAAGGGTAACTGAGACTGCTGGTTCATAGTTCCATGAATACGGCCTCGAAAGCTTCAAACGCGTTTGAAGCTCTCTCAGGTATCCACGAAAAGTTGCCCAAATGGATGTAAGCGTAACCACTACATTGATAAAGGTTTATGTCCAACATCGGGATGAATATTTTAGTGTACAATTTCACAGCAACATCATTCGCAAAGCACAAACAAAAGATAAAGTAAACGTCTGAATTTTCTTTACTGCCGTCGTAACAGGTATAACAAAGATTTATGAAGCACAGTAGTTTCTACAACGTTGTGAAGTCGAGTAGATATTTCTAGTCTTTGTAATGATTTGACTAGCGTAGCTCGCGTAGCTAATTCAAAACGCGGGGATTAACCAGAACCTACTCACTAACCATCAATTAAATGAGGTTATTTGTAATTTAAATTATTCACAACAATTAATATTGATAATAATGAAACTGATCAGCAAATAAAAAGCAGTTTATTTTGAAGAAATAAGATGCGTGACGTCATTACGACGTAGGAAGGTAGAAAGTTTGACAACATTGGGAGATAGTTGCAGACTTTGGACACTAGAGGTAGTATTTCGCAGTACTTTACGCTCTCTATGGATATTTTGAAGTACTTTAATTTGGCGCGTGATTTGAAGATAGTGTATTGTTACCTGTTATATCGGAACATAGGTTCTCGTTACTTTTTGTATCTACATCTGCAGCTGATCTCTTCGGGGGTGGCAGGCTTCCTGTGTTTTCTTCTTCTCCTTTCCTCCTCCTCTTTCCATCTTTCTTTCCCTTTTTTGACTTCCTTTCCTTTGGCCTGGGCTCCTGCTTCAGGTTCCCAATGACGCCCCCTATTTTCTCCTGTCCTACCTGCTCCTCTACCAAACCCTTCCACTCCACCTCAGTCATTTCCATAAAAGAGTATTTCCCTACTCCTGCCTTGCTAAACTCCCTCTCAAACTTCTACGAGTGATCCTCTCTAACCCCTGTAACTCGCTAGCATCATGCTATGCCGGTGTGAACATGAACAAAAACAACACTCGCTTAGGGTTGCCAACTCTCCCGTATTTCCCGGGAAATCCCGTTTTCCACTGTGATTTCCCGCTTCCCGTATCAACTCTACACGGGAATCAGTTTTCCCGTATTTTCACAGTTTGTTTTAAAATACACATTTTGTAAACTTCCGCCTACACAGTTTTTAGCATTTGAGCATTTTGAACTTTAAAGTCGTATGTTGAGACAATTGTTTCATTATGATACATGATGGTACATAAATGGTTAGACAATAGAAACAGATCAACCAGGTAAGTTACAAGTTGTTGGTATGTATTCTCTTTTGTGTCAAAAATTGTATATTTTTTTAAAACGGGATATAAAGATTCTACGTGATGCAAAATAGCTTGACAAAATGTAGAAGGTACATATTAATTCAATTCACCCTTCCAAATTAAACATTAACTGAATGAGAAAATTACACCTGCAAAGTTAATATCAAATCCCTAAACTCATTTTCTGGGACCAAACGTCTATTATAGAAAAACATTTTTGTGCCTGCGGCGAATTGGCCTTCGGCAACTGGGAGATCGCCGTCCTCTTTCCCTCTACATTTCAAATCAATTTTAAAATTCCCGTATTTTCATATTCAATAGTTGGCAACCCTACACTCGCTACTACAACTATACGACGTCACTAAGTCACCTGACTAATCCAACCAATGGCATTGGCAGTCGAAAAATGAACGGACTTGATCCTTCTCGAAATTAGTCAAATTATTGATATCATGTTCACCTGAGTAAAATAAATAGTGAACGAGTTCCTTTAAAAGTTCTAAAAAAAAGGAATGTGTTCCTAGGAACGTCTACTTTTCAAAAGTTCAATACATGTAACAGTGCATATACATACTCAACACACCGATAGAGGTGGCTCAGCGGTAAGACGCGAGACTCTAATTCGGGAGGTCGCCGGTTCGATTCCGGCCACCGGCAGTCCTGACTGAAGGTTTTTTCCGAGGTTTTCCTCAGTCGTAAAAGCGAATGCTGGGATTGAGTCATACTATCAGCCCTCGGACAATCCTTCCCAACTATCCAAACACCCTAATAACCTAGTTAGTCACCTGAAGAGGGGCACATCAGGTAAAGCTCGTGTGCACCCTAGAACGGGTATTCCTACAAAAATTATTATTATACTCAACACACCCCCATTAATGCTAGTATTAACTTTGGCCAATTCTGTGGACATTACTGAAGCTTGCAGTAACATGCAAAGCAGTAACATGCAGAGAGTAAAATTTTAACCATAACAATATTATTTAATAATTTAATACATGTTTCCAAAATCACATTCAAGATTGATCGCGTTTTAGTAAGTTGTATATCGACACCAGAATCACAACAATATCGGATGGCAATAGTTGAAACGTGCCAACTTTACAAATCCCCAGGAAGTACTTTAAAGTAGATATATTTTCTTTTTGACAATCACAAATAGTCAAAAAGAGTTTAAAGAACAACACAGTATCTTTGCTGTTAGTTACAACTAGCAGCCGGTGTGATGTTGACGTTGAAGTTCTTTTATTTTGTTGAAGGTTCTTCAACTTGGTTCAGCACAATCGTGGAGAACAATGCAGTAGTGATGTAAGCTCTTCCACAAATATATATATATACATATATGTGTATTTGCTGTTTAGAATATCTGAAACAATATGAATTAATATTAGTAATTAATTAGCATTAATAACTTTATATGTAAGCCTAAATAAGTTAACAAATCAATGACAGTATGTTACTTGAAAATGTTGACAGTAGAAGGTGTACAAGCAAAAATCACTAGCTTTGTTCATCTGTGTCAACTATCTCAACTTTTAGTTGAGGTGGAAGTAAAATGGTATTCATCTGTACCACCAACTCAACCTCAACTGTGTTTTTCTGAGTCCACCTATTGGAGAATTAACTCCACCTTTTCCACCCAGGTGAGAGGTAGTTGAGATAGTGGAGGTAAAATAACGCGCGAAATTTATCAAAATACAAACATGGCTGCCGAGTTGAAACCGTATATGCTACGCCGTGAAAGTAATTTACCCATCATTTGTGAAGGACACTATGTGTTTACCTGCGTGGGTAAGTATTGGAATTGATTCAACATGATATGAGATTAAAATAGGCTACAATCGTAGGCCTAGTTACCTTTGGCTGCATCTGTTACTAAGACTCTTTTTTAGGTTAGGTCTAGGAGCTAGCTTTTATTTAAAATGAGGTGTAGGCCTACACGTTTATTTATAAAATACACACTTTTCCCATCACTAATAAATATAGCCTATTTGTAGTACTAGGGCCTAGGTGAATTAGGTAACAGATTGAGAAAAGATCCGTAATAATGCAGTAGCCTAACACAAGTAGGCCTAGCCTAGGCCTAGTGGCATAATATTGATGGAGTTATTATTTATTCTTTGTAGATACAAATGAAGAAATTTGAATCACGATCGTCACAAATTCCTTGTCACTGTACTGGGGTACTAAGTTTTTACAGAAATTTGGTATGCAATTTCGAAGATTTCTCCATAATTCCTGTATTACATCTAAAAGGAAATCATCTGAAGCCGATGATTCAGATGTTGAAACTGACAGCGAATCTTCATCTGAAGATTGAGCCGCTTCTAATATTTCTCTCACCAAGTCAGTTTCTAGATCACGGGCCATTTTTAAGTCAAACTGCACTCACGTCGTTCATCTGTCTTTGGTTGAGAAGCATCCACTACTTCCACCTATGACGTCATACTCCTTCCACCTCCACTCATTTTTACATGGGACGGGTGGACACAAATGAACAAAGCTATTGTAACATCAGATGAGTCTAAAAATGAAAAAACTCCAGTTCATACAAAACACTAAACAGTCCTATCGTCCCACTGGTGAAGGAAGTATGACATAATGGAATCTCTTCTTGGAATCGGTCCATCATATGTGTTTGCGCCGTACTTAAGTCTACTACTCGAGGCGCGACAGATGCTAGACTTCAACACATTAAACAAGACAAGTTGCTCCACCTTTGTGACGAGTCCCGCTGCCACGGTGACGCCCGCAGCTCGCAGCATGAAGCGACCCAACTCCCGCACGTCCCGATACAGCTCCACGCAGATCGGTTTACTCGTTTGAATCTCCACCAACGCCGTCGAGTTCTTTGTGAGGCATCGAGGCCTGCGCTTGACCACCTCCCCGGAACTCTTGTGAAGTACGGCTACCAACTTTGAGATGACAGCGTGCTCTACCAGACTGCCTAGGTGGACAACAACCTATGCAAAGAAAAATGGGTCATTGTTTAGGAAGTCAAATAATGCAACTCAACATTTTGCTGCCTACTTCTAAGAGCAGAACAGGCAGTATCCCTCTGAAGGTCACAAGATAAGAAACAAAAACAGCTTAAATAAGTCTCAAGTTACAAACAGTAGTTAAATAAGCTTGTATCTACTTACAGTGCAACCTTTGGTGATGGGTATGTTTATGTTGAACAACACTATTCTCGCCTCCAAGCGCGTTGTAACGGGAATAGGTTGCGAAGGATCGCATAGAACGTTGCCAACGGACATGTGTGTTATGTCCACACCGGAGAGTGTCACTGAAACATGATCACCTGCGTAGCCAGCTGTAGCTGGGAGCTCGTCTATGAGTAGTGCTAAAACAAATAGAAAGGTACGTATATACCTGTATTGCTTGCTGGACTTCCTGACACATTAGCGACGGCTACACGGACAGCAGCGGCCATCTACATTCTAAGTAACTTCTCGGGGCTCGGCCAATCTTGCTACAAAAGTAACCAAACTAATACTATAATAATAAATGTAAATTCTGTTCAGGTACAGATTTTTTCCACGTGTTATACTCTAAAAAAGCCAGCCGCTTCAAAAACGAAAAAGGTTTAGGTGTGGTTAAGAAATGATTGTGAGCAAACTCCAGGTACCCTTGATTTGTGCTGGTTCGTTGTGAGGCTGCAGTAAGACTCTGTCTCCGGGCTGCACGGCTCCCGTTTCGATGCGGCCCGAGACACAGAAACCGGAACCAACTCCCTTGAAGATGTCGTTGACTGACAGCCGGAAGGGCTTGGAGATCGGACGTTCGGGACACCGGAATTTGTCTGCCAAAATAACAAGATCATTGCACATTCGGATCACTTTCATAACATTGTTCATACAACACCCAACCAATCATAATCGGGTTTGCAATGTACGAACCTATAACGTCTATCAGCGTGGGCCCGCTGTACCACTGTAGCAGCAACACGTCGGAGGGTTTGTCCGCGAGGTTCTCACCAGTCAGTCCGCTGACCGGCACAAACGTAACGTCCGACTCTCGAAAGCCCGCCTGCTTTAGGAACGCCTTTAGTTTCAAAACAATCTCGTTGAATCTGTCCTGCGACCATCTAACCGTTTCCATTTTGTTCACGGCTACGCCTAGCTGGCTGACTCCTGAAAGAAAAACCCATTGTTTAATAATCTTTGCCACAGTATTAAGTAAAAATCAGGGCTGCTATTGAACCTGACATAAAGATCAGAAGTTTCAACATCGCGTTAACCCACCGAGAGATCTGACGAGCAGCGCGTGTTCCCTCGTCTGTCCGCCGCTCTCGAAGCCAGTCTCAAACTCCCCGGTGGTTGCGTCTACGACCAATAGGGCCACGTCCGCTTGCGTCGCGCCGCAGATCATGTTCGGGATGAAGTCTTTGTGGCCAGGGGCGTCCAACAGCGTCACGGCCTTGGAAGACGTCTCGAACTGGCTCTCTCCCACGTCCATGGTCACCCCTCGAGACCTGGTGACACCACGTTATGTTATCGCACGGAACATACACTCGAACCCTTTCAAGTAGGGATGGGATTATTTAAACGTGCAGTGGTGGGTTGGCGGTTATTAAATTTGTCACAGGGTTAGCAACTGCAAGTCAAGATTAAAATCAATAAATAGGAATGCTATCATCCAAATCTTTCTTTACGACCTTTTTGCAATGCAATGACCTACCTTCTGTCATCTGCGTGTTAAAAGTCCATTATTAATGATCAAGCAATAAGTTTTTAAGAATAGTGGATGTGTTTTTGAAATAAGATTTTAAAACAGATTTTTTTTTGAGGGGGGGGGCTGCAGCTAGCGGTTAGCCCCTAAATGTAATTAATTCAAGGGTTTAAACATTTAGAAAAATAACTGTGATTTCCCATCCCTAGTTTTGAGCAGCCAATGAAATTTGGCTACATATTTGTATGTACATATAACCAGTCTTGGGTAGTAGCGCGCTACTTGTAGCGCGCTACTTGTAGCATGCTACATTTTTCGTGTAGCGAGCCCTGTAGCGCGCTACTTTTTTATAACGCTAAATGTAGTTGTAGCATGCTACATTTTTTGTAGCTGTAGCGATAAAAGTAGCGCGACTTTTGTCGCTCCTTTTAGAAACGTTTGTGCCAATTATTCTACTGTTCCGAGCCGATATTTTTCCATTTTCACCATCACGAATATCAGTGGGAATAACACTGTTCATAATTTTTTTTGCATCCTATTTCACATTGAACCGTTTCTCAGAAGGTCTATGCCCTCCCCCTCACACTAGCCCACGAGGAATGGATGGACAATAACACTTGTCAACCCTCTAATTCCATGTTTCCGACTTCGGGCACGTTGGATCGGGTGAACTTGTGACTAATTGCCATCTTGAATAGTCTTGTTCGAGTATTGGAGGTGGACACTGGACAGTGTTGGTTTGTGTTGCGTTTCTGTCGTAGTGCATCGGAATACCGAATATCGGAAAAAATATTTATTGTGACTGAAATTTGTGACATCGTTAATTATTATTAATTAGGAAGTCAACGTTGTATAATATTAAAATGTGAGAGATGTGTGTTGAAAAGGTAGGCCTACTCGATTTATTGGCAAAATATGTCAACATTTCCCAGACGTCTACAGCTGCAATACAAGGTAAAGAATAATGAAGCCTATCATCCTTTGTTGTAATTATTTATTATTTTCCAGTTATTTTAAATAATTCGTGAAAGAACGCTTAAAGTACAAAATGAATTGCTTGAATAATCGTTGTTCCTGAAGAAAAGAAAATGCATGATATCAGGCTCTTCAACATTAGCGATTACGAGTGCGATTAAAAAAATGTAAGGTGGTTGACCGGGACCCATTGTAATCAATGTGCGTGGTGAATGAATAATAGTAAAACTGTAAATTCCACATGGCTCCAGTAGTGAACACGTGGGTATGGATATTTTGTAAATGTGGACGGAGTAAATAAGGGGGGAGGGGGGTATGGCAATGTACAAACCGATACGAAATAAAGTTGGTCGAGTAGCCTAGCTATTTCAGCCCCCAGCCCCCTCTGGCCTATATAGCTCTGGGTCGTCGCTGGAGTTGTTTATTGTCTGACGTAAAGAGGTACACGAGAAGGGAGTAGGGATACAGGTTCCAGACACATAAAAAGACATCATTTGTCTAAAGGTTCCAGAGGACCTATTATTCACAGCAAATCAAATGCTAGGTTACGAAAGCAAGTACGCGCTGCGTGGTGGCATATAAAACGAGAACGGCACGTTTTGAGACACAATGATCGATAAAATCGTTAAAACGTCAATAAAAACAAATGTAGCGTCAAAGTAGCGCGCTGCATTTTTTTCGGAGCGCCGATGTAGCGACGCTACATTTGAAATAAAGTAGCGAAAAAGTAGCGACGTTACTTTTTTTTGCCAAGTAGCGGTAGTTGTAGCATGCTACTAATTAAAAGTAGCGAACCCAAGACTGCATATAACACACAAAAACCTCAAATGGCTAACTAAAGTGAAAGAAGAATCACCTCTCCTCTCCGGTTTCATCCAATATCCACGCATAGAGGAAGGATTGTTTGCCCAGTTTCTTGCTCTCCTGCTCGTACTTGTGCATCGTCTTCTTATTGACCTGGCCCAGCGAGTAGAGCAAGTGCCCCATCAGAGTGGACTTGCCTGCGTCTACATGACCTATGACGACCATGTGGAGCTGCTCCTTCCGTTCTCCTCGTTCCGTCGCGTACTGAGCAACCACGTCTACGTGTTTGTCACGGCTCCTGCAAGCACACAAAACAGTACCTCTATTTACCAAGACAAAGCTGTTTCCATCTTTGAAACACACTCAATAATGTATGTATAATAATAATATAGTCAAAATAAAAGAACTATTGCCCATTGTCACCAATTAATTAATTAATAATTGATGTCAATGTGAATTTTCAACACTGGTTTTTTATTTAAAAAATTGTTTTTCTATATTACATGCTCAATTTTGTACTCACCTCTTGTCCTGATTTTCCACACTAAAAATGAGGCATAAAATAGGGGAAAATTAGTCTTAGCTGCAATTGTGTTTCAAATCAGGCTCTGTAGCAAGCCTTACATTAACATGCCAAGCCAAGTAATCATTCTGTACTATTTGTTTTTTTAATATTACGTGCTATACACTACAGTATAGGTATACAGTATGTATATAATTTATACTTTGAATGAGGACAAGCAAAGGGGAGAGAAGAGGACAGAAGCCACATACTCACAAGGGACAAGAAGAAGACAGTGAATATATGAGAGATGGACACAAGTGTTGTATGGGAGTCTAGTGAGGGTGCCCGTGTGATGCCAGAATAAGCCCCGTTTAACTCTACGATCTACGGTTTAGCTGTAAAATGCAATTAAAAATTGATCCCAAGGCAGCCACTAGTGTTGATTGGGAGTTTACTGAGGGTGCCTGTGTGATGCCAGAATAAGCCCCGTTTCCCACTACGATGCACGGTTTAGCTGTAAAATGCAATTAAAAATTGATCCCAAGGCAGCCACTAGTGTTGTATGGGAGTAACAGAGGCCACTCTACCAGTAGCAAAATAATGTCCATTATATTCAATTAATTACATTGAATATTTACAATAAATATTACAATAAATTCAATTATAATTTCAAAATAATACTTATAGAGGGGGGTTAAGATTTTTTTAGCAATATACAGAGAAGTATTTACATCATAGGAACTTTCTGGTAGCAGCCCGGGGGGCCGGGATGCGATCGCATCCAGCCAGTCCGCGCCTGCACAGTCATGCAGCATGCACCTTGTATCTACAGTAGGTACTAATATTAGAGGTGTTATTTACCGGGCCGGTACTTTGTCCTCCAGCGGGGTTATCCGGCCTGAGGCTGGCGACTGGGAACGGGGGGTGGCATTGTTGGAGTCGGCCCGCAAGCTGTCAACCGCATCAGAGACCTCGAAACCTTTCGTTACGTGTAGCGTCTTAGCGCCGGGGGGAACAACCTTTACTCCCAGTATAGCCTGTTGACCATATATTAATAGCTTAGCAATACACAGTATTCTATTATACAGTAGAGACTAGAGCCCACCAGATGCCCTCAAACAATGAGCCACTAACTTCAAGACACTGTTTTTATTTTCACGTTATTTTTTTTATTATTACTTTTTTGCTTTTAGATACTAAGTTGGTGAACACTTATTTTTGAAAACGCTACAAAATGCTAATGCTAATTAATATATAATGCTGAATTTAAAATAATTAATGCTAAATTTATTTACAGAAAATTAATTAATGCTAAGAAGATGTAGCTATCTCTACATAAGACATCTTCAGAACCTTTGTGAAACTGTAACAAAAAGTGGTCATTTAAATTGTGTTTTCATTTTGTTTCCTTTTCATTTTAGTTGTATCCTTGAAATAGAAGTACGGTATTGATAGGGACTCGCTGACAAGACAGTCTAATGAATCTCCTAATGCAGTCAAATAGTACCTTATTGTCGAGTGTGATAACTGGTGGCTTGGAAACCAGGTTAAGTGTGCTGAACTCCATATCGGGTTGAATGTGGTCATCTAGGATTGCTGATCGCTTGGCCCCTAGACACACATTCAGAGACTGCCAGGTTTAGTGGTGACCCAAGAGCAACACAACATATTTCATTATCTGGCCAGCTTGTCAACAATCTGTTTGAGATTGTTATTTGTTAAAAGTCAATTTAGTTCTTATGTCAAAAAACTAAAGATGACTACGTATCACAATACGCAGGTGTTAATATAATACATTGAGGAATTCTTGAAATAAAATGCTTTGTGTTTCAGTTATCAATAGTGAGTGACAATGTAGATAAGCGTTAAGGAAGACTAGTTTCGAATGATACTACTGTAGATATTAACTATTAACGTATCTATATTTAAAATTCCAATGTGAAGTTATGTAACTCGTAGTCTTAAATATTATCAAATTTTTTGCCTTTTACCAGTACAGTATTATGGTCCACCCACAAATAAAAATGGAATTTATTCAATAGATTGTAATTGCTCATTTCATTTTTTTTTTTTTTTTTTTATCTTATGCCGAAAGTTTGATTTTTCAATCATTTTTCTTCCTAGCTATCCAGTAAATATGTGCTTCCTTCTCTGGCCCGCTCAGGTTATTTGGCAGGGCGTCAATGTCAGATTTAAGTGCAGCACAGCTGAGGAGATGTGCTCTGTCCTGAAAACCTAATGTACATAATTTGCAAGTTGCTGGTTCCTTTGTTATTTGAAATCGACTCAAGTGGTGCTGCAGGACATCGTGTCCTGTGGCCAGCCGAAACTGCGCTGTTGCCACTTTTCTTGACCATGATTTGTCCGGCCCTTTGAGCACCTCGTCTCGCCACAGTTTGTGGTTCGTCTTGGACTCTTGAAGTCTATCATATGATGTCTTGAGGCCCTCCTTAGCAAGGTTTTTGGCAGAGTTGAAGGAAATACTCGCCGTGTCGGGTGCCGACTTCTTCGAGCCCAGTTTGGCTAGTGCGTCGGCTTTTTCGTTGCCCAGGATGTTACAGTGGCTTGGCACCCACTGGATTTTTAGCACTTTGCCATGCATCACATTTCTGATTAGACTTTTTTGAAGTGACAGGGAGGCTTCTTCACATTTTTCAATGTGACAGATGTTCTTGATGGCGGCCTTGCTGTCTGAGATAATAACAAATTTTGTTTTCCTGAGTGGAAATGTTGGCGTTTCTGCGATTTTTTCTGCTGCTCTTGAAATGGCTCTTATTTCGGCATCAAAAATGCTCGAGCCTGGTGCCATAGGGTGGGCCTCTTCAAAGAAGATGCAGTGGAAGCCGAAGCCAGTATTCCTTCCCGTGCTGTCTTGGGAGCCGTCTGTAAAGACATGAATCCATTCGGATTTAGGGTAGTGCTTCTTCAGGTGTGCCTCAGTAAGCACTTTCAGCTCAGTCTGGCTTTTTTCTTCCCTTTTGCCCACACCTTCCACTTGAAGATTGAATTCGATTTTGATGGTAGAATTTGGCAGGCAGTTGACATCTAGGGTGGTAAGCTTTTGTCGAGGATGGCGTAGCAGGTCCGGACAGTGCTTCATTTTCAGGAGTGTTGTTTTTTGAGCAAAATTTATGTGTCCTGCTGCACTTGCCATTGGGAAGGCAAGCCATGTTGGATCAATCCTGGCCAGTTTCTCATGCAGTATGATGGCTTTCTGCTCTAATCTCTGTAGTAGGGGCTCTACTTTGCAGTATGCTTCCATTGCCGCCACTGGTGTTGTCTTTACTGCACCGCTGGCGAGTCGAAGGGCCTGATTCTGGATTTTACTAAGTATATCAAGATGGTTCTGCGCCGAGGTGATAAAAACTTCTGCTCCATACTCAAGGACCGGGCGCACATAGGTCTTGTAGGTAAGAACCAGTGTGTCAATCCTGGCTCCCCAAGACACTCCGGCTGCACGTTGCATCAAGCGCAGCCTCTTTTTGGCCTTCTCAGCAGCTTTCTCGAAATGGGCCTTGCCGGTGAGCTTCTTGTCAAGGATGGCTCCGAGGTAGGTAACGTGTTCCTCTTTTTTCAGCTGCTGTCCACTTATGTACAGCTCGAGAGTGGGGTCTTCGTGTTTAAAAGTAAAGACCATGTAACATGACTTGTTGGGGTTCACCTTGAAGCCACGGGACTCAAGCCATCCAGCCAACATACTTAATGCGGAGGAGAGCATTATCTGCAGGCCGCCGATGTTCCTGCCTGTGACATAGATGAAGAAATCGTCAGCGTAGGCCTTAACGTAGATTCCTGGCAGGATTTTGACCAGCTTAATTCCTCCATTAACTGCAATTTTAAATATGGTAGGGGCGGTGATAGTGCCTTGTGCCACGCCGGCAGAAATATATCTTGTGCCGCTTTTCACACCCTTGTAGGCTACTTTTATTCTTCTATGATTGATGAAGTCGTGCAGCCACTTGATGAGGTTGTTCGGTATTTTATTTTTCTGCATCTCTTTTATGGCGTGGGTTCGATCAGTGACGTCGAAAGCTGCAGACAAATCGATGGACACGGCCACTGTGGTCTCTTGTCTGGTAAAGCCTTCCTTTGCATGTTGCGCGATGTATGCCACCTGATCCACTGTCGATCTATTCTTCCTGTAGCCAGCCTGATCTGCACTGATGATGTTGTTTTCTTCCAGGTAAGTTTCCAGTCGTTGGTTTACCATACGTTCTGCTGTTTTGGCAAGTGCGCTCGTGAGGGCGATTGGACGATAACTGCTCGTTTGATTTACGTCCTTGTCCTTTTTCAGGATGGGTGTGATGACTCCCATCTTCCAGTTCTGAGGCACTTGGCCTATCCATGATTTGTTTATGAGGGAAAGGAACTGTTTCCTGAAGAGTGGGCCTGAGTGCTGCAGAAACTCAGCATGTATTCCATCCTCTCCAGGAGCCTTTCTCTTGTCCAGCATATAGATTGCTAGATGTAGCTCTTCGTCGCTGAAAAGTCTGTTGTAGGGATCATCTAACTCTTCGTATCTGGGCTTCTCTACCAGGAACTTCTTTTTTCCAACACGGGTGCTGACAGAGTGAAAATGTCGGCAGAAAAACTCAGCCTTTTGCTTAATCGAGGTTGCTTCTTTGTTATTCAGCAGAAGTGGAGCATTCCGGTCGTCCGTCTGAGACCACTTTCCACAGAGTCGAGAGAAGAAATGGTGAGCTTTGATCGCATCCTCTCTGTAGTCAATGCTCTGTAGGTATTCTGTGTATTCTTTATGCTTGGCCTCTTCAATTGCTGTTGTGAGCTGCTTTTGTGCCTCGTTAAGCTTTTCTCTTGTTTCGTGTGATTGTTGTGTTTCAGAGTCTTTTCGGCATCTGTTTCTTGTTTGTCGCAATGCCTCCAGGTCATCATTCCAGAAGACTTTGAAGTCTTTCACCGTGCCTCTTGGGATGTTTTTCTTAGCTGCCTCTAGAAGATTATTGACCAGCAGTTTCAAATCCTTATTTGTGTTGCCAGTCATTTTAGTTTGCTCTGAGAGCATTTCCAGGTCGTTTGTGAAAATGTCCCATTTAGCCTTCTTAAAGTTCCATTTGAGGAGAGGCAGAGGCCTCTGGTGTGTCTGGTTGGTTGGAGATAGCTTAAGAATCTTATGGCCAAGTCCGGAGGGGCAGTCAAGGTTTTCCTGTGCGTACTGGTGTACAAGATTCTGATGCAGGAAGGCCAAGTCCGGACGCGACTTGATACCATTGGTAGTCAGGTTGGTCCACGGGTCATCCTCAGGGTCGAGCAATAGTAGCGAGTTGGCGGCCGTGAACTCCTCAACCAGTTGTCCAACTTTGGTTGTGCTGGTGTAGTTCCAATCTTTGTTTGGCGCATTGAAGTCTCCGAGGATGATTGTGTTGTGGGTGATGAGCAGGGTCTCGAGCGCCTCAGGTATATTATTGGGCGGGTTATAAATCATGTAGATTGTAGTCTTCTTGCCTCCCATCCAAACCTCGATGCAGGCAATCTCGATCAAATCGGTCTGCTCCCCCATCGTGTGGACCACCTTAAAATTGGACACAAGGCTGCTTTTAACGCCAATAATCAGGCCGCAAGCAATTTTCTTCTTGGGGCGTTTTGCTTCTAGCACGTGGAGCGTATAGCCAGGTGCCTTTAGGTCTTTTAGGCCTTGATGTCCTGTCTGGGCATGTTGTCCTGCTTCTGAAATGCAGTAGATGTCAGTCTTTTCTTTGTCAATTGATAAAAGGAACTCAGCAAATTTTGTCTTGGATATGCCTCCAGCATTCCAGTAAAGAATTTTAGGGCGGCTGCTGGGCACAGGGTTGCATCTCAAAGAATGAGGTTTGCCTGCCTGGCCTACAGCGGTAGCATCTCGTTTGCCTCTATGGGCGTCATTCTGAACATGTTGAAGCAGCATGATGATAGCCAGTGGCGTTTGTGATAGTCGTCTTCGCTCTGGGGCCTCCTGCCACCAGTCCGGGGGGTACGTGGTCCTGACTTGTAGGTCGTTGAAGTAGACCGGACGTGCGACTTCTTCACCCACAACGTACCAAACTCTTGCAAGAGAACAATAATAAACGTCGTTTGATCGTTTGGCACGGTGTCCCGGGGTAAGCTCTCCGGGCCCAAGAATTCATTTCATCATTTCATTGTTTTAAATAAAAATATATTATTTCCATACAAGTTTCCACAGTAGCCATAAGGATGAATGAATAAATAAACACAGTTTTAACACATACAAACATACACATTTATTAACTATTATTCTATTACTAACTGAGCAATGCACATTTAAAATTATAGCTTTAAAGTACCAAGGCTAATTCAAATTCATAAAACATTGTAAAAAGAGGAAATTTAAGAACACCTTTCATATCTAATCTACACTAAAATCCTATAAAACTAAATATGCTACTTAAATCAGGCTCTAAATAACCAAAGGCTTTTTTGATTACATTTTACTAAATTAGATACCATGTTTGGAACATAATGTATTTTCATTTCATTATATTAAAACAAACTTTCAATTTCATAAACGTCACATGGAAATTACACAACTCAATGTGGCAGGAAAACCAGTCAAGGATCAGAGTTGTGTTCAATTCAAATTACCGTAATACTAATAACTTAATTAACACTTATGTGTGGAATTTATGTGGAATTTACAACTTACTTTAGAACTTGCTCTAGTTCCACCTGAAGATATGAAGAAGCCAAATATGTAACTTTTTAAAGTGGGCCACAAAGCATAAAAGGTTGGGAACCACTGTTATAGAAAGAAGAGGTTATAACAAAATATGTACAAGAGGGCACAACATGGCAGACTCAAGGGTTGGGCAGTAGAGCACAATAGCCGCCTGTTACCAAAGATGGCTGGCTGTAGCGTAGTACATATGTATCTCCTTTGCAATCAACTGATATGTTCAGGTTTATCTTTCATTTGTACCACTTTGTCCACGTTGCTATCTCTGCCACACATTGTGCCCTTCAGGTGTACATATTACTCAACCAAGTGTGAGGTGTACATGAATCAGGGTCTAGCTGTGTTAAAACAACGTTTAAAATAATGTACGTAAGTGGGGTCAAGTCTGTAATGCCAAAATCAATTATAAATAAATAATAAACTAGGGACTATCTAGATATATAAAGTACTATTAATCTGAACTAAACACAGATGCACTTATCAAACATACATGCAAATATGAATAATAAATAACTAAATAGGTACTTTACTATTTGAATCAAAGCATCACACTATGATACCAGGGTATAAAAATACAAGGCTAGCTTTTATTTAATATTACAAACTATGCTTTCGACTCCAAAGGCCGCAACTACTACAAGGTAAGCTGTTGGTTCCTTCCTATCCTTCCCCCCAAGCTCCAACTATGCTAGCCAGCCGTCATAGAATGTTAATACTAAATTCTCAGAATTCACAATTCACAACAAAATCGTTCAGACTTTCACATAACCAACCGATTGTTGTCTATTACTAGTTCTCGATATATAACTGGATTTTACACATTTCTCATTTTAGTACATTTATCTCAGTTAGTGATTAAAAAATTGAGCACATGACTTTATCATCAAGTACAAGCCACTTCTGTGAGGGACACACACACACTCAGCCAGTCTAGTGGGCAAGACAACCATTGGAAAGTGGGGGGAACCTGGCAGTACCAGACTGCATGTAACCCGTTTGTAAATCTCTAACATGAATTGATTAATGAGTTCAACAATCAGATATCTTGAACAGCTATACAATTTTCTAGGCCTAAGCCAAGTCCAATGACGACGTCAGAGCCAAAATGAATAAATGACCCAAGACCTTCCAGACAAAATGCCAATTTCCATCATTCATCAAGGCATGGGCTTAGCCAGTTTTGTCTCCGTTACTGCACGTGATCTGATAGCTCATCAAGCAGTCATCTTTTGAATCCCATTTATAATCCTAATCAGACTTGCAAATTCACATGTTCCACAACATTATTTGTTTACACTTTCTTTATTAGGGTATAAGAATTGGAATTGGCATAATTATATTCAGAAATCAGAATTGGTCACTTGCTCAGATAATTATAAGAATGGTCATATTTGCAGCTGCAACCAGTCAGCATTAACTGTTTCTTGTCTCCTCACCCCTAGATTTATTATTTATTTACTTCAATGTATGAACCAGTACGGCCGGCCAGTCTATTTCTATAATACTATATTATATACATAGTTCTACCTATATTAAATATTTTTCTTTTTTTAAATGGCTTCATAAATATTTGAATGCATGTAGGTATCTAAAACTGTAAGTCAATTTGTAAATGTATACATTATTACAAAAATAACATTTTTTATGATAAAACTATATGCACTTTTCATGTTTTAATAATACCAACAGTGGTATTAGATTGTAGCTATCTAACTGTAGGCCTATATGTTGTCGCTTTCATTGCTGCTTTTAGCCAACCTTAATCCTGTCACTCCAGATCACAGCCTGGCCTCATGAATGTAAACCAGGATACAAATTCAACCAATAGATTAAAAACCTATGCTATTGTTCAATTTTCATTAAACTTTGGCAATGCCTAAAGAGCTTGTCTAACAAAATAAATGGTAAATAGCAAAAACCCACAATTTTTTTCTAGCTTTAAATATCTCATTATCCAAGTACGTAGGCTAATAGTATAATAATAATATATGGAATATTTTGTAGGCTCGCTTGCTTTCACCATGGCAACAACCAATGGGAAGCCTGGTTGCCATGGTGGAAACAAGTTAGTACTGGTAGATGTTTTATAATTTAGTTCAGACACTTAACTGCCTTGACCTAATTAACATATAGCCTATTTAAAAAATGTAATGAGAAAAGTCTAGCATGGCAGACAGGCTATACTGTTTGGTAATGGGGTGGTACATAATAAATTATGCTTACCTATATGTAGCTTTGTATCATACTGAAAGTGTCACTCTTAAAGTTAGATTCCCCACACTACTGTACTATACAAAGATAAATACAACACACATTTTTAACCACTTTGGTACCTAGGGCCTATATTGTTAAAAATTAAAATAAATGTTTTTATTTCGCTCAATGCAGTGTGCGAAACCAGTACACACAGATTTATTATAATAAATAGGTAACCAAAGTATGAAATTATAGCATGAATGTATTTGTTTCACAGACCTTCTCTAAAACTGACGGCAAATTTTTAGTAAATAGTACTCCCGGGCCACCTCTTTTGCAGAGCATTCAAAACTTTATCATCAGGAGATTGAGTATCAAATTTAAATGGCACAAGGCGACCAATTTCTCTCGGAGGCGGAACAAACTTGTTCTCGTGGTGAACGGGCCACTTGTGGCACAGAGTCCGTCCCGTGCTGGACACGGGCTTGGAGTGTACTGGGAGCGACCCGTCCGCTATCCTACACGCGTAGGTCTCCCGATAGAACTCTAGCAGGGTCTTGTTGGCGACCACAGGGGGGCGCTCCACAACGCAGGCGTCCAGATCCATCACGCAGAGCTCGGAGCTCGGTTCGTTGTCGTCGGTCGGATGTTGTCTTCTGCGGCTCGCAGCCGGCTTCAGGGCAACGGATAAGTCGATGATTTGCTCGTCACCATCGCTGTCCTTGTTCTCATTCGAGCACGTATCCTTATTGTCCGACCTTGTGGCATGTCCCCCGTCTTCGTTATCGGACACAGCAATCCCTCCTTTTGCCACCTTGCTTTCGAAACCCAGCGATGGTATAACGAACCTCTTCGTTGGTCCTCCCAAAGTTTTGCCACTACGCTTCAATGCAAGTTCGTCTGCTTTTGTTCTCGTTTTATTCCCAGCATTGCAGTGAGACTGCATAAGATCGGCGAGACTACTCAGTTCGTCGCTCGTATCTACTACGCTCGGTTTTGACTGGAGATGATAGTTTGCCAAGTCTGCCAAGGATGAAAACTCGTCTGAACTTTTTTGTGTAACAGATTTATGATGTGCAGCCAATGACCTCAGTGATGCAAAAGAACCGTCATCTTCATCACTAGAGCTCGTCTGAGTGTCCACACGCGTTTTAAACTGGGGTTTTCTCGCTTGACTGTTTGACAAACTGTTGGTCTTTTCAAACGTTTGTGTTTTAACAGTGGATAAAGGAAAAGGAAATGAGGATTTTATCCCAGGCAAGAATGTCTTTTGGTCAGAAACATCAGGTTCAATAACTAACTGAGCAATGTCATGCCTTAATGAGGCAACATTGCTGTCTGTAGGACCGCTAGGTACTGGACAAGAGTCAAGAATCTTTGAATTATCATCTTACCTTCCCCATTGCCAGCCAAAGAGAAGATTTAGACAAGACACCAACAAGCAGGAGCAAATGGAACATGAAAAAGAGAGTGCCTTGTGTTAAAACATGTATTTTTATCAAATGTAGGCCTATGGATCAACATTAACATGTGGTACACCACAAATTGGTATCAGTTCAGGTGCATAGGCCTATTACACTTAATTAATTAATCTAATATTGAATTAAATACACATAATTATTAATTAATCAAACTTATGATTAGGGACCCCTAAATCTCATGCTACTTATGAATTTATGATGTACAGTGTTTGGAGGCAACTCTCATTTGCAAGCTGTATGACAACCCCTAGGGCAGAGGTGCCATTTTAACAGATTTTATAGTTTTATCATTGCCCAATAAGGCAACACTAACATCCAGCCCACAAACAACTCTGGCAAAAAAAAACCTAGACTACAAGGTGCAAAAATTGAAAAAAAAAAAAAACAGTAGGGAACATGATGAACACATAAAAACACGAAGCACTTCTCACCTGCATGACTGCTGATCTCTTTATTTCTCTCTCGAAGGCGCTTCTCTTCATTATCTGAAGGGAAAGGCAAAACATGTCAGTACTCAGTACACTCGAGAACAACGGACAACAGGAAATATGTGTGACATAAAGTGTCACTCTAACCATTGGTAGGTTAGATGCGTATTAAATTATAACCAAACATGATTGATGCGGATGCCTAAAAACCTAAAATGTACAAACTAATGATTTACCAGAGCAACCCCAAATCAACCATCGGATCGCCATTGCCCCGACAGATTACACTCACGAGCTCCACTGGGCAGTCAACCCCGAGCTCCTGACTTGCAATAAAACATAGTAGGCTACTATATAATGCGCCTACCATACCAGAGATTATAAATCTCTTCTTACCAGAACGTTTCCGTGTCGCTGCATCAAGAACTGCATCCAAAGATCTGCGTAGATCAAAGTCGTGTTTAAGGATGGTGTCGATCATGACGCTTTCAGGGACCGTGTCACCAATGACGTTGCGGATTTCCTCCAGACACGACCTGACGAACAATAACCATGTTATAAGTTGTAACTTGTAATCCACATCCATGGTACTAATATAATACTAGGCCTATGTAGTATGCAGTAGCTAGGTAGATCAATGTAAGTCTGTTAACTACGTGCATTTAAGTAGGCCTACAGTACAAGAAATTGGAAAATCAAAACCGTCTTCAGAAAACCAAAACAAAGATAATTATTTTAACAAATTAGTAGGAGGAAAACTTGGAGAATTTATTATATTTACATTGAGGCTTAGGGCTATATTAATAATTTGATTGAAGCATTGGTTTTCTTTGGAATTCTTTAGATTTACTCAAAGGAGAATGAAAATAAAACTACTTGACTCCGCACTATCTCCCTCTGCTCCCCAATAGCCGAGTGACTTAAAGTTAGAGCATTTCTATTTTCTGCCCAGTTGAGTAGATTTGAGCAGGGGGTGGAGCTTGTTTATTAATGGTATTTAAAAAACCCTGAAATATTCTGTTAGCAACACAACCTTTGTCAAATATTTACCTAAGTCTTGCCTCATCTGTATCGTTAAGAACGGGGCGAGGTTTTGAGTCTCCTCGTTGCTCCCCTAGCTCGGTCTCGTCTTCCTCCGCGATATCGTCTTCTTGAGCCAGGAACGCCGACATTTGTGGCTGACGATTCCGATCGTACATGAAAGCAGCTGAGAAAGTGCAGATTTGAATAAATACATAAAAAAGTAGGTAGGTTATGTTAACTGTTACCATCATTCAACAAAGTTCACTTTTTGGGTGGGGTTTAGCAAAAAAAACACCTGGCAGGGCAAATTGGGGGCAAAACCCCCATCCATCCAGATGGAAACTGTGGTAATATCACTTTGAACCCCTCCACCCTGAAATATATCCTGGCACCACAGGACAGGCATACAATGCCTGGACTGTTTTGGGTGTGTTGAAGCTGGGGCCAAAACTCCTTGTTGGCAGAATGTAGGCCTAGGCCTAATTTGGCCACATGTAAACGTGTTTAGCACAATTGGTTCACATCTGTCTCCATCTAGGCCTAGGCCTACCAAGGCTTAGTCAATCCCCTCATATGTAAACGTTGTTATAAGCCGTAAGCTCGCTAGCCTAGGGCCTAGAGGGCCTAGTCGTAATGAGCTCAAGAAAAGACCACATAACCCAAACATGGGAGCTCGGTTAACAGTAGGCCTACTTACCATCGCTCGGTGAGATGCTGTAATCGTCTTCAACTGAGTGACCATAGACATCATCATAGCCGTCATATTCTGAAAAATAAATTGTTTTAGCAATGTCCTGAGGGAGGTGAGGTCACGTTGTAGTGGACTAGCTAGAACTACGAGATCAAGGCCTAGGCCCAAAGATACTAACATTATAACTACGCCTAGGCCTAGGCCTAGCCTAGGGCCTAGGCCTATAGGCCTACTGTTCCTGGGACCTTCACATTTACCTTCAGAATAATTCATAGAACGCACATTCCTGTGCCGTGACATTTTGCTTGATAGGTACGAAGGTACGCCTAGCCTACAATCATATTATAGATTAAACAACAAGGCACACACGTTTAAAAACAATGTTATTATTTTAGTAAGTTTTAGAAAACAAGCCTGTCTGTTTCACACGCAGACCAACACTCAAGAAAAGTCGATAATCGATATTGCTTCTCGATCGAACAGAACACACTCGAACCTCGCGCTTTCGATCTCTCGATAGAATGAGCGCATAATTTGAATTTGAGTCGATAAGGAAGTCCTCAAATTTCAAAGGCGTTGAAAGCAAAAATTGCCTTGTTGAGTCTGGTGCCCGTTCTGTTGACGTTGGCAGTGTAATTTCACAGCTTTTGTGTTGTTTTTTATCTATCAAATGACATTTGGACCATGTTTTGACCATTTGGGGAATGGCTATATGTTCAATGGTTTATGTTTACTTTTCGTTTACACTGTAAGGTGATATTCCAAATACAGGTTTACATGTAGGCCTAAGTACACTACAAAGTGCACGCAACTAATTAATAATTGTTCTAATTAAATTTTGTGTTGTTGAGAAAATATGTCTTCCGCTGTCGATGATGATTCGGATACCTATTCAGTGGATTCCCTGGACGTCGATACTGTCGTAGCTAAAAAGACCGATAACTTTCTTTGCGAAAGGAACCCAATCAGAGTTCGGGATTGTACGAATGAGTGGGTCTGCGCTCAATCCAAGACCGTGCAAGATGGATACCACACTAGTAATATACAGAAAGAAACTATTGTTGAAGCGTTCTCAACTAAAGAAGAAGAAGGCGCACTAGTAAAACGTTCCGAAAGTAATGTAATCAATGATCATTCATGTAAGTCGGATTGCGCTTGCGCTAAATCAAATACGGTGCAAGAACGATGTCCCACTAGCAAGATAATTGAAACAGAATTTGTTGACGCGTTTTCCATTGAAAAAGATGAAAACACGTCCGTAGAACGTTCCGTGTGGTACAAAATCAAGGGCTGTACGTCGGAACGCGTGCGTACTCAGTCAAATACCGTGCAAGGGAAGAGGCGTCACGCTAGTAAGACACCGAAACGAGAAGCTATTGGTGCGTTATCTGTCAAAGAAAATCAGGATACGCTAGTGAACCGTTCAGAAAGGTATGAGGTCAAGGATCATACACGCACATCGGAAAGAATTTGCAAAATATCGAAAAGCGTGGAAGACACTAGCATCATCCCAGACATACAAACTATTGAAGCTTTCACTGGTAACGAAACCGAAGAAAATAGAATGAAAGAAATCGTAAAGTATATAGATGGTCGTGAATGTACTGAGGGATGGTTGTTAAACACCGCAGACCTACAAGGGAGATATCACAGTAGCAATATACCTGAAGGAAAAACCGTAGAAACATTCTCTTTACAAGAAACTGAAGTTATCCAAATACAAACCGTCGCGAAGTATCCAATGGAAGACCTCACGTCGGACTGGGTGAGCGCTCGTCCGAAGACCGTACCGGACAAGTGTCACACTGCCACGTCAATTCCGGACAGAAAAACTGTAAAATCGTTTTCTGTAAAACCAGTTGAAGACAGCCCGTCAAAAACATCACGACAGTTGAATCCAGTCACAGACGTTGAATGCACATCGAAACGGGTCGGCACTGTATCGAATGAAACACGCCTTGATCTACAACAGATATATCACTCGACGGTAGAAAACTCAAACGAAATACTCTTGCCTGACAAAAGAGGTAAGAAGCAGAAGAAGAAAAATAAATTAGAAGTTCCTTTCTATAATAGAACAGTAACCCTGAGCGAGGCAAGAAAAATTCAGAAAATAAATATACCTAATGCACCTCCCAAGAAGCCAAGTATCCACGTTTTAGCAGATGAAAAATACGAACGGAGTAGGCCTAACCCTAACCATCCACGAGCTCTATCCAATGGAGTCGTGGAAAGGTGGAGACATAAGGTGAAACCAATCTACGAACACTCAACTCTAGTTGACCTCTCAGTGGGTAAAGACAAATGCAACAGGTCATCGATGACGACCATATCAGACGCTGTATCGAAGATGAAGATAGAAGAGTCTAACTCGAGGCCTCGGAGAACGTCGAAGAGTTGCTGTGACGGCCGTTCTCGAAGTCTTTCACTGCAGAAACCTCAGCCGCCCAACTCAAAACATGTTCCGTTCGGTAGTTTGCGAACGAAAGCGTCCACGTATTTGGAACAGTATCGCGTGGAGAAGTACGGCCCGATATTCGTGAAGAAGAAGCCTCCGTCTGACGGTACCGAGTGCTCCGTGTTCGACGGCACCACAGTCGCCAGCTTGAGCAGCGAACTGAGGGACAAACCGGCCACGTTCTCCAGCCCCGACAGTAGCGGGGACGAGATGAGCTTCTATCGCAAGATTATCAGCGGGGAGATAGTTCCGGCTCAAGATGGCGTGAACCTAAACAGACTCTCCGACGAATACGACAACTTGAAAAGCGTGTCGCAAGTGGATGTTAATGTGAGTTACTGTTTTCCTGTTGTATTATAAAGCTAAAGGAAGCTGTTTTATATTGGATAGTTAGACAAAAGAATGGCTGAAAAAGCCATCTTGGCACAAGAAGAAGAAAAAATATTATCTACAGTAGCTCTACATCAATTGATGTACGGAAAGAAAGGAACGGTCTAGTCCACAGTGGCTCCCATTTCATGTCCATAACATGTGTTCCTACGAAACAATTACCTGGTACTTATAGTAGGCCTACCTGTATGTATCTATACTAAACGTATAGACCCATACAACGTAGACCTATACACACAGTAATTCAATTTTGGAAAAGAATTGTGGTCTCAAATTCCACCCCCACACCCGAGGGAATTTCTCTCGATTGTTGTTGTTGATCGAGTAATCTGTGAGCTTGCTACTTCCAGGCCAACCGAGACCACGGTTGTCCCCGCCAGAGGGTGAGCTACGTCCCCTACTCCCTGGAAGACTATCGCACGATGCTGCACCCCACGAGGCTGGGCAGACTCGGTCCCGACCTGGAGGCGAACAAGGAGAAGGTGAGCGCTTCCGTTTCCGTTTACTTACCCGTCAGTGTTTGAGCGTCTCGTTTATACTCAATGTGTTTCGCTCTAGTTGGAGAAACTGAGGAAACAACGCGAGTACGGAGATCTGGCGAGTTTGAAAAATATTCAGAAGATGCAGTATCAGAAGAAGAAGGTACGTTGCGTTCAACTACGCCATGGTGCCATCAAGTGGTGCCACAGCAACGTCATAGATGGGCGTCTCGGCCGGGACCAATCAGCGGGTGGCTATTTGAAATACTGTCACGTGGTTGGCGGATACCCCCGCATCCATGACGTCATCATCTACATAGTAACTGTGGAACCACTTACGTCTTAGAAACTGAATTCTGTGTAACGCACGAGAATTATTACAAATATTCGTCCAGTTACAGGCTCAGCTGCAGTTTGAACCTCAAACGGTAGACTCCACTCAACAGTCCACCAACCAGTTCAGTGAAGATTATTATTGTTTGACGTCCACCTCACAACCGCAGGGGGTAAGTACTATGGTTGACGGGTCAAAATGAGTGGGATGTATCGAGTAGAAATAAGATTATGGGAATGTTGTGTATATATACACGACACGTGCAAAGAATGGTTGAACTCCTTAAAGATTCCATTGCACCCCTAGGTTTACTACTCTACTAGGATACTCCACTAGGAGACTTTAGCTTCAGCAGTTTCGGTATAGTATAGTATAGAATATAATATGTACACAAACTAGAAAAACCCTCTTGTGTGACGCGTTGATAAGCGAGCATGTCCACGAATAGTCTGCCCGAAATATATTAAAATTAACACCATTGTTCAAAACACGAATTAGCAGATTTAAAAACAACAATCAACATCAATTATTACAGTTACTTAAAACAAGAATTATATTGAAAGGGAAAGAATGAGCAAAGCTAGATGTTTCGTTGTCATAGTTATTATACTTCCCGCCATTGTTCAACAAAAGCACATTTGTGCATAGAGATTGCCTTAGATTTTTAGTTGCCATTGCCATAGCTACTTTGTGACTGTGTGATAAGATCTAGTCGTCGAGTACGTCGTTGAACACAAACTAATAGATAAATAATAGTATAATGCATACTCCATAACTCAGAACTTGTAACGTGTTCTCCATAGCCCTGCTCAACCGTGACTGCAGCCACGGCGAATACTTTGTCTACGCTCTGGTCTGAAAGGGAATCGAACAGGAAGAAGACGGTGACGAAGACGGTGACGAAGACGAAGACGAAGAAGAAACAGACGATGGCCAAGGCAAAACATAAAGAACAACAGAGTACGTTTACATCAAATAAAACATTGATAAAGATGTTGCAGGAGAGACATAAGCGGGAGTTGGAACAAACAGAGAAACTTAGAAAAGAGAACCTTGTGTAATGAGTGGCCGACCTAAATGTCAATTGAATATTAATAATGTGTCACTGAATAAGACTTGGATTGTTACCTACAGCGAAGTTAGTCTTTACAATATAATAAGAAACCCGCTAAGTAGTCGTATACGTGATAGTGTAATTTTCGTAAATGGTCTAGCTTGGATGTTTTAAATTTCAGCTGTATTTTTCACAACTTATACTATTCAACGAGAGCCACCTAAGTTGATGCAGTGTGTTTCAGTCGTCTTCACTTTATAGTTAACATTTAACAAAATTTTAACATAAAATTATCGCAGAGAAAACAAAGTGGGTCCTCCCAATCGTGATAATGGTATTTGGACGTCTCATATATTGACAACATTATTAACTATAATTTAGTAGGCCTATGGGATTTTATATTTATTCAATATTATAATATAAAAATGTGTAAGAATGTATGCATGTAGGTATACTATAATAAATATATATTATAAACATGTTGTCTATAGTTCGTTGGTCTATATAACTTCCGCCCGTACACAAAGCCACTGTAGATTTGTTTACAACAGCTGAAAGACTTTGGGATGATATTATTGTTTAGACAGAAATAACAGTTCTGTTATCTCCTTACGAACGAAATGACATACCTATAGTTTTCCAATGCCAACTAGAAATAGGTATGTTATGTTTATGTTCAATGACGTTAAACAAAAACGTATTCCCTATAAGGGATCTCTGAAAATAGAGTTTAGATTTTACCAGTGCATCTTCAAGTCGTAACGGTATTGGTTGGCAGTTCGAACCAACCATAAATCAATACGAAAATGTCCTAGGATTTACGTGGTTGCCAATGGGAATCCTGGGACTGGCTGTGATACTGTGATACACCCCCGGAGACGAATCGTCCTGAATTACCCGTAACTCAGACTAACCCTAGAGAGGATATCCAGACTAGATGAATCGCCTCTCTTTTCGGTCTTCCTGTGTACAATGTACATTGTACATGTAGTAGTGCTGTAGGTAGCCTGCCTATTACACAAGTACAAGCCGTTACAAGTTTTAGGCGGATCCAGAATATGTTTCTCATAGGCTTAACATGGAGTGAACTCTTCTAGGTGATTATGCCCGCCCGTTTTAATTGATTAATGGCAAATTATTAATCAATTATTCATTCTCTGATTGTCTGCTGAATTGACAACCGTAATGATTGCAATAAATAAAGTTTTAACTCAGTTTTTAGTTCTAACGAAACTACAATCCTGACATTTTGTCACTTTTCCATTATTGTGTAGGGTTCTCAAAATATACCTTCAAAACGTTAATTTTACGTGTTTTTTTTTACAGAGATAAAGGAAGATATCAAGGTATTTGGAAATTTGGAAGGATTTCCCTTGGATATTATTTAGGACTAAATCCCAGCTTTCGCTTAATGACTAAAAAAAACTAGAAAAACTCTTTAGTCGGGATTGTTAGAGACGGGAATCGAAACCTCAATCTCCCAAAGGGTCGCCTAAATAGCGCCGAAGGAAACAACGCTGAATCGATCGTGTGTACTGCACTTTCAAGTATAATCCTAAATTCCTAACCCAAAAAAGTAGACCTCATAGCTTAGAACACCAAATATTTTTCGAATAGATCCACCGGAACAACGCCGAATCTTTTTCGACGTAAATCCACCGGAACAACAACCAATCTATTTCGACGTAAATCCAACGGAACAACGATGAATCTTTTTCGACGTAGATCCAACGGAACAACGCCGAATCATTTTCGACGTTAGTCCACCGAAACAACGCCGAATCTTTTTCGACGTAAAACCAACTGAATAACGCATAATCCTGTTCGACGTTAGACCACCGGAATAACGCCGAATCTTTTTCAACAAAACCCCACCGGAATACCACCGAAACTTTTTTTACGTAAACCCACCGGAATAACGCCGAACATATTTGACGAAACCTCTCCGGAATAACGCCGACACTTTTTTTGTAAAAAAAAACACCGGAATAACGCCGAAGCTCTTTTTTGTAAATCAATCGGAATAACGCCGAAACTTTTTCGACGTAAACCCACCGGAATAACGTCGAATCTTTTTCAATGAAACCTCACCGGAATAACGCTGAAACTTTTTTGACGAAAAAACACCGGAATAACGCCGCATCTTTTTCGCGTTAATCCACCTGAACAACGCCGAACCTAACCTAACCTAACCTAACCTAACCTAACCTAACCTAACCTAACCTAACCTAACCTAACCTAACCTAACCTAACCTAACCTAACCTAACCTAACCTAACCTAACCTAACCTAACCTAACCTAACCTAACCTAACCTAACCTAACCTAACCTAACCTAACCTAACCTAACCTAACCTAACCTAACCTAACCTAACCTAACCTAACCTAACCTAACCTAACCTAACCTAACCTAACCTAACCTAACCTAACCTAACCTAACCTAACCTAACCTAACCTAACCTAACCTAACCTAACCTAACCTAACCTAACCTAACCTAACCTAACCTAACCTAACCTAACCTAACCTAACCTAACCTAACCTAACCTAACCTAACCTAACCTAACCTAACCTAACCTAACCTAACCTAACCTAACCTAACCTAACCTAACCTAACCTAACCTAACCTAACCTAACCTAACCTAACCTAACCTAACCTAACCTAACCTAACCTAACCTAACCTAACCTAACCTAACCTAACCTATCCTATCCTAACCTAACCTAACCTAACCTAACCTAACCTAACCTAACCTAACCTAACCTAACCTAACCTAACCTAACCTAACCTAACCTAACCTAACCTAACCTAACCTAACCTAACCTAACCTAACCTAACCTAACCTAACCTAACCTAACCTAACCTAACCTAACCTAACCTAACCTAACCTAACCTAACCTAACCTAACCTAACCCAACCTAACCTAACCTAACCTAACCTAACCTAACCTAACCTAACCTACCCTAACCTAACCTAACCTAACCAAACCTAACTTAACCTAACCTAACCTAAACTAACCTAACCTACGTTAGGTTAGGTTCGGCGTTGTTCAGGTGGATTTACGTCAAAGAAATTTGGCGTTATTCCGGTGGTTTTACGTCAAAAAAGTTTCGGCATTATTCCGGTGAGGTTTCATTAAAACAGATTTGGCGTTATTCCGGTGGTTTACGTCAAAAAAGTTTCGGCGTTATTCCGGTGTTTTTACGTCATAAATGTTTAGGCGTTATTCCGGTGAGGTTTCAATGAAACAGTTCGGCGTTATGCCGGTGGGTTGACGTCAGAAATTGCTTGGGCGTTATTCCGGTTAGGTTCCATTGAAACAGTTCGGCGTTATTCAGGTGGGTTTACGTCGAAAAGCTTTCGGCGTTATTCCGGTGGTTTCACGTCAAAAAAGTTTCGGCGTTATTCTGGCGAGGTTCCGTTGAAAATGTTCCGCGTTATTCTGGTTGGGTTTTATTGAAAAAGATTCGGCGTTATTCCGGTGGGTTTACGTCGAAAAGGTTTCGGCATTATTCCGGTTTCACTGAAAAAGATTCGGCGTTATTCCAGTTGTTTAACGCCAAAAAAGTTCGGCGTTATTCCGGTCGGTTTACGCTAAAACTTTTTCGGCGTTATTCCTGTGGGGTTAAATTGAAAAATATTCGGCGTTATTCCGGTGGTTTTACGTCAAAAAAGTTTCGGCGTTATTATGGTGAGGTTTCGTTGAAAATGTTCGGCGTTATTCCTGTTGGGTTTTATTGAAAAAAGATTCGGCGTTATTCCGGTGGGTTAACGTTGAGAAAGATTCGACGTTAAACCACTGGAATAACGCCGAATCTTTTTCAATAAATCCTCACCGGAATAACGCCGAACCTTTTCAACGAAACCTCACCGGAATAACGCCGACACTTATTTTGAATCTTTTTCAATGAAACCCCACCGGAATAACGACGAAACTTTTTCGGCGTAAAACCACCAGAATAACGCCGAACTTTTTTGACGATAAACCACCGGAATAACGCCGTATCCTTTTCAATGTAACCTCAACGGAATAATGCCGAAACTTTTTCGACGTAAAACCACCGGAATAACGCCGAATCTTTTTTGACGTAAATTCACCCGAACATATCCGAACCGAACCGAACCTAACCTAACCTAACCTAACCTTACCTAACCTTACCTAGCCTTACCTTAACTAACCCGTGTATTACGCGGAAAATGATTCGGCGTTGTTCCAGTGGATTTACGTCGAAAAAGATTCGTCGTTGTTCCAGGTTATAAGGTCTACTATTTTGGGTTAGGATTATACTTGAAAGTGCAGTACACACGATCGATTCGGCGTCGTTTCATTCGGCGTTATTCAGCGTCCCTTTCCCAGACAAGAAGTATAAGGTGAATTTATAATAAAATATACTCTGATAAAAATACACTGTACAACGTAGCTTCGGGGTTCACATTATCTATTCACGTTAATACTGATGTTGAGATTTCGTTTTGGTTTTACACGGCGGCTAAAAGTAAGCGGATGTTAATGTGGCTCCAACCAAGTGTTGTCAAAGCTTTGACTGCTCAATGCGAGAGTGCGCCGATCCCACGAGCGAGCCAGATATTATCGATCCCACGCGCACTTCCCTTCTGTCATGGCGGCTCAAAGCAGTCGTGAAAAACGCGTCGTGTTGTCGACGAAAAGTGCGTAAAGCCGTGATGCGTTCTCGCGACGCAGTGGTTGGCCTACGGTGTGACATGTCACGCAGCCATTGTCGGCCGTCGATTAGCGGGCAATGATCCAGGTAGGCCTATTATTAGCAGACACAGTCGCCATGGCTTTACTGTGTGTAATACTACTCAATGAAGGTACGTACACACCTCCTAGCTAATCACACTACCCTGTATTACTACCCATGCTTCATTTTCATTTGAATAATTAATTACAAATTAATTTGTATATATAATTATAATGTGTAGCCTTAATATCCCCTCGGGAGATCTGTTAAAACATAAGAGAACATTTAAGAGGTTAAAATGTTGTACAATTCTTACAACAATATTCACATTTTTTGTAGGAAAGGTTAGGGTGGTTATATGATAAAAGTTCGATTGTTATTAACTTGGGCTAATTTGAAAATCCGTTACGTATTAGTATCAGCTTCATGTTCGTAGGCCTATAAGTATTTAAAACACCTACGAGATACACCAATTAAAATGCAATCAACTCACTGCATAGTTAACTCTGGGCTGAGATTTTGAATGTACACAACACTCATGAGGTAATCATTGTAGACTTTTGTTATTGTTGTTACTCATGTTCTGGTAATTAGATACTGTTGTAAAACATACGGTGTACGAGTGTCATACAGGACTGGTGCATGGCTTTATGCTGAAGCACTAGAGTCCATTGCGGGAGGCGGTGGGTTCGTATCCCGCCATCAGAACTCATGTCATAATGGCTGTTCCTGCATGATTCCCCTCAGTCATAAGACAGACGCTTGGATTTAACAGCGTGTTTTATGTATTTGAGCGAGACAACGGCCAGATATGTTTTGACTTTGTACCATAATTATGTAAAGTGAACATTCTATGATTAGAATTACTGTGGCAATCGTCATAATCATACTGAAAGAAACAAAACTCTGAACTGCCAGTCAAGCCTGAAGCAAACCTTTAAAGTACATACTTATGTTGAGACTGGTATTATAATTTATAATACGGTACAACTCAAAAAGATGAAGAATATTGTCTCTTTGTCTCTGGGTGGCTCTGGCCATTGTGATCATATATTTAGTAATAATGCTTCGTAGGAAACCTGCCCAATCTGTCCCTCTTCAAGTGACTAACTAGCTATTGTGGTGTGGTGATGGCAAGGGTTTAGATCGTGAATAGAACAATAGTTACGCTGTACACGCTACACATACTTGGCGCTTCTTTAGCTATTCTCACAATATAATATTCATCAAGTTAATGGCAAAGCAATTAAACACGACCATCTGTTCGGTTCCCCTTTTAAGTCACATTTATCCGTGGCCTCTATCAAAACAAATAAAATAAATAAATAAATTCACATTTAGAGTCTACCCACTTAGTAACGAAACTGATTTGCAGTGGGGGACTTTAATTTAAAGCGACTAAACCAACCCTGTAGGCTCCGAACACTATCGACGAGTGAGCGGTAACCAAACAAAGATCGATATTTCAATTCAATATTTAAATGCACCGATGTCGTTTCAAAAGGATATCCCACAATACGTTGGAACACATCCTGTATCATCTGTCCATGTTCTGATTAGCAAAACAAATTTTAATTAATGCTTTTAATTTTGAAGGAAATTGACGCACAATGCGTTCAATGTTAATTTGCAATGCCATATGCGTGACGTTGTTTCATGCAAATCTCTATAGTGGCGGCACAATGGAGCGTGAGTGCGTGACGTGACGCTAGAGAGCATTACTGCACTTTTACCGAAACACTCTGCCAGGAAATGCGTATTATAGGCCCTACGCACACAAGAAACAAGCGAAGCAATTTCCCGAAACGTACACATCTTAAAGGTTTCACATTTTCTGTATAGTTTATTTTCCAATTTACTTCATTTATTACATTCATTTGTCATGATTAAACCGTTTTATTACATGAGTAGTTAATTTTCCTCTGGTATAAATTAAGATATTTGGACAATAACTAACACAAAATTCCAACGTAAATGGTTGGCCACCGGAAGAGACACAGCATGTTCGAGATAATAACAAAATAAGCCTGCAAGTATAAAGTACAGTAATCATTGATGTAGCTGCAACTGTTTGCAATTGTTAATCTCATACTAGCATCAAACAACTTAAACAACAAAACACTTATCCGTCCGATGTTGCATTGCAATTACTGTTTCATCCTTGTAATCTACTTCCAAGTAGTGTTGCACTTACAAAATTTAGTTCCTTTGGAGTGCTTCGAATTCACGAGAAGGAAATAAACAACTCATGTGTAAGTGTAACGCCAACGTGCGCTGAATGCAACACGATGCAAGTGTCTCCATGATTACCTCAGGATAAGCAGAGCACTCCTGTGAAACTTTAAGTGAAGACTGAACTTAACTTCGTACTTAATTGAGTTTATAAAGCTTTTAAAATTATTTACAGTGCAACCGCAACTCGAATAATAACACATGCAGCCGAATGCATACGACACTCCAACAAATTGTATGGGAGTAGTCTGGAAAGTTTGCAAACTAAATTAAACTTGTCATTATTCAACATTACAGCTCGCAGGAGTCTGTGATTCAAGACTTATAAACAATTACCGGGATTAAAGCTTAGGTAATAAGAACACGAGTCTGAGAGTCGTATGGCTCAGAGCGTCCTGCCTCGGTGTTTGTCTTCAATCTAACTTGAACCAGTTTTGAAACTGTGTTGCATTGTCTTAGCCTGAAGTAGAGTGACGCTTGGATTATAATATCCTGTCTAGCACAACATTCAAGAGTACAAGACAGTCTTATGCATTATGACTTATGAGAGTTAAGATAATCAAGACAGGAAGCACAATTACTGCAAACATCGAAAACAGCAACAACACGACGACAAAAAAAAGAAGAAGAAGCAATGACGAGCTGGCGAGTGAGGAGCAAAGTTTGGTTTTGATGGCACATAGTTCAAGGGCATATCTAGCAGATAATTTGTTTCTAAATGTTCAAAATAGGCTTATAGGATATCGTCAAAATGTGAAATGTGCGTTGTGGGGGTTGCCATTACCTTCTGTGACGTCACTGGTTCTGTTTCTAGATCGGCTGTCGTCTGTGGAACCTGAGCCTGATCAGTGTGTTGATCCTGACATTCTCCAACATCTTGCTGACGATCCGTCTGCTCCACTCCAACGACTGTCCCCACCACCTTCTCCCGGAGACGAACCCGGTGCCCGTACATCGTCAGCCGGAGCCTCGCGTCGTCCCGGTACCCGTCCCGGACGAGCCCCCGCTGCCGCTACCCTGCAAGGCGGCCCCCGAGCCCGTCAATGTCACCACACAGGTGAGGGGGATCCACAAGGTTGCTGTGGAACGAATTCTTGAATGAAACGAATGGAATTCTGTGACTCATAGATTTGGGGCGCAGAATAAAAAAAATCTATATACCATCTTTCGGTAGTCCCCGCGCTCGAGCTCGCGCCGCCTCGTCGTGACGCCCCGCACCCTCGGTACGCCCACGCACGCGAACATTTTCCCACATCTGTCGCTACAGAATTGACCGCCTGGCCTTTGGCTACAAGTGGGTATTTTTTTCGACCCTGTGCGTCAACCCCTTTTCAAACCCCGACGAGTTTAATGTCGCAAAGTGTGCGTATTTTGCTATGTTGGATTGCGGGAAAAATTGTAAAAAATAGTAAATGTTTTTTGACAATTTTGTCGATGCTTTGGATCGAAAGTCAATTGAATGGAGCATCTTTTTGTCATGAAAGGTTTTCGTATAAAGTGTCCCGTTCAAAAGTTACGGGCACCCAAACACGAACAATGTTCGACGTCTCGATTTGACGGATTTGGTACCCGTTTAATGTGTCACATTCAAACGGCTCTGCCCGTCGAACCAAACGAGATATAACATTCTGGTTTGTTTTGTTACCGGCGCTTACCCTTTGGGTAATTGGGTTTTGAAACATTTTGGATTCGTCCCGGAACTTTCGTCAATCAAATTGTGAACATTTGGTACCGTCGGCCGATAAAATCGTTGTGTACCAATTATGTTCCGTATTTTTTGTTCCCGAATAGAATTGACTTTTTCATCTTAAAGGTCTTTGAGAAACGACCAGGATCAGGGGTCACTTTTTTGAATTTCGTCCCTGTTCCTTAGTTATGGGCACTTTTCCATTTTCACGACATGGTTTCAGTTTTGATTTTTTTGCGGCAAGTTGGTACTTTCAAAATGGGTTTTTTTTCTTTAGGCCGATGCTCAAAGCTTGCCCGTACAGGGGCATGAAAAAACAGTTTCAAAAAAACACCCCCTCACCGAATGACAGACGTTCGCGCACTGCACTTTCCACGGCGATATAAAACCACGCATACAAAATGTTTTGTTTTTGTATATTAAAAGTGTGTTTAAAATGCCATCTAATACATTGTTGTGTTTCGTATTAATAATTGGACATTTGTCTATTTATTAACGTTACTTTCAAAAATTAGACTTTACGGGCGTCCGAGTTACGGTGCTTTAACGGATTTCATCCGCCCGTGTTTTTGCAAGAATTTGTCTATGGGGGGTTTTCAATGTCGTAAAAAACCATGTTAGAATTTTTTGTAATTTTTGATTTTCCGTTTCGTGGGTATCCGAAGGTGTGGTTGACATATTTAAGGTACCCGGACGTACCTGTAACGTACCGGTTTTGTTATTTTTTAGCGTCATTGGTTAGATGTGTAATTTTGATTACTTAAATTTCAGCTTTGAACGGCCCTGGTATGTCCCGTTATGAAATCGAACAGCCCCTTTTGGTATCATCGCAAAGTGCGTTTCAATACCTTTTTAAACATGTGCGTATCATTGACCACACACTTACCGGGACGTACCGGCAAGCTTTTGAACGTGCGGAAATGTACGATGTAGAACTCGAACATTTTTCTAACACTTAGAAAATTTTCAACATGAAAATAATTTTGTACCAAAATTTGAATTTTTTCATTTTTTCAAGTTTTTTAAGTTTTCAAAAAATTGGGGTACTTTTGGGGGAAATTTTTCAAACACTTCGAAATTTTGAAACATGAATTTTTTTTTTCTTTTTTCAGAATCACACAATTTTCAAGTTTCTTCTTTACATAAGTATCTACGACCAATTACCGTGACATGTACATAGAAAAACTCGAAAATTTTTCCATCACTTAAAAATTTCAACATGAAAATAATTTTTTACCAAAATTTTCATTTTTTCATTTTTTCAACTTTTTTCAAGTTTTCCAAAAAGTGGGCTACTTGAAAATTTTTCAAACACTTAGAAATTTTTCAACATGAATTTTTTTTTCATTTTTCAGAATCACACAACTTTCAAGTTTCTTTCTTTACATAAGTATCTACGACACTTTGACGTGAAATGTACATAGAAAAGCTCGAAAATTTTTCCATCACTTTAAAAATTTTCGACATTTTTTTTCGACTTTTTTTTCAAATTTTTTTTTTCTTTTTTCCAACTGAAAAGTTTTCCAAAAAGTGACACCAAAAAAAAAAAAAAAAAAGTGACAATTTCCAAAAAAGTCGAGTTTTCCAAGAAGTGACCTGCCCAAACGTGACAGCCAGCAGCGGCTCAAGGCAGCGGAGCGGTCTTGTAATTTTATAATACTTGAATAGGATAGACATTAATTAAATTAATAAAATAAAGATCTCACCACGAGTGCAAAGCAGCATATGTAATACAAAAGCTGTAACGACGTCTGCAGATAGTTGTTAAACGTTTTGTTGCTATTCATATACCAATTTTGTATAGACTCGTTGACTGGTCGCATATGTATGAAATAACACAATATATATAATGATATTTTATATACATCATTTTTTTGCTTTATAATTTTCCGTGTGACACCTGCCTTGATGGGACAATTCATAAGTGACTAACTAAATTAGGCATTGTGTTATTTGCCAAGAGTTCCTGGGTGACTAAGGAAAACCTTGGAAACAACCTTCAGTCAGGACTGCCGGCAGCGGGTATCGAACCGATCAGTTTCCGATTAAATTTACCATATATTATCTACATTTTAGATAGTTTTACATAACGCCTTTTCTTTTCTTTCAAAACCTCTTTGCTATTCAATGTGGATCACATTGTTTGAAGTCACATTCTCGTATGATGGTGTTTGCAAATTGAGTTTTGGGTGGTCGTAGTGTGTCCTGCTAGTTCGACCGTCTTGTTTCAGGAGGGGCACAAAGAAGTTGTGATAGCCACACTAGACGTCGACCTGAGACTGGGACGCTGGGATGGTCGCCACTTGTTTAAGATGTTTGACTTTGCGGTGGTCGGCGAGAAGTATGCATCTCTTTCCGACAAGTTCTCTGTCTGTTTGGCCACACAGAGCAGCCTCGAGAAACTCTACTCTCTCGTACAGGTGGGTGCCCGCACAGGTGGTTACAAGGTTCAAACGTTTTGTTGTGTTTGCCGTGGTAGAAACAATTATCTTGGGGTCGTTCAACTGGGCCTTAGAATTATTGAATACAATGCTGTAAAATCATAAAAGGGATTTCTTTACGATACGATATGAAAGGATTGGATTTGTTTTTGATGCCCGAAATATGTATACATTTCCTTTTCACATATGCATGCCTACTGTAGGATGCATCAGCTGACGTAAATCCTTCTTCAGGTGACTAACTATAGGTATATTAGGAAAATATGTGGCAGGTTGTGCATAGGAGGGGCTGATTGTAGGACCAACCCCAGCATTTGTATGACGAGTGAGGAAAACCTAGGAAAAATACTTTCATTCAGAATTCCAGTGACAGAAACCAAACCTAACTATTTATTTTGATTATATGGACAACATAAAACAATTAAAACGTATTTGCCACGTCATGCTTGACTCTTTTCATCCTCACAATGAAAGAACATTATATAATGCACAATGTTTACATAAAACTCCCTAAGGACTTCGTCTAGCATAAAAGTAATTACGAGTGGTCATTTTTGCAAGCGTGCATTTTTTAACGCCATGTCGTGAATTGGCCCATAGTCACCACGCCAGCTAAAGAAGACTCTGTTGTCTCCAGGTCTCTCATCACTGGACCGGCCCCATCTCAGCAGCTGTGTTCGCGTCGGGCGAGGACGAGTTGCGCCTCCTCAAGTACTACATCACCTTCCTGCGCCGCTGTTACGCCACTGTGCGCGAGCGAGTGTCCTTCCACCTGGCCTACCCGGACACGCGACCTCCAGGCGTCGTGTCCCGCGACCCCGTTGACCTTCAGCTGGACTGTCTCCGGCCCGAGAGCTCCCTGGCCCGGCTGGTCGAGCTGCGGCTCAAGGACACGGTCAAGTGGCGCGCCAAGACAGCCTACCCTCAGAACCACATGCGCAACCTAGCGCGACGCAACTGTCAGAGCGGCTTCGTGTTCCTCACTGACGTGGACATCGTGCCCAGCGCGCGGTTGGCCGAGGGGCTGGACGCGTTCCTCAAGACGGCGCAATGCAAGAAGCTCTGTGCCTACGTCATACCCACCTACGAGATTGACGAGAGAGTGAGGTTCCCGCGCAATAAGACAGACTTGATCCGGCTGGCGGGGAAGGGCCTCGCGAGGCCGTTTCACCACAAGGTGTTCATCTACAACCAGTTTGCGACCAACTTTTCCAGGTAAAAACACGAGCTCAGATTATTATTTCTTCTAGTGTACTTTGACGTCGTACTGAACAACTAGGTTATGACGTCTTCCAAATCAGATCCATGACGCATGTCGCTGGGGTCGTCATAAGGGGAGTCCCGCAAGGGAGGCAAGGCCAATTGGGAGAAGGAATCTTACATGGGACAGTGCGGGAGAAAGGGACAACTTAAGCCCGGAACAATATTGACGATGATGGGTTGGTTCACAGAGTTATAATGTTAGTTTCATGGTCCGTAGAGTATAAAGATGTTCATACAGAGACTTATCAAGTCTGTAAATAACACTGTGATCTAAACCAGTCCCAACAGACAACACGGTCAAACAGTCGAACACTGTAAGACTATTCACTTTACAAGAACACCAGTGAAACTTCACGTATACTTCAGTTCAAACCATAAATAAACGTCTTACAAGTGATTGGAAACATACATGAAAATCTGTAACCTGTAGTCACCCACACTTCGTGTGTGTCACCTAATCTGCGGAACACCCAATTTAGGTCTGCTAAAATAGCTATAAAACATTTTTAAACTATCTCAAAAGAAAATCAAAGTATATCATCCTCTAATACTCTTTCCTAAGAATGTTTCTTTCATCCAACAAATATTTCCATTTTTCAAATGTTCTTTTAAGTTGTGTAATGTGATGTTGTTGCACATCTTTCACACCTAATGGCGGGTCTTCACAAGAACGTAATGTGTAATGTATAAGGCATAACGCGTAGTCGTAATGTTCGAACATACGGATTGCGTGATATAACATGATAGATATGCTGGGATAAGTAAATAATAACACAAATGAAGACGAAGGTTCTTTTAACGATCATTGAATCACATTTTGTATTTTTTTCTTTTAAATAACTACACAAGAAAGAATAAATCATTACAGTGTAAACATCATACATATATATAAACAATTATGTACATAATGAAGTGAAGTGTCAATGCTATAAAAATATATCACTACCAATATACTGTAACCAATCATAAGTTGAGTTGGTTGAATTGAAGGATATGGTAGTTTTAATGTCGTATTGCGGGTCAGTTGAAGTGGAGAGTTGAGGTAATCCACATCTCCATAACGCGGTGGTTTGTGTTCCATTGAAGCAGATGTTAGTCGAGTCTCCGCCGACGTTTCAGAAGCCATCGAATCCACTGAAGTCATCATCATCGTAGTCGGAGTAGGTTGCGAAATCTGAATCGTCCGAGTAGTCTTGGTTGGCTAAGAAGGCTGAGTTTCCCAGATTTCCAAAATTGCCTGAGTTGGTTGTAAAGACACGGTTACCAAAGCGTCCAAAATTGTTCGAGTTGGATGGGATCACTACTCGACGTTGGAAGTTCCCTCCTCTGCCAAAGTTGCCTCCATTTCCTGTCTGTGTCCTAACGGGGCTAGCTGTGAACACCGTGTTCCCTGCGTTGCCAAAGTTGCCAGATGGGATTACCTGAGTTCTGACGGGGTTCCGGACTACTTGTGTCCTAACGGGGGCTCGGACTACTTGTGTTCTGACGGGACTAGCTGCAAACACAGTGTTTCCTTGGTCAAAATCGTCATCTGAGATTACTTGTGTTCTGACAGGGATTACTTGTGTCCTAACGGGGGCTCGGACTACTTGTGTTCTGACGGGGTTCCGGATGACTTGTGTTCTGACGGGACTAGCTGCGAACACAGTGTTTCCTTGGTCAAAATCGTCATCTGAGATTACTTGTGTTCTGACTGGAATTACTTGTGTTCTGACGGGGTTCCGGATTATTTGTGTCCTAACGGGGGCTCGGACTACTTGTGTTCTGACGGGGCTAGTTGTGAACACAGTATTTCCTTGGTCAAAATCGTCATCTGAGATTACTTGTGTTCTGACGGGGATTACTTGTGTTCTGACGGGGTTCCGGACTACTTGTGTTCTGACGGGGTTAGCTGAGAAAGTGTTTCCTGCATTGCCAAAATTCCTGGATGGGATGACTGTTTGGGTTCTGATAGGTTCGTTCGCTGTAAATGCCCTGTTTCCTTCGTTGGCAAAATTTCTACTTGGGATGATTGCCTGTGTTCTGGCGGGTGCAGCGTTACCAGCGTATACCCTGTTTTCTAAGTTAGGAAAATTGCCAGATGGGATGGCTGACTGGCCTTGGAAGCCTGAGTTGCCTAGGTTGGCTGGGTATTGTCCTAGGTTGAGATAATTGACCGGGTTTGCTGGGTAGACTGCTGGGCCTCCGAATCCCGAGTTGCCAAGGTTTGTTGGGTAGAAGTGTGGGGCGGCTGCGTAGGGGACCGGGGGGATGATGGGGGCGAAGTGACTGGCGCCTCCCCCGGAGACGACGACGGCCATGGCCGAGAGTACAACCACCTACACAGATAATACTATCATAGCACGTCATACTATGGCCGGACACCCCACCTAAGGGTGTCCCACGCTAACGTCTCTCATGCTGACGTAGTCGGCCGCTCTTGAACCTGTTGAGTAGTGACACTTTCAGATCATGTATTGGTTAAGCTAGCGTCTCCATTTTACTTGTATGGCACTCGTTTTGTTTGTTTTTGTGTTTTTATGTCTCATGATAGTGGTCGAAAGGAGAGTGCGATCAAATTGAAATTTGGACAATCCACAAGCTTTGATGTGTATTGAACACCATTAGTTTCTAAATTAATCTGACAATTAATTAATTAGTTACAGAAGAGTTACCCAAAATATGTTTTCCAAAACACAATGGCGGAACAGTCTGAAATAACCATATTTGAGTAAATTTCTGTCCCCGCACGAGTATGTGACTGTTATTGCAATCCGATAGGTATAGGAGGTATAGAAACTACATTTTTATTGATTTTTGTTTGTTTTTTGTCTCACGATTGCGGTCGAACGGAGAATCCGATTAAGTTGAAACTAAGATCAAATACAAGCTTTGATAAGAATTGAATGCTGTTAGTTTTGTGTCAAAATCGGCCGAGAAGTTACCAAGTTACTCGAATTAGAACAAAATGTGAGATAGTCATTTCATAGTAAATTACCGCCCGGTCACGATTATCACAGAGAGGGTTCTAAACTATTTATCGGTTAGCTCGTCTTTATAAGGCGGTGTAAGCTTTGCACTGTTAGTTGTGATCGTGAATAAACACACTCGGGAACACAGTTAGAACAGAAGTTTTGTACAAGTACAACGATGGCACAACTTTGTGTATAGGAATGTCCACACTTAAGTAAAAATGGATTTTCTACATTTGTTTTTTGTGTACTTTTAAAGTAAAATACAAACTGATCGAGGAACGCCTAGGATTTTGTTTGAGGTCACTATACAATTGTCACAGTCACTAAACAATTATTAAGAAAGTATGTACATACCTATGGTTGATCCAACAGAATTTTTCCGTTTTTACTTTTCATCACAATTCCTCAATTGCTTGTTCGA
Source organism: Isoperla grammatica (assembly GCA_945910005.1). NCBI lineage: Eukaryota > Metazoa > Arthropoda > Insecta > Plecoptera > Perlodidae > Isoperla > Isoperla grammatica. Next base: position 2,692,543 of record OX246739.1, read on the forward strand.
ACAACTTGTTCAAAATATATGTGTATGGTAAATCTTTTATGAGTAAGTTTGAACAAAAATACGTATTTTATAACATTATTTCACTCTGACATGACACCTAGACTTATATTTCGGCAACGATGCTAATCGAGACGATGAGTGGGTGATATGTGAAGTTGAATAAACGCCGCGACATCTATGGCCAAGCCTGGATTCGAAACTGGAACGCAGTACCCGCGGTTTAACCTATAGACAATCGCTTAATTTCCCACAACCACTACGTCAGAATGTGGGTTTGTATGACTAAGAACAAAGCACTGTACTTGTGTTGAGAGGATAGTGTTAAGATGTATCTACTCACCAACAGGAACATGATGCTTCACGAATAGGAGTGATAGTGTACCTAAACCCAGCCAGAATGTGTATATATACCTCTCACCTCACATACGACCTTCCTATGCGATGCTAGGCCTAGGCATTTCAGTTCGGCACCTTTACGTTCTGCGCATAACTTTGTATTATACTTTAAAACTACTAAATTACTGCAATAATTAAACCACGCCTAGGGGTAAAATATCGTAGACTGATTCGTATAACGTCTTGTTCTGCAATATAGGATTCCGAAGAACAGTGAATACCAAATGTTTTGTGAAGGGAATTCCGAGAAAAATGTTGTTGCCACATTCAATGTTATGATTATTTTACCCTCGAAATGAAGAACAAACGCGAATCTCATTATTGTTACACGTTTCGTTCAAAGCATCAGAAATAATTAGACGAAACTTATCCATTGAGGGTTGATCATTCATTATGTTCTACTCAATATTTAGATGAAAGAAATTCATTCAGAAGTCTCTACAAGCCGTAATGACTTGTTGGAGTTATTTTACTTAAATAATTATTTTGTATTTTGGGCTTTCGCAGTCCGAATTAACTACCATATATTTTTCTGGACCCTACAAGGTTTAATTTGTAACGCAACGCAGGAAACCACCACGAATATATTTGACAATATAATATCATCGTGCCCAAGTAATATTGAAAAAATGATGAATACAAAATTACGTGTGTTCGTAAATTATTTACAATAAATAAATAAATATACATATTTCTTTCAAGCATTTTGAATATTTTCTGGATATTACAATGTCAGTTTGTACTTCTAATGACGTCCGATTGACGTAAGAGTCAGAATTACCGGCCGCCAGAATCGAACCGACGACCTCCCGAGCTAGTGTCGCGTGTTCCCGCTGAGCTACATCTATCGGCGACGGGCGGAACCTCGATAGTCGTGTTTGAGAACGAAAACTCATTTACATAAACTGTTACCAAGATTCATACCTGAGGCATCCTGAATCTGTTAAATTATTTCATTCTAACTGTTAAACTATAATTACTGACAAACTAATTAACACTGACCCTTCACGAATACCTGGCACTGAATTGGAAATCAGAATATTGTAACTCGGGTATAGTGGACCGAGAACTATGTTGCAAGGAAACATATCAGTCTTTTGAATACGTTATAATATGTCATGTATATTATTATTATTATTTATTATATATTAATATACTATTTTATGAAATAATGTTAACTCACGTCATTATTTTTTGTAACAAAGTCATATATATAGTCAATCAGTTATTATTTTGAGAATTATGACACGCTAATATAACTAATATTTTCGTATATATATATATCTTTTTTTATATACCGGTACATCTAGCAACCATTGCAAATTTTACGTTACCCAAATAACATATTTTTCTAATGTGTTGTAAGAATGAGCTTTTTGTACAAAATCGTGTTATCCTCGTCAGATTAGGTGGTCTATCATACCAAATCATTACATTTTCATTATTCTTTAGGTGTAATGAGGTCAAGTAAGGTCGTAGCTCTGCACTCATATTTTTATACAAATAATGTTGTTTGTTGATAAAATATAGAATGTTACCATATTTCTTAATAATTTTCTAAAGTTAACGACACAATTTTATCTATTTTATTGGTATGTGCCCTTTATGTATTTTATTTTTTTTATCGAACACTGTTGCTTTGTGAAATATAAAATGAAATGCAACATTCACCAAGACACAAACATAAACGTCATTTTTCGTGCATGCCTACAGCAACCGTTTAAATCCAGTCAGTGTATATACGTGTATTTCCATAGCAGACAAGTGAAAGAAAGAAATAAACACTAATTTATTCATATGACGAAATTAGGAAGGACGTCTTTCTTTGACAAACCTTCACTGTTACGTCTTAAGATTCACTCTCACACTGGGTGGATTATGCATGAGAATAATAAGATTATGCCTAAGCTCATTTGAAAATAGAACAATGTTGTATTATTTACAAAACTACAACATCTGTCTGAATCTCGTCTGCAGACTTGTCCCCGTTACTGTATGTTGTATGTATTGCATTCTCTTATCCGCTTATACGTCATAGTTTAGTTTGTACAAAGCCAATTGAATGCCAGAGCTTAGCAAGACGTCATTGCAGGCAGTCTAGTCTGTGTGCATTGCAACATCCCGCATACCTCGTGCCCTAAAGGAACGCGTTCGTCGCCATCGCTGTCACGACAAAGAATTTTGGATTCACCACGAATTGAGCTCACTTTAGATGGTAATCTGTTTTATCACGGTGGGGTACAAAGTCAATACAACGGGCTTGTAACATGTCTTAAATATCAACGAAATATTACTCACGGTTCAATTCAATGAACCATCTACCCAGGATCTTTTTCAAACCGATAGCTAAACGGTATAAGATGCGAGACTTTAATCCGTGAGGTCGCCGGTTCGATTCCGGTCATCCGAGATTATCCTTAGTTGTAAAGCATAACGCTGGGATTTTGTTTCCTACTAACAGCCCTCGGACATTCCTTCCCAACTATCCAAACACCCTACCCCTAAAATACCTAGTTATTCGCCTGAAGAGGGGCACATCAGGAAATGGCATTTACAATCGGGTACATCAAATCGTGTTTGTACAGTATTAGATTACATGTTGTTTAAACAAGGTACCGATGATAAGGTTGGATTTTATCAAGGGTGGATCTTCTACCAAACAAATGATATGGTTATCTCGATTTACAATTGGAAACGCCTACGCGATTCTCTGGGAGTATTTTTATGTACACTTTAAATAAATAAATAAATAAATAAATCAATAAATAAACAAACAAATAAACAGTACTATCAATTAATTTATTTGTCTAATGTATTATAAATCGTGTAGGGTAAGTGGTACAGATAAGAGCTCAGAACAGCCCCACGTTGGTGGTGAATGATATAAGGAACGCGTTGACCGCCTTCCTAGAAGGAAGACAGGGTCCCAGCGCCTCCAACATGTTCCTGTTCTTCTTGACTGTCTCCCTGAAGTCGGCCAGGGACACTTTACCGTCGCGGTCCAGGTCGATCTTCTTGAGGATCACGTCACACATATCCCGCACGGCCTCCTCGGTGTCTTCGCCCGAGGGTTGGCTGACCAGGGTGTACTTCATGAGCAGGAACATGTTGTCGCGGGTGATGAGGCCCGTGCCTTGGATGTCGTACACCTGCGAGCATGCAACACTGTTGAAGGGTGTACTTCATGAGCAGGAACATGTTGTCTCGGGTGATGAGGCCCGTGCCTTGGATGTCGTACACCTGCGAGCATGCAACACTGTTGAAGGGTGTACTTCATCAGCAGGAACATGTTGTCTCGGGTGATGAGGCCCGTGCCTTGGATGTCGTACACCTGCGAGCATGCAACACTGTTGAAGGGTGTACTTCATCAGCAGGAACATGTTGTCTCGGGTGATGAGGCCCGTGCCTTGGATGTCGTACACCTGCGAGCATGCAACACTGTTAAAGGGTGTACTTCATGAGCAGGAACATGTTGTCCCGGGTGATGAGGCCCGTGCCTTGGATGTCGTACACCTGCGAGCATGCAACACTGTTGAAGGGTGTACTTCATCAGCAGGAACATGTTGTCTCGGGTGATGAGGCCCGTGCCTTGGATGTCGTACACCTGCGAGCATGCAACACTGTTGAAGAGTGTACTTCATCAGCAGGAACATGTTGTCTCGGGTGATGAGGCCCGTGCCTTGGATGTCGTACACCTGCGAGCATGCAACACTGTTGAAGGGTGTACTTCATCAGCATGCAACACTGTTGAAGGGTGTACTTCATCAGCAGGAACATGTTGTCTCGGGTGATGAGGCCCGTGCCTTGGATGTCGTACACCTGCGAGCATGCAACACTGTTGAAGGGTGTACTTCATGAGCAGGAACATGTTGTCCCGGGTGATGAGGCCCGTGCCTTGGATGTCGTACACCTGCGAGCATGCAACACTGTTGAAGGGTGTACTTCATGAGCAGGAACATGTTGTCTCGGGTGATGAGGCCCGTGCCTTGGATGTCGTACACCTGCGAGCATGCAACACTGTTGAAGGGTGTACTTCATGAGCAGGAACATGTTGTCTCGGGTGATGAGGCCCGTGCCTTGGATGTCATACACCTGCGAGCATGCAACACTGTTGAAGGGTGTACTTCATCAGCAGGAACATGTTGTCTCGGGTGATGAGGCCCGTGCCTTGGATGTCGTACACCTGCGAGCATGCAACACTGTTGAAGGGTGTACTTCATCAGCAGCAACATGTTGTCTCGGGTGATGAGGCCCGTGCCTTGGATGTCGTACACCTGCGAGCATGCAACACTGTTGAAGGGTGTACTTCATCAGCAGGAACATGTTGTCTCGGGTGATGAGGCCCGTGCCTTGGATGTCGTACACCTGCGAGCATGCAACACTGTTGAAGGGTGTACTTCATCAGCAGCAACATGTTGTCTCGGGTGATGAGGCCCGTGCCTTGGATGTCGTACACCTGCGAGCATGCAACACTGTTGAAGGGTGTACTTCATGAGCAGGAACATGTTGTCTCGGGTGATGAGGCCCGTGCCTTGGATGTCGTACACCTGCGAGCATGCAACACTGTTGAAGGGTGTACTTCATCAGCAGGAACATGTTGTCTCGGGTGATGAGGCCCGTGCCTTGGATGTCGTACACCTGCGAGCATGCAACACTGTTGAAGGGTGTACTTCATCAGCAGGAACATGTTGTCTCGGGTGATGAGGCCCGTGCCTTGGATGTCGTACACCTGCGAGCATGCAACACTGTTGAAGGGTGTACTTCATCAGCAGGAACATGTTGTCCCGGGTGATGAGGCCCGTGCCTTGGATGTCGTACACCTGCGAGCATGCAACACTGTTGAAGGGTGTACTTCATCAGCAGCAACATGTTGTCTCGGGTGATGAGGCCCGTGCCTTGGATGTCGTACACCTGCGAGCATGCAACACTGTTGAAGGGTGTACTTCATCAGCATGCAACACTGTTGAAGGGTGTACTTCATGAGCAGGAACATGTTGTCTCGGGTGATGAGGCCCGTGCCTTGGATGTCGTACACCTGCGAGCATGCAACACTGTTGAAGGGTGTACTTCATCAGCAGGAACATGTTGTCTCGGGTGATGAGGCCCGTGCCTTGGATGTCGTACACCTGCGAGCATGCAACACTGTTGAAGGGTGTACTTCATCAGCAGGAACATGTTGTCTCGGGTGATGAGGCCCGTGCCTTGGATGTCGTACACCTGCGAGCATGCAACACTGTTGAAGGGTGTACTTCATCAGCATGCAACACTGTTGAAGGGTGCACTTCATCAGCAGGAACATGTTGTCTCGGGTGATGAGGCCCGTGCCTTGGATGTCGTACACCTGCGAGCATGCAACACTGTTGAGTAAGCAACTGATTGTCAACACAATACGTACTTTTCAATACCCGAACGTAAAAACAAAAGCACACATGTTTTAAAATTTAAATTCTCATTGTAATAGCTTTCTTTTTGTGTTGAATGTAGTTTTACATTCTCGATTTAAAACCGATTGTAAAAATTTAGCAAATTTAGATACTATGACGAAGTGGGTTTATTATGAACGTAGATCTACACGGAATTGAGGGGTGTGGCACTATGTGAGAACGTGTGTGTCTTGGAGGGAGGGAAGGGGGTGGAGGCAGGTTTTCCTTTCCGGACAATTTTCATTTTTATTGGGTAATTAATTTAGTCTTTTGTAATTATTATAATCAGAAATTAAATAAACATGCATTGAGCAAGCTGTTCAAATATCGTGTACGTAGCTCTGTGTACTCACAGTGAAACAGTAGTTGATCTTCTCTTCCAAAGTGCCTCGCAGAAATATCGACATGCCGATAATCCAATTCTCAATGTTGACGGTCTGGAGTGAAAACAGAACATTGTTTGACCTTCCATTCCATTATGTGCGACCAAGTTGTTAGTCCTGCATAAGTAATTTATAAGACGCTGCTGTGGGCAATGTAACTAAATAAATCTTGAAATGCAATGCTTATGCTGATGCAGCGATGCACGAACACATTTGAACTGACAATTAGGTAAGACTTTCTGTTATGGGCATTGATTCTAAATAAAACAAAATATAATTCTAATTTACAAACTAGTGTAAGAAAGTAACTGGTTGCAGCAGACAAGCCCGCATACGTTGCGCAGGATACGATTACGTTTCATTAACATTTAATATCAACACAATTAACAATACTTAGTCCGCTAATGCACAAACTATTGTAAGACAGTTAGAGATTGCATCGTCAGACGTGATCATGATGCAAATAATAGAATATGCAAAGTACCGGTACAATCAATTATAATCAATCGAATAGTGTTGTATTGACCTGGGTGTTGGCCCTGTCGAACATGAAGAAGATGCGCTCAGACAGAGGTTCTCCCGTGATGTCCAGTCCCGAGTGTAGAACCTCTCGGAACCTCTTCCTGTCCATCGGGCCGTCCCTCGTCAACTGAAACCACCATCTTGGTCTTCAATGTCTACAATGGTCTACAAAACGCTTGGGTGTAGTCAAAATACTAATAAGTTTCCACAAAAAGTAAAATAAGATATAAATAATTAGCAGGTTCAAACTTCCACTGGTAAATGTAGGCGTCAACTGTTTTGAAGGTGAAACATACCTTGTAGTAAATAACCAGCATTGTCTCTAGCTCTTCGTACGAGAAGTGGGTATAGTTTTGACGGTGAAACATACCTTGTAGTAAATAACCAGCATTGTCTCTAGCTCTTCGTACGAGAAGTGGGTATAGTATTGACGGTGAAACATACCTTGTAGTAAATAACCAGCATTGTCTCTAGCTCTTCGTACGAGAAGTGGGTATAGTTTTGAAGGTGAAACATACCTTGTAGTAAATAACCAGCATTGTCTCTAGCTCTTCGTACGAGAAGTGGGTATAGTTTTGACGGTGAAACATACCTTGTAGTAAATAACCAGCATTGTCTCTAGCTCTTCGTACGAGAAGTGGGTAGTTTTGACGAGTTTCTGCAAGAGAACGTTGTGTCTCTTCTTGATCCTCGTCTCGAGACCGCGATCCATCAGCATATCGTTGTTTGCCATGGTCAGGCCGGGGGCTGGGGGGCTGTGGGTCACAACACAAGCAGCACCTTATGACAACGCAATGTCCGCGTACGAGTGCGTGAAAGCACTCAGGTGTTATTCTAATATAATTAATATCCACTCTTTCCTTGGTTTAATGGGTGGAGTAGGAGCACAGCCCCAGAAATGGGTTTGTTTCATGGAAGTTGGTGGTATTTTATGAGTTTTGAGTGTTCGTAGATAAGTTATGCATGCGCTGAAAGAGCGTATACTCCAATTATATTTCCAGGCAGACTGAGGGATGTATATCGTTCAGGTGTAATCTGTAGGTAGGGGTACGAACAGGTGTTGTATTGCCATGTAGTTACCATATGTTGGGTAGTTAGTTACGTCGTATATTTATGTATGCGATGTGCAATATGTGAACCTTATGAATGTCAACTCCTCATTCACCAAGACAGCGAAAAGCGATGTAAAATACTTTAATAATACAATCTAAATACTGGCAACAAACAATTAACCGGTCGTATGCCTAAATAACTGGTTACATTTAAATTTGTTGCCCAATTATTTACTAATAACCTCGTTTAAAATACAATACACATAATTATTATCTAGTTTCTCAGTAAACACAGTAGCATATTGTATGCCAGTAAGTAACTCATGTAAAGTCGTTACGCATTCTGATGACTGGTTGTGCAAAGTGAAATAAAATCTTTCGTTGTGATTGGGGGCCCTAAAACTAAACTCATGCATGTCCGCATTTGCACGCTATGTTAAACGATTTTTTAAAAACTGTTTATGCATGAGTGTCCCCGAAAAGCCTTGTTTGTTTCTATCTTCCGTTGTAGATGAAACCTGCCATGAAACAATAAATTAACGTGTCATATTAACATTATGCAAATCACGTTACCTTCAAATAAATGACTGGAATGTATTTTGGAGATATTATTTTGCCGAAAACTGATCTACTAGAAATGATTACAAGCTTAATTTTTTAACTTAACATAAATTGTCATAGGTACCGACATTTTAGTATAATACAACCCGAAACATTGTTATTTTTAACAAGGACTTTGTTACCACATGGAAACAATGCTTCTTTACAAGTGCTATTAATTAGCTATTATGCACGGGCTAATTCAATCAGTCTATGGTAGAAGTTTGTTCTGATAGACACGTGTTTTACAATTCAAATGTTGTTGCCTTGTCATGTGTGTTGCAGACACGCACAACGCACAACGCACAACGCACAACGTACACGCAGGTTGGATAAAAGTAGGCATAACTCGATTCTCAGCATTCTCGAGACTCGAGTATGCAATAAGGTCTAGGTTTTTTCTTTAATTTGAGCAATCAAGAAGTTATAATGGTTTACAAAACTACTTGGTCTACCTCTGGTCTTCCTACTTTCTACTATTATCATAGTATCGTATTAAGGCATCTTGTTGTAGGCCTATGTGCCAACTGAAATCATAATACCTAGAGTGTTACCCAAATAGCTGGAAACAAAAACAGTTGTTTTAAAATAATACTTGTCTGTCTAGATGGGAAAACGTTGGCAGCGAGAAGGAGGCGGTACATATCAACCATGACGTCACAAACTTCGAGTTCTTGTATGAGCCCTTCTACGTGGCTCCAGACACGGTGCCGGGTCACGACGAGCGGTTCATAGGATACGGCTATACTAGAAACAGCCAGGTACTTATTGCCTTTACATTTATATGTTAGGAGCTGTGTGCTTGCACACGATTTAAATAATATTTAATAGTTTTGCTATGACCTTAGAATTGGTGCATAGGTAATGTCTAGACACTCATGGTCTCATGCAATGATAACTATGGCCACAGGTACTGATTAATGCAACTGTGTTATTACATATTATTCGTAAAACACGGTAACGATAGTTTTTATTTAAATGTTTTATTCAATCTTAACTAAAAGCACGACCCAAATATTATACAGTTTAATTACAAGTTGCGCGGAATATATAATTGTAGTTGTGAACAACTTCATATTCAGTAGGCCTATGTGGTATACATGCTCCCACATAAAATACGACTATGCCAAGTTTGGGGTAACGTATGAAACAGATTTTAAAACATAATTATAGACAAAAACGAAAAATACGGAATTGCACAATTGATCTGATAATGTTTACGTGTTCAATTTGTGTTGTACGATGCTGAAATTTAATTGAAAATACGCGATCCTTTTTTTCATACTAAGTCTAAGAAAGAAAGTTTAATATAAGATCTAAGTATCTTGGAAGTCTGGCAGCTGCCTTCTTTAAGATTGATCAATACCACACAAAGTTCAGCGTAGTCTTTGTACGGCTCCTTCCATACTGAGAAATATAAACTTCAAGTCACCTGTTGGACTTGCTCAAGAAGTTTCGGCTTTGAGTCGTGCGTTACGAGCGCTCGACTCAAGCACAATTCTCATTGTAAATGTAAACCAAGACCCCTAACACGGGAAGTGAAATAAAACCACTCCGCCATTCTTTTTGCGCAGACATTCATGAAAAGATAGAAGACACGTTGAAATAATATTTGTTTGCAATGCCTATCGCAATCTGGTATTGTACACACAGGTCTAGAAATGCACGCATGGCAAACTTTTCTAGTTATCTGAAAACCGCAAACCACAGAGGAGCTTGTCCAATTTCACAGTATGTCAGTCACAGGTTTCACGTTCACCCCCACCTCTACCCCCACCACAGTCATTCCGACTTCTCCTCCCCAGAGCATCTCCTGTGTCAACACACCAGAAAACATGAACAATGCAACAACCATCCCGCATTAGCATGACATGATTCTCATACGAGGCCTTTGTACTCGCGGTAGAAATCTATTGGACTTTCACGTAACAATGAGTTGAGACAGAGAAAATAAAACAGCATTAAATTGAAGTGCTTTATAAAAGTGAATACTAACCAGATGAGCATTTGCACCAATTAAATAAACATTTGGAATAGTTGCAACTAATAAAATTACTTTCCAACGTAACAACCATACCAGTAATATTATGTAAAAAAAAACATTTTTTCAGTGTTCAGTTCATTCTAATATAATATTATTAATATGTAGAGTTCTCAAGATCCGTTCTTAGCGCCCGGTATCAATAATGGGACCATCTCATGGCAACACGGTATGTTTTATCCCAGACCGGTAGACCATGTGAAACAGTCAACGGAGTCAACGGTCCGAGAACGAACAGTGACATAAGTGTATCTCCTGTTTTCAGGTGTACGAGATGTTCGTGGCAGGATACCAGTTCCAGGTCCTCTCCCCCATCTTCACTTGTCACTGGGGGTTGCAGAACAAGAAGGGTCGCCCGTCTTGGAGGGAGCGTCAGAACAGCGTCAACCGGAGACACTTTGACACCTTCAAGAGGGAAGTCTTTGCGCGGTATCGCAAGGATCCGTTGAAGATGTTGCAGCCCAAGAAACCGTCTGCCGGCCGGTAGCTGTCAGCTGTTGCAGGGGAGGTACTTGGACATCAAGAGGGAAGTCTTTGCGCGCTATCGCAAGGATCCGTTGAAGATGTTGCAGCCCAAGAAACCGTCTGCCGGCCGGTAGCTGTCAGCTGTTGCAGGGGAGGTACTTGGACATGTTCAAGAGGGAAGTCTTTGCGCGCTATCGCAAGGATCCGTTGAAGATGTTGCAGCCCAAGAAACCGTCTGCCGGCCAGTAGCTGTCAGCTGTTGCAGGGGAGGTACTTGGACATGTTCAAGAGGGAAGTCTTTGCGCGCTATCGCAAGGATCCGTTGAAGATGTTGCAGCCCAAGAAACCGTCTGCCGGTCGGTAGCTGTCAGCTGTTGCAGGGGAGGTACTTGGACATGTTCGAGGGGGAAGTCTTTGCGCGCTATCGCAAGGATCCGTTGAAGATGTTGCAGCCCAAGAAACCGTCTGCCGGCCGGTAGCTGTCAGCTGTTGCAGGGGAGGTACTTGGACATGTTCAAGAGGGAAGTCTTTGCGCGCTATCGCAAGGATCCGTTGAAGATGTTGCAGCCCAAGAAACCTTCTGCCGGCCGGTAGCTGTCAGCTGTTGCAGGGAGGTACTTGGACATCAAGAGGGAAGTCTTTGCGCGGTATCGCAAGGATCCGTTGAAGATGTTGCAGCCCAAGAAACCGTCTGCCGGCCGGTAGCTGTCAGCTGTTGCAGGGGAGGTACTTGGACATGTTCAAGAGGGAAGTCTTTGCGCGGTATCGCAAGGATCCGTTGAAGATGTTGCAGCCCAAGAAACCGTCTGCCGGCCGGTAGCTGTCAGCTGTTGCAGGGGAGGTACTTGGACATGTTCAAGAAGGAAGTCTTTGCGCGCTATCGCAAGGATCCGTTGAAGATGTTGCAGCCCAAGAAACCGTCTGCCGGCCGGTAGCTGTCAGCTGTTGCAGGGGAGGTACTTGGACATGTTCAAGAGGGAAGTCTTTGCGCGGTATCGCAAGGATCCGTTGAAGATGTTGCAGCCCAAGAAACCGTCTGCCGGCCGGTAGCTGTCAGCTGTTGCAGAGGAGGTACTTGGACATGTTCAAGAGGGAAGTCTTTGCGCGCTATCGCAAGGATCCGTTGAAGATGTTGCAGCCCAAGAAACCGTCTGCCGGCCGGTAGCTGTCAGCTGTTGCAGGGGAGGTACTTGGACATGTTCAAGAGGGAAGTCTTTGCGCGCTATCGCAAGGATCCGTTGAAGATGTTGCAGCCCATGAAACCGTCTGCCGGCCGGTAGCTGTCAGCTGTTGCAGGGAGGTACTTGGACATGTTCAAGAGGGAAGTCTTTGCGCGCTATCGCAAGGATCCGTTGAAGATGTTGCAGCCCAAGAAACCGTCTGCCGGCCGGTAGCTGTCAGCTGTTGCAGGGGAGGTACTTGGACATGTTCAAGAGGGAAGTCTTTGCGCGCTATCGCAAGGATCCGTTGAAGATGTTGCAGCCCAAGAAACCGTCTGCCGGCCGGTAGCTGTCAGCTGTTGCAGGGGAGGTACTTGGACATGTTCAACAGGAAAGTGTTTGCGCGGTATCGCAAGGATCCGTTGAAGATGTTGCAGCCCAAGAAACCGTCTGCCGGCCGGTAGCTGTCAGCTGTTGCAGGGGAGGTACTCGGACATGTTCAAGAGGGAAGTCTTTGCGCGGTATCGCAAGGATCCGTTGAAGATGTTGCAGCCCAAGAAACCGTCTGCCGGCCGGTAGCTGTCAGTTGTTGCAGAGGAGGTACTTGGACATGTTCAAGAGGGAAGTCTTTGCGCGCTATCGCAAGGATCCGTTGAAGATGTTGCAGCCCAAGAAACCGTCTGCCGGCCGGTAGCTGTCAGCTGTTGCAGGGAGGTACTTGGACATGTTCAAGAGGGAAGTCTTTGCGCGCTATCGCAAGGATCCGTTGAAGATGTTGCAGCCCAAGAAACCGTCTGCCGGCCGGTAGCTGTCAGCTGTTGCAGGGGAGGTACTTGGACATGTTCAAGAGGGAAGTCTTTGCGCGCTATCGCAAGGATCCGTTGAAGATGTTGCAGCCCAAGAAACCGTCTGCCGGCCGGTAGCTGTCAGCTGTTGCAGGGGAGGTACTTGGACATGTTCAAGAGGGAAGTGTTTGCGCGGTATCGCAAGGATCCGTTGAAGATGTTGCAGCCCAAGAAACCGTCTGCCGGCCGGTAGCTGTCAGCTGTTGTAGGGGAGGTACTTGGACATGTTCAAGAGGGAAGTCTTTGCGCGGTATCGCAAAGATCCGTTGAAGATGTTGCAGCCCAATAAACCGTCTGCTGGCCGGTAGCTGTCAGCTGTTGCAGGGAGGTACCGGTACTTGGACATGTTCAAGAGGGAAGAAGTCTTTGCGCGCTATCGCAAGGATCCGTTGAAGATGTTGCAGCCCAAGAAACCGTCTGCCGGCCGGTAGCTGTCAGCTGTTGCAGGGAGGTACCGGTACTTGGACATGTTCAAGAGGGAAGAAGTCTTTGCGCGCTATCGCAAGGATCCGTTGAAGATGTTGCAGCCCAAGAAACCGTCTGCCGGCCGGTAGCTGTCAGCTGTTGCAGGGAGGTACCGGTACTTGGACATGTTCAAGAGGGAAGAAGTCTTTGCGCGCTATCGCAAGGATCCGTTGAAGATGTTGCAGCCCAAGAAACCGTCTGCCGGCCGGTAGCTGTCAGCTGTTGCAGGGCAGGTACTTGGACATGTTCAAGAGGGAAGTCTTTGCGCGGTATCGCAAGGATCCGTTGATGATGTTGCAGCCCAAGAAACCGTCTGCCGGCCGGTAGCTGTCAGCTGTTGCAGGGAGGTACTTGGACATGTTCAAGAGGGAAGTCTTTGCGCGGTATCGCAAGGATCCGTTGAAGATGTTGCAGCCCAAGAAACCGTCTGCCGGCCGGTAGCTGTCAGCTGTTGCAGGGAGGTACTTGGACATGTTCAAGAGGGAAGTCTTTGCGCGGTATCGCAAGGATCCGTTGAAGATGTTGCAGCCCAAGAAACCGTCTGCCGGCCGGTAGCTGTCAGCTGTTGCAGGGGAGGTACTTGGACATGTTCAAGAGGGAAGTCTTTGCGCGCTATCGCAAGGATCCGTTGAAGATGTTGCAGCCCAAGAAACCGTCTGCCGGCCGGTAGCTGTCAGCTGTTGCAGGGGAGGTACTTGGACATGTTCAAGAGGGAAGTCTTTGCGCGCTATCGCAAGGATCCGTTGAAGATGTTGCAGCCCAAGAAACCGTCTGCCGGCCGGTAGCTGTCAGCTGTTGCAGGGGAGGTACTTGGACATCTTAGGGAAGGCCACACAGTTACGTCTGAACACGGATGTCCTCGTATAGCCACGGTAGGACTGTGGACTGTGTCACTGTCGGTAAACTGCTAAAATGGCAAGTGAATTCTTCGCAATGTATCATGAAAGGTTATGAAATAACCAACAAAACTTTCAGGTTATCTAAGGCAAGTGTTTGGAGGATTTTGTCTGTTACAACACTCGGCAGGGGTATGGATGGAAATAGGTTTGATTGATGTATATTATTAAAGTGATGCCAACAAACAAGAAAGGATATATTATGTAGGTAACAAAATGTTAATGTCAAAATGAAACGTTTAAACAAATAGACATATGTTTCGAAAATATAGTATTTGATGAACCATGCTTATAGCATCAATAATAGATAATATAACTATGGTTTGGACAAAGCTGGTGGTAAGATTTTTGACACGTGTTTGTGTTGTTTTTATGAGGTGTATATTTCGTTTATGTGTATGTCCTCTCAATTTTTAAACGTAAATGTTGTAGCTAAATATATAGTTGTTTATATTTAATAATGTAATATAATATATAGAATGATATCGCTATGGGTGAATAGCGTTGATATTGTATCAGGTTGTGATAATTATTATAGGGTAGCTGTCTAGAAAAACATTTTGTAATTATGCCAAACAATAATGATTTTTTTAGTCATTCTAATGTTTCAATGTATATATAAATATTCTGTATCCACGCAGTTTATGCGAACCGTCAATGTACACATATATTGTAAGTTGTCGAAATACACAATGTGAATTGATTGGTTATTAAGTCATGGTGTTGTGTCGATTGGCATGTGTGCCCTAAGTGGAGAACTCTAAGTACCACTTTCACATTTAATTTCAGTTGTTTAATCTTCATATATAATTTGTAATGAAATCGATTTGGTGATATTTAACTGTCACAAAACTGGCATATACAGTTTTAGGTACAGGTATATCTTACGTTATTATAACATCCAACAGAAACTTGATTTTATATTGTTTATCAATAAGTACGTTGCTTCCAAAGCCATATATTATATGCCAGAAACAAAAGAATTGTTTTGTGGTTCACAAAATATGAGTTCATATTGTGTATGCAAGGTTGTTTGTAATCAGTGGCCGGAGCAGCAGTACAGATAACATAATTTGTGTAAGGAGAACTTCCAACTATCGTAAAGACCCATTGAAGTCAAATAGATCTATCATAAGCATTTTCTGTTTGCATGAATAAGTTAAGCTCATCACCAAAGATATAAAAAATGCAAGATTAATTCCCAAGTGTGCAAAGGAAATAATTATATCACTTATGTTCACTATGATGAGACCTACGTAACGAAGTTACTAACAGGTTGAGCCAGCTGGATGAAATACATTATTTTCTTTTATTATTAATTCATCATCAAAAGCAACAACGTCATAATAACCAATGAAATAAACAGTTCCTGAAATTTGCGACACTTTTCTTTTCATTTATTTCACCGATGGAAAACATAACTTCAATGGGTTCCTAAGGTTACATTACGACCCAATGTGTTTTGTTGTAACTCCCATTACAAAACGTACCAGAACATAGAAACATGTATTACCTACATTCAGATGTATATATGTCTTTCGTTATATCTACACCCATCGAGTGAGTACAGCCCTTATCATGAACATGTTGAAGATTGTCCGTGAATTGTATAAATATTTGTGATAGCTGTTGTTTTCTGCTATACCATAAGATAGTGATGTGAATTCCTCATGTATTTATATTTTTGAAATCGCAAAGAAAATTGAAAACCAAACGAACAAAGAATGTGTAAAGCAATAACAAAGCAGAGTGTATTGGTTGTGATTTTTATATTTCAAATCGTATAAATACCCGTGATAGCCGTCAGTGTTGTATTTGTAAAGTAGCGTGATCAGGTAGCTGTAGCATAGCTGTAGCATAGCTGTAGCGCGCTACGATTCTATTGCGCAGTGAAAATAATACTTATTTAGTTTTCAAATAGCTACAGTGAAAAAATACACTGCATTTTTTCATGAATCAAAATAATATGCAGATTAATTTATTGGAGATGAGAGGTACATTTCTATATCAATGATAAGAATTCGATTACTCAGTAAAGCCAATCCAGTGTTTAAATTGTTTAGTACTAAATAAATCTGTATCCTACTATGGAGCTCTGGGAGGGTGAACTGAAATTAGTAATGTTTAAAAAAAAAATGGAATGAATATTATACATGTCAGATGGTTTGAAGATTAAGCGTAAAAAAAGCCAGCGGAGTAACACTACTTTGACGTGTGTGGGAAGAAGACATCTGTATCCTAAAGAAACACTGGTAGCTAAACGAGTTGTGGCCAGCTCCATTGTAATTAATTTAAAAACAGAACTTGGTGTTATCAATAACATGCTAATCGTAAACAAGAAGCATCTACAACACTGTAGGGTATCATCCATTATGCCATGCTGCAATCACAAGGTTACATTACACACATACATGAAAGATAATATTGTATGTACAAATAAAGTCAAGTATTAAAAACAGTTTTTGTTGGCTTACGTATTTCCCAATTCCTTACCTGAGAGACAGTGCAATAGTTTCTGTACAACCTTGCATGTTCGTAAGACCGGGTTAGATTATCTGGTTCTCGACAACTGCAGATACAGCTCCCGCGGTTTTCCAAAATATCATTTGTAAATTTACTATTTCGCAAACATTTTAACTAATACTATACCTTTCTTGAAATAATTAATTGATCGTCCGAACATTCAAGGTTCTAAAGAAGAAATAAGATTCCCGCATTATGATAGTTCTATTCTTGGTAGGTACTTTGTATACAATCCGACCGCATTTCATGATGTTTTAATCTAAATGTTCGTTTCAGTTAGTTTATTTTTTATTCGCCAGTTTGATATATTTTCAATTTTATTTTGTCCCACGTTTTGAACGTCCTTCAATATTTACCTTAAGCTTTGTAGGCTACTTATGGCAATATATGCAAATTTGTAAATTGTCTGGGAAGGAAGAGTAAACACCATGTCCATGTTTTGCACGCCTTGGCCATAATGCTTCGCAGTCAGTAACTGCTCAACAATCTAGTACTCATCGCAAATACTTATTATTGTTAATGCAATGAACAGGTATGTACACCAGTGAATGAAACAGAACACCTACAACTGCAAATATAAAGAAGGGCTTGGTTTTCACTGAACAGGATCCTACATAATTTAGTATGATGCACGATCATCTCATCTTATTCTTGGCTTGGTATTGAATGATAACTCTAGGTGCCTAATCGTGTGTAAACAAAAACTGGGTACTTACTAATAAATGCATTAAAATACACAAACCTTTACAACCGACTACGTTTTGCTTATTGTTGTGCAGTAGTTGTAAAACATTACAACTGTAGGTGACTCTATTTGCAAACTATTAATAATAATAAATAATGAACAGTGCACAATTTATGATAAGTATGTTTCGAACTAGGAGGAGCTTACAAGTTGATTGAAATACTCTCAGATTTCTAATAGCACGTTCACAAAGTCTCACACATTGGTCTGACCTTCATGACAAGCTTCGCGTCACTCGCAGTCCCGCTTCATCCAATGGACAGTGATTATTTGAACGAACCTAAAGAAAATATCAATTTCCTTTTCTCTCTCTTAAGAAAGTTTCCCATGAGTCAAGCGCTCAGATATTTCCACAGATAACGTTTTTATTTTCAGACGTATACGTTTTTCATAAAAATAAAAATAAAATAAAATAATCTTTTTCCATGAAAGTATGTTGCCAGCAATTACGAGTTTTTACAAATTAGTTTTCCACCGTTTTCAATCCGAAACGTTCAATGCTCGAAGTGAGACGCTGGAACGCGATCCTAGCCCATCCAAATACAATTAAATAAATCTTGTCTCAGCTCTGTTCGCAATAACTCGGTGTGTTCCCGACAGCTTCTCAGTCTCGCCTGACAGGAAGATGAAATGAAAATATCAAGAAAAAAAAAAGAAAATATAGAATGTCAAGAGAAATAGCGACGGGGAAGACTAGGCACGAACTCAGCCTACTCGATGCCGAAGCCAGACACTATAGTTCATCAATATTCAATACTCAATCTCGTGACGTCACAAATACTGTGCTTTTAATTGACTGGGAAATAAAAAATTATTCACAGCGGTTCTTCCAACTTTTTAATTTCTTAAACATATTTTTATGATAATGTTGTACTGACTGAACCTTCACTACTAGTTGGTGCTATGATAACTACATAAGGTAAGTGCCGCAGAGTAGTGAAAGTAAATATATGCTATGTTTACTTATGTCGGCGACAGTGCATAGCATAGGCCTACTCTCCTCACAATGTCTGTATTTAATTAACAGGTTGGAAATAAAAGCAGTTAGTTGATTAAGCAAGTGAGTGTATCGTTAGCGTCCAGGTCTGACAGAAGACAGACGGACCGACAGTGAGTGATGGATGGACGACAGTGTGAGAGAATGTGTGGTCTATGCTCTAGTGTGCAGTGGAGTGGGCGAGTCCAAGACAACTCCACACCCCCTGGACAACAGTGTAAGAGAATGTGTGGTCTATAAACTCTATACCCCTCAGACGAGACGTGGTAACTGGGTGGGCGAGTTCAAGACAACTCTACACCCCTTTATCTCCAGGTGAAACAAAAACGTTTACTATGGAAAGTTCATCGGTTTGTTAATTAATTAATAAGTAATTATTTGTTAAAACATTATTTTAAAGCGTGTGATTGGTGTTTGAGTTTAACACTTGTACATTGTAGGATAAGAGAAATAAGAGATCAGAACAAAACCATCATAATTTGATTGTTTCGACTGCTATCAGAGTAATAATGTATCAGTACAGACCGCTGTCTATTGCGTACTGAGAGCACTTGCAATTACCACGGTGTTCTGACGAACAACCCTGTGCTGTCTATTTATTTGCCCCTTGCTTGAATCTTCTCCCCTCGATTGGTTCCACCAGTACACAGATTGTGATTGGTTTGATATCGTGTGATTGGTTCCACCAGTATGCAGATTGTGATTGGTTTGATATCGTGTGATTGGTTCCACCAGTATACAGATTGTGATTGGTTTGATATCGTGTGATTGGTTCCACCAGTACACAGATTGTGATTGGTTTGATATCGTGTGATTGGTTCCACCAGTATACAGATTGTGATTGGTTTGATATCGTGTGATTGGTTCCACCAGTATACAGATTGTGATTGGTTTGATATCGTGTGATTGGTTCCACCAGTACACAGATTGTGATTGGTTTGATATCGTGTGATTGGTTCCACCAGTATACAGATTGTGATTGGTTTGATATCGTGTGATTGGTTCCACCAGTACACAGATTGTGATTGGTTTGATATCGTGTGATTGGTTCCACCAGTACACAGATTGTGATTGGTTTGATATCGTGTGATTGGTTCCACCAGTATACAGATTGTGATTGGTTTGATATCGTGTGATTGGTTCCACCAGTATACAGATTGTGATTGGTTTGATATCGTGTGATTGGTTCCACCAGTACACAGATTGTGATTGGTTTGATATCGTGTGATTGGTTCCACCAGTATACAGATTGTGATTGGTTTGATATCGTGTGATTGGTTCCACCAGTATACAGATTGTGATTGGTTTGATATCGTGTGATTGGTTCCACCAGTACACAGATTGTGATTGGTTTGATATCGTGTGATTGGTTCCACCAGTATACAGATTGTGATTGGTTTGATATCGTGTGATTGGTTCCACCAGTATACAGATTGTGATTGGTTTGATATTGGTGTGATTGGTTCCAGTTTACTGTTCGTTCATTTTAGAAAAACTTTGTGTTGTGTAGTTATCGTATTGGAACTGTTTGCAGTATTTTAGCGCTATTTGGTAATATTTATTAGTAGAGGTATACTGAGTGAGAAGTTACTATGAAACCAGAATAATAAAGATTTATGACGTAGCAATTCGAAAACGATATAAATAAAGATTTGTAGAAATGTTTCTTTGTGTTAAGAGTTGGCGTACGTGTTATCGCGTGCAACTGTGATGTATGTTGGTTGATTTGTTACAAGCTACGCTTATCAATAAATGCAATACTGACTGTTGTAAACAAACGTAGGCCAAAGCTCGTGGCCTCGAGCACGTTCTCAACAAAGCTTTATTTTTACTAGAGACGTAATAAATACATATGGGGCTCTTTTAGAAAAGATTTTATTTCACATTGTATTTCAAATTCTGTTGTAGCTTCAAGAAATTACATGCCTCATACAAAACATTGGTTGCAATTTCAACCAACGAGTTGGTTTTGTGGAAATTACTGTTCTAGTTACTTAAAAATCAAGCCATAATTATAATGCATTTCAAGACATGAGAAGTGATGCGAGTTCCGTTAGAGCCTGAGAACCCAGCAGTGGTAGCCAGGAGGGCGGTTTAACTCAGCCCTGGACGTGGGAGACCTGTCCTCAGTCACATTTATTGATTTCATTAATATATGTTCCATTCAGTTATAAAATTGTTTTATAAAGATAACTATGAATAAAACTATGAAAATGTATAAAAAAAAACGTCACCAAAACGATCACTTTCAATCACTATTTTACGATTTCACCTAATAAGTGTTTCACCGACACAAGTTTGTATTCAATATCTTATAAAGAAACAATACATAGTTTTGTATTCATTGGCTAACGAATTCTCACTCGGAGGTATATTTTATTCTACTGTTCCTGTTCGTATGACTGCGCCTTTATTTCTGTCCGAATAATAATTGTCTAAATCTGTCCGTACGTTAACGTGAAAGTAACGTGGACACTCTTTGATGTTAGCTGAACAAACGCAACCCGAGTTGTAGGGCTGTGTCTGACATATTAGTCCGGAGCCTCGCCTCGCAACAACATGGAAGTGTGCGCTAATTTGTCTGTCCGTGTTACACCCGATTGTTTTTGTGTGAGTATTCGCTGCACGTTGAAACCCTTTGGGACGCGACTCATTTATATCAAACACTCAACGACCCCTAAATTAATTGGCTTCCCTCATAATCTAACCCCATGCACGTTTAGGCCGCAGAACAAGGGAGGATCCAATTAATTAACACAGGGAATTACATGCAGGGTGTGTTATTTGCCGTGAGAAATAATTATAGGAAGAATATAATTTAATAGCTCTTTCAATTTAATTTTAATTTGAAATTGTTTGGTTGTTCGTGCCATGAGTTTGTGTGTTATTGGGCCTGTACTTGCCAGTATGGAAATGTGCTTGGGTTGTTAGTTGTGAAATAAGGTCAATAGTTTGGAAAACTGAGAATAACAAGAGTTGAATTACGTATAAAATATGTGCAATGTTTTTTACGTCCATTCAATCAATAGCCCTATCAGTATCACCACCTTCATTAAATTAACTTTTTGAAGTGCCATCCTGCACGGCAAGAAATCGGATATCAGCGCATAAGCTTAGAATCTAGCCGAGTACGTATCACTTTAAATCAGAGTGCATCTCATAAAAACAGTCATTAAAGAATTAGGTTAATTGTAAGAAAAGTGGTTCTTTACGAACGGTGTCGTGTCATGTAAAGCGCATTCACTTCCAGGTCGCTGCTCAGTAACTTGACAGTCTTCCGGCAGACAAGTTGATAATTAGTTTCATGCGGCAAAGAAATTGGAAGAGAGTTGAAAAAAGTATACGAGATATTTCTATTTGAAAAATAAATTACCTGAGAGATCTCGATTAGCTTCAACTCGAGAAAGATTTCTAGTTCGTCGTGGTTTTGTTTCGTCATTTTCAAGGGAGAATTGAGTTTAAGTTGTTCCAAGGTGTAGTCACGACACATTTTGGATTGCATTGAGTTCAATCAGATCTTCCGAACAAATGAATGATAATATCGCCCACTCACTCATCTGCAGTGTTTGTTAGATCGGATTCAGAGCTACTCGAGTGCGCACACACACGTTAAACCGAACTAACACACACAGTTTAGGTGATGTACATTTTCAGTCGGAGTTAACACAATATGGTAAAACCCCAACTTTCGTGCATAGCTGTGGATGTAAGGATTTAGGACACTGATTTTCTTATACATTGGGCGGGGAAAGATGACATGGGAATGCTCCTTATTTACACAACTTGGTTATTGCAAAACTAAGGTCTTCATAGTATGGGATATTAATGTTCGGAATGAAAATGCCATGTTGCATTAGTCAGGCAAGGCTTGAAATCGTTTCTTGGTTGCAAGAATTTGGTTTTGTAACATTTACATTTTTAAATTGGTATGGTTAATAGTTTTTGAGTTGAGAAAAGAAACAAAACTTTGACTTATAAATAAAAAGAAATGTTGACTCAAACCATTTTTCCTCAGATTTATTACTGAAATTTGTGATACGAGCATCTTTCAGTTATCATTCGAAATTATTCAAGAGCATTATTTCACAATCTACTATTGAAAAAATTAAACCAAAAGAAATTCCTTTCCTCAAAGCCAGAAGTTCTTCCCCTAGATATCAAGAATACAATACTTACTCCGGTGGACATCCATGATAAAGTATTATGGCCTACGCATCCATTAATATATGCATTCAAAAAATTTCGAATTCCCCCACTCAAGCCTGACATTTTTCATTTAAATAAAGCGAATGAAGGCTTTTAGAAAAGTGCTCGGAAATAAGAAAAATAAAAATCTCCCGTCAAGACCACGTGCGGTCGTTTTGTCATCAGCTCCGGCGTGAGATGCGTCATCGCTGCGTCAGCGCTGCCTGGCGGGGGTGACGAGAACTAAAGACCCTCGGATATGATCACACCAACACCTTTACGAGGTTTTCATCCCTGCTTTGAATACTTCGATAAACTTTCCACTGTATTCACCTCACGTTATGTTATTCAAATATTACTGATAAGTGAGTTTATTGTTTTTCAACTTTCAAAATTAGTTTTACTCCGTATTCTTGTTCGTTTTCATTATAGCGAAACTATTTTTGTATAGCTGTTAACTGTATTACCAGGGTATTGTAATTACTTTGTAGTTTACTAACTTGTAAATCAGTTTTATTGAAGAAGTTTTCATATCTCTAATTAAGTTGCGCGAAAGTAAGTAACAATGAATTAGAGAAGAAGAGAAAACATATACGAACCTAAGTTTCGAGCATTTGATTGAAACTTATAGAATTGTATTATTAGGTTTCAAGCTACTCTAACTATCATAATCGAGTTTAATTAAACGAACCTGGATGGACAGTTTTTAAGTATAACTGCATATTTTATAAAATTATACGCAGAGCTAAACTATATGGTTTGTGTGTTGCCACAACTCCATATGTATATAGATCACGATATAGAGATAAAGTACCAATGACATTCCGACGTCACAGCCACAAGTATTAAAATATTACGTCTCTCCTACGAGTACAACGCTGCATACATTAGTTGGTACCTTGCTACACAATCCACGTATACGGACAGCATAATCCTGTTGATATGGCGCATCTAGCTAATTAAATGGAAGTTCTAATGTACAATAATAACTATTTTCCGCATAATGATCTTGTACGATGGTAACCCCGTACACATCTGTGAGGCCTACTCGTGTTGGTTAGTATTTGTAATACTAGAGTACTAGAGTTCTTCCTCTAAAGAATCCTAATTAAGTCGTTACATACACGAGCTTCCAACCTCAGTGGAAACCTTTGTTCCAACAAGCATAATATGCAGGTCAAGTTTGGCCCCCATTACAAGCATAATATGCAGGTCAAGCTTGGCCCCCATTACAAGCATAATATGCAGGTGAGGCGCTTATCAGGTCAACAATGTATAGACCACTTCTTCAAGTTAGTTCTTTCCATGGGGTAACGATACCACGGTTCTCTTTGCGTTACTGTTTATAATTCGCAGGAATATTATTGAAATGAACATTGCGCAGTAACCTTCACTTCACATTGGAACTGTAGCTGGCGTAATACGCAAGTATTGTTTTCATAACACCCCTGTTCCAACAACATGGCATGAAGAGAATATTAGGAATTAGATAGCTGACCGTGTGAAAGAACATTAAATTTAATCATGTTTCCCGATTTGGCGCGATAGCTGAATACAAAAGCCGAGTGTAGGTTAGGGTGTTTTTAAATGTGTTGCTCGTTTTAGAGCCCCCATGCAGTACATGACGAGGCTTGCCATGCAGCGAGGGTTGTAAAAGTATTGCCACATTGATATATGTGTGTAAGCCTCCCCAGTACTAAAACAAGGGAACGTTTTACTGTCCAAACATAACTGGGATATACCCTACTGAATTGATGGCGTGTGCTTTTCCATTTCCTACGTTCTATACGAACAGCTCTTGGTTATATTTTCAATTCGAAACTTATTTCCTTCGCTTTCTGTAGTCATACGCCAGCACTATATAAAATCTAGGAAATATATTCCTGCCTTCTCAATATACTGCCGTTGCGAATTGGATGAAAGAGTAAACTTCGTCTAAAGTACACTTATGTTAAGTTTCAAACTTGGGTATTTTATGACACTTTTCGGTATAAGAAATGGTTTACTTGTAAAATACTGTTTGGTAAAATATACATCCAAAAGTAATATAACAGCTTATTTGCCAACTTAAACCTCACGTAAAATAGGGCTTCGTTTGATGTAGCATGAGAGGGGGGGTCTAGTAAACATCACACCTTATACAATCAAATATGTTTTTTTTATAAAATACGTAGGAAAATGTAGGATTCACAAAAATGCTTCAGCAATGATGAAAGTGTACTTACATCCATAAGATATAATCTATCGCAACTTGATCGCGTTACGAGCCATCTCATACTTCACATTGCTCTCATTGGGGGAAGCTATATTCTTTCTCAACACTTTCTTTGTCATTCGAATCGGTTCATAGCTTCTCTCCGATATTACATCATCTGCCTGTCTACCCACATGAATTGTTTCCAGTTTCCGGACCATGTTACAAACCTCATTTCTATTTTATAAACAAATCCCCAATATTCATCGTCAAATAAAACGGAAAACAAATATGGGAGTCAGTAGTCACTAGTAATGATGTACGTTTTCAAACGATTTTGTTTCGAATATGACTGCAGTGTAGATTGTAATTGTCCCTTTGACGAGGTATGAATGGGGGATTGATAAACATGCGCTTCCATGACAGATCAGTGGCAGGTGACGTCATAGGGGCTTCAGTCTCCACGTGGACATGACATTTGACTGCATCTAATCTCCTTGACATGAGCAATGACAGGCAGCCAATCAGTGGGTACACAGGAGAAGAAACGCCTCATTATAAACGAGGTTTAATTACTGTTTTGTTGGTATCCTGCTGGTTTTGTAATACGTTAACATGTCAACATTTTGTGTTGTTGATACAAAACAAATTCTATATAGTTGATGCAAAATAATTGCAAGAGTAGAAAATAATTGTGTTCATTTATGTTTCGACATGCTGCCATATTAGAAATACAGAAAGTAATATCTCGGGTGGTGGGGGGAGGGGGGCATTACTCATATCGATCATCAGGGCAAGCCATCAAAATTCATAAAATATTAACCCATGTGTATTATTCACGTTTTATCTGACACATTAAAATCTACTTGTATGGATATTACGGTATTTAGGTATTGATTTGTATTGGTAGGCCTATTCAGCCATTATAATGATGTCTACACAATCATATTTGAGCTGATTTTATAAAACTCTATTGTCTATGAAATTATCAATACAGTCGTGTTGTATTTACCTCGATTGAACATCTGTAGTTAAACAAGATCGCATTTACCACGTAAAAAAAATAAAAACCACAATTATACGAAAGAAACTGTTCCTACACAACATTGTGATAGTGCAGTGTCTTACTTGTAGCGATACGAATATAGATTCACATTGGGAAGTGAATGTGCTGTATCCCCTGTCTCGTGCGATACAAGCATAACCTGCAAACGACGAGACTTGGAATATAAATATCGGGCCGTTCACTAGCTTAATATTAGCTTAGCTTAGATGATCAAAGCAAAGACCTGCTCAGAGCACACCAAAACGTTTTATAAGTTGTTAACTACTCTTAAGGTAATTGGCTCAAGTTAAGGTGGGACATTGACCTCAAACGAGGATAGAATAGCCACAATGGTCAACGGGCGCGTCTTGGCTCCTTGTGGCTATTTGTTTTCACTGCTTAGTATAATCTACTCTAAGTCAGCGCCCCCCTGACCTCCACAGCTGTTCCACTCTCTGACGGGTGAGTCGTATAGCTGGTTCCAGCGCAAAGACATCCTTCATTCTGTCGCTCTCGCGAAACTTTCATCTCTGTATCACTTTCCACTCACCATTTCTTTTGCCGTTCTCCCTCCTTTCTCGCGATATACACTTTATATCTCCTTCATTCGGTCTACTGACATTCTCCCTTCACTTTTACCTACCCTCTCTGCCTTTACTCCCTTCCCATCATAACGTAAATGACTACTATTTTCTACTTGAAGCTCCACACACCACCGAACTCTTCCATACACCATCATCAATAACTACTATTATTTCTAGTATGTATTGCATCTATTTACTCAAGCTGTGGTTCGTAGAGTTTCAGTCATTATATTAGTGAAACTGAGCCAACTGAACTGAGAAACAACAACAGAGCCTCCTACAAGAGTCATTGGGTCTCGTGTATTCAGGGGGGGGGGGGGGATGTTTCCGACTCAATTATATTATTAGTATCGTTTTCAATACCGCTTGCATTTATACGTGTAATTATGAATAATCTTAAAATATACAAGGATAGTACAAATATTACTTAATGTTGTTCTCTGCTTTTCACCATTGCATGATTTTTTTATAATTTACGTAGTGTGTTTAAGAATACTTGACGAAACCTTTTTATATATTCCTTGGTGAATAAAACTCTAGATCTTTTTACCATATTCGCATTCAGTCACCAACATTGAATGGATTGTGGGTGTTTTTCGGTTTGTAATTTTAAAGTGGCCTCGTTTACCCACTCAAATATAATTTTATTCAATCAAAATATATTTTCCGAATATGCTGAGAATGAAGATTTCAAATCGACTAAATAAGTACCTACCAACAATTTAAGTAAACCAAACAAGTTAAAACGGGAAGAACATATTTGGCCAAATCTTCAAGATTGAATTTGTTGTCATCTGGGAGTTAAGCATACAACTCTTCCACAAGCTTTCTCTTTGATCAAAGAGTTCCCCAGAGTCCGCAGTGTCGAGGTTCGTTTTTGCCCCTGAAGAGGCGACACCATCGCTCTTTAAGATGAATAGCACAATCTCTCTGAAACGTCAGCGCTGGATAAAAGAGAATCTTAGTTGTGGTGCCGACTCCCTCCCCTCTCCCCCCCCCCCTCTCCTCCACCAGAGAGCTTGGTCACTTGGTAGAAATATGTTGTTTACTCACCCAGCCGGATTAGAAGTCCTACCAAGTGTGATAGCAAGCGTCATGTGGTTTGATAGCGACAACGTAGACATTCGCACACCGACCTCACATCCTGCATCTACTGCCCCTCGCATGCACGCTAATTCAAAGAAAGTCAATATGCAAAATATATCAATATATCATACATCCACATGGGGGGGGGGGGGCAACTTCATTGATCTGCAAATTATCCCTAATGGACCAGGGCCTTGATTCTCTATGGTCAACGATAAGGGGATCACCGGTTTTGGTCGTTATGAGAAGGCTGTGACCCAATCACAGCCATCTATTCGCCTTCCGTACCGACAGAAACCGGTGAGAAATATTACCACAGATTTAGAGAATCGGGCTCCTGGTGTTTTAATTAGATGGTAGGAACTAGAGAAGTAGAGAATGAGGTTGGTACCATTGAACTCAGCTAAGCCGTAAGTATGACAGTAGGGCCAACTTATGCTTAACTTGTAAACACGCCAAGCCAGACCACGGAAAACCCTCGTTTAACACTTTGACTGTTGGTTCTTATATCGAATACTAAAGCAACGGTTGTGGTTGTCACTTAGGGACAACTCTGCATCCATGCGTCGACCATCCTCGTGTGACATGATTGAAAGTACGCGGGTTCGTATCCCATCTAAGGCCAGGTTACATCCGAGTGTTCGTTTATCTCGCTATCATCATTTCATTCACTCAGTCGAAGCCCTCGCGCTGCGCGGGTCGTTATTCGGCCAAATAGCAAAGGGTTGATCGAAGCATACATGGCAATAATCTCCCTTGCAGGTTTGAGAAGGGTTGCGGGCGAGGTGAAACAAGGGCGCTAATTAGTTTTCAGCTCCCGTTTGATGGCGGGTGAAGGGAGAGGGGGGTCCTACAGAACCAAGTAAAGCAGTTTTCCATCAATATAACATCCAACTGTGCTCTTTGCTATCAATACATATTTATATTTTCATTGAACTAATTTACCCCTTTTATGTCTGTGAGTGACGTGCCTCCCCCCCCCTCCCCCCTCCCCCCTCTAGTGTGGGCTTGGGGGGCGCTATTAAATATCAGAGCAGCGCAATGATATATCGATGAACATTAAGCTATATTACACTGTAAACGATTGCATTACCCACCACATCCGGTCGGGAGTCCAACATTGGATGCGCCGAGATAGTGGAACGAAATTGCTATTTTACGCGATTTCAGTAGCAGTGTAGTAGTACACTGTTAAGAATAACACAACTCTTTGGCTATTAGTGTTGCTCATCTGAGTTATCACTGCATCAGAGCAGACCATAAAGCAATGGGTGAATTATACGCTTCCAAATGGAGTCGAGCCCACCCATAATCTCGCAGTAGCCATAAAAAGGAGACAAGACATGGAAACAAGTGAATGATCGCCTCCTACGGCTAGGACGCTTTATTTATTTTCTTGATGGCTCAACAAAGAGGAATGGGCGTAGGGTGTGTACGAAGTGAACGCAATGTTGGAGATTTAAGAGCGAGACAACACCAAGAATTGCGAATTATGACCGGGTGAGAATATGGCGAGCGTGGTGCGTTTCTAAGATAGATATAAAAAATAATCTTTTTAGAAGCTTTCATTTTTTTTAAAGTTTTTCGGATTGAATGGAAGAAGCCAAATAAATGGAATTGAAGTGTTTTGATTTTCGTCCTTATTTAAACTGAAAGCATTTTGTTCGTTTTCGCTTACTCTTTAGAAAATGACATATGACGTCCAATTTTTGTTAACACGAATTTAATCTCTTTAGAACAATTAAATTGCAAACAATGTTTTTGGAATGTAAAAAAAAGACATAATAACTGACACAGTATAATCAAATTGAATTTCAAACAAAATCTCACGATTGAACAGGAAAACAGGAAATGAGTGGTTGTTTGAAACAGGGTGGAGAGAGTTGCTGGCTCACTGAATGGTGTTGGTATGAATCATTTCAATTTTAAACAACTCAACGTTTAAAATAAAACACCAACCACCACCAAAGAAAGGCACACACCGAAACTAATAATAATATGCGACACTTAAGTTATGCTTTGTATTTGAAACGGAATAGTATTGTCGAGCAGTGAGAACAAGGGAAGATCGCTGTACAACCCTCCCTCCACTCAGCCCTGGGAAACTTTCTAGATAAAGATGGAGCATAATGTAAAAGGGTTTAGCGCAACGGTCCAAGTGTGTAGTTTGCCTTGCGCGCACTTTACTTTCGTGTGTAAATATTTGAACTCCCGTCTTAAACGCGCTCACCGCGAGATACCACTCGAACAGCGGCTTACAAGTCTAATGCTCTTATGAATACCAAGTGTGCGTTATGTTACAGACACACTTGGCAATACGCATTCAACGCGCTTGCCTACCTCACACTCGCAGAGCAAACTTCATTTCCTTGATATCTATACAAATAAACTTATAGAACGTGGAACTAAAATTGGGTATTATCAAAATGTCTAAAATAAATTTCTTTTCTCTCAATATTGCCTTGTAAAAACGAAGTGTGAAGGGTTTAATTTTTTTTATGTAGTGTAAACTTGCCTTTATTGATATTTTCTACGAAGTTTGAAAGAAAATGATCTAAAAGCTGTTGGTGTTGTATTTAGATCCGCCAATACAAACATGTGTTTTGTATGAGCGGGTGAAAAAATTCGTATAGCAAAAACAGTCAGAGATACATATGTTCCAAAATTGTTCTATTAAAAAAGGCGAGTTAATCATACATACCACAATTTAGTCTTTACACGAGTTTTGGCTCCAGAAGTAGTTACAACACAAATTTGTCTTTATAACGCCAAATATACAAGTGATACACAATTTAAATGTATTTGGAAAATGTTTATAATACCTTGCTTTAGGGTTGGCATGCATTTAAATACTGATATGTTTTACTTACTTCACTCTTCACGCTAACATATTCTTATTTATGTTGTGACTCCATGCATTCATCATGAAACCACCGTTAAAACTAACGGTGTTTACTGTACATAGAATTGTATGTAAACTACTCACATAAATATAAGGCACGTGAGCATAATGGTAATCAAGCTTATAGCGGGTAAAACAAAAACTTGCATATTTCGTCACTCGTCACGTTTTACATTTAAACATTTCCATATTGTCAGCGTAGCGTGCATCATATTAATAAAGAATTACTTTAAAACGATAAATATTCACTTATTTTGATGAGCCTGTATTATACCAGTGTTATCAAGGCTACTGTGTTAGTTGTGGATAGACCTCAGAACAACAGAACTGTGCGCGAATCAAGTACAGTCACTTCTCACTGGGGTGAATACTTAATGGAACAGAAGCATAATTCTAGACTGTAAACTTTTGTTTCGTTTTCAATTTATATGCAAGGAATTGTAAGTATATTTCACATTAAGTTAAAGTTTCTAAGTTTCTGATGTATTTTGTTTCATTTGTACGGTGTTCACGTAAATTTGTTGATCCTCGACTCAAATTTAAAGTTGAATATTACATATGGCAGCCGGGTGAGCTGCCGGCGGAGAGTACATTTTCCATTTGATTTAAATGTAAATCCACAGACAGCTGTCGCATATGAAATGATGCCAAAATGGGGCGTTAAAATGTCCCAGCAACACACGGGTGCTGCGAAACTTGTCACCGCTACAGACAACTCGAAACACGTCACGTGGAACACCTCGACAGAGATTGGCAACTGGGTGGGAGAATTACTTTTACGACTTTTATCAGCTTTTTTTTTTTTAGACGTGGAAAACAATGGCGTTGTCTTTGATAATACTTCAGTATCAGTATACTCACGATATTATCATTACATTTTTTAATCACGGAAGACATGCAGTATATATACATATACTGGTAGGATTTCGGCCATAAGTCTACTTTAAATAATTTTCCGTGGGAACATGTTTTTGTAGATAAAATAGTGTTGAAGGAACACAAAAACCAACTGAGTTTGATGCTCGTGATAGAAGGACTTTATACACTTAATATATTTCTACACAACTTTAAAAATAAGTGAAAACCAAACGTGAATCATAAAACAATACAATTGCATGGTGTTGGTGGAGGTGCCGAGTACAGTGCTGGACATAATAGTCTGTACATTTATCATACATACTAAACTATAAGCACAGTGTTTGTTGTACAAGTAGTTTTTTCACACATTAACCATTGTATAACTCAATATAATTGATGGATACAATAGTTTGTACACACATTTATTACAGGTAGGCCAAACACGAATCAACTACACTCATACTTCGGTCTCCAAACATTATACTGTAATAGATTCCATTTGACCCACGTGGTTTTCGCAACTGTTAACTAAATAAATGCAATTTTAATTGATGGCGGATTATTTCGGTTTGTGATTTGCTATCAGCGTAACTGGTTATCAGTACGTCTGGCTTGATCTATGAGAGAAAATGACAAAAGAGGTTATTTGTGTAGAGTATGAGAAAGGGACAAAGGGAATTGACCTGCTTGTATATATAATATTCAGTAACACATATTCACTTTTGAATAGGAGAGACGTAGTATTATAGTCGATGGTTTTGTGTTCAAATAATTTAAATAAAATTGTATTGTTAGATTATTTCATGTGTGTTATGTAGGTTACACGTCTGAGGTAAATCTCATATTCATGCAAGATGCTCAAGAGATACATCTCGAGTTGATGAATATAAACACTTTATAGACAACATGCACATATTCGTATTCCAGTGTTCGCGGCGGTGGCTCGCGCGGCAATCACCATAAATCTGCACCGTACATCGTCAAAGCATTCCGCATTCACCTCGGTGCTCACTTGCACGGGATAAACAACTTGCATGTTGGAGTTGAGCGCATTCTCGTGACGTCACGGTCATTGTTGGCGGCCATCATGCCGTACACTGAGTCATTGTTGTAGACAAACAAATGGCCATATTGCATACCAAGCGTCACAATCACTGATATGCTACATTACGTGAGTATTAAAATGCATTATTTCTAGAGATACGCATTATTTGTATTAATTTACTTTATATTAGGCATCTTGTAGCATTATGCACATTTCGTTTATCAAAATCATAAATACCAGGAGATGTCTTGCATTTCTAACGGAAAATTATGTGAGATATTTAAAATCAATTCAACTGTAGCTAAAATGAGTACTGTGTAGTTTCTAAAATGTATGCTCACCGATTCTCCTAAAACCTAAAACGCTAAAAAAGCGTATCTCTAATTATTTCGTTTATTTGATGTTGTAACACACTCTCCGGTCGAGGTAGGCCCCTCCTCGTGGTGACCGGTGTTGGTAAAGAGGGCTCTCGTTCATATCTTTAATCATCTCTGCTCATTCATCATGGTCTGGTTCCCTTTAAAACTGCTCCGTCCACCGCTCTTCTCATTAGTGTTGGACCTCTTTGCGCCCCGAACACCCAACAACCCTCATGCCCCCAACCCCCAACCCTCCAATCAACTCCCCAACTGGACTACCCTTATGACGACCCCGGCAATGTGTGCTGCACTGATTCGGCCGACGTCACATGACCCAGTTGTCGAGTACACTGTAAACCACAAGTGATGACAACAACTCACTCAATGAGCGATTTGTATAATCACTGTTATAAATAGAGTATTACAATTAAATTGGATGAACCTATTATGCTGTATTCACTTTTTTGTATCTGGTTATATTGTTTTAGTAGAAAATTACCCAGTTGTGATTTGTATGTCTTCATTACTGCTGGTATATTTGTGGGTGATTAGATAAATCAAATACATAAATAACGTCTCAAAAACCACCAGCGCATACACTGCTAGCAAATTGATTATCATTTATGTATTTTGATCGATTTCTTGCTTCCAGTTGAGCTCTACTTGGTAGCTACTTATCTTCAATCTTGAATAACTTATCTTTCTATCTCAAGACTGTAAAACCGTCGTTGCAGTTTTGTTTTGCTCAAGCTGTAACGTCTGAGCTCAGTGAGCTCAGTCTGCCACAGAGTAAGATATGATTTACCCGTCAGTGTACAGTGCCACTAAAACATTCACCAGCACAGTTGCTACACCAACATACGTCAGTCTGCGATATGGAGTAGCTCTGGGGCAAGGATCTATAACTAGTTGTTAAGCTCAGTGAGACGGTAGTAATAATAGTGAAAAGTTAATTACTAGTTGTTTTAATCGCTCCAATAGCAGAGCACAAGATTAAGTGGACAGGCGGCTGATCTT
This sequence comes from Isoperla grammatica, assembly GCA_945910005.1. Lineage (NCBI taxonomy): Eukaryota > Metazoa > Arthropoda > Insecta > Plecoptera > Perlodidae > Isoperla > Isoperla grammatica. Next base: position 2,726,331 of record OX246739.1, read on the forward strand.
GGCTTGTTTATGGCCGCCGTAAGATGGCGGACTGTGATTGCTTCTCGCGAGGTGAAGGTGGAGTTAACACGGGAGGTTGTTATCGCTGCAACAATAACGCAAGTACCCCTTGAACCAATTAAGGGGAAAACGAGGACATCCACTAGCGAAGACTAGTTGAAGCTCCAAACGTTTCATGGTTTATGCGCCCCTAGTGGAGATTTAGTGAAACTTGGGCAGCTGAAAGTACACATTTAACATAGCTGAATAATCATCAATACATTTTGTAAATTTTCAATTTTGGGTTTACCCTGCCTGAAAATAATGACCGTCTGTGGCCGCAAGGCTTTTGTCTACAGCAGAAACAGCTGTTTTAAAACAAAACAAGTGTTCATTAAAAAGGTTCGAATACGCTAGATGCAATCTATTCATTTTATTTTCACTGTTAAAACCAGAAATATTTCAACATACACGAACTTCTGTGAAAGATAGTTTATATTATACAGACCATTGTTTTTAAATAAAGCGTCTACGATTATTATGAACAGCAAATTTACTAATGTTCACTAAAATAACAAACAAAAACATAAATATTTATTTTAAACCGTTTTTATTTTTACTGCCCAAACATATAGCTATACACCTATCTTTGTCTTTGTCCATGTTTGCTATGCTAATCACCATAAAGCAGGAGCCGAGTTGTATGAGACCGTGAGACGTGCAGAGCTTGAGATCAGGTGTGTCTTAATAAGACCTTATTTTAGAAATGTCTTTTCAGAACGTACCCCTCGCATCATACTCAGCCATGATATTTTCTTTCATTAAATTATGTTTGGGTAAGTTCTTGATGTGAAGAGCAGGGAAAATTTAGATGATAAGACGAAAACCTGTGTTTTCTTTACGTTAAATTTTAATTACATTATTCTTACCTGTATAATTAATCTTGAAAATTTTAAGAGAGCTTCCTTGTGTTTTAAACGATCCCTGCTCATTAACAAAACAAACTTTAAAATCTTAGTGTTATCCAAAGACTGTTGCATGGGGCGCTCATATTAACTCATTATTTAATAAGAGAATAATTAGTTTGTACAAGTTAGCGAAAGCAACGTTAATTATATTCAATAAACATAGGCGTGCGTTGAGATAAAGCGAGGAAACCATTTCTAATAACTCTTCGACGTGAGCCCCCTGAAATATGAGCCGGTTCTCAAGGACTAGGATCTAGGGTGAGTGTGCGATGTGCGTGGAGCCCTCGGGGCTCGCGAGAAACTTAATTAAGGCGGATCCTTGTTCAGGAGCCTCTCCGAGACACGGCGCTTTGTTTCTAGGGGGGTAGGTAATGCGTTTTAAATTGAAATGAAATTAAATGGAAAGTATGGTTAGACTAGGAAATACGAGCCAATGTTAACGCTCAGTTCAGTAGTAAAAAATAATAGCAAGGAATGGTTTTATAGAAGTGCATTTGTTTTTAAAACACGTGTCATGTCCTTCCTGTGTTACAATATTTCTGGGAATGTACAACGTATAGATAAAGTATTTTTATAGTGGTAACCACCAATGAATGTTTTGTGAAGTTATCGGAAGGCTCAATACAGTTGTATTGTATTACTGTCCCTAAGAAACATGCATACTAATCGCAGTAGCGAAGCGCCCATGTATTGGTGTCATTTCGCATTGAAATAAATTAAGCAGACACCAACATGAAGAACATTTCCATTTATCAAGTCTTCATTTAGTTGAAATGCCTCAATGTGCATACGTGTGTTACAATGTTATACAATGGCCATGTAATCTTCTTCTTCTTATCTTCCTTCAAGTCTCGCTATCCAATCGCCGAGTGGAACACCTTCTTACCTCAAGCCGCCGTATTACAGGTTGGTTGAATCACCGCATAGCTGCTCCAACCACCTCCAACGTTGCCAATTTCATTTAACTTTACAAAGTGTGTGTGGTTTTAATTAGTAAATCAGATTAAACTTTTTTAATTACAATTTCTCGATAATGAGTAGCATGTTTCACGAAACTTCTTAAGCGGTAAAGTTTCCTGTTTTGTTTCGTTATAAGAAGAAGAGTTGGTTAAGTTACGGCGTTTATTATTGGTTAGTTATCCGAACTCATATTTCTTTGTAAGGAAAAATAAAGAAAACGTTAACTGGCTGTCTTTCATAGAAAAAGCTTTTCCATCACACATTATTCTTGTAGTTCCAACATAAAATAATGATATGCATATATCAAATAAAGGGCATCAGAAAGATACAATTTTAATGAAAGTTTTTGGTTTCAAGAACTAAGATAATTATTTCCAAGTGATGTTTCTGTTATACATTAATGTATCTACTCGTTTTTTGATGTAGCATACATGTCTTAATTGCTTAATATTGTGCAGTTAATGCAGTGACGCTAGTTAATGCAGTGACGCTAGTTAATGCAGGGAGTTGACTGACGATGACATACACACAGGTAACTGGGTCGTATCTGTGCTCACTTAGAGTAACAGATTACTCGTTATTATTATTGTTAGGTGTTTAACGACGTACTAGAAAACTAGGTCAGATGACGTCGGAAGAAATTGTAGAAAAGGCGAAACAAACAGATAAGAGAAGTTTAATGGGTGAAAAGAGGAAATTGGTGGACCTCATTTCGTCACCTTGTATGATTGGCAGAGTAGTCCTGGGTCAAATTTTACCCCGAGCCCAGACGAGGTCCGGGATATCATATATGATACTGATATAATTGTTGGTGTGTAGCCCCAGCAAGGAGAACAAATTCCATTTCGTCTGTTGGGAACTACTTATATAAATATTTGTATCCTGCGTTCACCTATAACTTTTTACATTTAGTGGAAGTTTATTGGTATACTCTGCTCATAATACGCTTTACGTCTTGACTGTAGCAACGAGGAACTCTTGTTGACATTTCAAATTTTTTGGAAATATGTTAGCAGTAGTTGTAACATAAATTGAATAGTTTGAAGTTGAACACATTGGATAACAATTTCAAATATATTTATTTGTATTACATTGTGTCACTTTGGAATCGTACATGGTATTGTATCGTGTTTGTGTTATTGTTAATAAGTGTACTGGGGCTGCTTGTTTGACTCAATACTGTATTCGCTTTCCGACAGAGGCAAACATTTGAACACTCCTAATACAGAATTATCGATTGTTGGGCTCGAACCTCTGACCTCTAGCAAAGCAGCTTCTCACGTGCTCGCAGTGAATTACTCTTATCGTTACTTCTATATATGTTTACTACAATGTGAGCCATTATATTTGTACCCCCTTCAATGAGCATTATCTCGTCCAGTGTAGCGACCTCACGGCTTGATTCATGGCCACGCTCGAGTCTTCGTTATGACACGGTCGCATGCACAGTCACTTGGTCAAGTGATGTTATCAACCCTCCCTCTGCTTTTGGAATAGTACATTCACCCTCACCTTGGACACTGCATGCACAGTCACTCTGCTCTAGGACTATAGTACCTTTACCCCCACCTTGGACACAGAAGTACGCACGCACGACATTTTGCTTTCCTTTTCATTTAGAAAGTTACTTACAATTTTCTTATTCTTATCTTACCATTTTTTCTTGTATTTATTTTTATATATGTATATATATATATATATTATATATATATTACTTTCTTTCTTTAAAATAGATATGAATGTGTACCGTACGGCGGACTCACGTACCAAAATGTTGCGCATTATTTTTAAATAATTAAAAATTCTTTTAATTATAATAGATGCAAAACTTTGAGTGTATACGAATTATGCGTCCTGCATAGTAATACTGTGTCACTCTTGTAGGTAAATTTATTTAATTTTCTTTTGATTTATTTATTCTCAAGATGCTTCGAGGCGACGTGAATTTATACCACATCATACGCCGCGACTTTTAACGAGATACCTACACAAGAATGAGGTCACTTTGATTTACTTATCATTTTCAAAAGTCGTGATGTGTTTCTAGAAAACCAAGGTTCAATATAAATCCTCTATTCGACGTGAGTAGACAGGATTTGAGTTCCACAGCCTTCTATAGTTTGTTTGAGAACACAGCCGCCTATCGTGCGGTTTAGTGCCCGTTTCCTGTCCCTGCGGCCGCTTTTACCACTGGCCTTTGTTGTAGCACCCTTCTAAATGCGCCAACCATAAATCAAGCAAAACGTTTTTATAGTTTCACAAAATGAAGTCAAAGCAATATTAACACAAATTAGATAAGAGTTCAAAACCTAGCGTGAAGTATTGGATTATTAATGATAACAGAATGCAATAAATAAGTATACGTTAAGTGGAGACAGGTGTCGTGTGGACTGTGAACCATTGAGGTGTCGTGCAAACAGTGCGACCTACATTCGAACACACCGGATGTAACTAGGGCATGATGGGACTAAATGTGTCCATCTATTACGGCATTGATTGGTGGAATCATTCTGCACGTAGATATACTAATGTACCAACATGTTTATAGAAGTTGCATTGCATGTTCTACTAACTATTTCTAGATTGAGTCCTGGGTATGTATATATATATATAAATATTATCTATTACAAATCACTTTTTATTTTTCATGATTTTGTAAAAAGATTACTTTGTATAAATGATACTGTCAGTACATCCAACAAAGAAATTGATATACACTTAATGAACCCTTTAATTTTAAGGTTTTGATGTGCCTTTTATTCCCTAATAATATATCAGATTATTTAAGATTATGAGTGTTCACTTGAATCTCTTAATAACGGTAGCTTAGCTTCAAAAATAATTGTTACCGTTTCAAATTTATCAATGCTACTCGTATCTTTAACTATGATTATAGTAAAAGCACAACTGGAGAAGAAAAAACGTCAAAGCATGTGCAACGACTTGTGACACTTTCAGGTCAAGCAGACAAGAGCAGAACCGATGAGGCTCAGTGGGTAAGCGAGTGCACACAACAAAATAACTTGCCCTAACCATTGTTTTGCATTATTCCGTATTTTAAAATGTTAAGAGCTTACAACTCTCTGGTAATTATATACACATGGTATGTAATTATGTATTGTCAATAATTTAAAAAATGGCTCCTCTAAAAAATGTGTGTGTAAAGTATCCTTATCGTTATTGGCGGATAGAAACGGAAATTTGCGTAGGAGGACGAACACGCTACGTTTTGTCTGATTCAACAGAATCCACCCCAGTCATCACATTGTGGAAATGGATTTCTGTTTTTCGAGTCATCTTGATGTTGCTGAGCTGATAAACACGATCGAAAACTGTATTTCAGCGCTCTTCAAACAATCGTTCTGTTTGATTATGTCCGTTAGATGAGGGAGCCCTGCCCGTGCAAATAACAGTCTTCGTTCGATCGACTTCAAACATATTTCTTCTTTATCATCTACCTACAACTCTCCCCCTCCCCCCTCCAATCTACCCCCACCACAACCCCTACATCCAACAACAAAAACAACAACAACAACAACAACAACGACGACGACACACGACTTGAGCGTCCAAAGTGTCTCTTCCACGAACTAATCTTCTGAAACATAATCCTCGTTTCAAAAACACTCACACACTCGCCACATATTTTCTCTTTTTATAACCATATACTTGTATTGAAACTTCTCTCTACGGTGACGCCGTGATTTCGTATATCAAACAACCTCCCTAAGATTACATTTATTGTTTGTTTGTACATTTTCTCATCGTCTCCCTTAGCCTCGTTTTAGAATCAAACCCAATTGACGATAATTAAATTAAAAAGTGTAGCTTACAAACAAACATAAATAATCACCGTTTAGAATGTAGTCATCAGATAAGTCACGAGGTTGAATGCAAAGAAGATGACAATCAGGTGACACCTCGGAGCGTGTCACGATATGCGTGTGACTTGCGACGTGCGACGTGTGACGTGCGACGTGCAACTACAATGAAGATTGATACAGGTCGTGTAGCTGCTTCTTGTCCTTATCTCTGACACTCAACGAGCCGGACTAAGAACTAAGAACCCATCGCTGTTAGCATGTTCTACTATCTACAACTTGTCCGGCCATCCGGTACAACATTGCCCGGCAAGTTTAACTTCCTCATTGGTTTATTTATTTTATTACAAGGGTGTACAATCTCACGCGGAGATAGTTGTTAAATAGTAGGAGTTTATGATCGGGTTGGTGATGTAAATTGCAAAGATGTGTGCACAGATAAATCAATGACAGTATTTAAAAACATGAATACAATTTTGAGAAAAGCATATTTCCTTATGGGAAACTAGGCTATAAATCAAACAGCACAACTGATCATAAGCCGCATCTATATTTCCCATATAATTAATTGCTCTTTATTATGAAATCTTTTGTTCGATGAATATTTATGTATTCGTGTGTTATCAGTTATCACGCATGGTAATATTTGGCTTGTTTAACTATTCCGTTGCATCTGTACACGCATAGAAAAGAGCTCAATTTTCAGCTCAGTGCCACACAAACTTCCAACTACAATTACTTACTTACTTATTTACTTAATCACTTACTTACTTGCTTGAGTGTTGCAACTAAACCATTGTTTATTGTACACGCAACTCATTTATAATAAGTGACATTGCATGGACAGAAATTTGCATCGGCTACTTTTAAAACAAGAATATTAATTTGTATTCATAATTGTGCATACATAAGAGAAACAGTTGTAGATAACTTGCAATCAAAGCAGTATACTTGTCCACTGGAAGAAATTAAAGCCCGTATCATGAAGATATTGACAGCAATTATATTTGAGCTCAGTAGTAATGATCTATTTCCCTCTTGTTGGCCTCTCACCCCCTCCCCCCCCCCCCTCCCTCTGCGCTGTTTAGCCAATACCCCGTATCATTAACCCGATACCTCCCTCGACACGCAACGTGGGTAACCGGTTGGTAAACCCGAGCTTCGAGTCTCTTGAGTCGTCTGTGGCTGCGTACAGACCGCATAATCCCTCTATTCCCTGGCTTCGAGTGGTGGCAAACCCGAACACCAAACATCACTCAATCAATCCAGTCACAAAGACAAACTTTAAGAACTATAATTGTCATTGGTTATCATCGTTGCCAAAAAAAATATGTATTCTGTAGGTACGGAATAAATAGGATCGAATAGAATTCTCTTGAACATATATTACCAATTGTTTTTTTATTTGACTCCTGTTTTCTGAATGTATAGTAGCATAGCCATGTCCGGTGTTTCGTACTGCTGATGAGGCTCAAACTCCCTAGTCTAGTTATGAACTGCGGTTTACTGTAGCGATCTCTTGATTCTATAGCGCCGGTAATGTTGGGGTCCACTTACCCCTTACATAAACTGCATACGATACGTAGGAAAGCTTTTGATTGGTAATGCCCGTTCAATAGAAAACAAGCCCCAAGCTTTAAGCCGGTTGCCAGGTTAATGTTGAGGTGGAGAACAATTTGGGCTTGAACTATTTACATTTCTTACGAACATTGTTTATCCCATTCACATATTTTAAATTGTTATTAAATAGTATGTATCCACATTACCACGCTAGATATAATATAACATAAATTGTTCCTTATAAAATGTTTGAATTTGATATTCAATTCGAATTGCATGATCGCCCATGTATACCTCGTTCAGTTTGGACACAAGCGGGACGACGGAACAGACAAAACATAGCTAATCTAATCTATTACTGTCAAATCTATTATACATGGGCGAACATCCAATTGATTTGGCAACACTGTCTTTTGAAATCTTCGGCACATCGGAGTGTGGCTTGGAGGTAGATACTAAAATGGGTTTATTTACATTTTGAGAGAACGAACTTTATCAAGGATAAATTTTCTTTTTTGTCAATAGAATAAGTTCGGAGAACTTTGGAAACTTTTGTGAGAGTTAAAGTTGTTAAAATGTCAGTTGGTTTTGAAATTGAAAACAATATAATGTAAGTGGATTTTTGGTTACTTCCAGCCAACATATAGTCTGTGCTTAAAAGATCGCGGCAATTCTTGTGCCTAAAATATTATATATATATATATTCTTGTTTCCAATGCAGAAGGTCTAAATTTGATTCCTAGTTCGGGCCTAGTTCTGAGGTATTGTAAACGGTGACTTTGTAGCAGTAATTTAAACGAAGTACAATACTAAATTGTATAAATTAATACTCTATTGAAAATCAGTTCTTGTTACTCAGTAGTACAACAATAAATTAAAAATAATTTAATTTTTTGAAATTTATATATTACCTTTATTTAATGATTCTAAACAGTGTCTTGCCTGCTAGTGCACAGCCTGTAGACGGGCCTGCATCTACACCACAATGTGATGACGTCACACTAGTGTCTTGCCTGCCAGTGCACAGCCTGTAGACGGGCCTGCATGCGATGACATCACTTCCTGCACCCGAACAGCCACTGCATTTAACGAATGGTCGCACTCCGACCTCGAATGGTATTTAACTCGATTTACTCTCTGTGAAGATAACTGTTACATTTAAGTACCGGCACGATTGTAAGGGGCGGAATGCAACCCATCCGTTTCCTGCGAGCTCATCCGTTAGGAACACCAACCTACTTCCGGCTTTTGGGAACTTTCAATATTAGTAAAGCGACTTTTACAAATAAACCCAGACGCCAACTTAGCGTGTTGGGTTGGGAGTCCGGAACAACCGTAGTGTGAACAACACTTTGGTTCACTTAACTGATACCTGGATTATTCAGGAACCTTATATTATCCTGTCAGCAAATAATGTTATTTGGGGGTAAATATATACTCGTGTGTTCAAAGGTTGAGACTATGTTCCGGGGTTCAAAATGATAACCGATATTGAAACTAAATATCCAGGACTCTGTTCTTGTTTATCATTACGATCTTCTAAATATTCTATCCAATAAACATTGATATCATATCTTGCAACTAATTATTAATGGTTTAACATCGTTTGTCTTGAAGTTCAGTCGAGAATAGAGGAACAAGAATATACAACAAAAGTACCTATACACATACATACAAAGTAATAGTCTTCACCTCCCCTAACATGGCGTATGGCGCAGCTAAATTCACAGAGTTTAGGCAGTTACTGGTTATTAAAACTTCACAATCTATGGATATTTGTATGGCTTGTTTGTTAAAAGGTTTCACAGTAAGTAGTTCTTCAGTAAATATAAGTATGTAGGGACATTTGAAATAAATGGCTGATGAAAACATGACCTGCATTCATTTTTTGATTCTCACATAATGTAAGTAGTTACAAGGATGAAAAGTTTTTATTGAATCGCAGGCTAGCTATATATTCAAATACAAAATCACTCTCAGAATGCGTATTAAGGTGTTTTGGTCTGAAATCCACTACAAACTAAACCTAGTAGAAACTAGCCATAAACAGCTTTGAACTTTGTTGTACAACTGAATAATAGAAATACGATACTTTAAGTGTGTTGTGAAAACTATGCTTCAACTTATTTTGTAGAAACAAACATCAAAAACGATTTAAAAGCAGTAATAAAGTTTGAATTATTGAAATAAGAATAAAGTGTCTTTTATTACTCTAATAGTTTTTAATATTATTCAAAAATATAAATTGTTCAGCGCATTATCAATGCCAACTTTGATTATTATTACGCTAGTAAGTTTTGAGGTGTACACTTTCGGCCATAAACCACTATACTTATTTATCGTATTTAGTTATAAAACTGAACTGATCTTGCTGGCATGCTGGAGAGTGGTTAAGATTCTGACGTCACGTTTATTGCATTAGTACAACGCAAGTCGGGCAGCAAAGAAACGGAGCATTAAAATACATCCGTCAATTATAAAATACACATCAATGTAAGTCTAAAGTCGCTGTCATTATGCACGGTTTTCCTTGTTGTATGTTGTGTGCATGGACACAGGGCTGTCACCATAGATAACGCGCTGTCTTAGTTTCCGAACAGGCTGATGGATTGGATCGGCCCATCCAACGTTCTCTGTATTAGATTACTGCAATCAAGCATACCGAACGATTAAAGTTACGAATTAGGATTAACTAACTCATGGTGTTAACACGCAGCGGGCGATAACACCAACTCATAAATCGTACAGTGTAAGACTTTAAACCTGTAGCCATAAAATTCCTCGTCTTTGTGCGCTAATCAACATTTCGCATTTAACTTTAGTACAGGGTTCACAAAAGATCGGCAACAGATAAGAGTTTGTTGGGCATAGCTGCTACAAACTCTAGTCTTTACACGAGAGATAAATTCCGTGTAATTATATCGCAGCACGGGAATCTTTAAGGGGGATTTGAAGCCCGGCGTAGTAGGAATAGTAGTGGACTATCTTGTTTCAAGACTTGACGGTTAATTGCTAGATTATAAGCGGGCTATCTAAAGAACGAATTTTAAATGTCACGAGAATAAACAGTAGTTTTCTCGATTCAGAATGGGCAAAGAGAGTTTTGCAAACAGAACGGACATCAGTAAAGAGCTACAGTAATTATAAATAAGCTGAAAATGTATAATGAAAAAAGTTTAAACAAATAAGATACTTATAAGTCGGGATTGAGGCGAACGCTTTACCGTAAACAAATGCAGTTGACTATAGGGAGGTTGTAATATTTTTACAATTTACTATCGAAAATCAGACAGATTTGAACTGAAATCTTATTCGAATTAAAATTTACAAATTATATCAGATATCATTTCAGTTGTATTAAATTCTAATCACATTTATTGCTAATTATGTATGTAAACAGGCTACAATGCTCCTAAAATAATGAACAACCTTCAACAAATACGATCAATTGTTTGATTTTTTGTTTAAACACAACACTTTCATTCGTAAAATATCGGCCCTCGAATGTTGTATTGAAAGACGTATTCTCAGTATTCGAAGAATTTAAACGACGAAGCATGAAACAAATTGAACCCAATTTCGTACGGGCGCTTCTCTTCGAATAACAAATTCCCCTCGTAAGGAATGCGCCCTGTGTTGTAATTTGTTTAGCTAACGCATGCGCCTTGTGGAAATAATCTGAGCATCTGATGGGGGTCGAGATAGTCTGCTCTGCGATATCAACGTTACTCAACTTTCTCATACTAACACAGACAATATTTGAAGCATTATTTATATATTATTGTAATAACTACTAGGATTATTTGCGTCCCATATCATCGATAGCTGACTGAAAGAGTTGATGACATCGAAAGACATGAAGTTACATACTACATGTCACGGTAAAGTATACGTATAAAGTATATACGTATATAAATAACGCAATGAAATAAAATAACATAAAAATGAGCAAGTCTCAATGTTTATTGACTATATAAGTGCGCCTATACAATGCATGGCCTCTCTTGGTGGAGGTGCCGGCTCGAAAAGAATGCTGGAGTATCTGGCCAAATGTCATAATAGCGTTGTGATTTTTATACCGTATGATTGTTGTGAGTGCTCAGATAATCAGATAACTCAATTCATTTGAACAATTTAATAATATTCACAGATTTAGAAATAATAGGCTTGTACGCGACATGAGGATTCAATACTTCAATGCCCTTAGTTGAAAGAATTACATTATATGAAAGCCAGAGGTTATAAGAAGCAGTAATCGTAGTGGACATTGTAGACACATTGTCTTGGCCCTTCATCATTGTCTCGCTTATCATCGCTGCCAAAACGTGAGTCGTAAACTCGTATCATCATCATGGGGTTGAAAACCTTGACACAGCCTTGATATAGGGTTTCACCGAGTATTTTTCAATATTCCAATAAATAAATAACTCTGACGTTTTGTCGGGGTAGTGAAGTTGCGGATGAGTCTAAATAGCGATACGTTATGTTATTTTGAAATGTATATGTTGTATTTGTATCTAACCCTTAGTTTGAGCCCAGTTGCCATGTAAACAGAAGGCTTCTCAACGCTACAATGCTACAGCTGAGTAGAGATAGGGGCTACAGAGCTCTAACAAGCTTTGACATACGTCGGTCTTTTAAGCTTTGGAGTAATAATTAATCTGTTACGTCATTCATACCACAAATTAGACAGATGTTCAATGGGAAAACTCGTACACGTAAATAATTTAAAAAGTAATTACAACCGGGTTATTAAGGTTAAAACCCTGTAAGTTCATGGATTTATTACGAAGCGAAACCTCCAGCAATTCAAACATGTCAAACGTTTATTAAATTAAGAATTAATGTTGTGCCATAGAAGCACATGTGCGAAATCTACTCGGTCTTGTCTAGTAACATCGTTTGGTGGGTATTAAATTACAAAACTACAATTACTAGATGAATATTTGTACGTGTTTATAACAGACAATCTTTATACAATAGAAATTCGACAAAATTTATGTAGGCCTACATACTTCAATATATATTGCGATAAAATAAAGAAGAAAGTTTGAAATGTAGTTGGACTTATTATAGAGCGCTACAGAATATCCCTTTCATTAATTCATTAGAATGTCTCAAAATTCATAATATACGAACATCCAACAAATATTCCTGCTTTGTAACTGTTACATCACTATCAAACCCGACTTTTATAGATATGCTATTGTGTTTTATTTTTAGCAAGAACACCTTATTGTTTTCATAGCAACATTGAAATGCAACTTCACACATCTCAAATACTTCCATCGCCTTTATAATTCAAGACATTTATAGTACGCGCTTAGGTTTTATAACAATGCTCTGATTTGCGCCTGTGATAATGACGGGTGGGCTTAACGTCTCATACACATCCACGACGGTAATCGAGATGATTATATCTGATCTAGTATCGTGTTCACTTGGCATTGTATAGACTCTCACATCACAATTTTTAAGCAAACATGGTTTTATTTTATATTTTGAGTGGAATAAATTAATTTTCTATGTATTGCAATATTTTACGTAGCAATTGGTAAGCTTACTATGGTAATAAAACAACTTAAAATCCAATCAGAAAGAAAACATGATGTTGACAGTTATTTAATCACTGTGGACATTGCGCTGTTATGAGTTATGTACACAAGACGTTATCAACCACGCCCATTGTAATCTGCTGCGTCTGTCAGCGGGCGGGGGGATTCGTAAACATTGATCAAACGTCCAATAATCCAGAGAACGTACAAGAAATGTTTGTTAGACATATTATTATACATTAGGCCCTACATGGGTGGAGACTACAGTTTACGTTTTGTGCATAATTGTTTATTGATTATACCTTAGAGCAAGGACAACAACAACAGCAACAACAACAAAACGTTGTTGGGTTTTTGTGCGGATTATTATTTTGTCATAATGCTAAATATTGTGTTGTTCATTTCAGCTCTAATGGATAATAGAGGCAAACCATAGCTATTAAAGAAGATATTCCCCTTGAAAGTTTGTCTCTTTTCATTCTTTGATGCAAATTAAATTATATATATCCATTAGTGTTTGAAAAACGTTCTCTCGAAATAACACAATTGGGTGACTGATTTATTTATAGATCTACTTAGTGATGTGAAACAAAAGCGATGGCGTGATTGAAATAAAATAAAACAAGAAACATAGTAGTGAATTAAAATAAGTCAGTGGAATGTTTTCATTACGAACATTCTTGACTGGTTGAGCAACAAAACAAAGAGGATTTCCAGTAAGCAGTGATGTCCTAACAGCCGTAAACTTTAATTATAATACTCAATAAAACGAAATATCTGTAACGTTAATTTTAACTCTAGTGTGAGACACGTTGTGTTTTAGATTAGAAGAGATTGATTCTGTGAGCACAGCGAGATATTTACAGAGGCCATTATCGATAAGGCACGGAGGAGAGTTCCATCGTCTGCGTTAAACTTCTCATGAATATTCTAATTATCCGCTTTAGTTTGGGTTCAACAAGAACGCCGCCATTTTATTCACATTATCCAAACCAAACATCAAGTGTAATCAAATAATTCACGCTTTATTAATGGAATAATTCTAGGAAATATTATATCGGAGGTTACCTTAAGCATTGTAGGATATTCCGCTTCACAATCAGTCAATACATTCATGCATGTGAATTGTGAAATTACTATAGGCTACAGTTTATATGTGATAAATTTGTATTTGTATAGCTACATATTTAAAATATAAGCTTAGGTCCATATGAAAAGATGTCCCTTTGCTTATAGCTGAGCAACGCTATAACATCGCGTTATTTAAGAACAATACCTGCAACCGTTGGAGCCAACGAGTAAGCTGCTGTGTCTATGTTCATCTCTCGATACGTTCGCACACTTGGTTCACATAAGTCAGTACATAGACTTAGACATACACAGAATTATACAACCAGTCAATGAGGATCATATATTATTATTAGTTAGTGTTCAAATTTAGCAAAAACAATTTAGTTTAATATAATATGTAATATGATTTTAATTTGTAATTTAGAATCATCGGGCTTGAAGTCGAGTAAAAAAGATGAACAAGTGACACCTAAAACTAGAATAGCAGTTGATGTAGAAAAAGTATCAAATATTTATAGTGTTTATTACGGAGATTATTTCCATGAGAATTTACCGGGTGCCCCCTAAGCAATTAATCTTCATAGCTTCATCACTATTCATGAAACAAACGCTAATCATCAAGATTAACTTTATAACTTGAATTTACGTGCACATAGGAAAACAAGATAAAAGTAGAAATTTATTCAAATATTATAACGCTTGAAAGTACCGCAGATTCATTAGTTATTTCTGTTTTTGTGGACACTGCGAAATGTATTCAAAGTTGTGGTTGTGGATCAAAAGGTATTTATTTTAAACAAAAAGCAAACCTGGAACAAGGTTTGCAAGTATGATCTTCTTTCTTCATTGCGGATAGTTATTACAAAGGATTCCAAATAAACCTAGAATATATTCCAAAATTCATCACAACTCCAATTAATGTGTAGGCTGCTTTGAGGAAATAATAAATATACAATAGAAAACACCTTTATCTTCTTAAATTGTCATTGATAACCTCACGAATAAATGTACACTAACCATTTGAATTCGGTTGAAAAGGACCATAGCAATAAATAGTGTCAGTAGTAAAAACCAAATGACGCAATTTAGCTGATGGTTCTTGTTGTTATACGCCCCTATTATTGCAATCACGCTATTCGAGACCAGTTCAGACTGTTATCACTGGCGAAAACGTTTTCACATTTAATTTATACCGATACATAATCAAACACACGCGTAGTTTCTTGTCTCTCTCATAATTCGGTCCATAGCACCCATCGAGTCGACCATGCCTTTTTGACAAAACATTTGTTATTGATTGTTTTAATAATACATTTAATCAATCACACCTAATGACGTTGGATATTTGCAAAAAACTATCGAAACCAATGATTGAATGCGGTCTAATAACAAATGTGCATTCATGAATTTCAAAGCGCATCACATTCAAAATGCATTGGCTCGTGATTAGGTCTTGATTGGTTAACAGTATGGGGACGTTGGATTGATTAGCATCGCTATGACATGATTTGTGTTTCAATTGTGTAGCATCATATGTGAATTTAGTCTAATGAACCAGCAAGCATGGGTGCCCACCTAGTGACTACAACACCTGGTCATAGTAGTGAACAGTGGCGCTGTGAAAGGTGGAAAGCCAACAAGTTTGTAACACCACTGTTTACCACTTCTTACCACGGGTTCGGCTAGGGGTTCAATTGTGGAGAACGGTCGTGGAT
Source organism: Isoperla grammatica (assembly GCA_945910005.1). Lineage (NCBI taxonomy): Eukaryota > Metazoa > Arthropoda > Insecta > Plecoptera > Perlodidae > Isoperla > Isoperla grammatica. The sequence goes on from OX246739.1 coordinate 2,741,960, forward strand.
CTCCTTCATTCTCGTAACCTTCTCAACCTTCACAAAACTTCTTTGGGCGCCACTTTGTTCATTTAAAAAAAAAAAACACCAGACAGGAGGAACAAAGAATACCTGTCTGGGTAATAGGTATGGACTAACAATTGAATCAGTTTTACAATTTATTACAGCATGAAATTGAGGATGCGGAATCGTCCGTGGAACTTGTATCCAAATTTGTAAGAGTATTAATCAAAGAAAAAAAGAAAGGTGGCCACCGTACATATGGTATTACGGTTTCACTAAAATAACTTATTAACACATGTAGTTGAATCTAGTATTGACCAAAACAGTTCATATCTCTTTTCTTGCGGCTTGTACAATACCCGTTAACCACTGTAAAGTCTGTACGCTCCTCGATCCGCGTACTCGTACTAGGCCTAGATTCAGCTCACTCCGGTGTCATGGCCCCTCCACAACCGCCTAAATTCGAAATACACAATATCAAACATTAAAATTCAACCAGCAACTATTACTTCTAAATAAAAACTTGGCGAACTGAAACTTACCACAAACGTGGAAATGAATAACCCGAACAAACTGCACAAATCAAACCAATCACTCTACCAAAAACCTCGTCCTCGTCCAAAACACGACTCTTCAATCATTTCTCTATGCTTCAATCCAACCACTTTTTACCGTCGCTAGGCAACACAATTCAACAAATGTAATCAGTCACCGCCTTCTCAATAACAATCGTGGTAACAAAACACACGAATACCAACTCACTTAATTAATAAGACCGAAAAAGACGGCACAACAGAAAACTGTAATTCAACTGTTACCGTTAACAAGTTCTACAATGACGGGACGTCACAAGTTCTTTTAGGGTTCAAATCTTCATCACAAAGAAAAACATACAATTACAGAAAAGCTTTACGTTTTCTATGGTATGGCCAAACATAACTTCGCTATAACTGATATTGAAACTCGGTACTAAAACAATGGACATAATATTGTTTGAAATCGAGCGGCCACATAGTGCATCTTAAACATAAGCCGCATTCCAATATTCGGAGGCTGACTTCGCTTAGTTAGCAGCACTGTACCGAAATCAATCTGCTTCTTCCGCTGGCCGTATGAATTACTTGCAAGCGGAGTCAGTGGCGATTTGTTCCGCTTGCAAGCAATTACTTACCCGCTGAATATTGGCACGCGGCTATACTTTTTGAATTTCTATTTACCGTACGTACCTTGCAAAAACGGAAACTAATTTTGCGCATGGTTATACTACAAGTCCAAGTCTATCATGTCATGTTGTTATAAAATATCATCGTCTATGACTCTATGGTATCCACTGTTGAGTTGTCCCCTGAATCGTTGCAGCTCTCACTGTTGAAATTAACAACTTGTACGTTTAGCATCGAATGAGCTGATCTGTTTATTCCAACATCTGTTTCAGTGGTCGTTCCGACTGCATCGGCAACGAATGTGCATCAGTTAGTGCAGCGTGTTGAAAGTACTCGCGCAAACTCCCCGCGCGACGCTCGACAGTGGATGGTGGCGCTGCCGGCGGCGCTTCACGCAAGCTCCGTGCAAAGTATAACTAAAGATGTGGTTTGAATCCAGCCGTCAGTTTGCAATGCGACGTTGCCACTGCAGAACGCCGACTGTTCGTGCATTGCATCGTGGTTCAACCATATGTGTTGAGAGTGATAAGTGAAACTGCAAGTGCTAACATTTTAATCTAAAGGCAATCAAATAATAACTTCAGGAAAGCAATGTTATATATTTATGAAAAAATAAATATAATTGTCTTAAACAATCTTATTTGCGAACTTGAATAACAATAATATACAGTGCGCGTATCTGATGTATATTATGAACCACTTAGTCTTAAAACAGTGTTGCTATGATTTTAATATAACTTAAATGTGTGTTAGGGTTGCTATATTAGCTATTTTATTCCTGTTAGAGAAAAAATAATACATGTTTTAAATTATGGTAAAGCAAGTACAACAAACAAAGATTTGTGTTGAGTGAAGAGTGTATTAATATTACGACACGTACAAGGTAAATATGTAAAGCATTTGCTTTTAATTTCATTGACTTAATCTTTTAATATCTTAACCAAAAATGTATCACTGGGAAAACGTGTGACATTTTTAAATTGAACTGTTCCCTTCAATTATATCAATATCTGCTCATTTACGTAGTGAAGTGGAAGTAATTGTGAGTGTTTGGCATCAACAGAAGATCCGACAGTTTAGAGATAAAAAACTCATAAAAAGAGATATTCTTCCTATAATTGGAAAGGATAGAAAACACTTAAACTTTTAATTAAAACCTATTGTTGATCGCGTTTTTAAATAGCCGTTTTGAAAATGGCCCTTTTTGAAAATGGCCCTTATAACCTAGAATTGTGATCTAACTTTCAGTTTCTATATTGAGTGAAGACTGAACCATTCAACCTTGTAGATCGGATGCGTCGGTGGTCGTTGCGTCTTGTGTGGGTGCGTGTGTGATGCGTGATGCGTGTGCAGACTCGTCGCCGGCCCCGCGGGCAGCTGGGTGGAGTGCTGCGTGGAGCAGTGACGTCACCAGGGGACGCCGACGTCTGCCCCTGGCCGGTGTGCGTGTACGCGGCGGTGGGGGTCGTCGCGCTCACCTGTTACATCAACGGACTCGACGGGGAGTTCGTCCACGACGATATCCCGGCCGTGACGCACAACAGGGACGTGCTCGGCGTCACACCCCTACAGGATGTCTTCCGCAATGACTTCTGGGGCACGGCCATGAGTGACCCCGCCAGCCACAAGTCTTACCGCCCTCTCACCACACTCACCTTCAGGTAAACACAGCCTTCTACTTAGAGTAAACGTTGTTGTCAACCACAGCCACAAGTCGTACCGCCCTCTCACCACACTCACCTTCAGGTAAACACAGCCTTCTACTTAGAGTAAACGTTGTTGTCAACCACAGCCACAAGTCCTACCGCCCTCTCACCACACTCACCTTCAGGTAAACACAGCCTTCTACTTAGAGTAAACGTTGTTGTCAACCACAGCCACAAGTCCTACCGCCCTCTCACCACACTCACCTTCAGGTAAACACAGCCTTCTACTTAGAGTAAACGTTGTTGTCAACCACAGCCACAAGTCCTACCGCCCTCTCACCACACTCACCTTCAGGTAAACACAGCCTTCTACTTAGAGTAAACGTTGTTGTCAACCACAGCCACAAGTCGTACCGCCCTCTCACCACACTCACCTTCTGGTAAACACAGCCTTCTACTTAGAGTAAACGTTGTTGTCAACCACAGCCACAAGTCCTACCGCCCTCTCACCACACTCACCTTCAGGTAAACACAGCCTTCTACTTAGAGTAAACGTTGTTGTCAACCACAGCCACAAGTCCTACTGCCCTCTCACCACACTCACCTTCAGGTAAACACAGCATTCTACTTAGAGTAAACGTTGTTGTCAACCACAGCCACAAGTCCTACCGCCCTCTCACCACACTCACCTTCAGGTAAACACAGCCTTCTACTTAGAGTAAACGTTGTTGTCAACCACAGCAACAAGTCTTACCGCCCTCTCACCACACTCACCTTCAGGTAAACACAGCCTTCTACTTAGAGTAAACGTTGTTGTCAACCACAGCCACAAGTCCTACTGCCCTCTCACCACACTCACCTTCAGGTAAACACAGCCTTCTACTTAGAGTAAACGTTGTTGTCAACCACAGCCACAAGTTTTACCGCCCTCTTACCACACTCACCTTCAGGTAAACACAGCCTTCTACTTAGAGTAAACGTTGTTGTCAACCACAGCCACAATTCTTACCGCCCTCTCACCACACTCACCTTCAGGTAAACACAGCCTTCTACTTAGAGTAAACGTTGTTGTCAACCACAGCCACAAGTCGTACCGCCCTCTCACCACACTCACCTTCAGGTAAACACAGCCTTCTACTTAGAGTAAACGTTGTTGTCAACCACAGCCACAAGTTTTACCGCCCTCTTACCACACTCACCTTCAGGTAAACACAGCCTTCTACTTAGAGTAAACGTTGTTGTCAACCACAGCCACAAGTCCTACCGCCCTCTCACCACACTCACCTTCAGGTAAACACAGCCTTCTACTTAGAGTAAACGTTGTTGTCAACCACAGCCACAAGTCGTACCGCCCTCTCACCACACTCACCTTCAGGTAAACACAGCCTTCTACTTAGAGTAAACGTTGTTGTCAACCACAGCCACAAGTCCTACCGCCCTCTCACCACACTCACCTTCAGGTAAACAAAGCCCTCTACTTAGAGTAAACGTTGTTGTCAACCACAGCCACAAGTCGTACCACCCTCTCACCACACTCACCTTCAGGTAAACACAGCCCTCTACTTAGAGTAAACGTTGTTGTCAACCACAGCCACAAGTCTTACCGCCCTCTCACCACACTCACCTTCAAGTAAACACAGCCTTCTACTTAGAGTAAACGTTGTTGTCAACAGCCAGTGTCCGTTCACAATCTTGTACACTACAAACTACAGCAAATATTGAAACCTACGGATACATGTTTTCTTTAACACAAATGTGAATGTTCAACAGGAAGCTAATTGACAATTAACGTAATGCATCAAGTTGTGCATCTCCGTGTAACTGTAAACAATGGATATGTAATCAATTGATTGCGTTGTCTGTTGTCTGATTGATAGTTGCAAAGAGAAGCACGTGAGAAGTGTACGATTAATGGGCTCACATCAATTTTATGTTCGTTTCCATCTACCAGATTTAATAATTTGGTCTATTAAAATTAAAAGGGTACGACAATGTTTCCCCTCCCCCCTCCAGGAACTCTCTTGGCTCTCTTGAGTTGAGGGAGCTAATGATTTGGTTCAATGGTGGAGGTGCCGGGTCTACACAATACGCCTACGGTGTTCACACTGGAGCTACTACCAACCGTTAAAAAATTAAGTCACGCTTTTTGGGGTACGATTTATTTCACCAATATGTACAATTACGGTATAAATACGGTATATATCGAGTGATTCGCGTTAAAACGTGTAATGCCAGTTACCGGTCACAGTGGAAATACATTGTTTGACATACCAAGAGTATTACTACCAGAACAGTTCCAAATGGTGGCAGCATTTCGTTGTGTTTCATTTTCAGTCGTCAAGTTGGTACACTTTCTGTCAAATGGCCACTTCTCAAGCACAAAAGATGAATGAAAGAGTTAATGGGTACAACCAAGCTCCGGAGGGTACGAAAGTTGGTTCATTTTATTCTGTTATTAATGATGTGCCCGTCTAAAATTCAAACTTTCAGAATTATTACGCCAACCGTTAAGAAAATTTAAAAATGCTTTTAGGACTGCTTGCTTAATGGCAACAATAATGATAACGGAACTTTCATGGTGCTATTGTGAAAGTGGATAATAACCCGTCGTACTATATTCAATTGCAGACGTATTGTGTGATTGTGTATAATAAACTAGATCCATGTAGCAAAGTTTTCAGTTCTCAATTCGTGTGTTTTAACTTTGCCACTTACACGTAATGCACAAACAAACAGCCTGGAACGTGGAACAAGGGGGTTGTGGTTTGTAGTTTCGTTTTATTTTCAGAAATATTATTGGATACTTAACAAACATAGCGCTGCTAAGCAACTTCGCACTTATCTGCGCCATTGATGATTTAATAATGACAATGGACAATTTACATAATAGTTTATTTCCTTGACACAATATGAATGCATTTAGTCTATTTTTAGTGGCCAAATTGTACACGATTAAATTGGATTTGTATTCAAAGGCAACTACTACTATTGAATTATTTAACGCAAAGGTCTTGAAAAAGCTAGGAGACATATTATATTGTGCTGATAAGTTATACAGTATCCACGTAGAGTGTATCTCAGTAGAAAGAATGCTTGCACTAGTACTGGGTTCCGATTCTGTAAAATAAGGTAAATAAACCCAAAGTAAAAACTAGAGTTTTTTTGTGAGCCGAAGTTTGGGTGAGAATTACGTAAAGGATGATGAAACCAAATAAGTTAATTAATGTGTTATGCAACGTATGAAAGCCACATATTGCTGGATGTATGTCAGTCCTATACCTACTTAATATATTCAGACCACATCCATACTTCTGAATGTGTCAGCCATGTAATTGAGGTTATGTTATTAGTTTGCAAGGGACTTATAAAGTTTCTTGATGGGTATGTAGGTTTACATTCGCTATACCAACTTCATAACAAACTTGTTAAGACAAATAGTAACGATCTAAACCAACATGGAATGTATAATGAAATCATGTCCGATATTATGTAACAATAATAATAATAATTTGTGTGGACACCACATAATACACATACCAGCAAGCATGAGATGATAGCTTTAAGACCGTCCTATTCATGAAACAACAATGTGATGACAATAATAATAAACAGTTATAAATGTAATAACGATCTCCTGAGTTGACACTTCAATGCAATAATACAGGTTCTTAAATTGAGGGTGTCCGTCATATCAAATTCATAACAATACCATGTTCAAGAATGAATGTGTACCTTTGCTCTTTATAACGGTCAGTTCGTCCGTGGAACAAGTCCACTTATCATCTTGGTGGGGGTTGGAAGTGTTGCATGCTCTAGCATCCCCTTATACATCGGTCACGTAATCATTGACGAATGTGTCTAGGTTACTATGAACGAGGTTGTTACGGTACAGAATAACACAATTTCAATTCTATGGCCAACGAAATGATGAAGTCTTTCTTGTATTGATTGATATCTAATATTATATTGTTTCCTTCATTCAACACTTACAACGACCGTGCGATGTAGTTGGTCGGTGCACGAGTACCCGCCCCCCCCCCCCCCCACACAGCTGATCCGTGTTAGTATCACATCAACCTGCTCCCTGCTTACGTCACTGAATCTTTTTGCTCTTTCATTTACTCTGAAGTATCTTGTGAGAGGATCCATAACAGAATGGAGGGAGGGAGGGACGGGAGAGGGGGATAAAGTCAGACGTAATGATCTAGATCGATGGAGGAGGATCGGTGATAACCGAGATATTAGCGCTCCTGAAGTATCTGTGAGAGGATCCATAACTAGATGGACGTCACTTGTGACGTTGGAATAAATTGTCCATGACCTTCTCAGCAATCAACGGGAAGTACAAAGAAAGATATGCACGCTAGTAGCACGCAGGCTCACCTTGGCGCAAAGTACCAGTGGAGGAGCGTCGGTATTAGTAGTCCACGTACATGTTCAGACATGTCCTCTGTGGAATACGGACTTACCTTGATAAAGAAATACAACGGTTACTATTTATCATACGTGTTAGGTAGTGGTATCCTTCATGGACCATATCTTGCCAGTAGAATACGGACCCATCACAGAATAACAATGCTAATCTGCTATACCATGCTTTAGCACACCTTACGTATCTTGTTTCAGGGAATTGTATATTCAACGGCTTACATCTTCCAATTAGAAAAAAACGACTATCGTGAAATAGAGATCTGGACTTCAAACATCATCCTTCAACAAACACACAGTCCTGTGCATTATCGCGATGCCCTCCCCATATCCCACTGGAATACGGACGTATCTCTGCCGACCATTCAAAGAAACAAATTGCCCGCCGCCTTCTCAGCGACGCCCAAACACACGCAAAACATTTCCCTACCATTGTTATAAGTAATCACTATATTTTTCTTACATCATCGAACTGTTCCTCCCTCTTTCTCTCTCTTTATGCTTTCAGACACGGAAGATTTATCCTAGAGATTTTTTCCTACAAACGCAGCCAGGTAACAATGAAAATGGTTATTGCTGTGAATCAGTTTCATTGTTAAATGCGTACATCTGTTAAGAACTTTGAAAGATAAATCTCTATTGTTCGCCAGTATCAGAAGTAAGCGAGTACACAGCCAGAGTTAGCGAATCTACTGTGCGAACATACAAAAGCACACATGAACATGTAAGAGGAAACCAACTGTATACAAACATTCTTATTTCTATAGGGAGTATTCATGTGACGTCACACCTACCAAACATTTCCACTGGGAACCTACACTTACCACGAAATATGGGAGTATTGAACACGTGTGGCACAAAATCAACTACATGAAATGATAACATGTGACATTGTACACCACACAAAAATTTGTACTAGAAGAGACAGATTATCTTTATGTTTCTTTTCAGTAAAAGTTACAAATCCAAGAATGTAACGAAGCAAGGACAGTCATTTTGATTAGCTAGCTGATGAAGCACTTGAGGAACACACATTACAACGTGGCGTTAGTCGTAAGATTGCAGCCTGTAAATGATGTGTTCAACCCCTACATGGAACGACGTGGTAGAAGTGTTACCGAACATGAGGTTCGTAATAACCCTAAGATGAGTGGGTAGCCGACCTTCAACCCCTACATGCAGCGCGGTAAGCCGAGATCTCGGTATAGCGTAGGCGAATATTGAGGTTGATAACTGCTATGTAGGAGTTAAGCAATTCCAGCCCTAAGTTAGGCGGGTAACCACTCTCGCGTATTATACTGGGCTCACATCAGAACATGCACGTTATATGGTGTATTCAATTATAACCGTATAGCTAGCTTCTCATTATTATTAGCGAAACTTGCTGGTTAGTTATTTTTCCATTATTGTTTGTATTTTGTATACATTATATCGATTTTCCTTCTTAGTAAATCAGGTTTATAACTGAATAGAATAGGCACTAAATACATGAATAAATGAATAAATAAAAAATACATAAATTTGAACCGGAATAAAATATCTGAGAATATATAAACGCTTTCCATTAACAAATGATGTATGTTATTTCAACCAAATATTTTTTTTATAACTGAGAAAATAATGAAAAGAAAACCGGTGATTTTCAGAGCTTTGTTCTTGTAAAACGTAGTAATGCCTGGTGTACAGTACGCCTCATAAGGACAGATAGGCAAGCACGCGGGTTGCAGTCTAGCGGGGCCACGGGGCTATGCAGGCAGGCAGGCAGAGTGTAATCACGTGTAGAGGGCCAGCAAGCACGCGGGTTGCAGTCTAGCGGGGCTATGCAGGCAGGCAGGCAGAGTGTAATCACGTGTAGAGGGCCAGCAAGCACGCGGGTTGCAGTCTAGCGGGGCCACGGGGCTATGCAGGCAGGCAGGCAGAGTGTAATCACGTGTAGAGGGCCAGCAAGCACGTGGGTTGCAGTCTAGCGGGGCCACGGGGCTATGCAGGCAGGCAGGCAGGCAGAGTGTAATCACGTGTAGAGGGCCAGCAAGCACGTGGGTTGCAGTCTAGCGGGGCCACGGGGCTATGCAGGCAGGCAGGCAGAGTGTAATCACGTGTAGAGGGCCAGCAAGCACGCGGGTTGCAGTCTAGCGGGGCCACGGGGCTATGCAGGCAGGCAGGCAGAGTGTAATCACGTGTAGAGGGCCAGCAAGCACGCGGGTTGCAGTCTAGCGGGGCCACGGGGCTAAACAGGCAGGCAGGCAGAGTGTAATCACGTGTAGAGGGCCAGCAAGCACGCGGGTTGCAGTCTAGCGGGGCCACGGGGCTATGCAGGCAGGCAGGCAGAGTGTAATCACGTGTAGAGGGCCAGCAAGCACGCGGGTTGCAGTCTAGCGGGGCCACGGGGCTATGCAGGCAGGCAGGCAGAGTGTAATAGCGTGTAGAGGGCCAGCAAGCACGCGGGTTGCAGTCTAGCGGGGCCACGGGGCTATGCAGGCAGGCAGGCAGAGTGTAATCACGTGTAGAGGGCCAGCAAGCACGCGGGTTGCAGTCTAGCGGGGCCACGGGGCTATGCAGGCAGGCAGGCAGAGTGTAATCACGTGTAGAGGGCCAGCAAGCACGCGGGTTGCAGTCTAGCGGGGCCACGGGGCTATGCAGGCAGGCAGGCAGAGTGTAATCACGTGTAGAGGGCCAGCAAGCACGCGGGTTGCAGTCTAGCGGGGCCACGGGGCTATGCAGGCAGGCAGGCAGAGTGTAATCACGTGTAGAGGGCCAGCAAGCACGCGGGTTGCAGTCTAGCGGGGCCACGGGGCTATGCAGGCAGACAGGCAGAGTGTAATCACGTGTAGAGGGCCAGCAAGCACGCGGGTTGCAGTCTAGCGGGGCCACGGGGCTATGCAGGCAGGCAGGCAGAGTGTAATCACGTGTAGAGGGCCAGCAAGCACGCGGGTTGCAGTCTAGCGGGGCCACGGGGCTATGCAGGCAGGCAGGCAGAGTGTAATCACGTGTAGAGGGCCAGCAAGCACGCGGGTTGCAGTCTAGCGGGCCACGGGGCTATGCAGGCAGGCAGGCAGAGTGTAATCACGTGTAGAGGGCCAGCAAGCACGCGGGTTGCAGTCTAGCGGGGCCACGGGGCTATGCAGGCAGGCAGGCAGAGTGTAATCACGTGTAGAGGGCCAGCAAGCACGCGGGTTGCAGTCTAGCGGGGCCACGGGGCTATGCAGGCAGGCAGGCAGAGTGTAATCACGTGTAGAGGGCCAGCAAGCACGCGGGTTGCAGTCTAGCGGGCCACGGGGCTATGCAGGCAGGCAGGCAGAGTGTAATCACGTGTAGAGGGCCAGCAAGCACGTGGGTTGCAGTCTAGCGGGCCACGGGGCTATGCAGGCAGGCAGGCAGAGTGTAATCACGTGTAGAGGGCCAGCAAGCACGTGGGTTGCAGTCTAGCGGGCCACGGGGCTATGCAGGCAGGCAGGCAGAGTGTAATCACGTGTAGAGGGCCAGCAAGCACGTGGGTTGCAGTCTAGCGGGCCACGGGGCTATGCAGGCAGGCAGGCAGGCAGAGTGTATTGATTCCGGGCGCCTGCCAAAAAGAGGACCGTCCATCGCAGCTCGGTTCAACTTTTGTTTCATCCTAATGTCTCGACGCCCGCTCGCCCCACGAGGTCACTAGAACACTTTTTGCCCATCTCTCTCTCTCTCTCTCCCAACCCAACCGGATATTATTTGCTTGTGTTCGTGAAACATCCCTCTGCGCCTCTGCGGTGGTTATTGAAAGTATAAATTGTGGTTTCTTTGGGCCAAACTACTTGAGGCCAGACCACCCGTTGAAAGTAATTACGAGACTAGTCACTGTTAGGTAAGGCGAACAGTTCAAAAGTACTGTTTATGAAACTGTTTAAAAATAATCGGGTAATGATCTTACAAATTATGTTCATTCAGAACTGTCAACGGGGCTAAGTAGAACAAGCTATGTAATGTACGATAAATTACTGTGTTTAGTCATGTATATCAATAGTGCTACATCACATAAAAACAAAGCGAACATTAGTTTCGTAAGCAATACAGACTGCATGCCAAATATTTCTAATCTTGTCTTGTAAATAGTAAGATTGTTGGGTTAGCAAATCAAAAATTGGAATAATAAAACTGTTAAATAATATGTTTAAAATTTTAGCGCTGATAGGCGAACTACCAAGTCACTAACGACTTCCATTGCTCAAATTACTCAAATGAATAAAATAAAGTACATTTTCTTTATTAATTTTAAAGAGACAACTGTGCGAGAAATAATGCAAAAGTAAATGGACATAAATTTATAGCAACATACACATATTATTTTGTCATGATAATTCATGCATTTTTGGGAGATATTTTAATTGATTGGGTCTGCTTCTTCCCAGATACTGAAGGGAAGAGTAATGTTATATTACTACGAACCCCTGCAGTGAATAATGTTTTATCTTACATATATGATTGGGTGTTTTTAATCTTATATTTTGGCAATATATTTTGTGCAATTGCAGTTTCGATAGATATAAATCAATACTGGAATTACACCAAATACATGGCCAAATCATACGCAGCACTTTCTTTTTTCAGCTAGTCTTATTATAAGGAAAGCTGGCACAGAAACGGCCATTCAGTTCCCGATGAGTTCTCATTGTGTGTATTAACGTGTGCGTGTTGAATCGTCACATGTTGTGATAGTCCATCTCAATGCAAAGTGAGGTCTACCTATGGTTAAATCACACCTGCATCCTTGACACTTCCATTAATATTATTTTGTTTGTATAATATCATTCTGTACCACCGAGTACCGACTTTGAATTCATTACAAAAGCGGTTATTTGTCCAGCTTCTTGCCCACAGCCGGTCGAGAGATCCATCTTAGCCTAGGTAATGTATTACGGCAGTTTACTTGCGATGTGTATCTTTCGGCCCATTAGGAATGACAAACTGTTGAAACACCGTTGATAAATGACACCACCTCCTCGCTAAACTACAGCCTTCATTTTTGTTATGAATTACAAAATATAAATACATCTAAACATGACAGTGCAATGAATGTTTTTAACCCTATCTCGCAAGTGGTAATTCATAGATTTGGAGGAAATCTGTAATAATTAAACACATATTCAGACAGGATACCAACTTGGAGAAACATTGCAATAAAATAATGGTATTCATTATTTAAAAGTTATTTTCTAACGAATTTTGTTCCATAATTAAATGTTTTAGGTGGAAAGAGAAATACACAATTATTTTGGGGTAATTTAAATACCATTCATAAGGAAAATATTAGAAAATGTACACACATAAAAGTTTCGTGGGGATAGATGTTACAGGGTTCACACTAGCTTACATGATGCTTTACATGATGTGCCCCTCATTAGGTGACGAGGCATGTTAGGGTAGCTGGGAACGAATGTCATGGAGCTGTTATAGTAGGACTCAATTCCAGGATTTACTTTTATATGACTGATAGAACACCTCGAGACAACCCCCAGTCAGGATACCAGTGACAATGGACCTCACTGGGCCACTTCTATCGGCATTTATCTTACTGTTATATTATAAATAGAGATAATCTGCTATATTGATAGATTATCATTCTATTGTATAAATATAACACAATCTCTCTGTGTCGTGGTGTCCTGGAGCAAAGACTACGTGAACTCTTTGCCTGGAGCTTGTATACATCACGGTGGCTTACAGCTTTGAGCGAGGGTCGTGGATTAGAACCCTCAGGTGGGATTGTCCTTCATGTTGACCTGGTACAACCCCACAAATAGAGCGCTAAGCAGCAACAATAGTGGGTCTATGTATAGCCCCATCCTACGTGGACAAAGTAATCACACCAGCCTGGCTTAGCTTCCACATCGGTTTCAATACATTAAGGTAGACCAGAGAGTGAATCGAATGGCATCCGCATACGAGGATGAATAATATATATATAATATATAAGAATGATGCATGTATGTGTGGGTTGTGAAGTAGCCTTCAAATATCCACCTCATCTTCTGAGCTACCGTGGACGACTCTATCGGATGTATTGAAGTAACTTTAGTCATCCGTTGTCGTTATTGATCATAGTTGTGCCCATTTATACCCCGCGTTAAAATTGATTCTTGAAAGTCGAAATAGTTTTCTAAAATTGTTAGACCTTTGAGAAACATACTTCTTCACCGAGAGAATTCCGTTGAACAAATGATCATCTTTACTCGTGAAAGTATTTTTGTGGTAAACAAATGTATTTATTTTATACCCACTCAGCAACAAGTAATGATTTCCAATGTTTTACCAATGTTTGATTAGTTTCGATTGGCAATTCATTATTGTGATGTTACAGTTCAGGTCTTCTCAAACATTGGTTTGCTATTACTACTGAAAAGCAAAATAAAACACCCCCCTTGTCTAGTTCACTCTTGTCGTGGTTTACAATGTACACAAAAACTTTTATAAACTTTATCAGTAGATATTCGCTTTGAAAACTCTCATATATCGTGGTCATCATGTTCGTCTTCTATTGACATTTCAAATGTAAACACACATTTTGGCCTCATGGCAATTGTGACGTCACGAGAATGCTGTGATCGATTGAAGTCCACAGAGTGTCTTCAAGGTCCACTATCTCTGCTACTCACGCCTGCGGTTCTATGAGTTTAGATGACCTTGGACCTCCAAAGTTTACTTGATAACGGGAAGCTCCACTAGGCGGGGTTGAATGTTTAGGGATACATTTGTTCCCGTATATTTACTTTCCTACTCTGTAAATGTTTGTAAAAGAGTGATTAATAACGTATTATTTGTTGACAAAAGAGTTATTGAAGTAAGAGTGGCCTCAGCGTGTACTAGTCTGTAAACAGCAGCAACCATAGCGCGAATTCTACATTATCTATCTTCATAGGTTTTGCTCTGGGGCTGTTGTCACTGTAAAATACTAGATAGAATCATCTTGATTCGGGTAAAACGAGTATATGTGTACATTAAATAACAGTAATAATAATACCGGGTAAAGCCAGTGAGAATCATGGAATCAGGAATGTTTGCACCAAATGCGCGTCTATATATAAAGCGCTTATCTCAGAGAGAATGTTTCGCTTGCAATTCCCTGTTCATAAAATAATGAACAACGCGTGCATCTAGTTTTAAGGTTACAACAAAAGTTCACAAAATAATGACCACTTTTCACAGAGATTAGCAGAGTAGAACTGTAACCTTTCTTTGTTAAAAAAAAAAAACAATTGGCAGCGAGACCTTTTGTAAAGTGACCTCTTTATGAACAACCTCTTTGTTGTGACCAAGCGGTGCGATAGAGGTCACTGAGAGACCGTAGAACAAAACAACCATCTAGAATTAAGGTCAATATAAATTGCATGCCAGCTGTGACATTGCTATGCGCTTCTTGCTACATCGACTGATGGTCACTCTGCATTCTAAAACAAATTGTGCAACAAAACGTTACACATATTTGGTGGAAGTAATTAAATTCCATTTCTGATGTGATGTAAGAAATAAATTGAAAATAATTTCAAATAAAATAATACTAAACTTTTTTAGAATCCAAAGCGCATTGAAGGTGACAGGTTGGGCGTTGGCCTGCTACGCTGTTATCGATAAAACTGTGGGGGTTGTTCTCTGGCAAGGGAGTTCATCTTGTCTCCCGGCCTGGTTTTACTTTCACATAATGTTACCCAATGCGGAGGCCTGTTCTCAGAATAGCCCGAAAATATACATGGAGAAATTATATTTGGATTTATGTTTAGTTAGTAAAGCGTTAATTCATAGTAAAAAATTAGTCACTTCACAGTGCTTTGTATCAGACAAGCATTGAATGTCCGCCAATCAAAGAAACACACATTAATGAAACTGTCCGACCTGTGTCGTCACAATGGACATTTTACAGGCAAAGTGCAAAACTTTGGAGATTTGGAGAAGGGATGGAGAGAGATTAGCTTAAGTAAGCTAAGCTTGCGTTCTAGTGGTCACTAATTATAGAGACGTGTGGTTCGGTAGAAAGTCAGTTAAAAGTGAAATGTCTTGACTACTGTGGTCTCACTACCAGGAGAGAATAAAGTTACCTTTCAATCAATATTCAATAGAAGAGTATTTTATTTCCTATCAAGAAGGCGTTGGAAGTATGTTGTCTCAGTGCTTGCACAGTCAGAGGTTGCTGTTTCTATCCCCGTCACCGACAACCTTGACTGAAGGGTGGTTACTGATTAGTATAGTATGGCTTCAGAAGTCACAATGGAAGGTTCGAGTCTTCTTCTAGAAATAGTCGCGGAACACTCACATTCATGCAACCATACAAATGATCCGAACATATCTGGTTTATTTATTTTTTCTTGCAGGAGGACAAAATATAGCAACCCTGATATAAGCCGTTCTAGAAGAAGCTTTATAAGACATATTCGTACAAAGCAAACCTATGAGAAACGTGTGTACTCTAAAAATGCATAAATAATAATCGTAACATTTGGAAAAGAACCTAATGGATGCCCAATATTTTTAAATTCCTTTCACCGAACAAGATGGCACTTTTGCTTTGTGTTTGTTCTTCGTCTCAAAGTTCAAGTGAATTGATTCCCATACTACATGGATTATATTGCGGTATGGTAACTAAGACAATATATAACAAACACATTTATGGTTTTATGGAAACTATATAATACACGCAAATTGCGTGGCTTACATATTGTGATGCAGTCTAATCATTGAATGTAATTGGAATTCTATATATAGCTATGTACACAGAGTGTATAATGTAATTAATATATGTATCGTTCAACATCTCTGATCTATTATAATGGCGATCATTTCAATTGTATGGATATCTTCGCTCGTTGATAACAATTTAATTGTTTGTCTTGAACACCTGCAACAATAACTGAAGCTGGTCGCAGTTTGAAGACGTTCTCTCAGTTCCCTGCAACGTGTTCATATTTCATAGGTCGACTCCGTATGTAGAAGGTGGTGCGGCTCGAGGGGCTGCCCATCTATTATTCAGCTGTTTCCACTGGATGAACTGCAATGCTGTATTACGACTGTTTTTATGAACGTATTGATTTACACGGAGTAGGGCTCAAGGCGTTATCTGCGGGTAAAGGTTACGTTCTAGTGACCGGTGTTGGATTACGACTAAACAAATGTTGTGATCTTTAAACAAATATCATATTGTTATTCACAGTGTACCCGTAGCGCGCCATAGGTTAGTGAGTGATTAACGTCAGGGAATGCAAAGAGTTAAAAGCATCGGTTATCTAGATTCTCTCTAATCGCGCCAATAGCCTGACTGAGCCCATCACAGCCTGCTGATTGGCCCATAACCTATTCGCCTCATGCGTTAACACGACATCACACCTGTAGCTAGCAGTGTTTTGGGGCACATGTGCACACGTATGGAACCAAGGGCCGTAGTAACCTTGTAACTAACCTTGAGGTCTTTCACAGTAGATAATGCACATGCACAATTGCACATACTTGTTGCAAAGTGGTTCACATACATCATGCTAAAACTAGCTTATTTATTTCAGACGTTCCAGTATAAATGATTAAAAATTAAAAAATGCATGTATTAATAAGGCAATGATTGTTTACTTCCTTCAAAGAAGTCGTATGAGCAGTTCTTCTTTAATATTGCGGTGCATAACTTGTTCGTGCCATTTCCATGCAGGGGGCGAAGAGTCTAAAGGTTTCTTAAAACTTCAAGTACAAAACCAGTCAATTATGGAACTCTGTTCATGCTCTTGCTTGGAAACTTATTCATTTAAGTTTTCGCAGAGTTTAAATTTGCCTCTGGACACTAAACTCTTTCCAACTCAGTCACCGGATGCGGAAGTGGGTTATGAGAGTAAGTTACACTGAGACTTAATATCTCTAGACCTCAGTTGGTCAAAATTATTCATATTTCGTGGAGTGACTGGAGATTTTACTAATTTTGAACACAAATATTGTATTATTCGATATATGATTTAAAACTTATTATGATATTAATAATTTGTAATTAATGCAATGCTACAAACATGTACATTCAAATCAAGGTTGTGTATATGTGTAGAGTGTGTTCCTTGTTAGCAATAGAGCACTGGTTGTACAGCTAGTTCACCACTCACAGGGAAACTTATTATAATTCGTTGAGTCACTATACTTGAAACCTCGGTAGCTACATTGACAGTTTCTGTATCTAATAAATACATTTGCATTTGTTGTTTAACCACTCAGGGCATATCTCAAAGCTCCAAGTATAGACTAAAATATTAGTCTACTAACTCACCATTAGTCAATCACAGATTCATTGCCGCTTTATGGACTTCACTTTCACTGTTATTTGGGCAACTACAGATGGCCTCAATGGCCCTAATTTTCACAGGGGATATTATATTGTTCATGTGTGCCTCGTTGATACGTAGTTTTAAAGACAGAGCTTACAGGTGTCAATTTCAGAAGATAAACAAACTCGAGTACTTTCCGGGAAACGAACCCTGGAACCTTGATTCGGGAACAGGAATAGGATCCAAAAATACGGAAAGTACTGTTTAAAAACCTCAGACAGGAAAAACTTTACCATGATATTGATAAATTGTTCCCACGTGAAACAATATAGACATCTTTACGGCGCGCAGATGCCACGTACTCGCTTCCACCGAGCAGGGTTGCCTAATTGCATCGCGGTTCAATGTTATCCACCCTCTCATTGAGTTACTCCGAGCACGTGGCAACCACGCCGCGCAACTCTTCCCTCTCATTAGCCAAGCAAAGTGCGTATTAGTTGATTATAACGAGGAGGTTAGCAGGTTCAACGCTAAAAGCAGGAAGTATATAAGGCGTCTTGTAGGTGATTACATCCAAGAGAATTACATCTCCTCTCCTCTTAAACACCCCCGCATCGACAGTTTGAGTCGCGGCTCTGTCTTTTACAAAGACCCGCCTGATTATATAGAGTAAAAGTGAGTGTTTATCATAATATACATTGGGGCAGCGTATCCATCGTGGCTGCCTCCTTGCGAGGCTTCTACACTGGCTTATTAGCCGTCCAAGTACGCAGTTTTTATTTAACAATACACTCTTTTCTATTATATTCTTGATAGTATAATGCCTCTGTTTTGTAAACTCCTTAACAATTCTTTTGTTATGTTCTATTGTTCCTAATAACGGAGTAAGATTTTAAAAACAATTTAAAAAATTACATTGTCTTGAAGAATGTCTACAATAACAAAAAGTTGGTCTGAAGAATCTCTTGATGTAAAATAACAATGATCTCATAATATCCTTAAAAAAAATCCTTAGGAATTAGAACAAGCTACTTAACTCGGCCCGTGTCGACGAAGCTGTGAGTAATACTTTAGTGCAAGCCAAGAAATAACAATTGCGACGAACATAATATGGCTACAAAATGTTATTTAGTATATATCTTCTACATAAACGGAAGCGATATTGATTACAGAAATTAATGCAATTAATTTTATAATTTGTGGAAACTATGATAGGCCTACTGGTGGAAAATTGGCGAATTCTGGTGGCTTCGTGGAGGGCCTAATTTAAAAATGTACTTGCAATCACTTTAGATAGATATAAATGTAAGTGACAGTGTAAAATCATATACATGTTATATTATATTGAATTGTCCTAGACATATATTTTAACGAAATATGTCAAATGCTTTGCAGTATTGAAAGTATGATAGCAATAGAGAGTCGTGAAGATAAACATGTGCTCTACATGCAGTGTTGTATTAATTGTTATAGGTTAGCGTTGCTAAGGAGTGAGTTTAAGAAAAGTGTTCGTGAAATATGTTCATTTGTGTGCAAAAATAAACCTATGTATTAATATTTAAAACTTATACGTTGATATATTCTTTACAAATATGCAAATATTTCTTCCGATATGTTTGGACATATCATTATGTTTTATAACAAATCTAAAAAACACGATTTTTTAACCTGTTTGCTAAGTTCTTATGTTTTGCAAAGCACAATACAAGTTTTGGTTATATAAATCAAGTGTCTGCGACTTGTTTCTCCCCTGATGGGCGACGGACCATAACAGTGTATTTAGTCGGCCTGTGGGCGAAGGGCGAAGGGCGAAAGCATCTCAGCAAGCTATAACTCGGAATGTGCGTTAGTTAACCAACAACCGTGTTTATATTGTGAAAAGTTGTACAAGTTCTCTGTATAATTCTCATGTAAATTTCCTTCTAACGTCGGCCGTAATTGTGCGTCGGAGGCGATAAAACCAGTGCTTAAAACATTGTTTATAAAAGTGTTCTTGATGGCCCCTGAACCCGGCTGTGTTAATAACGAGACCCTGCATCTTCTTCAGGCTTATCGAGGAGAGAAACCGACCTCAACGACTCTGATATCTCAATGTATAAAATCTAACCAACCAAGTAGCGCTGTACGAATCACAGAGAAGGGGAAACTTCTGCGCCTACAACTAAATCAGTTCCTCGGAAAACATTATGCGCAAGACTCATAATTAAATACACGAGACTAATAAAGGAGTCACTTGACTTAACTTGTAAATTACAAATCCGCGTTGAAAACTTTGCCACAGGGATGCAAACTTGGAAACCAAACTTCTACCGGCTGTGGCTTCGAACATAACATAAAGTTCACCTTATTTCTTATGTGTTCCCTAAAATATGTTAAATGAATTATAAGGTATGCGGTTTGTGGCTAAAAGCCGTGGAAACTGGAAGACAAGTTGTTAGCGTTACTAATTGCAACCGTGGAGCACTTCCTCGGCGATAAAACAAATAAAATAAAATAAATTCAGAAGCTGGGCTTGCAAAACTCGTTGATGATTCAGGAGAGGAAAAGTTTTCTTGTTGAATGCCGACTACGATAGAGAGCTCTTAAAGCAAGTTACATTGGAATAGGGAACTGTACTTCATTTTCAATATTGGCATTAGTGTGTAAAAGAGAATCTTCATCATCAAATTCATTTAACATAATTATGTATTACATCATGTTATTTATATTTACTTACACAAGTTCCACATATTTCTTCTCCCCCGCTAAAATGACATTAAACGGTACGTGACGCCATTATGAGGTGAAACCCGCTGTTTGTAAACTAATGAGTTTATTATAAATCTGCTTGAAAACCAGAATGCTTTCCTGTTGTCAATAAAATCCTCTAAAAAACTACTATTTTCTGAATTCTACACTATGAATATTTCATATTGTGATTATGTTTGACTAACTTTGCGTATGTGCGTACTTCTCCTGCCTATAAAAACAATTTTAAAAATCTCTTCTCTCAGCGAACAACGATTTATGAGTCTCTTTTTGTAATAGAATCACCTCATTCACTAAGCGAAATAGAGACGAAGTATTCGGAAACATCCACCGTAAAGCCGCTCATTTGGTAGAAACAAAGTGACGCCACACAACAAGAACTACAAGAGATTGTGGAAGTTGTAAATATAAGTCCAATGTAAGCTTAACTATCACACTTTTATCGCTCTACTTCTAGTCCACTTTCCCGTCCTTTCCCATTGTATTGATTGTGACACTTAATATCCAGAGACGGGATATTGTCCGCGTAGCCTGCTAGCCACTCATAGTTGGGAAGGGTGCTCGAGCACTGATTGAAGGAATCAATCCCAGCATTCACTTTATTATCGAGGAAATATTGGACAATACCTCAATCAGGATTACCGATAGTGGGAATTGAACACATGATATTCCAGGTTATAGTCTCGGTTGCTGCTTGAGTCACTTCTATCGGTAATCGTTATTTAAGTATCGAGGTATTTACTGTGTCCTACTTTAGTGTAAAATGGCGTCTTAATAAATTTGCGGCTTTGCTAGATCGGCGAACTTTAAATTCCGTATTCGTCCAATCACATATAATGCATCACACATGTAAAGCGTTGACATTTATGAGTGTACATCACCAATATAATTTAATCAATGGTTAGTTATTATACTCGCTTGAGACAACGAAAGTATAACAGACATAACATTAAAAATAACGTGTTTTAAACATGTAAAACAGAACATTAGCTACTTATTTACGTAGTCATTGTCGGACAATTCGAGGTGTTATAGGAATTATTTGAATGTTTTCTCTCTCAACAGATCGTGAGTCGACGTGTTTTACTTCAGCCTTTGCATTTCAATATCTACTTAATCCATAGGCCATAGCCATCCTACTTTATTTAAAATATAACTACAGTCAATCAGAACTGACGAACACGAAATGTGAACAACAGAAGATGTGTTTTTAAGTAGAGTTGCCACTTTATCATTTCACATTCCCTCACATACGACACGCACGAGTGATCCAAAAACTTTCAGAATCGTTAGAAAACTGTTCTAACTAGTTTTCTTTATTTTCTTTCATTTCTCATTGTTTGTGCGAGGGCCCAGGCCAGCCGTCATCAAGCGTGGACGCATAGACACTTGAATCCCGCTTGCTACATCAGCCCACGAGGCAAACCGAACTCACTCAGAAAACGGTCCAGCTAGACTCTACAGAACGGCCAGCGGGAGTTGGTAAAATACATAAAGACTGGACGCAGGGCTGGTTAACACAGCAGATGGTGCGGACACTCACCACAAGCCAAACAGCGGCTTCACAGTTGCTCTAACCGTGAACAATATCAACAGTTAACTATGCCCCATCTTCCTTTCATTTTGTTTCTTACATATTTGTTTCAACATGTGTTGGTTAATTGAGTCCAAGCGTAATAGAGACTAGTCGGGGCCATTGGCAAAACGTGTTCCACTGACAACACAGCTAAATTCCTGGCAAGAACTTGAACATTATATACACACCCTTTCGTTAGATTTCGCCTCAACATAGTAAATGTTTAATCACATGATGTTCAAACATTGTACCGCGTATCATCATCAATTACACCAAATTTAATACAAAATAGTTTCAATTATAGCAGTGAAATGATCTACTTGATAGTAGATTAAAGTACCTACCTACCTAACTGTTCAATCGCGACCATCTTTTCATTAACTTCTTTGTTTTCCTTCTTCTTCTATTTAACTTCTTTTTAATTCATTGTTGTGTTTTATTCTTTGTTATTATGTGTTCTGTTTTTTATCCATAGCTCTAGCTGGTTCTTGTAACTATTCTTGTCATTATAAATGAGTTCTTTATCGGCTTAATATTAATTTCTTTTCATCCAGTAAACATTGGTCAATCTCCGGGCCGGATACGTAAGTGTTTCATCATCATTTCGCTTCTAGTTCTATAAATTACGTGAGTATAAACAATAAATAATACAGTTCACTTTTCGTAGTAAAATGTCTCGAGCTAACAACAGGGAACTATTCACCTCATCGTCCACAACTACATCCAATCTCATTCAACATCTTATTCTTATTTTCATTGGACTCCATATAACACCTCATCCGCACCTTACAACAATGAAGAATAGTGCGTTGCCTTCTGCACGATAGCATTCTCCGGCTCCGACACCCGCGGTCCTGCACGTTCCTTTTCACCCAGTGCGCCTCGTAACACGATGACGACGACCATCTTTAATACCTTCATCGCCACCATCCGCGCCCACCATACGTCCTCGGTGTGTTCACTGTTCGTATCCCACACACAACGTACGTCTGTTTCACCACTTGGAAAATCGACTTCACCTTCGCCATCGCCTCGGTTTGGCATCGTCTCATTTCCGAAGAAGGCGCACATCGCTCGCCTCTGCAGATACTCGCCTGACTGACACCTGCACGGCGCACATCGCTCGCCTCGGCAGATACTCGCCCGACTGACACCTGCACGGCGCACATCGCTCGCCTCTGCAGATACTCGCCCGACTGACACCTGCACGGCGCACATCGCTCGCCCCGGCAGATACTCGCCCGACTGACACCTGCACGGCGCACATCGCTCGCCTCTGCAGATACTCGCCCGACTGACACCTGCACGGCGCACATCGCTCGCCCCGGCAGATACTCGCCCGACTGACACCTGCACGGCGCACATCGCTCGCCTCTGCAGATACTCGCCCGACTGACACCTGCACGGCGCACATCGCTCGCCTCGGCAGATACTCGCCCGACTGACACCTGCATGGCGCACATCGCTCGCCTCTGCAGATACTCGCCCGACTGACACCTGCACGGCGCACATCGCTCGCCTCTGCAGATACTCGCCTGACTGACACCTGCACGGCGCACATCGCTCGCCTCTGCAGATACTCGCCTGACTGACACCTGCACGGCGCACATCGCTCGCCTCTGCAGATACTCGCCTGACTGCCACCTGCACGGCGCACATCGCTCGCCTCTGCAGATACTCGCCCGACTGACACCTGCACGGCGCACATCGCTCGCCTCTGCAGATACTCGCCCGACTGACACCTGCACGGCGCACATCGCTCGCCTCGGCAGATACTCGCCTGACTGACACCTGCACGGCGCACATCGCTCGCCTCTGCAGATACTCGCCCGACTGACACCTGCACGGCGCACATCGCTCGCCTCTGCAGATACTCGCCCGACTGACACCTGCACGGCGCACATCGCTCGCCTCGGCAGATACTCGCCTGACTGACACCTGCACGGCGCACATCGCTCGCCTCTGCAGATACTCGCCTGACTTCTCAATCCCCACCAGTACACGGAGACACATCGCTCATAACCAAACATTGTGGCGCCTCGCGGATCACAGATGTTATCACCTCCCATGGAGTCATCACTCGCCCAGTTGTCAAACTCTGTCCTCTACCCACTCAATGAAGCAGAGCCTTCATGGGGGCCGGAATGTTCAATCGCGACCATCTTTTCATTAACTTCTTTGTTTTCCTTCTTCTTCTATTTAACTTCTTTTTAATTCATTGTTGTGTTTTATTCTTTGTTATTATGTGTTCTGTTTTTTATCCATAGCTCTAGCTGGTTCTTGTAACTATTCTTGTCATTATAAATGAGTTCTTTATCGGCTTAATATTAATTTCTTTTCATCCAGTAAACACTAACAACGAAGATATCTGCCTAACACGTGAGGTATCTACTTCTCGTGTTCTGGCTTCGATGCAGATAGAGATAAAACACATACAAGTCATACTTGTTCTCCGTTTAAGAGACTAGTGATAATCACCGCTTACACCACGAGGCATGTTTCAAGTAATAATACATCGATGTCAATGAAATGAAATAATTGAGGTCGATTTTCTTCTCATGTACCGTTGTCTAAGAGTAATATCGAGGAACATCGACTTGGGAAGAACGAAGTTTACTCCGAGAATCTCTGTTAGATAAAAAGCAGCCGGTTTAAATGTCCAGTACTCTCCCGACCAATAAGAACAGAGTTTTATTTCTAATTAAATAGCAGAGTACTCTGCTCGCTACACAATGCAGAGATGCGCTCTGTTCCACTCTGCTCTGGATGTCTTAGAGGATTAAAAGGGAGAAGTGACGTCGAGTTAGTGGTTAGCTGCCATTACTTGGTTGCTATGTGGCCGTGTTATTGCCATAGTTTCCCCACTTCGGATCTCACGGAATCCAACATACCACAAACTTACACTTCTGTGGTCTTAGGAAATTTGCTCTTGTTTCCCAACTTTCGACAACTTTTCCATTTCTATTAAATTCTGGTCTGAGTTCCCCCTGCCACGTCCCACCTCGCACTCAACTCCCGAACGTAAATGTCTTTTCTGCTCAATAAAGACGGACGGAAACTTCGCTTCCACTTGTTGTCGTCAAAAGAATTCAAATCAAAATCTCGTTGCTTCTAGGACGGGCATCGGTAAAGAATTCTAAATCAATAGACTTGTCCAATCTATGTATGTGTCTAACTTTTATTGGCAAATAAGTGAAATTTTATCGATCAAGCCACTTGAGAACAGGAGTTATTTGAATGGCTTATATTTCATTTGTACTCGTACCACAAGTAGATCTAATATCTGAGTCTATATTTGAAATTAACGAACCTGCCACAGCCACAGCGCAACCAGCTGGTTCGTGATACGCGCTACACGATTACCAATGCAAAAGTGTCAATTTACACAATTAATTTAACTGATTATTGATTAATGAACTTAATGCCAATACGAAATGAAAGTACAATAATTCAAAATAAAATATATATTTGTAATATGTACCACTGACCACCGACCACCGGCAGAGACGGCTAATTGCGGAACTTTGACGAGAGGCTGTGGTTCGGTTGGCGGCCACAGACCGTAGCTCTGATTAAACGTAGATTCCTTAGTTAAAATACGATTCTGTGATACTGCCTTTCAAAGAGCCATTGCACAATCTCAAAACCCAAACTTAGGAAGCTTAATTCATACTGACATCTTGTATACTATAAAACAGAGATTTAGTTATCAAGTTAAAATGTTTTGTTTATTCTAAAATAAAAAAATAAAAATATATAAGCGATACAAACCAGAACATAAAGCGCAACCAGCTTTCGACCATGGCATCCCTTATTTTGGTCCCTCTGCAATATAGATTTAAAAAAAAAACACGCTTTTGATTTTAAATTGTTTGCGCTTTTAAAATTCCAAGGTAATTGGTGCTCAAGCCCTCGGCTTAGTCTCGCATTCAATAAGGACATTGTATTCACGTGTAAACAATAAACATCCTCAATTATAAAACAAATCTCTTTCACAACAGAGAATAAAAAAAACTCATTTTCTCATCGTTGAGCGGCTGCGAACGCAAAGGGAAACAAAGGTTTGTATTTGTGTCTAATTGGAGTCTATGGCGGTGTTATTAACACGATGTGAAAGTGAAAACCCTCGTCAAGCTGCTAATAGTCCAGCGTACGACTGGGCTTCAAGTGGGGGACGCTCCCCCCCGTATAAACACAGTTATTGCATTTACCACGGTAGAGGTGGACCACCTTTATTTGACTGTTTTCCTGCCACGCCTGAACGAAGGGACCCAGCATCCACCGCGTTCTCTTCGCTCTTCACGTGAGTAAACAGACTGATGTGCGCATGACAAGTCTTGTGTGTGATTCTATTGCAAAGTGACTTCAATTTCATGAAAAGCGTATACACGTATATGGAAAGCCGTATTAAATACAATCATGTGTTTAAAATTAGTATTATAACAACTAGAAATAGAGAAAGAGGGAAGCGAGAGGGGGAGGCACATAATTATGTGTCTTCAAGAAAACATTTTGTAGACTTAATATCGTAAATTTGTCAATGTCAGTATTTAGTTAGTATTTAACATTGGATCGCATGTATGGTGTGTATGTAAGGTACATACTACTATTATGTATGTAAGGTACATACTACTACTATGTATGTAAGGTACATACTACTACTATGTATGTAAGGTACATACTACTATTGCTAATAATGTCAAAAGAAACCTCCCGTTATCGAAACTTCGGCGCGTTATACGCAACAACCAAGACTTAAGGGATTCGAAATATTTCTTACTGCCATTTTATTCAATCCAAACAAAATTCTTTTATTGCATTTTCTTTCTATTGGAGGGGATATAGCAACTCGATATTCCACATAAGTCCAATATTACAATTTACAATGAAATATTCTTTCCTCTTGGCAAAGTCTACCGTGGAATGCAGATTCAAATCAGAATGTTGCTCAACTGTTATGGATAGACCCGCAGACGGTCTGTGCGGAATACGGAAGCACCCTGCGAATATAGGCGGGCGGCATATTTCAGATCCCAGCTCCGTCTCTGTAGCTTTCCTTACACGACGCACGAACGTTTTATACTAAGTAAATACTTTTGTATTTGTAAATTGTAATTCCTGGAGCAAAGTCTTGAAGCAAAGCAAGTATACACGATTTTCATCGTAGACTCGTAACATGGGTCAAGAACAGATGAATATCCACCAACAAATGAGTGGCCCAGTGACCCGGTGACTGGATGCGATGGTGCTATGTGATGTGTGAGCATTAAGCAAGGAGGGCTCTCCCACTCCCACTCAGGGACCTTGGTGAGCGATCGTTGCTGAGATTGGATGCTCGTCCAAGCCATTTACCATGATGATCGATCACCAGCGAGCGTGATCTTCCCCCTCCCCTCCCCCCCCTAAATCACATCCCCGAAAAAGCTCGCGGCACGTAGGCCTACCCTCTGGCAAAAAGTGTATGAAATATCTTAAGCGCATCGACCGTGGACGACCCCCAAGTCTGTTGTTTATAAGAATAGGCGGGTTCAGTTGAAAGTATCGCAAGAAAGATGGGCTGCAGTATTTTGGGCTACGGCTTTTTAATCAATGAAACTTTAGACGATCACCAAAGACGATTTGTAACAGATGCTGACAATTTGTTGAAAATAATTACAATCCCAAAACGTTATGACGTTACTTACTTCAACAAATATTGAAAGTGTGAAACTTGGAGGTTGAAAGAAAGATAAAATCACAGGTAGTTGCAAATCCCGATCAAAAGTTTCTTAACCTTCCGGAAATATTTTGTTTCTCTCATGTTGTTTTGCTGTTGGTTTGTCATTCATGTTTTGTTGGGATATAGTCAGACATATAATGGATACAGTGATGTGATCAGGTTGACATTTCATTTTATTTCCTACAATACAACACAGCCTATGTCGCAGGGCGTTCTTCTTCTTACTAGTTAGATTCGTGGCATTATATCTTTGGAAATAAGTAGGCTTACAAGATCCAGTAACGAGAGGGTTCTCCAGAAATGTTTTTGAAGAAACAAATCGTGGCGGTAATAGAACCAAAACCTCTGAGTGATGAGGCTCGGAGAGATCCTATTGGGTAATCATGTAGTATGTTAATACACATGGCATTATAACTTTACACAGCCTGCGTAACATATCAACCATATTGCATATATAATAAATATGTATATTGTATATAATATGTGCAAATATATGTAACCCATAGCAACGAGAATATACTGAAAATGATTTTAAACCTGGGTAGATTCATCATTTGAGCCATGTGGCATTATAATTTATATATTAAGGTTATTAGCTACAAAGCAACGTTCTTACCTTTTCAATGTGAAGCCGCAAAGCCTTCTTGAGGTTCTTATGTTTGTAATGATGGGGCTACCATCCGCCCGAACTTACAGGTATATAATATAGAATAGTTATGTGCTTAAACGTTCCTCATTTCGTTCAAAATCCTTCTATTATTATTAATAAATATTTCGAATGCAATTTTTTAAACCGGCAAAAATGTCGAGTGTTTAATAAAACATAGTCTGTTGAGTCACCACATTTGTTATCGGGCTTCGCCAGCGTTCAATTAAAACTCGTGTGTACAGAGTAGGAATTATGAAAATATGAATTATTTTCTAGAAGATACGAATCATCACAAAAAATAATCATGGTTCGTAAATACATCATATTACGAAAATATCTTCCAGCGTATAAAATAAATGTGTGAGAATGGACAGAGTTAAACTTGTTTCAATATTATTAAAAATCGAAATAATGTTTATAAAGTTCGAAAAGAGATACTTGGAGGTGCCCGTTTTAAATATTTGTGTGTACTTAACTTAGTTCACCGCTAAACGTTTACTGTCACGATTAGCCGTTTATTTGAGCTTTGCTACGAGCAAACATGGCGAATTAACCCAATGAAAAGTTTGTACACAATGTCAATATTATATAATATACTTAACGCACCAAGTTGATGCGATTTGTTATCGTAACATTCCGTAATTCCCCTTTTGTATGGCTACATTCGACATTTTCTTGTCAAAGCTACAACGCTTAACGATACAGAAGTTATTTGATATAGAAGAATAAGGCAATCAAGAGACAGACTGGATCATTTCATTAGGCGACAATGATTGCGTGAAGACGGCGAACAGCCCTAATGATAATGGGATATGGGAGAAAGATGAGACAGATGAGCTCGCTAAAGCGAAGACACATCAAATAAAATGTTATTGGAAAGAGGACAACGGAAATATAGCCCCCCCTCCCCCTCCTCCCCACACACAAAAACACTCCGAGGAAGGGGGTAAAATGTCAGAGATGCCCTGCGAGAAAAAATGACCTGAAAACGTAACGATAAAAAACTACTTCCAGAGCCCCGCGGTGAAAAATGACAAAATGTAGAAATGGGGTGATGATCCAGATCAGCTTCTTTATCGTATTCACATGCAGTACGTTGAATGTGCTCGGCCTATTCACAGCTAAAAGCTTTTTAAGGGCGCCAGAGAATATCACACGAAATATGGATACAATTATGTTATTTTATGATAAACACAATTCTTGTTTCAGTAATTTTCTTTAAGACGTCGAAAAATACAATAAATGATGTCTTCCGAACATGTAGGTCACGACTAGAGACGGAGAGACAAGCATGGACTTATAATAGGGGAGCAAGTAACCTAACTATCTTGCATAACAACGAAGATATATAAGTTATATCACGTTGCTCTTTGAATATGATTGTTGCAAGAGTTGTGGATAAATAATGAAAGACATTCAACTTGCGTGCCTCATACTGCAATAGTTGTAACATATAATACAAAAGTCAAGTATAGGTAATCATTATCGTCAAGTTTTAATGAGAACTTATAAATACTACTCACGGAATTTCACAAATACATATTATTATGAAATGAGCTTTCCACATCGAAGAAGTCTTCATTAGACAAAACAGTCGAGATTTACGTAAAGTTAAACGTTTCATATTATTATCCTTGACCGATTAAAAATTACAGTATTTGAAAATATATAAGAATAAAATATCACATCTCATTTCGTTTTTTTATAATTTAAAGATGTTTCGTTTGTATGAATAAAACATGTTACATTATAGCAGACCGCTTTGTGAGAGGAAAGAGTTTGAGAAATATGCTTCGAGTACCGAGTAAAGTGAGAAGGGCCTCACAGCTGTTTGAGAACTATTGAGTCGCGTTGTGACGTAGTCCTTCGCTTTGAGGTCGGGGGCGTCGCGGTTAGGAGACAAGGGATGCTGGACCCGAGGCTGCACAGAACCAAAGGGATTTTTCACTAGATTAATTATTGAAAATCTAACAGTTGAGGATGCGTAGCCGCTTCAGATCGACCTTGAGACCAGAACAAAGGTAAAATGCGATGCAACCGCTGAATGTCCGCCTGACAGTGAGTCCTTTGATAGAGAGCTGGCTGGCATCTCTTCTCTTTGGGTCACATACGTGTGTGATATAGCATTCGGGAAAATAGTCGCTGAAATATGTAAGGTTACGTTTACTTCCGTTTGAAGCTGGGTTTGATTACAGCCAATTAAAATACCGGCAATTATTTCATCCCGGATATCACACTTGAAAAATTTAGTTTCATACCCAAGAAATGTGTGTGGATAGATATTCGCAACTTGAATGCGGAGTTGTCTTGTTGGAAGACTAATGTTTTCAGAACAGAGAATACCAGTGCGTGGAATTTATAGATATACTGGTCTGGTACGCACGATGGCGCTGTTGACGATAATGAAGTGATGAGATTGAATTGGCGAACACACTCATGTACCAATGGCTAGACCAACATATCATCGCATCTACGTTAATGCATACATGATTGAACTATTGAACTCTAGTTACAACCACTTGCTGTGAATACGTTGACCAGCCTGTTTAGTAGTAGTGCAAATTACTTCACACGTTTACAGTTTACAACGTTATCAGTTCCGAGCAAATACGGTCAAGCTCATCTGAAAACTGTGACGAATTGCAATAGATAGTAACATCTCTACACCAGTTAATTTGTCAAGCATTTAAAATTAAGTACCAAACCATAAACGAGCAAATTATTATTTATAATCCTGTAAAGCAATTAAATGTTTACAATACAAAAATAACGATTATTTGTCGGAAGAAAATGATTCACTTCGTTTGAAGTAAATCGGTGTCAGAACTGTTGTGGATGTGAGCAGTGAGCATGTTTGGTTCAACACACACATTAATGCTCTTTGAGAATAGATGATACAAACGTTTCGTAGAATAACTTGCTGTAGCGTGCTGCTGCGTACCTTGATCTGTTATACCTTTATTCAGGTGAGTTATTTAGAATCAAGGGTATTTTGATATAGTTATATTACGAGGGTTACTTGTTGGACTCAAGGAAATGCCCGAGTATAAATGCGTCGTGGTCCAGATATTTGCCTACGCGCAGTAAGAGGAAGGAAGATATGGTTATGTAATATAATGCTTCAATCAATGCAACTCACATTAGAGTAGTACAAAGTCCCGTGATTTTAGTATTTCTGAAATAATCCTTTTAATAAAATCAAATAATCCCCCCTCCTCCCCACTCCCCGTATTAAGTGATATTAGTAGCATTTTACTTTTAGTTTACCACTTGATCAGCCATTTAATGAATAGTAAAACCCTTCATCCACTCACGCCAAGGGAGTCCATAGTCTTCTATCTGTGTCGAGGATGGTAATCTTGTAAAAGAAAAATAACGTAGATTGCTTCGTTCTACTTTCCATCAAAGCAGAGAGAAACAGAATAAAATAAACGTAGGCTACGCTTTAGATGTAAGTAAGTAGTCCAGATTAGATGAGATTTAATTTCAATTCCGCCTGGGAAACAAACAAGCGTCTATCTCATCAACAAAGCCGTAATAACCAGCATTTCATCAGCGTTGTTTGCTCGACGCTGTTTGTTCACCGTTAGCTGAGCTAAATGCTCGTCAAAGGATGTGATGACGACCGGGTGCCAGCATTCATCTTGAAGATGGCCACTAAAGCTCTGGTAATACAGTTCTGATGGCCTATTGATTCTGTTTGATGTGGAGTTATTGTCGGATGACGGAGTCTGTTGGTCTTGGACACACACTAGGGCGAGGCTTAACGTGTCGTAGAACATTACCCGGTGAGAGATGAACAGCAGGTGTGATTATCATGGACTGCTGCCTCGGGTCGGCTCGTCTTACAACAGAGAGCAAACTATGCATGCACGTTGCTCATTACGCGGTGACGTCACTCTAAGAATACACACAATAGTTCTATCTGTAGAGATTATGAGACTGACATTACTGACCCATGATAATTCTTTACATATGGTTTAGTTGGGAGTAATATGCGACCTGTGTATATGAATTTAGACAATCTCTGCTTCAAAGATCGATATTGGTGGAGGTGCCGGGTTGCCAAAAAAAAACGTTGAACCTGGCGTATTTTCACATGTCTGTTTATTGGTTGTAATTAAAATATTACAAGTCAGAGTGTGAAGAATTGAACGAGTTATTATACCGATAGAGATACATCAGTGATGGTGTTAGCACAAGGATCTAATTCAGTAGGTCACCAGCTGGACTCATCTGACGTAATGTTTGTTTGTTTGTTTGTAAATTTCTGCTTAGCAGCTACACTCTGCTATTATTTCTCTTTTTCTCCAGGCATTCATTTACCGGGAGTGTTCCCATTGATAACGTGTATACACAGACTGAATCTTACCAACAGCGTTCAGAAATTCCATTTCATTTATCGAATTACCTAAACATACCTAGTTCGAGAGAGGCGAGTTGCCCCACGGAACATTACTATTAGCGTGACATGGTTTACAGCTTTACACGTTATAGCGGGTCCATAGAGAGTCGCAGCGCTCAACACTCTAATATTGTTAACGGTTTTGTGAATCACAATTCACCACCGCTCACGCTTGTGTACACAATCCACGCTAGCACACAACAGAGTACATCCGTCCCCAGTCAGTACATCTATTAAGAGGATTTACAACAGAGTATTGTTTCAACTTAGTATAGGAATATTTCACGTCATTTCTAAACCGACTCAGCTGTGTTGCGTAGAATTCCATTGTGTGTTTTGTACGCAGTCTGCCCGGGCTCTCATAACACTAACTTAGATATTCAGCTGAACAAAACTATAACTCTAACTTCGGTCGTTCACTCACAATACAAACCCATACAATACATTTCCATTGCTTTATTCTTTGTAACCAATATTAGAAGCGTATTATTTCATTACAGGTATTTCATAAATGAGTACAGACTCGTTTCTAACGATTAATCAACCTTCAACATAAATACATACACGCAGGAAGGATCTGTATTTATAGATAGACAAAAACTAAAATTGAATTCGTAGATGAATTTAAATAATATATACGAATACAGGTAAATGCAATTAAATCATTTAAAAATTAAGGCGACAGCTCGTAAAATATCACATTGAACTCCTAAAAGTAAATTGAATACCTATATTATCATGAGATTAACATTTACAAAAACATAACACGATACCCGTTGTGTTATCAAATAGCCAGGATGTGTAAACAGAGTGATATTTATGCAGAACGTAGTGTAAAAGCCCAGTTTGTCAATGCTTAGCGTATATATCAGTGCTGCAACCAGCGCGGTTGTGCGTTTGAATACATAACTTCAGGTATTCCACTTGAGAAAGCAGCATAATTATAATAAGATGAAGACATGCAAGGGTATGAAGCACTCTTTCTCAAGTGTAGCTTCAATGCAGCCTTCTCAGACAACTGCGTGCTTCGCGTGCTTCCGTATCCGGTTCAGTGCTTCACATGTAATCCTACTCGCGGTTCATGACGTCAATCTGATGACGTCATTAGCTCAGTCTAGGTTGTACAGTATTTCCAAAACACTATTTCTACTCGACAAGAACTCATTATAACTCTTCTACCAGGGATTATATTGTTTTATGAATATATGCTACATTCAATTCATTTACGTTTTATGATTGTAATCTTCAAAAATAAATAAGTGCATTCTATTTATAACCTACCCACTCAGTTACAAGAATTGATTTTCAGTCGGGGACATTTGCATGATTTCTTATGTCCTTCGTTGCTATGACGGCTTCAAAGTCACCGTTTACTTACCGTACCAGTATCATACTGATAAGACTAAAGCCAAGACAAGTTCCAAAGTTAATGAAAACCAATGCCTGAACCGGGATTTAAAACCTGGATCTCCTGCATTAGAGTCAGGAATAAATCCACTAGACCAACGAGACACACAATATTACCATTCAATCAATCGCAATGTTTTTTTTTTATTTATATGGATGGTTGTCTCTCCTTTCCCCTCCCTCCTGCCCCCTCCCTTTGTCGCCTAATATAAAGAACATTGTATTTCCATGGTCTTTCTATGCTGTTACCAAAGATCTTTGTTGTTACTCTCTGCGTAAACACATTGAAGTGCTTTGATAAAAGAGACGGCCCAACAAGTTTTCGTCCCACCATCAGTAGGTCAAGTAATCAATCAAACGATCTATTTCTATCTCACAAAACAAACAAATCATGATTGCCTTGTTACACGTTGTCAACGAGTCTAGTGTATCAGTCTTTAAGGGGCGGAGTCAGAGTATCAATATCCGATCAGCACACTAGTGTCAGCTTCCAGCTGTCGTGGAAACGTGTCTCACTCGACGGCGATTGACACTAAGTAATTCGCAACCTATTTGTCTACACGGATGCGAATCGGGTTTTCTAAGAACGGAGCGTTACAAGATGAAATACGTCGCGCAGATTCGAAAGTCACTACAATATTATTAATGGAGGGAAATAGGAGTAGAAATCAACAAGTATATCAAGAAAAGCTACCGGTTCATCACTTATTCGTATACTTACAGTGGAAACCTACTAACTCATTATGATATTTCATATTCGGGTTTTACGTTCCATATTTTTGCAAATTGGCTAATCGAGACTTCGAGTGGCTGAAATATGAAGATGCAAGAGTTTGGAGGAGAGGGACAAGTAGGAGGGCGGGGAGGAAAAGTGGTAGGGGAGGAAAAGGGAAAGAGGTGGAAAAAGGGCGGTATGTTTACTGCATTTTGTCTGGCTTCTCTTCCTCGACCTGTTTGGCTTGGGTGTCCCTACCAGAAGCATACGCTTCCGCCGGCATAGCTCTCGGGATCAGCATAGCCACAAACCTGTCCACCACGATAAGGTAGCAGTCCCTGGGCAGAATACTAACTCATTATTTGACTCATTATTTGAAGATTGTTTGGCATACAATCACACTATCCGGCGTTCCTTCGCCTGGGAGCGTATTGTTTAGTGCCGAGAGGAATCGTATTAACTCATTACCTCACGATTGCTGCCCATGACGTCATCTCTCATCCGACGAAGTGTAAATAAATGCATATTACATTAGTTTTATTCTTTGGGTTAAAATATTTATTCATTAAGGTTCAAAGTAATTAATGTCAAATTTTGTAAAAAGTTTTTTTTTTTTTTAATTTCGAGCAGATATTCAACGGCTTCCCTCCTTAATGCTACGTCCGTACGTCGGCCCAAGACGGTGCTGCCCATCAGGGTAGAGAGGCATCTAGAATACGCGTCACACGACCCGCGCGCTTCCATTTACAAAATGAAACAATATAGCGGCGATAAAACTCCCTCTCTAGCTTGATCCGCGCCCAAGCAACGTTCATTTTGTGTGTTTTAACTCGCTATTAATTTCACTAAAAGGAATTGTAGCAGATTCGTGTAAACATCACCGGGATGATTCTATTGGCACCGTCGCGTTAATACTGTTGGTTTCATTTAATCACATAGCTTTGAAGCAAACGCGATGATACTATTTACAGGCAAACAGCTAAGTCGATGGATTCATCTGAAGAGCTTTTTATGCTTTTGTTATTAAAATCAGTTATGGTTCCTTCTAAACCTTCACACTTTACCCATGGTTCATAAATTGTAAAGACAAGCTCTTACAAGCACAGGCTGTTTATGCTAAACATGCACGTAAACCTAAAACCAAGAACATAATTATCATTATTATCTGGTAAAACTGTCGTTTCGCGACATTACAAATATACAGTTACACAATATATTTATAGTAGTATATAGTTATACAGTAACAAATATACAGTTAGTATATACAATTGTTTCAGCATCACATGTCCGAGTTTCTATTTTTCCGTTATTTCCACATAAAAACTAAATTACTTCCACCGCAATATCAAGAAGAAAATGATACTAAAAGCATTAAACACAATCTTCGTGTAGAGACCCCCTGCAAGGAAACAACCCTTGTGATCTGGCTCACACAATAGTATACATCATTTATGTTTGCTCGCTTAAGCAAACATTCATTTCTCTGTCTTGTTCACTAAGGCTTGATGATTGCTATAACTAGTTAAGCACACATACGACATGTATCTAATAAAATTCAAACATCGCTCCCTAATATTTTCTCCAGAGCCTTGTATAGAAATCAGATTATATATAATATCAATCTCAGATTGACAACACCAGGTTTATCAGACACCCAGTTTTTCTCGGGCTGTAACTTTCTGGTGACGTCACGAAGTCTTATAGTTTTCAACCAACCAGCTGTTCTTGACGCTTTCTGCGCCCTTAAACACACATTACACTATCCGCCCCCTCACTGCTATTCAAACACGACTCTCAAATATAGTTTAATGTAGGCCTATATAGCTTTTTGTATAACACAAGCAAAAGGTTCCAATGTGTTTTACTAATATGAATGCAGTGAAGTAGGCCTAGTAAGCAGCAAACAGTATTGATGGTCACGAAGTGGTTCTCTTTGACATTACGTAATTGAAAAATCCTTTCCTGCAATTCTATTAATTTGTAGGTGTTTGATTTGACTGTAAAACAGAAAACATCGACGGGTAGAAATAATACTAATAATATGGAAACTGGATACTTGAGATGCCAGTTCACAGGGTAGCAGACCGTAAATAAAACCTTGTAGTATTTTAAAAGGCCACACGAATTTAATACGACTTTGAAGCCACACATTTATTTCACAAAGTGCAGGTTGTTGTTAATCAATACAGTATACCTTTCCTACTGAAACCAAAATTGTTGAGCCAGTAAATATGAGTGTTTAATTAGTTGGTTAACTGCCTCTAGATCTCTAACTAGTACGGTGGTTTTCTAATTTAGAGAAAGTTCTTGGAAAAGCACGCAACTGAAAACTCTGAGGTTGGCTTGAGTTTTCCACTTGAAGTAATGTGCGTAGTCACTGGCTTGGAACGCAACACAAGCAGCCGAGAACCGAACTCTATTACTAAACACGAACTAAACATGGTTTATTATACGAGACTTTTGTATTCTGAGTTTTGATTAATACGCGGTCTCATTCAAGTAACGAAACACAACTCGCGAACCAGGAACCAACTAAAACAAAACTGTGTTATTATTGTCATACACTGGAAAACAATAGTTGTGAACAGAAATAATTATATTGTTTCTCCGCAGCTCACAGTTGCAAGGATTGACCCGGGTATGTTCATTTTTGTGTTCCGTATTCCCTATAATTATTTGATCTCGTTTGGGGAACCCGCAATTGATTAATTTGCCTGTGAAGCGTAATGAAATTTCGCCGTTAGTAATTAATCTGGCAAGTTATGTTCAGCTCAACAATTATTCGTACCGTAGTAATTAGATGTTAGTACCGTATTAATAATTGAAAACAATTGCCGTGTGAGGCATTGGCATTACGAATTCAGCGCCGTTTGGGAGACGGGGTCACATATATAAACTAGTGCCGAGAAGTGCGCTGAGCAAGCTGAGCAAGCTGAGGTCCACGATATTCATTGGCCAGTGTAAATTAGACCAGGCCATCGTGTAGGGGTCAGTTGAATACACTATGACAACTGGGGTTTCTTATACAAGTAGCTTCGATAACTTAGTATTTTAGCCAACCATATAGTCACTGCACTGTGAAAAACATAGATTTATGATTGGTTAAAATAAACATATTTTGCAGAGTTTTTAATATTAGAATGTTTTGCTCCCGAGGCATCTTAATTGTTCTAGTTTCACTATGGATAAAACGTTTAAAGAAACACAGATTTTTAGTTTTTTCTTTTTTTTTTACGAATAAAGTAATCAGTTTAGCTATTTCGCTCCTGAACTTGTTGCAAGAACTACATTGAGAGACAGATGTGGATACTAATCTACCTTAACATTGTTTATTACACCAGAGTTCATAGTGAAACATTTACGTATCATATGATACAAATCGAAAACTCGAGTAAGTTGATACGATTCTAAGAAATATTTCCTCGACAGCAAAAATGACGAATAGTATTATCTTTTAAAAAATATTATAATATGGCAAACTGCGAAGTAACATTAATTTGTTTTAAAGCATGAAAAGCAGCATGTTAATTTCCATATATTATGTATAAAGAGTTGTAAAACTTCGAATATGTTTTGTATCAATTCGAAAAGTCATCATGATTTACCAGTGGGAAAAACTTTCAAGTTGGTGTTGTACATCCTTGAGTACAACCTCTCACTTAAAACAGTCGCAACAGATTTCATTTTTGTTCATCCTTTAACTAGACTGGCAGCTACATCTAAGCTTCATAGCAAAAACAAACAATCATCTATAATCCCAGAGAGTCTGGGGAGTTCGTTGAGCCAAAGCACTTCTAGTATCTTGCTCATTCTCACAGAACACAAGCAATGCATTATTTATATCTCTTGTATCTAGCCGCAAACAAACAATGCTGTTGTCATCTCAACTTTATTTGCAAAGACTGCTCATGATTATTGTTGTACGACATGTTGATGTGGTACCGAACCTATACTAAACGTCATCTTTATAGAATCACCTGGCGTACCTGTCAATTTATTTGTCTTTAATTATTACTAATGTATTACGTATTATTTTCAATGAATAGAAGAACAAATATTATAAAAAATTGAACCGATTGAACGAAATTATATTTAAAATATTAAGGTTATCAATTTAGAGAGTAAGATAATGCTTACTAATTTACTCGCGTAACATTAATTTCATACTAGTATCTGAAAATACTAAACATGGTAGCTGTGGTTTTGCAACTGATGTTCTAAGAACACGTTAAGCAATAGTTTTACTATTTGACTTCTATAATTTCGAAGACATCAACAAATATTACGTGAGACTAAGTCAGTAACAGGAAATAATCTTTGGCCTGCGTTTCGACTTCAATTTCCCGTTTCCATCTTCCAACTTCTTTCAATACACAAACTCAGTTTTTTCCGTTAACTCTTGCTTCCTCTTTGGATCAGTACATCCGATATCCTTCTCGCTATTTACGTAGGAACATAATATTACATCAATCTCTTTTATGTCGGCGAGTTTTCCTTATTTCTTTCTACGACTGCCGTCTTTTCAAATTTCCTTCCTTTGAACTTACTTGTAAAACTTCTTATTGGCGTGCATGAGAAATGTATCAACGGGTCGTCGTAGGTGGGGCGCGGAGGGAGAAGGGGGGGGGGAGATCGGTTGAGTGTAAAGAATCTATGTTAGCTTAAAGGGGAGACAAGTTCTCGTAGCAATCAAATAAAAAATAACATCACTCAACCCCATCGGTTTAAAGTATACACAATTATAGGGGAGACGCCTGCCTTGAGTCAAATGCCACTGATTTAAAAAAGAAAAAAGTTTCGTTGAGATTGGCTGTAACTGTAAGACTCACAAAATATTAGTGGTTAAATAATTGTCTCTGAATTAAATTGTACACATATTAAGTTTGGCAATGTCTTACATTTATTTGTACCTACAATGGGGAATTAATGAACGTGAACTGGTAATGCGATTAAATTTTAATGAGAAAATATTGGAGAAAGGATAATTTAAGTGTATATTCCTGTCGTTGTTACTTTCAGAAGAACAGCGATGTCGTTCACGTTTAATTATTTAAGGATTCCTTATACATTTATAATCACAAACCATTAGAGAGATCCTTGAAATGAAATATTCCAAAACGAAATTCGTCTTAAAATGTATTAATTTAACACATCGTCAAGAAATATTCAACTGACATTCGATTGTGGAACTGTTGGATCGTTCCGAGATACATTTAATGGTGTTATTTCAAGGGGAATACAATTAAAGTGCGTCGAATAAACTAAAAGACAAATTTTATTCTCTTATCTTTCAAGTTCAAACAAATTGTGAGTTACAATTAAGAAGATGTACGTGAGTATTTACCAGAATTTGTGTACCATAATTCTCGTTAAGAGGTTGAGGAATCTTATTCGTATGTAGACTTGTGACGTCACATATCCCGATGATGGTTACGTTTAAAACCTCTTACGACTTTCAAACTAGCTGAACTAGCTGAACTAGCTGAACTAGCTAGTAGCTAGTCCTTCCTTCCTCATGAAACAGACGCAGCGATCGGTACCATGACATGATAATAATCCAAGTGATTACGGTTATGAGTTACGAATCTTGGGACAAACGTTCAACATGCTCTCGTCACAATGACTTTACCTTCTAGTGTTGTATCAATTGTCTCCAAATAACTTTGAGCCACACTTGAAGTTGTTGTGCATTCATACTTCATAGGCAACCTCTTCGACATACACACATTAAGATGGGTATCACAACCACTTTTATCGACACCTTTTTACTATAAAGATCGGAGTTCCTGTATTCTATTAGCTGTGTGTGCTAAACAACTCATTGTGAAGCATTGTGCTTTCTTCCCACCAACATCCAGCTATTTAGATTGCTCTACTTTGGTCTATTTTGAGTAATTCGCTTACTCCAGGGCCAAGGGCCACCTGTAACGCAGTATATTGCTTAGGGGCTAATTGTAAGGTGTTATGCTTGTTCCAGGGCCAACTGTGACGCAGTATATTGCTTAGGGGTTAATTGTAAGGTGTTATGCTTGTTCCAGGGCCAACTACCGAATGTGGGGAATGTCTCCCGTGTGGTTCCACGTGTGTAATGTCCTGCTCCACGCTCTGGCTGCCGTGCTCTTCACACGTGTCTGTCACGTGGTCGCTGGCCTTCAGATGACCTTCGCGGGTACGGCCGGACTCCTGTTTGCCGCCCACCCCGTCCACACTGAGGCGGTGAGTTTGTTCTTCCTGGGAACTCTCTGAGCTCTTTGAACTTTATCACGCACATGTCTGATTGGGTCACAACAGCGACAACATTTAGTG